>OX352765.1:56508919-57708919 GCA_947095585.1 Nephrocerus scutellatus
AACAAACAACAAACAACAAACAACAAACAACAAACAACAAACAACAAACAACAAACAACAAACAACAAACAACAAACAACAAACAACAAACAACAAACAACAAACAACAAACAACAAACAACAAACAACAAACAACAAACAACAAACAACAAACAACAAACAACAAACAACAAACAACAAACAACAAACAACAAACAACAAACAACAAACAACAAACAACAAACAACAAACAACAAATAACAAACAACAAACAACAAACAACAAACAACAAACAACAAACAACAAACAACAAACAACAAACAACAAACAACAAACAACAAACAACAAACAACAAACAACAAACAACAAACAACAAACAACAAACAACAAACAACAAACAACAAACAACAAACAACAAACAACAAACAACAAACAACAAACAACAAACAACAAACAACAAACAACAAACAACAAACAACAAACAACAAACAACAAACAACAAACAACAAACAACAAACAACAAACAACAAACAACAAACAACAAACAACAAACAACAAACAACAAACAACAAACAACAAACAACAAACAACAAACAACAAACAACAAACAACAAACAACAAACAACAAACAACAAACAACAAACAACAAACAACAAACAACAAACAACAAACAACAAACAACAAACAACAAACAACAAATAACAAACAACAAACAACAAACAACAAACAACAAACAACAAACAACAAACAACAAACAACAAACACAAACAACAAACAACAAACAACAAACAACAAACAACAAACAACAAACAACAAATAACAAACAACAAACAACAAACAACAAACAACAAACAACAAACAACAAACAACAAACAACAAACAACAAACAACAAACAACAAACAACAAACAACAAACAACAAACAACAAACAACAAACAACAAACAACAAACAACAAACAACAAACACAAACAACAAACAACAAACAACAAACAACAAACAACAAACAACAAACAACAAACAACAAACAACAAACAACAAACAACAAACAACAAACAACAAACAACAAACAACAAACAACAAACAACAAACAACAAACAACAAATAACAAACAACAAACAACAAACAACAAACAACAATAATAATAATAATAATAATAATAATAATAATAATAATAATAATAATAATAATAATAATAATAATAATAATAATAATAATATTAATAATAATAATAATAATAATAATAATAATAATAATAATAATAATAATAATAATAATAATAATAATAATAATAATAATAATAATAATAATAATAATAATAATAATAATAATAATAATAATAATAATAATAATAATAATAATAATAATAATAATAATAATAATAATAATAATAATAATAATAATAATAATAATAATAATAATAATAATAATAATAATAATAATAATAATAATAATAATAATAATAATAATAATAATAATAATAATAATAATAATAATAATAATAATAATAATAATAATAATAATAATAATAATAATAATAATAATAATAATAATAATAATAATAATAATAATAATAATAATAATAATAATAATAATAATAATAATAATAATAATAATAATAATAATAATAATAATAATAATAATAATAATAATAATAATAATAATAATAATAATAATAATAATAATAATAATAATAATAATAATAATAATAATAATAATAATAATAATAATAATAATAATAATAATAATAATAATAATAATAATAATAATAATAATAATAATAATAATAATAATAATAATAATAATAATAATAATAATAATAATAATAATAATAATAATAATAATAATAATAATAATAATAATAATAATAATAATAATAATAATAATAATAATAATAATAATAATAATAATAATAATAATAATAATAATAATAATAATAATAATAATAATAATAATAATAATAATAATAATAATAATAATAATAATAATAATAATAATAATAATAATAATAATAATAATAATAATAATAATAATAATAATAATAATAATAATAATAATAATAATAATAATAATAATAATAATAATAATAATAATAATAATAATAATAATAATAATAATAATAATAATAATAATAATAATAATAATAATAATAATAATAATAATAATAATAATAATAATAATAATAATAATAATAATAATAATAATAATAATAATAATAATAATAATAATAATAATAATAATAATAATAATAATAATAATAATAATAATAATAATAATAATAATAATAATAATAATAATAATAATAATAATAATAATAATAATAATAATAATAATATAATAAGCTACCGCTGGAGTTAGCAGCCTGCGAGCCGGTAGTGGTGTTGCAGAATCGCAGGAAATGCACACCGGGATAACCCGAACACATACAAACCTGCGAGCAGAGACATACCATCCACAGAATCTGCACTAGTTCCGACTGCTTCAACGGTTACTATGCCTGAGACCAGCGAACTACGAACTTACGAACTAGCACCGGAAGACGACGTATGGCATGGTCAACAGATATGAATAAAGACATTATGCGTTGTCACTATAGAGCAACAAAATGCGGAAGGGACAAACCTGGTTATAGAGAAAGACAATACGAACAATTTATAGTCATGTCCCCACAGCTTGCAGAAAGACTAAGTGAACAGAATGTTGCAGACAGGGAAAGAGCAATTAGAGGTAGACTACTGTTGCCAAACATAGAGCTGACAAAAATTGAACGGGAAATAATGGAAGAACTAAGACCACGACATAGACTAAGCATCGCATAGACAATAGATTGTCACAGAGCCCACAAAAACAACCAGAAAACATACAAGTTGAGGAAGAGCTCAACGTCTATCGTTCTTCATTAGGACCAGGCGATGTATTGTTCCAGATGGTCTTTGACAAATTTGATGAAGCTCTAATTGAATTTGAAGGAATTGATCCAACATATAGACCGATGTTACCCAAAGTCAACATAAACAAAAAGATGATCACCATCATTGAACATCTTAATAACGGGACTCAATATTGTCAGAGCAACTAGAGTCAATCAGCAAAATAACAGCAAACCGCCGTGGCAGCGGCGACTTAAAAGCAAGATAGCAATATTACGTGCTGAAATTGGTCGCTTAACCCAATATAAACATGGTGTCAGTTCACGCCAATTAATTCGAAAAGTTAGTAAAATAATACAACCGCAACTTATCGAGAATTTGAACCACTATGACATGGACATGTTAATTGACAGGCTCGTGCAGAGATTACAGGTTTTCAGCTCAAGGTTGAAGAGATATTTGGTCAGCCAGAAACGGAAAAATGATAACAAAAACTTTCAAAACAACCAAAGAAAGTTTTATGCTAATCTGACCAACACCAACCAAAAGAACACCCAACAAGCATTCGATGCCGCTCGTTTTGAGACATTCTGGAGAAATGTATGGAGTTATCCTAAAAGTCATAATCTTGGATCGACTTGGCTAAGCAATTTACCTGAAATTTCCCAAATGGAAAATCAACCTATCGATATTAACGAACTTAAAAGTACGTTAAAAAATTTCAAAAACTGGACTGCTCCGGGTCCTGATGAAATACAAAACTTTTGGCTAAAGAGACTCACAGCTGCACACGTACACATTGTTAGGAATTTTAATAAAATACTACAGCAAGATATTCCTGAATTTTTCACGAAAGGAAGAACCTTCTTGATTCCAAAGGATGGAGACTCGGCTAATCCAGCAAATTACAGACCGATAACCTGTTTGTCCACCATGTACAAGGCACTGACTTCCATAATTAGCAAACGGATTTGGCAACACTGTCAATTAAACAACGTCATTCCAAGCGAGCAAAAAGGATGTGTAAGAAAGTCGAGAGGATGTAAAGAGTTGATTACCATTGATGCTATAATAACCAACAATTCAACTCATAATCACCGCACCCTCAGTGTAGCTTATATCGATAACAACAAAAACAAACAACAAACAACAAACAACAAACAACAAACAACAAACAACAAACAACAAACAACAAACAACAAACAACAAACAACAAACAACAAACAACAAACAACAAACAACAAACAACAAACAACAAACAACAAACAACAAACAACAAACAACAAACAACAAACAACAACAACAAACAACAAACAACAAACAACAAACAACAAACAACAAACAACAAACAACAAACAACAAACAACAAACAACAAACAACAAACAACAAACAACAAACAACAAACAACAAACAACAAACAACAAACAACAAACAACAAACAACAAACAACAAACAACAAACAACAAACACAACAACAAACAACAAACAACAAACAACAAACAACAAACAACAAACAACAAACAACAAACAACAAACAACAAACAACAAACAACAAACAACAAACAACAAACAACAAACAACAAACAACAAACAACAAACAACAAACAACAAACAACAAACAACAAACAACAAACAACAAACAACAAACAACAAACAACAAACAACAAACAACAAACAACAAACAACAAACAACAAACAACAAACAACAAACAACAAACAACAAACAACAAACAACAAACAACAAACAACAAACAACAAACAACAAACAACAAACAACAAACAACAAACAACAAACAACAAACAACAAACAACAACAACAAACAACAAACAACAAACAACAAACAACAAACAACAAACAACAAACAACAAACAACAAACAACAAACAACAAACAACAAACAACAAACAACAAACAACAAACAACAAACAACAAACAACAAACAACAAACAACAAACAACAAACAACAAACAACAAACAACAAACAACAAACAACAAACAACAAACAACAAACAACAAACAACAAACAACAAACAACAAACAACAAACAACAAACAACAAACAACAAACAACAAACAACAAACAACAAACAACAAACAACAAACAACAAACAACAAACAACAAACAACAAACAACAAACAACAAACAACAAACAACAAACAACAAACAACAAACAACAAACAACAAACAACAAACAACAAACAACAAACAACAAACAACAAACAACAAACAACAAACAACAAACAACAAACAACAAACAACAAACAACAAACAACAAACAACAAACAACAAACAACAAACAACAAACAACAAACAACAAACAACAAACAACAAACAACAAACAACAAACAACAAACAACAAACAACAAACAACAAACAACAAACAACAAACAACAAACAACAAACAACAAACAACAAACAACAAACAACAAACAACAAACAACAAACAACAAACAACAAACAACAAACAACAAACAACAAACAACAAACAACAAACAACAAACAACAAACAACAAACAACAAACAACAAACAACAAACAACAAACAACAAACAACAAACAACAAACAACAAACAACAAACAACAAACAACAAACAACAAACAACAAACAACAAACAACAAACAACAAACAACAAACAACAAACAACAAACAACAAACAACAAACAACAAACAACAAACAACAAACAACAAACAACAAACAACAAACAACAAACAACAAACAACAAACAACAAACAACAAACAACAAACAACAAACAACAAACAACAAACAACAAACAACAAACAACAAACAACAAACAACAAACAACAAACAACAAACAACAAACAACAAACAACAAACAACAAACAACAAACAACAAACAACAAACAACAAACAACAAACAACAAACAACAAACAACAAACAACAAACAACAAACAACAAACAACAAACAACAAACAACAAACAACAAACAACAAACAACAAACAACAAACAACAAACAACAAACAACAAACAACAAACAACAAACAACAAACAACAAACAACAAACAACAAACAACAAACAACAAACAACAAACAACAAACAACAAACAACAAACAACAAACAACAAACAACAAACAACAAACAACAAACAACAAACAACAAACAACAAACAACAAACAACAAACAACAAACAACAAACAACAAACAACAAACAACAAACAACAAACAACAAACAACAAACAACAAACAACAAACAACAAACAACAAACAACAAACAACAAACAACAAACAACAAACAACAAACAACAAACAACAAACAACAAACAACAAACAACAAACAACAAACAACAAACAACAAACAACAAACAACAATTTCATTTTTTTTTTATTGTAGGAGAATATCATCGAAAGAGACATTTGACATCAGCTGTCAAATTTGAAAATGCTCAGATCATTTTATTCTGAGCACTTAGAGCATGCTCATACTCTGAGCAAATAAGAAACACGAGCATTTTTCCTGAGAACTCTTTGACTGCTCTGAACTAATTAATGAAAAGGCCAAATTACAGAATATTGTGAAAACTTGTTCTTCTATCTGTAAGTTGATATCGACAACAAAAAACGACATCAATAAAAATACAATTCAGTAAATAAGTAAGTAAGTTGAATTAAGCATAAAACATGTATGTCTCGTTTCATTTGCTGGGTTCATTTGTGGGTGAGCTAAGATTTCTCTCTCGTGGTTTCAGTTTAATTTTATGTACCTTTGTTTTGTAACCGATAATGTTACTTTGCTACCCGTCGGCAATCGGGTACATCGGGCACTCACCTCGTTCACCTCGAAAACTCTGTCACTTTGAAAGCTAACCTATGGGTATGGTTTCGGATACGGTTTTGGAAAGAGACATTCGTAAACAAAATACATACATTATACTTAAAGATGAAATGGAATGTTCATAGTCGATCCGACTTTTATACTATTACGCACATTCATGGTAACTTTGTGAAATGGCATTAATAATGATTGTGTAAGTCGGAGTAATGTATATTGATGCTTGAGAAATGATGTGAAACCGAAATTTTCTGTTTTCGTTCATTATTAGAAATAATGACATTATTAATAACCGTGTAAGTGCCGAGTTAAAAATATGGCGACGCAAACTCGTAGTGCTTCCATGGACAGGCAGAATAGATTTTGCAATCAAAATCCACCACCCAAAACCAAGCAGCGCAGCCGACTGCGCAGCACACACCGCACATAGTCATTAAAGTACGACTGTATCTGATGCCATTATATGATATTTAAAAAAATGTATAAGGGCCTTGCGGCCGAACCCGGGGCCCGATCACTTCCAAATTTTAAAAGAAAGTATTGTCACCGGAAATACACATGTGTACAAAATTTCAGGAAAATCAGGCTTTAGGAAGTGCGTTAAAAATTGATTGCTTCAAAAATTTTACAAAAAGTTTTGTCCATCGGAGATACACATGCGTATTAAATTTGAAGAAAATCGGGAACTTTTTTCATAAAATTTGTATGGGTGCCCCCACGACCCAGGGGCCCGATCACTTCCAAATTTTTACAGAAAGTGTTGTCCATCAAAGATACACATGCGTATACAATTTGAAGAATTTTTTTTAAAAATTTTGTATGGGAGCCCCCCGACCCCGCGACCCGAGGTGCCCAAATTTTAATAGAAAGTATTGTCATAGCAAACCACATGTGTGCCAAATTTGAATAAAATCGGACTTTATGAAGTGTGTTAAAAATTGATCACAAAATTCTGCTAGCCAGCCAGCCAGCCAGCCAGACGCGGGCACGCGAAGTTAATATAGAGAATTTAAAAAAGTGAAGGTAAATTACTTCATGTTCTGAGGGCCGATTTTATCCCAAAATGCGCCATGAGTATTTCGTATATGTACGTGTTGTATAGCATATAATTAAATTTTTGTGTAGTTTTTTTCTATATTTTGTGTTAACTTTTAATGACAGCGACTAATACAGTGTCACTGCGAGCGAAGCGGTTCTCTCTTGCGTCATGCAGGATGCTATTGCACTCTCTTGCACATGCCGTTGCTATTGAGTTGTCTCCCAATCGCCGCTGTGCCCTGTCGTGCTGCTCCCAGCACACGCGAAAACAATAAAAAAAAACAACCCATAAAAATTAAAATTTCTTGTGTGCAAAGTTTGAACCGGAATGTGGAATGTGGAAAAAATTAATATTAGAGCCCCCTTCACTTCAAATTTTTTTTAAAACTGTTGTCACTGTAGATACACATGTGTTCAAATCAAAAACTCAAAATTTATAAAATAATAAGTAAAATGTAATTAAAATGTAAATTGTAAAATGTAATAAATTTTGTAAAATATTTGTATAGGAGCCGAGGTCCGAGGGGTCCGAGGGTCCCCAAATGTTAATAGAAAGTATTATCACCGGAAATATACATGTGTGCAAAATTTCAATAAAATCGAGCTTTGGGAAGTGGGTTAAAATTTTTAAAAAATAAACAACTTTGTAGTGTTGTGTGTTTGCGCATATAGTTATAAATAAAAATAATAATCAAGTGCAAGCAAACGGTCCGCGCGATTGGCCGATCACTAAGTACAAAGTGCAGTGTGTGTGTCCGTGTGCCCCTCCCCAACATCGCAGCTAAAGAACTTGGTGAAACATAAATGTCGTATGTTTTGCATGCGGCAGTTTTTTTATGATCTAATTCTTTAACTATAAGAATAAGGGATTGTGAGTGTTTGTTTTTTTGGTGATTAAAATATAAAGTAACTCGGGCAAATTTAAAAAAAAAATGTATGTGAATTCTGATATTTCAGATTTAAATCTGCCTAGGTATAGCTTAGTGCCATTATTTTTCCCACGACGCGGGCTGGCAATTTATGTCCGTAGTGATGTTGCGTTCACAATTTTCCTTAATTAAGTCAATGTTCCAATGCGGAATTTAATTTCATGTGGCTGAGAGTAATACTGCAGGGGCGCAACATCCACTACTGCTTTCTTTACAGAAGCCCCAACTTAGACAGAGTTTCAACTCTTCACGAGATTGATGCACTGTCTGACTTAATTGCAAGAATTGTCACAAATGATGATAACACTGATATCGTTGCGGGCGATTTCAATGTACACAATTCTGGGTGGCTTCGCAATTCTGGCCAGACAACACCCGTAGGAAGGGATGTTGAGTTGTTTGCTGAGTTAATTACCTTACTCAGCTTGTAAATGAGCCTACAAGAACACCTGACATTGCAAATCATTCCGCAAACACCCTTGACTTGTTGCTTACCCCTCGGCCTGATAATTACTCCGTATTATCGCCTCTAGGCTCGTCTGACCATTGTGTTGTATCAGCTAATTTCTCGTTAATAAACCACGCAGTTAGAGAAAAAACTCCAAAAAAACAGTATGGCAATACCTGAAAGCCAATTGGGATGGCCTTAACAACTTCTTTGGGAGATTTAACTGGTCGCTATTGTTTCGCGATAGCAACGTGGATGCCGCCGCTGATGCAATCACAAACATCATTCTTATTGGTATGAGAAATTTTATCCCTTTCAGGGATAATTCTATCAAACCAAAGGATGATGGATGGTACGACTCGAGCTGTAAAGAGGCTTCTAGGATTAGAGAGGTATGATTTTGGTTTTATAAAGCAAACCCTACAGAGGAAAACCGAACAAATTTTAAACGAGCCAGAAATGATTGCAATGCTCATCTTCGGCGAGTCAAATTCGCCTACGACCAAAAATTGAGGCAAAAAATACTACATTAACCTAAAGGTAGTAAAAATTTTTGGTGATTCGTGAAAAGAATCAAAAATACAGCCTCGTCGTCCATTCCAACGCTCATTTATAATGACACTCTAGTTGTCAACTCTACATACAAAGCCAATCTGTTTACTGCACATTTTGCTGCACGCTTCCAGATTGTGCATTGATGCCGCCTGCACCCCCGAGTATTGAACACTCTATGGGACAGATCTTCATTCGAACTCGCGCAGTTGCTAGAGTTTTAAACGATCTCAACATTCACAAATCCGCTGGGCCAGATGGTATTTCCCCATTTGTTCTGAAGAGGTGTTCTTCCAAGCTGGCGATGAAAAACCGCTTCATTGGATTAGAAGCTATCTTTTTGACCGCTCAATTCAAGTTGTTTTGGACGGTTTCAAGTCTAAAGTTCATTACTTAAATGCTGACTCTCTTCCTCATTTTTATTAATGATCTATTATCTGCGACTTATAATCTTATTCACTCCTTCGCCGACCACAGCACTCATATAAGTTTGAGGAACGTCGCTCCACTTCTCATGTGGAGCTCCAACAACTTTGTATGTTAAGCACATTAAATTCTTACCTAGACAGCATAAAAAAGGGTGGGGGGGGGGAAACAATCAAGTAGAATTTAACGCTTCCAAAACCCAATGCTGTCTTCTGTCGTCTAAGCGAATCCCAAATCCCATGCCATTATCCATGAATGGCACTTGCATCGAGGAAACTGAAAATATCGCAATTCTCGGTATGTGCATTAACGACAAGCTTCGTTGGAATGACCACATATTCACCGTCGTCAAAAATGCTGCGAAATGTTTAGGTTTTCTAACCCGATGCAAGAAATATTTCACTCCCTCTGATCTGGCTACTATTTACAAGGCTTTTATTCGCCCTTAACTTGAGTATAATTGTCATATTTGGTCTGGTACGCCTAAAAAAACCTTGCATCAACTAGATAGAATACAAAACCGTGCGATAAAACTTATCGGTGACAATAACATTGCGAAATCAATAGATTCGCTTGAACACCGCAGGAACGTCTCCTGATTTCACTCTTTTAACGCTTCTTCCACCAGCGGTGAACAAGAGAAATTGCCAGTTGCATGCCACCTCTCCTTGAATTCAACTACAATACTCGTAGCGCTCTAAATGCTCATCAGTTTACCCTTAAGCCCATCTTCGGACGTACAGTTAAATTCAGGGATTCGTTCTTCAGCCGTACAACACGTATCTGGTATGCTCTGCCAAGCTCTGTCTTCCCACATCACTATAATCCACAGGCATTCAAAACACAAGCTCATAGACATCTCCTCTTTTCTCCTCCTTTTCCTTAACGCCCACGCTGTGCCAAGCAGATAGCCGAGCATTATAAGCATATAAGCATGCGAACCCCTTGAAGCGTGCCCGAATTATAAAAAAAAAGTGGAATTAGTGTCGAGAAAGATAAAAAGCAAAACAATATGACGTGCATGCGTCACTTACAATACTAATCACACACAATTTACTATTAACTTGTGGTAATATTTGCCTCATGCCTCATTTTGCGACCAAAATCGTCCTTCTGGTAAATATTAACAGATGATTAGAGTGGAAACAACTTGATGTGCAACAAAACGGCAATATTACTGCCACTAGCACAGGCGGTGTAAATACACCCCCCTGCACTAAAGGATTTTTTGTCGTAATTAACCCCTTTAAGTATTTGTAACAAATTCAAATACACGTTTATTATATAATATAAACTTAGTATGTGTTGAAACTTTACATTTCATCTAGATAATATAAATATATCGAAAAATATCTAAGAAACTTTAATGACCAAAAACTATTATTCAATACAAAGGGAGAAAAGTTTTAAAAACTTAAAATGATTACTTTCTGGTTAGATTAGCATTAATAACTAAGTGTACCTACTGTACGGTGTCAGCCATGATTGTTGCGGAATCATCACGATAGATGTTCTTACTCCAGAGCGAAAGAGTTTCTTCTTAAGCTCAAAGATAGGATGAAAGGAAAGGAAGAAATCTAGCAGCTATGCTGGAAGTAAGACCAAGAACGACGTAGAAGGACACAAACCGCGGATCAAGCGCACTCATGGAGAGGTTAATTTTTTCTATGCCACGTCCTGGCTTTTTTCGGGGGGTTTTCCCCTTTCCTTTTTAAGAAAACTCTCTCTAGCGGCACTAGTTTAATAAAAGTTTTTTTTTTATTTTAATAATTAATTATTTCATTTTCATTGGAATACAACAAATCTTCCTTATATAAAAAATACTTTTCAACAACTGAATCGATCCAGGAATATTTTTGGTAATTTGTTCAAGTTTTAATTTTATAATTTGTTGCTATTTTTTGTTGAAAAAAAAATTGTTAACCACCTTTTTATATATAGACTAAATGCCAAGGGAGAACTCCCTGAATGACTAACGTCACGGCAATAAAGTGGGTTATGCCGTATGGCGTGTTTCGGTGTAGACATAAAAGTTTGGACCCGAAAAACGATGTTTTTTTTACATTTACTTGATTTTGTAATTAGAAAATGTCACGACATAGCGGAAGAAATAAATAAAACAATAAGCAGATAAAATTAAATCTTTCTTCGATGAGTGATGAAGACATTACAGATTTGATGGATTCATGATGGAAACTTATGTTGGCTGAAGAGAAATCTTATATCTTATATAAGTTATATTTCCATTTACTCTTATAGCCAGCTGCTCTGAAATCCCTAGAATCGGAGTCTAGGAACTCTATTATAGCCCTACACTGCCGATCATGTCTCAAGGAGATGACGAAGCAGTTCAACATTTACCTGTGCTGGGTGCCGGGGCATAGAGAAATTCTACGGAACTGTAGGGCTGATGAACTCGCAAAAGTGGAAATACACTACCCTTTTACCTGAAAATGGTTCCTTAGACAAACCTATCGCTACATGCAAACTCATGCTCAGGTGGCCAAATGGAAATGGAATGGTGGCGACGTAAAATATCTGACGTAGGCTGGATTCGAAAGTGTTTGATCTCTCCTACCTAAATAATTTCTCAAATACTGACATTAGTAGTCTTCTACGCTTCATTCGTAGCTCTGGTTCAACGAGTAGGGTGAAAACTCTTCTTAATCCATGTTGTATTACAAGGGACCATCAGTGGTCTAAGTGGGTCGGTATCCTGCCGACAGACACTCTAACCTAACCTAACCTAACCTTATGTTGAATTCGAAGATTCGTCTACCTTCTATCTTTCTATTTTTCTTACCATCTATCTTTCCATCTTACTAAACTTCGAGCGAGCATCTATCTACCTATCAGTCGAAAATTGCTTGTTACAATCGAAAAGATTGATTGATTGTCCCAAAATTATCCGTGAGTACAATGCGCAGATGGGCGGTGCCTATCTATTGGGCTCTTATATGGGTCGCAATCGTTTTGTATCAGACTCAACGATGAAATAGAAAGAAATTGTGTAAAAAATCCGGTACACATACGTTTTGTACCAAATGTTATATCCGTATGTTTTTTTTTTCCAAAGCAAAAAAATGTTTCACAAAGTATCACGTAAACAAATAATTCATTGTCTATTAGTATTTACCTGTTTAAGTCAATGCCTAATACCATTTACATTGAATTGAATTTTGTACTTATTATCCTATACAGCAACAATTTTATTTTTTTCGCCTAACCAACTAAGACCGTCTGTAGACGGTCTATCAACTTTTTCACCAGTCGCTTTCAGGTCAAATTTGACAAATAGACTTCACATTAGTGTTTTTCAGTCTAATATCATACTAGAACCAAAATTCCCATAACAAAATGCCTAGTATTTCGATTTCAGTGGGTTAAACTGTAAACCCAGAGTACATAATGCTATAACAAAGATATGAGTTTCTTTACATTAGTTCACTTACATAAAATAGTTAGTTGAATATCCATTGATACACGCTCTTTAACACCGTTGTCAGCGGAGCACTGATATATACCAGCGTGATGTCTGTCAACGTTTTCCAAAATTAGGGTTGAGCTGTCTGATAAATGCGTTGGACCAGAAAATATATCCTTTTTAAACCAGAATATAGTTGGTACTGGATTACCTGATGCTTTACATTCTAAAGTCACCGTGCTGCCTTTTCGTGCAGTAACTTGCCCGTTATGTGGTAAAGCTCTTAACGTGGGTGGAACTGGAACATTGAATATTTGTGTAAACAGTTTTTGATAAACGAGTTTTACTTCATTGTTATTTAAAATTACCCAGAATCTCAACTGTGTGAACTTGATCGCGATTTTCTTGATCTCCAAGTTGGCATATGTAATCACCAGCATCCTGGGTCTTTACACTACTTATTTGTAGATTATAATCACCAACAATTTTAAATCTTGGATCTCGAGTAATTTTTAAATGTCCGGCAGTGAGAACAGATGAGCCCTTTCTCCAAAGCAAAACAAAAGAGCCAAGATTTTGAACTTTACATGGAAGTTCGATCGTTTCACCAACTATTACTTTGTACAGATGGCCGCGAGATAGGAATTTTGGCACAATTGTCGGGTTGTCAGTATCAGATGGCGAAAGGAATGATCCAACAGATTGGCTTTGAACTGAAAAAAAAAAGTTATTTATATAATTAAGGTCAGTTAAGAAATGAATAAGTTGGTGCTCTTCTAGAGCATCATATAATAACGCAAATAGAAAATTAAAGAATAGCAAAGGACTTTTCGAGCAGGATCCTCTTCGCTCATGCGAGCTCAGTGTCTTGACCACCGGAGGCTACCGAGCTCAGTTGTCTTCACTATGTGAACCTCGTTTTCTCTTAAACACGGCTTAGACGTTACATTACTTTTTGCTAAGCACCCACGTCTCAAACTGATATGTAAGTAATGGTAGGACCATTGTCTTATCCACGAGTAGCTGAATTGTCCTTTGTCCTTGTTAAATTCGCGTACTACTACCTTATTTGAGGGACCCGTATTGAATCTTCTGCTCGCAGATGTGGCTAGACTACCATGTACTTTGTCAAGCTATCCGCTCAATCTGTGTGCCTTGCCTTTTTTTACCAATAATGTCAATATCGTCTTGGTTTGTCTCTCAACATTCATACTCATGTAAGTTTATGCTTAGCCTTGAAGTCTATAAATAAATGGTGTGGTGAGATGGAAACCCTAGACATTTTTCCATTACCTGTCTAACGGTGAAAAACTGGTCTGATTTGGCTAAGATGAAGCCACACTGTTAAGGCCAATAATAACTTTGGTAAATGAAGCTTTTCTGGAGCAGTAATTTAATTAACTGATTTACAGCTTCTTTTCTTAGAGACGGATACACGAACGGACATCACAAAATCTCAAGACGGCATAGTTCCCAAAATTCCAGACCATCTTTCAGAATTGCCATAGAAACAAGTCTTATAGTTGCATCTTAGTCCTACTTATCGAATTTCATATGAATCGATTGAGAAATTGCTTAGTTCTCGAAATTCCGGACCATAATGACCATATTCCAGAAATCTCTTAGGAACAAGTCTTATAGTCGCATCTTAGTCCCACATACCAAGTTTCATGGAAATGGCTTGAGAAATGGCTTCGTTCCCGAAATTTCAGACCATAATGACCATATTCCAGAACTGCCATAGGAACAAGTCTTATAGTCGCATCTTAGTCCTACATACGAATCGCTTGTAAAATTGCTTAGTTCCCTTAACATGGGACATAACATTGGATACTTAACATGAGTCATAACATTGGACACTAGAGCTGCTTTAACATCTGAACAGCGTGACATAAAACTTCGAAACTATTGCCTATGATAACTTGAAACTAAATCATTCGCCGTAGAAAAACAAAGGACGGTTACCCAAGAATTTCGAGAGATGGCAGAAAGTGCATTCAGTAACGAAGCAGCAATTCTTAAAAAAAATTTGGAATTAATGAACATTGTGTGCAAACATTGCTTTTCGCTTTAACTTTGCAGAAGAAAAAAGAGGAAATAGTACTGATGAGCTTAGTCGAAGTTGCCAGAAGGGCCAAGTTAAATTATCTCCACTTGATAATTATCCCAGTAGAAAATGTTTTGACGAATGCAATGCAATGACCTCGCGAACCTCTCGAACAAAAGTTCGTTTCGTTCTTTAAAAACATGTGGTGCAAATAAAACAACGACAGTTAGTTCATAGTAACACGTTTCGAAGTGGACATATTTTGTGATTATTCTGTGAAAATTTTGCGAAATAGAATTTTAGTGATTAAAAAAACACAAACACATAAAAATTAAAATTTTTCATGTAAATTCTCTAATATGGGATACATATGTGTGCAAATTTTGAACCGAGTTAATTTGTAAAAAAATAATATTATTTTTCAAAAACTATTCTCGCCGGAGATACACATGTGTAAAAAAAATTTGTGTGGGAAAATTTCCATCGGAGTGATGGTGAATTCCCTGTTTGGTATGAAAACATAACAGCCACAGCGCACGGTTAGTGCGACGTGAACACAATGAACTAAAATTATTTCTTTTGGGTTGAGTTAAGCTGTAAAGCAGTTGAGTGCCAAACCAGTTCTTCATATACTCGTAATATTGTACAAAACACAAACTCTCTATACTTTCTGCTCTCTGCTCACTGCTGCAACGCAACAACCCCAAACGTAAATTCGCAGCGCTACCTACATTATATCACTCATCAGCATACACAGAACACAGTCATTATAGTATGAAATATGATGTCGCTATATGGGAAAAAAAATTTATATGGGAGCCCCCCGATCCCGCTGACCGATCTCTCATAATTTTACAAAAAGTGTTTTCCATCCGAGATACACATTTGTATTAAATTTGAAGAAAATCGGGTAAATTTTGTAAAATATTTGTATGGGAGCCCCCCGACCTCGAGGTCCAAGGGGCCTCAGATTTTAATAGAAAGTATTGTCACCGGGAATATACATGTGTGCAAAATTTCAATAAAATCGGGCTAAATCTGACCAGCCAGCCAGCCACGTGCACGCGAAGTTAATATAGAGAATTTAAAAATGACCAAAAAATGGTTAGTGAATAATTTTCAGGTAAAATATTGACTCAAAGTACAGTCTGCCGTTTATAAATGTTGTTAACTTTTTGTTTGTAGTCGTAATTTAATTTGGACTGTAAATGCCACCGAAAAAGAGATGGATTGACCGAGTTACGGCGAGTTTAAAGAAGATTAAAGACTCGAGAGCTGCTGAAACACCTAAACAGCGTTACACACGACTTAAAAACAATCAAAGCAGAACTTTTTCTCCAGAGCTGCTGAAACACCTGAACAGCAAGACTCACGGCTTGAAAACAGTTGAAGCACAAGACACAAACTTCCAAACTAATGCCTACGATATCTTGAAACTAAATCGCCGTAAAAGAACAAAGGACGGTTACCCATGAATTTCGAGAGTTGGGAAAAAATGCATTCAGTAACTAAGCAGCAATTCTTCATTTTTTTTTGGGGATTGAGGAACATTGTGTGGAAACATTGCTTTTCGCTTTAACTTTGCAGAAGAAAAAAGAGGTTATAGTACTGATGAGTTTATCCGAAGTTTCTTCATTTGATAATTATCCCGGGTATTTAGAAAATCTTTTGACCAATGCTCTGCCAGAAAGCTTGCTTTTGCGTATGCGGACAAATAGTTAATCGAATTGGAACAGTGCATCCTGAATGAAAAAAAGGCTAGAAAATTTTCCCAGATATACGTGTTGGACCCTGAGGATGCAGTCTACCAACGATTGAACCTTCCAGAGAACAAGCAATGTAATTTATATTAAAAAGCTTCATTAAATTGAAAACTAAGCCATTGAAAAGGCGGTGCAAATCTGTAAAATTGCCATCTAGCTTCCAGGGTAGCCCCCGCAATATCAGCAAACAGCATTACCAGGTTGCTATGGCAATTGTTTGAAAGTATGGAAAGCCGGATCTTTTTGTTACCATGACCTGCAATCCGGAATTAATAGAAATAGTGAAAAACCTTTAGCCCTGGCAAGAAGTAGAACATCGACCAGGCTTGGTACGTAGAGTTTTTCGGCTTAAGGTGTTATATTTTAAACACGAGTGCTGTTACAGTATGTCTTTATTCTTCGATATCAGAACTTGCACTGCGGACTGGCCACATTGCTTAGTCTAATACACATCATAAATGTAATAATATGCACATATGTATATACATGTGTATATATAACATGATATACACATAGTTATATACATGTGTATATATAACATCTCCCCGTTTAAGATATATTCCATACAAAAAAAAATACAAATAAAATGTATCATAATATAACATTAGATTCCATTTGTTACAATTAAAGATATATTCCATACAAATAAAATACAAATAAAATTTTATATCATAATATAACATTAGATTCCATTTGTTACAAAACATAAAAAAGTATATCAACATGACGAATTAGAGTCATACGTTATCGGCGTACCTTACAATATGTTTAACAACTCTACCTGATCTTGTTACATAAGTGGGTTTTTTGGGAAAAGAATGATTGTTCACTTCATTGTTGTCATTGTGAGCCGATAAAGTCTTTTCAGATGTAGGCTGTGTATGTTCGTCAATGTTGGGAACCTCATAATTTAATGTACTAAATTGTGGCTGATGGTTAGTCTTTCTCAAGTGAAGCGAGTTGCGTCGAAGTACCCTATTGTCTTCGGTATTAACAATGTATGACCTCGGAGACTCATGTGGTGTTACAATTTGTGCTGCTTCCCAAATCTTATCTCTCAACAAGACTACATTGTCTCCTGCGAAAAACTTGCCTTATTTTTTATGCTGAGCACACTTGTCATGATATTTTTATAGCAGTGCTGATGTTTGGCTGCCACATTATGAAAGTTCTGAATAACTTTTGGATTCAGGACTTCTTTCTGTATTGGAAATTTTGGTCGTAGGACTCTACTCATCAAAAGCTGGGAGGGTGTGGCATTTAAGCCGGTGATTTCAGAATTTCTGTAAGCTAACAGGGCACTAAAAAAATATTTTTTCTCCTCATTTGCTTTCTTCATTAGTTGCTTCGCTATATGCACTCCCTTCTCAGAGAGGCCATTTGAGCGCGGATATCTGGGACTTGTGGTTGTGACGGTAATGCTCCATTCGTTAGCAAATTTTTTAAATTCACATGAATTGAATGGCATGTTGTCACATATTATTTGGTTTGGAACACCATGTGTTGCGAAAATTTCTTTTGATCTAATTTCTAGCCATTTCGAATAGTTATCGATCAAAATTACATGTGGTTTATTCTGGTATTCCAGAATATGGCAACCTACCTTGAAAAAAGGTGTTTCGGGAATTTCATGGGGTATCAACGGTAGATTTGTGTTAAAAAATAATACTTGATTTTCTAACACAATGTCATATCTTATAGGCCAATATTTCTTAATTAAGGGATCAACCCCAGAAAATTCGTTTGGCCACCCCACCTTGCACATTTTAGTCAATAACATAAATTCTTTATCACTGCCTATTTCTCTTTTAATTTCATCAACACGCTTGTCAGATATTTCTAGGGTGTGTGTGTACTATTGCAGATAAAGAAGGGTCTATTTCTTCATCATCATTTGACTGAATAAAATTCCTGGATAGGGTATCAGTTATAAACATTTCTTTTCCCGGTGTATACTGAACCTTTATATCGTATTTTAGAAGCTTTAATTTCATTCTTTGAAGTCGACCAGAATGAACTTGTGTCACTGCTTTTTGCATTATTGAGACCAGTGGCTTGTGGTCAGTTAAAACTGTAACTGACCTTCCATAAATGTAATAATGAAATTTCTGACAGGCGAAAACAATTGCTAACATTTCTTTTTCAATTTGCGCGTATAACTTTTCGGCAGAACTTAACGATTTCGAAGCATAACACACGGGTTTATGATATATATTATAAAAATTCTCAAGTAATTAACAAATCCCAAAAAGCTCTAAAGTTCCTTTTTATTTTCAGGCATCATGGCATATGAGTTTATATTGTAATTTTTTTTTTTCGTTAAATTTAATATTAAGTGCTTTAGCTCTTTTTATAACATTCTCTAAGTTTTTATCATGTTCTTTTTTGTTTTTCCCAAAACCAGTATATCGTCGAAATAAATAAATGTCCCTGTTAAACCTCCAAAATATTTTGTATTTAACTTTTGGAAAAGTTCGGGAGCGAAATTTAACCCAAAAGGTAAACGCATAAATTTATAACAGCCATACGGTGTTCTAAAAGTACATAAATCACTACTTTGCTTGTCGAGGATCACTTGCCAAAAGCCTACTCGTCAAGTCTTGTATACACACGGGGGTTTTCAAGTGGTTCTTTTCTAATGTTGACATTTAACTCTCTTTTTTTTTATATACGTGTGTATCTCTGATGGACAACACTTTTTGTAAAAATTTTGGATACCCCGGTCATGGGGCCACAACATTTTTTTTAAAAAATTAACACGATTTTCTTCAAATTTTATAGAAGTATGTATTTCCGATGGACAACACTTTCTGAAAAAATTTTGGATACCCCGATTTTCTTCAAATTGTATATACGTGTGTACGATGGACAACACTTTTTGTAAAAGTTGTTGTGGACCGCATACAAGTTTTTTAAAAAAATCTACCCGACTTTCTTAATATTTTGTACACGTGTGTCTCTCTGATGGACAACACTTATTGTAAAAAATGTACATACAAATTTAAAATAAAAATTAAACCGATTTTGGTAAAATTTTATACACATATGTATCTCTGATGGACAAAACTTTTTGGACATTTTTTAAGCAAATTCGCCCTGCGGCCCGCGGGGTTGGGGAGGGAGGGGTTTTAACATATGTTTATCCCAATGGATAAAAGTTTTTGTAAAATTTTTGGAGCAAATGGGCCCTAAGGCCCGGGGGCTGGGCCATAATTTTTTTTTTAAAAATTATCCCGATTTACCGATCTTTTTGTAAACATTTTTGAGTTTTTGATTTGAATTTTTTCCCATACAAATTTTTTTACACAAGTGTATCTCCGATCTCCGATCTCCGGTGAGAACAGTTTTGGAAAAAAATTTGAAGTGAAGGGGGCTCTAATATTATTTTGTTCCAAATTAACCCGGTTCAAACTTTGACCACATATGTTTCTCCTATTAGAGAATTTACATGAAAAATTTTAATTTTATGGGTTGTTTTTTTGGAACTGTGAAGGCAAACGTTCATGTAATAGAATTTAGAAATAGAACAATTTAAAAATGTTACAATGGGAAATGACAACGGTTATCTCACGTACAAAAGAAGAGAAACAGACGAAATAGAGTTTATTCCCAGCCGTCGCATTGTTAACAGATAGGTGGTCCCATACAATCAATATCTTTGTCTAAAATATAACTGCCATAGCAATGTTATATATGTGCCATATGTGAAATATTTGTTTAAATATGTGTCAAAGGACATGTTTGTGCTAATGTTTTGGTATCCGAAAAAATAATTACGCTTAATCTTTAATGTATGTGGATTTGCGCTACGACAATGCATCGGAATCAATTTGGACAATTTTATCCAATGCAAGGTCAAAGTCATACCATATACCGATTTAGATTTTGGTGGGGGCAGATCGCCCCCATTTATTCGGCTTATTACAAGCTAATAGCATTATCTTAAAACTAACTCAAAAACTCGAGGAGGGGACGTACAAACGTGATATAGAGGGATCTAATCACATTAGGGTTGGAAAATTCTTTGGACCACCGTTTAATAAAGCCAAGTGATGAGTTAGCTTTAAGAATGATTCCATCAATATGAGAACGGAAATTTAGCTCCGAGTCGCATAGTATGCCGAGGTCATGAAAAGATTGAACGCGGGAAATGGGTTGGTCGTGGAGATGGTAATGTCTGGTAGGGGGTTTGTTGCACTTACGTGATAAGGTAATAGTTTGACATTTGGTGATATTGAGCTCTAGGCAATTTTTGAGGCACCAGGTCGAAAAACGGTCTAGGTCTTGTTGAAGGAGACAAGAGTCTTGTGGAGAAGAAATTGGTTTGAAAAATTTGGTATCGTCAGCATAGAGAGAAATGGATGAATTTTTGATGACCCTATCGAGATCATTTATAGTAAGAATGAAGAGAAGGGGGCCCAGATGGCTGCCTTGTGGTACACCAGAGGTTGCCATGAATGTGGTTGAGATGACGGACCTGAAGCGAACACTATAAAGACGGTTTTCTAGATAGGAAGATATCCATTTTAACAATAAAGGTTCAAAGCCGAGGGCAGACAATTTAAAAAGGATTAATTGATGAGATATCTTATCAAAAGCCTTACTGAAATCAGTTGCAACAACGTCGACTTCGTTGCCGTTCTCTAAGGCTGTAAGAGCGGAGGAAACGAATTCAACGAGGTTAGTGGTGGTTGATCTATCTTTAAGAAAGCCATGTTGGCTCGGAGAGATAAGAGACTTACAAAGGAAGCTTAGGGTTTCGTATAAAACACTTTCGAAAAGTTTGGGTATATGAGAAAGTTTAGCAATGGGGCGATAATTAGTTACATCATTCTTTGATCCTTTTTTGTGTATCGGGGTTATGAAAGAGGTCTTGCAAATTTGAGGAAATTCTCCTTGTGAGAGGGATAGTTGAAACAGGTTAGAAAGGGGGAGGGAGAGACTGGAGGAACATCTTTTAAGAAATATGCCGGGAAGGCCATCTGGGCCGGGTGAGAATTCATCATTAAGGTTTTGTAACTTATTTTCGATAACAGTGGGGTCGATAGTTTGAGAGAGAAAGGGGCCATTGGAGAAGTTAAGTAAGTATTTGAAATATGAAGGGTCTGCTACGAAGGGGTTGACAGCGAAAGATTGTTTGAAGAAGGTAGCAAAAAAGTTGGCAATGGTATGTGGATCGGTTGAAGATGTGTTTTCATATGAGACTGATGGAGGGTAGCCATCGGACTTCCTTTTATAGTTGACGAATTGAAAAAAGGACTTAGGGTCGCTTATGAGATTGTCTTGAGCTTTATTTAGATAGCGCTGGTAGAGAGAGTTATAAAGCAAGTTAGTACCGAGGTAGTTGGAATAGTCGGAAAGAGAATAGTTACGAAGGTAGGTTGCCCATAACTTGTTTCGTAAAGACCGAAGTCTCCGATTATACCAAGGAGGAGATGTAGATGAGGTTTTATGGCGCGAGAAGGGGACATAAAGAGAGATAGAATTAAGTAATTCTCTGTAAAAAATTGAGATGGCATCATTTAAAGATAAATTGTGAAACTCAAAAGAATACTTGCTAATATAGTCATTGATTTTGCGAAAATTAGCTTTATGATAGTCGTAAGAAGAGCGAACTATGGAAGGAGGGGACTGTAGTGGAGAGTTATGAAAAAAAGAAAGAAGAAGGGTGGGGGGGGGGGGGTGAAAATTATCAATGGTCGGACTTCCTTTTATAGTTGACGAATTGAAAAAAGGACTTAGGGTCGTTTATGAGATTGTCTTGAGCTTTATTTAGATAGCGCTGGTAGAGAGAGTTATAAAGCAAGTTAGTACCGAGGTAGTTGGAATAGTCGGAAAGAGAATAGTTACGAAGGTAGGTTGCCCATAACTTGTTTCGTAAAGACCGAAGTCTCCGATTATACCAAGGAGGAGATGTAGATGAGGTTTTATGGCGCGAGAAGGGGACATAAAGAGAGATAGAATTAACTAATTCTCTGTAAAAAATTGAGATGGCATCATTTAAAGATAAATTGTGAAACTCAAAAGAATACTTGCTAATGTAGTCATTGATTTTGCGAAAATTAGCTTTATGATAGTCGTAAGAAGAGCGAACTATGGAAGGAGGGGACTGTAGTGGAGAGTTATGAAAAAAAGAAAGAAGAAGGGTGGGGGGGGGTGAAAATTATCAATGGTCGATAGAGTTAGAGGACTAAGTGAGACAGAGGAATTAATGGGATCGGTTGTGAAAATAAGATCTAATTGCCTACCCATATAATTTAGGACGCCACTAACTTGGCTTAGGCTAGAGTCTGTAAGCCGATATACAAAGAGACATTCCTTGGTCAAGTTGGGATACGAAGCAGTGAAAAAGGATTTATCATCTGATACAGTCCAGTGCAGTTGGGGCAAATTAAAATCGCCGAAAATAAGGATGTCGTCAAGGGAGTCATAAATGTCGATTAATTGGTCAATTGCATCAATAATAAGTTGGTAGGATTCGATAGGTTGGGCCGGTTGAATATAACAACACATAACGTACAGGGACCTACGGGGGAGTGTTATTTTGATTGAAACGAAATCGATTTTAGAAGACGAAGAAATAGCGATAAGAGACGTGTCAAGGTAATTTTGGATGGCAAGCAGGACGCCTCGACAGGGAGAGTGTATCATAGGACGGGTGACCTCGTCATCTCGAAACACATTAAAGGATGGGGGGAAAAGCTTCTTGTTCTTTATGTCGGGGATTAAATTGGTTTCGGTCAGGGCATATATATCGAAAGGGAGAGCGTGATATAGGCGTAAAACATTACGGGTTTTTGAGCGTAGGCCTCTTACGTTCTGGTAATAGAAGGTAAGAGGAGAGTTATAGTCAGGTGTATATAAGTGCTTGAAGTGCTGTCAATGGTTTAGAATTAGGGACGAAAAAATTTATTTTGGTCAACACGGCTCCGTTGAAGGTGTGAGATTCATTTTGAATGTATATAGTTACTGAAAGCAGCAAGGTCATCCGCGACTTTTTCGGGAGACATATTGAAGATCTCGTTGTACCTGATATAAATGTTCCTGAGACTGGTAAGATCCGTAGGAAGACCTTCCTGCTGGATGGATACTATTACGCTTGTTTTAGTTTTACCCTCATAGCAGACAGAGTCTGATTTGTCATGTAAATAAGCGAGAAAGAGACGTATATTCTCGTATACCTTTTTTTCTCTAAGCCTAGAGAGTGCATATCGACATTCAGTGGTGTCGATAGTTCGCTGAGTTAGTTTAACAGAGGGTGGCAGAAGGGGATCAAGAATAGGGGGATAAGAGGAATTGTTTGAGACGGAAGGTGTATTGGGAGTGGATTCGGATGAGGGATAGGATACGTCGTTGGTTGTGGGGTTAAGAATATGGAATCTAATAAAATTGTGGTGTGGTTTTCCATTGAAAGTGTTTTTACAGCTTCGTTGCTGCATTTAATTGCTCTGAGAATGTCTGAAAGAGAGACTTCCTTACATTCATCGCAGAAGAACCAGAAATGGTCAGCGAAGTCTTTCAAATAAAGAATTGATCTTTTACGCAGACCAACACAAAGAGCATGGTACGACTTGCCACAGATTCCCCTACATTTCACCCAATCTTGGTGGTCGTCATTGGTTGTGCAAGCCTCGTTTCCACATATCATAGTTAAATTCACTTAAATTCAAAAATTCACTTCAAGGAGGATAAAGTAAAGGCGAGCACTATAAGTGTAAGCACTGGGGAGGTCGACGATCAGTAAATTGTTGTTAACTATTTTCAGTTCAGTGGGTCAGTTATAACGACACAATATTCTGCTGATATAAGGGCTAAACAGTCTCGAGGTCGACGAACAGGAAAGCTATATGTAGCACACGAAATAACGTTGATGGAAAAAAGCACTATAAATGTAAACACTGGTTGAAGAGCAGAAAATTATTGTTTACTATATCAAAAATGTAGGTCAGTTATTACGACATACAATATATTATTTAAGCAAACACAAGGAAATTGCATTCAGCTTAGGGCAATAACCGAAAATTGCAAGTTGGCAGAAGTCAATTATTGCAAAGAAGAAAAATAACGAACTGGAAAACAAAATTGAATTGCGCTTAATTAGCAGGTCGGGAGAGACGGAAAAATACGTCCAAACAGTTTAAAAGCTTAATGCCGATTGCCAGTTCATTTACAGGAAGAGCAGAGCGTTTGCTTCCACGTAGGAAATATACTCCTTGCAGCACACCTTGCCACTTCGAGAAAAACTCAACCAAAATGATACAGATGCAAACCAGTGAAAATATTGGGAAATTCCCGTTCAATATGTTTGGAACGACAAAAACACGACGGCTCTGAGATAACGTAGTAAAATAATTGGAGATCCAACTAAAAGACGATGTGGTGGCAATCCAGACGAATCAAGTGAGTTTAGGAACTCTGTTAGATAGTTAACTTCCTTATCAGCATCTACTACGGTGTCGATACACATTATACTCTGACTACTCCTATTAACATGGCAAGTATTTGATTGTTTGTTTCTTGGGTGTATCCAATTTCTCGCAACCAGTTCAAAATGTGATAGACACGGCTACTAATCTACCTTTGCAATTTGAAGTAGGAGCGACAATGTCCTCACCAATGTCCAATGTCCAATGACCATTGCGGTCTGTTGCGCATAAATATTTTTGGACACTAATGGAAGGGACCTACAATTTAAGGTCGGATCCGAACGGCGAATTGAGAATATTTCCGTGACAAGTTATTACTCTCGGAACGTTTGTCACCTATTCCCAAACGGTGGAACACCGTAAAAAATAATTTTGGTATTACTGGGATTCGAACCACGAACCTCCTGCTCAGTAGCCATGTGCATTTCCACTGAGCCACGGCGCCCACCAAAACTATATAATCGACACTAATATCGGTCACCCCCTACCCCTCTCAGTTATGGTACCCATCCCCCTAAAGCTGCCTTACCATCACCATTCAACTCAGCGACCCCGAAAACAATAGAATCGGGACACTAATATCGGCTGCCACCCCTTCCACAGCCAAAAAAAACTGTTACCCCCCACCCACAGTATTTGATTCCAAATTGCAATGTATATGTATACCAATTTGGATTAAAATTGGTGAAGGCGTTACAGAGCTAGTTAGACACAGACAAACAAACAAACAAAAAAATCTCTATTTTATATAATATAGATTAGTATATATACAGGACTTTCCAGATCAATCGTGAGTCCTCATGTGGTATCTGGAAACCAAGTAAAGAAAGTGCACCAATATAAGCTGAGAACAGCTACAGGAGATGCTGCAGTGGTTATAGGAGAACGTTTCCTTACATTCGTGTTTGGAGGAATAAGGTTTAGACATAGGTTTATTGTTGTCGTGTGAGGGACTAATGCATACTGGGTCTGGATTTAATGATGGTGAACCAGATGTCACTTGATTTGTGGAAACAGGTTTGAAGATGCCGTAATGTGGAAGTACCGTTCGGAATTGCCGACAATAACAACGATGGGAAAGTGTTGTGTCTCCCAGTGCAAACGCAGTAGAAGTCCGGACAGCTAGCAGCTTTGCTCAGTTGTTTCACGAATTACGGTCCAGATGAAATATCGTTGGAGAAAGGAGCAGCTAAGAAAACAACAAGGACGTGATGACTCAATTGCTCAACTATTTCAGTGGATGGAGCAAGGAGAAATACCGCAGTGGGACGGGATTGAAACAGCAAGTCCTAGAGTAAAAAGTTACTGGGCTCAATGGAACTCATTGAAAATGGAAGATGGACTGCTGGTTAGACTTTGGGAATCTGCCGACAGTCGAAGCACCACATCGAAGGTAGTGCTACCAACGAATTGG
Organism: Nephrocerus scutellatus; assembly: GCA_947095585.1. Taxonomy (NCBI): domain Eukaryota; kingdom Metazoa; phylum Arthropoda; class Insecta; order Diptera; family Pipunculidae; genus Nephrocerus; species Nephrocerus scutellatus. Next base: position 56,536,027 of record OX352765.1, read on the forward strand.
GTGAACGAGGTTCTTCAAGAAACACAGATTCGTATATCAGAAGAATATTTGGGCATAAACAAGACACTAAATAAAGTAAGAAATCGTTTCTTCTGGGTCAAGTGCCGCAGAAATGTTGAAAACTGGTGCCGGATGTGTGAGAAATGTGCTGCTAGAAGAGGACTGCAACGTACAACTGGAGGAAAATTCCATCGATTCAAGGTTGCAGCGCCATTAATTGAGCAAGTTCCAAAGGTAGCTGTTCAAACACGAAGTATGATCAATGGTAATGCTGAAGTAAGGAGCAACATAGTGGATTCTAGCAACCGGATGAAAACACAACACGAGCGAACTGTTGAGGATTTCAGGAAGGAGATTTGGTCTGGCTATACAATCCCAAGAGAAAAAAAGGGAAATCTCCAAAATTACAGCAAAGTTGGGAAGGCTATTACAAGATCATTAAAATGATCAACGAGCCACGGAATTTTTACTAACAGGATATCTAATGAGTATGACCTGACCAAGCCTAATGCCGTTCCTGCGATAATAAGGGAGCATACCTTCAGAGAGGTATATGTACAGCAAACAATACTAAGAATCAAATATAACGAAAAAAGATACTTCTTATTACCAACACACCATGTGGGAAAAATTATGGACCCACAATTCTTGGATATTTGTTACACCTGAACAACTGTATTTGTAACCTGTGGACCCAAGCGTGAAGAAGTCTTCTTAAATGACACAGGCATCATTCACGTGTATTCGAATGAATACACATCAATATAAACCCAGATCCCAGTTTATTTTACCAATGATACTGTCATCCCATTAAATAAGGATTTGACGGAGGTGTTAAAGGGTAATTATCGAGAGGCAACCCAGGCACTCAACCGACTACGTAAGTATAACTGGAACACCATAAAAAGGCACCAATATTGGACAATTTGCTTCTGTGCTACCTTTGAGGGTGCAATGATCATCGTGTTCCTACTGGCAATTTTCTTTAAATACGGCAAGGGGCGAAATAAAAATCATGTTATTAAGATTTAATTACGAGTAACAGACCATAGGAGAATCAATCAAGAGTTCGAAATCAACTGGTAAATAACAGCGGAGGAGGCAAAATTTTGATGAATCAACAAAAATTCTGCGGTTAGCGAACTCTATGCTCGCCTGAATGATTGCACTTATTGCAATATTGGAAAGCAGCAGTGGACAACAGCAGCAGTAAATGCATTATAAACATAAAATATATCATATTGTAATTCCTAGAATAAGCATTGCATTGTAATTGCATGGGAAAGTAAATTTTAAACTCAGCGTCTGCTGAACGTTCGGCTTTGTTCCCAAAATTAATGAGAAATCACCTTTTTGTAAATTAGCTTCCATAAGAACATATTATAATAAATGAGTTGTCGTTTAGAACTTTAAGTGGAAAGTGTATTTTTTTTGTTACTTACTGTGAGTAGTAACGTAACTGGCGCAGTCGTACGGAACGGTGAACGGTTTTTGTTTTTAAGTTCCAATTTTAATTAAATTTGTGATAATAAAATTGTGTCGTATCGCAACAAATAATACAAAGCGTTTTTGTAACAATACCAAATTAAATTTGTGAGAAAAAATTAAAAGTGTGCCACACTTAAAAAAAAATTCCGTTGAATTTAAATTCTTCATCACCGCTGAACCAATAATTCTGCTCAACGTTCAACAACACCACGACTCCTCAACCAACAAGTATGCAGCATCCTAGAAACACAGATATGTCCATCGTAATCGTCGCTTTCATTGGGTGCATGTAAGTTTTGTTAAGTGTTTAAAGTGTGTGATCTTTAATTTATTTTAATACTTTATTTTATAAATGAAATAAAATAACTGCGATCCCTATCTTGGGCACTCCAGTTTAAAATAAAATAAAATATAATAACTGCGATCCCTATCTTGGGCATTGCAGTTTAAATAAAATAAAATAAAATATAATAACTGCGATCCCTATCTTGGGCACTCCAGTTGAAATTAAATAAAATTACTGCGATCCCTTTCTTGGGCACTCCAGTGCAATAAAATAAAAATATTGGAAAATATTAAAGAATTTACAATTTATTAAACCATATTGAAGATATACCATTTATATTATTTTGAGATACTTTTGAAACTTATGATACTTTTGGTTCATGAATATTTACACTATTTTAATAAAAAAAATAATAAAACAATAACACGTAATAATATCAAAATCGGCAAATCCCAATTAGTGTTCACAAAGAGTCAAGATCCTTAACAAATATATGTCGAACCCAAAAAAACCTAAACATAAGTATAGATTTATTCCATACAATTTAAGAGGACTTTCAAAGAGTTTATCCTCTATCCCAGAAACTGCTGACTCCGGGGCCCCTCTCGATATTTCTTCATCCTCAAACTCCTTTAATTCAGACGTAATGAATATTAGTGCAGAACAAAACTTATTTCCAAATCAAGGAATTAACCAAACAGATATTTTTAACTCATTGAGAATTCCAGACGCAGTGAAAGATCTTCCCAAGTTCGACGGCAATCCTAGACTGTTGTATGAATTCCTCAGCAATGTGGAGGAAATCCTCCTTTATATAAGGGGAACGGATAATACTCCATATGGTCAAATACTCCTACGAGCCATACGTAATAAGATTGAGGGTCAAGCTAATGAGATCCTCAACGTGTATGGAACCCTTCTCATCTGGGACGAAATTAAAAAGAATCTTATTTTGCACTATTCCGACAAACGTACGGAAACTTCGCTCACAAGAGACCTACATAGTCTGAAGCAACTTAACAAAACTGTCGAACTCTTCTATGGACAAATTATAGAAATCCAATCGGCATTATGCAATAACATTTTAATACACGAAAATGACAACAATGTCATTAAAGCAAAAAAGGACCTTTACTCGGAAATGTGCCTAAACGCATTCCTAAGTGGCCTTAATGAGCCACTTGGATCTCGAGTTAGAGCCATGCAACCGAACTCTTTAGCCATTGCACTAACTCACTGCATAAAATAGCAAAATATCTCTTATCGAAAGGTCTCACAGAATCAAAACTATTATAAACCTTTCCAATATAGACCTTACAACCCCACACAATACAAAACCAACGCGAGATATAATAGTCCAGTAATGCCTTCATTTAGGAATAATCAAAATAGACCCTATAATCCAACATACTCATATTCCAGAGGCAATCTAGACCCACAAGGTAACGCTACGCGATTCCAAAGACCAAATAACTACACACAAACCAATTCAAATCAGACAAAATTTAACCCAGGAATCAAAGTAAACTATAGCCAACAAAGTAGAAATACCAAACCTGGAAATTTTAATTTTCTGGAAGTAAATAATATCGAAGGAAACCCATTTCAACAATTAGATAGATTTTTCAACGATGACAGTACTAATATCCAAAACGAAGGAAATTTTTCCACACCAGCCTTGAGGAAACAACAGGGTACATAGACCCACAGAGACATCCCGTAACCCTGCCATATATTTGCATTTCCTCACCATTTGGCCGATCCCTTAAATTTTTACTAGACACCGGGGCGTCAATGTCTTTCATCAACCATGAGTTCATACCACCAAATAGACAGAGTAACAGTGAAACAGTTACCATTATCACAGTCTTCAAGAAATACCAGCTAGATAAACAAACCACCATTCCTATTTTTACAGAATTTAACGAAACAGGTCCCTTGAAATTCCTACTCTTCAAATTACATCACTACTTCGACGGACTCCTAGGCATAGATGCACTAGTGGCATTAAATGCTAAACTCGACCTCGAAAAAAGAATCCTTATCACAAATAATGCTATCAATGAAATTCATTTTAAACCAAACTATACATCTGGCCCAAACACAATACCCTCAAAATCAAAAATATTAGCAAGACTTCCTGTTAACCGAGAAACCGGCAACATTTATATCAACACAATAGAACTAAACCCACACATCTACGTTAGCCAAGGCTTATACAACGCCGAGCATTGGTTTAGCACCGTTGAATTAGTGAACAATTCCGAAAATGACCAAAGGATTTTTGTAGAACAACCTTTAAATGGCGAGGTCTACGATCCTATTAACTTCATCGAAGTTAATAATTTTAATAGCAGAGTAGAAAATACCGAACCAAAAGAACTATTATAAACGAGTTAATCAGAACAAATCATTTAAATACAGAGGAGAGTAAAAAGCTCCTTAAATTATGCAGAAATTACAGCGATATATTGTACGAGGAGGGTCAACCACTCTCCTTTACAAATAAAATCAAGCACAATATAAACACTACTGACGAAATTCCAATATACACCAAATCATACAGATACCCCTTTGTTCACAAAATGGAAGTGAAACAACAAATTGCGAATATGCTAGATCAAGGCATCATCAAACAAAGCTACTCCCCATGCAGTTCTCCAGTTTGGATTGTTCCGAAAAAGTAAGATGCCAGCGGACGAAAAAAATGGAGATAAGTCATCGACTACCGGAAAGTCAATGAAAAAACAATCTCAGAGAGGCAAACTTTACAATACAGTTGGACCAATGCGAGTTCCTAAAAAAGGAAATTGCATTCTTAGGACACGTTATTACTCCAAAAGGTGTAAAACCAAATCCTATGAAAATCAGTGCCATAAAGAACTTTCCCCTGCCGCGTACCCGAAAAGAAATCAAAGCCTTCCTAGGCTTAATAGGCTATTATAGAAAATTTATTAAAGATCTAGCTAAACTCACTAAACCTCTTACTAAATGCTTGAAAAAGAACGCAGAAATTTTAATCGACAACAAGTATACCGAAGCGTTTGAAACATGCAAAAATTTGTTAATTAATGACCCAATTCTTCAACATCCAGATTTCGAAAAACCATTTATCCTTACGACAGATGCAAGCAATTGCGCCTTAGGTGCTGTTCTATTGCAGGGCCGTATAGGTAACGATAGACCTATATGTTTTGCCAGCCGTACCCTCTCAGAAAGCGAAAGAAATTACTCTAATATAGAGAAAGAGCTTCTAGCCATTGTTTGGGCTACCAAATATTTTCGGCCTTATCTGTTCGGAAGGAAATTCTAAATCATTACCGACCATAGACCGTTAACATGGCTTATGAGATTGAAAGAGCCAAATTCAAAGCTTGTTAGGTGGCGGCTTAAGCTTGAAAAATTCGACTACGAAATTACATTCAAAAAAGGTAAACCTAACACCAATGCAGACGCCTTAAGTCGTATCAAAATTGATAACCCCAACCACGAAATTTTTAACAATAATGAAGATAGTCTGAGTACGGCGCATAGTGCGAACGAAAACCTAGAAGACGGAATCGTCATTCCAGAGAAACCACTAAATGAATTCAATATACAAATAATTTTCGAAGAAAATAGCACAGGGCCACCAATGACCATCGAAACAGTTTTCAAAAATAAGCAAAGAAGAACCATTACAAGACCACAATTCGACGAAAACATAATGATAGAGTTATTCAAAAATAATTTTCCACCAAACAAACTAACTGTCGTATACTCGACTGATAACGTTTTCCGCATCGTTCAATCCACTTATTCTAAATTCTTCTCCCAAAGTAAAAATTTTCGAGTAATTCGTTGTACAGAAATCCTTAGAGATATCAGAGTAGAAGATGACCAGGAAGAACTTATAAGAAGCTACCACGAAAATTCAAACCACAGGGGAATAAATGAAACACCTTAAAAGGGAAAATTATTTCCCTAACATGAAAGATAAGATTACAAAAACTATAAACAACTGCGACAAATGTCAAATTTTCAAGTACAATAGAAACCCTACTAGACCCCATTTCGAGAAACCTGAAATACCACTAAAGCCCCTTGAAATTCTTCACATAGACCTATACACTATTAACAACAATAATATTCTTACGCTTATAGACAAATTCTCTAAATTCGCTTGCGGATACACTCTAAGTTGTAGGAGTAGTGTAACCATCCTGTATCAGCCTTTACGGCATACCCTCAAAGATTGTATGTGACCAAGGCTCGGAATTCGTCTCCAATATTTTTAAGGACTTTTGTAGACAACATGAAATTACATTACATTATACTTCTTTCCAACAAACCAGTAGTAATGGTCCAGTGGAAAGACTACATTCTACCCTTACGGAAATATACAGGCTCATTTTGTCAAAAAGAAAAGAACAGAGGTTAACCACCGAACACGAAGAAATAATTAGTGAAACCTTTATCACTTACAACAACGCTGTACATTCCTCGACAAAATATACATACAGTTGGACCAATGCGAGTTCAACTGTTTTTCGGAAGACCTTACAAGTTTAGAAAAACACTTAGATTCTCGAACGAGCATGAATATCTTGAAAAGCTGAATGAATTCCTTAATGAGTTAATTCAGGATAGAGTAAAAGAAATAACCAACGCGAGAATAGATAAACTTAACCAAACGAGAGAAACCCCGGAAGACGTAGTGGAAAATTATCCAATATTTGGGAAAGAAGCTAGACGCAATAAACTAGCACCCAAATTTTCAAAACACATAGCAATTAAGAACAGGAAAATTACAGTTTTAACAAAAGAAAACTAAAAAATTCATAAAAGTAAATTAAGAAAACAACTTAAGAAATAAAACATATACAAAAATATATATATAATTGTTCATACATACATACATACATACACCCCACTTTATCTATTAACTTTCAGGCTATCTTACTCACACTCAAAGAATAGAAATTTTTAACATCCCCAAAGGACCATCAAGATACATTACTAACTTTCAAAATCTAATACACATCATAAACCTTTATGACTACAACAACAACATACAGAACATCACAAATTCACTCTACCTGTTTCAAAAACAGAACATTAGCACAAACTCATTTAAAATCACAAAATTAAAACTCAAAAAACTTCAAACAAAAATCCAAATTTTGTATCCTTTTAAGAAAAGAAATAAACGCGGTTTAATCAATGGATTGGGGTCCACTATTAAACTAATAACAACAGGTAACATGGACGCCCAAGATGCAATAAAAATTAACGACCAAATACAAAACATTAATACAAATATTACCGACATAACACGATCATTAGATAATGAACACGTTTTGAACTCTCAAATGATCGATAGATTCAAAAACATAACACTACACATAAATACCGAACAACAAATAATCGAAAATTTTCTCAAAAACTCAGCCAACAGAATCAGAAGAGAACACGATGCTCTTTTGGAAACACAATATATTAACCAACTTAACTTTAACATTGACCTACTAACCAACCATCTATTTAATATAGCCGAGGCAGTAACTCTGAGTAAACTTAATATTATCCCTAAACTCCTTCTTACCTTTGATGAACTAACACTTATAAAAGACAAACTAACAAAAAAAAAAACATAACAATCAATGCACTTGAACAAATATATGAATTTTTAGGAATCCAAGCTTATTATAATGGATCTAAAATAATTTTTAATATACAGATACCAGTTTTATCTATTGAAAAATATAATTTTTATCATATTATACCCCTGCCAATAAATGGCACAAAAATACTTAATACGAAACCATATATTAACTATAACATAAGACACACACAACACTTTAATAAACCTTGCCCCAAGATAAAAGGAACCTACTACTGCTCATCGAAAACACAAGAAGACGACTGCAACCAATCCCAATCTATCGGAAAGCTGATGGAAAATATGGCAGCCAATTGTCCATTCAAGGATGTTGGGAAGATTCAAATAATCTCCCAACCACAACCTAATATTTTACTATTTATTAATATCCAAGATTTATCAATAAACTCTAGCTGCAGACCGGGAACTCACCACATAGAAGGCACAGTGCTTATCCACTTCCAAAATTGCAACATCGAAGCTAATGGGATGACTTACGAAAATAGACCGGGCATCTTCTGGGACACCATACGGATACTTCCTCCATCGGGCAGCATCCTCAAAGCCAACACAACAACCGATGAATTAAACCTAGAAAAGTTGCGAACGTTTAACTTCAACACGGAAGCCAAAGTACTCAGGCTAGAAAACATCACTGAAACCTAAAATTGCTTAGTGGGAGCAGCAGGAATCATCATCTTCGCTAGTATAATAATATTTGCCGCTACATTGAGGAAAAAATATATATACAGAACAAACACAGAAGATCACGGCAACATCCTTTATCTTAACGCTCCTGCCCTCGCAACATCATCTCATCAAGCTGAAGCTGCTTCAATGACGTCACTTTGGCCGTCGCTTTACTCCAAGGGGGGAGGAGTTACGTCAGCTACCTGTTCCCCTTTCGTCCACTAACAACCATTCACCTGTTGCCGCATACCAACGGTTCATCACCCCAGCGAATACAAACGCAGCATCAGCAGTTTGATAATATGGAAAGCAGCAGTGGACAACAGCAGCAGTAAATGCATTATAAACATAAAATATATCATATTGTAATTCCTATAATAAGCATTGCATTGTAATTGCATGGGAAAGTAAATTGTAAAGTCAGCGTCTGCTGAACGTCCGGCTTTGTTCCCAAAATTAATGAGAAATCACCTTTTTGTAAATTAGCTTCCATAAGAACATATTATAATAAATGAGTTGTCGTTTAGAACTTGAAGTGGAAAGTGTATTTTTTTTGTTACTTACTGTGAGTAGTAACGTAACTAGCGCACTTTGCATTTAATTCTTAATTTCTAATTTAACGTTTTGTGACAAAAAAAAAATTAAACCGTGAGAAAAAAAAATTGATACTCGATTGGTAGAAAAAAAAATGCTAAGTGGAGAAACAATCATATAAAACAGAAACCAAAATGGCCGTCGCCTGCGCAACGCTATCATCAGTCCGTGATTTGCCCCATAGTGATTGTTACCAAGTTTTTTTCCGTTGCGTACAATTTAAAAAAAATTTATAACCATTCGCTTAGTGCTGAAAACGAAAGCTCGAATTCCTTCAGGTCTTGGAATATTTCACAGCAATTTTCTTATACTCACACTTGCAGTTAAATTTGAGTAACATTAATCGTACAAAAACGAAACGCAAAATGGCCGTAGCCTGCGCCACGTTATCATCAGTTCGTGATTTACCCCATAGTGATTGTTACCAAGAGTGGTTCATTGCGTAAAATTTTTAAAAATTTGTATTCGTTCGCTTAGCGTTGTAAACGAACGCGCGAATTCGTTTATTTCTTGGAATATTGCACAACAAATTTCCTATTGCCTTATACACGTCATTAACAAGATTTTTGTTTGCAATTTTTTTTTTGCCTTACACTCATCATTTAAATTGAAATAACATTAATCCTACAAAATCGAAACGCATAATGGCCGTCGCCTGCGCCACACTACCCGATATGAAGTTCGTCAACGCTGGAGGTCCTCCAGGCCCTATCCTTGGAATCCTGGGACTCTTCACCCTATAGCGGGCCAATTTCCACGTCCCATTCATGAAACAAGAAATAAGAATACGTAAATATGTATACCTGTAATGACCTGAAATTTGTTAAGATCCTTGATTGGCTTCTCATGATTTAGTTTTTAGTTTCTTTTTTTTTAAGTTATAACACATATATATAGAAATAAGAATACGTAAATATGTATACCTGTAATGACCTGAAATTTGTTAAGATCCTTGATTGGCTTCTCATGATTTAGTTTCTTAGTTTCTTTTTTTTTTAAGTTATATATATATATATATATATATATGTGTGTGTTATAACTATATATATATATATATATATATGGTTAGAAACATTTTTTTGTTTGATTTATGATTGTTGAACCCCTTTTCTCGGTGAAGAATAGAATAGTGCTGTTTTGGCTTAAGCTCTGATCGGAACCTTAAGTCTGGAAATGTTTCCGATTTTATTGTTTACGATAAGCATTTTATCGTTTCCGAATACTGCAACGTAACAAGTAACTGGTTTTACCTCCTCTTGTTTCCCGACTTTAGCCTATTGGTGCTCCAGGCGCGCGTATTAGCCTCGATTCGATTCCTTCACCGAAAAGTAAGCTGTTTGTTTTGTACCTCATAAGGGGTGTTTTAATTTATTTTGCGGAGCAAAATCCGCGAGATGATAAGTTGTTTATACGATATAACGTAACTTAATATTAATAAATATTGAGAAATAAGATACAAATAAATTTTAATTGAATACTGAGAAATAAGATACGAATAAATTTAAATTGAATACTGAGAAATAAGATACAAATAAATTTTAATTGAATACTGAGAAATAAGATACAAATAAATTTAAATTGAATACTGGGAAATAAGATACAAATAAATTTAAATCAATTTTAATAAATATTGATAAGTAAGATACAATTAAATTTTAATTAAAATACGAGATAAAGAAATAAAATTTAGTTCCAGTAAAAACAAAAAAAACTAAAAATAAATTAAGAATGATTTCATTGAAGTTAAAGGAGGCGTCTCTCTCCCCATATTGTTTCAGGTTCGGTGGATGTCCAGTTCGGGCTGTCCTTCGTGCTAGCTAGCTGAGCTAGCACTAAGGATTCGAGTTAGCTCATGTCCGAGGTTTTTTTCGGAAGTTGGGCGACTATTTTTTTTTCTTTCTCCTCATTCCATTCGTAATGATCTTGCAGTATACCTTTCAATATGAGAGGACAGCTGGTGGATAGGTCGATTACCGGTTTATTGCCGTCCTCTTTTCCTCTAGATATGCACGTAAATTTTTTTTTATTGATGAAGTAAATAGCGAATGGTGGTGCAAGAACCCATCCATTTCGGCGAGCTTAGCTTGAGCAACGAGGCAAGAGGTGCACCCCGCACCTCTCCATTCGCTGTAGATCGCAGGACCCAATCCGACAAAACATTAACCACCGTAGTTTTTTTTTATATAAAGGACCCCAAGTAACAATTTCAAGCAAACTATTCTCTGAATTTGCCACCAAACAAACTAACTGTCGTATACTCGACTGATAACGGTTTCCGCATCGTTCAATCCACTTATCTTAAATTCTTCTCCCAAAGTAAAAATTTTCGAGTAATTCGTTGTACAGAAATCCTTAGAGATATCAGAGTAGAAGATGACCAGGAAGAACTTATAAGAAGCTACCACGAAAATTCAAACCACAGGGGAATAAATGAAACACCTTAAAAGGGAAAATTATTTCCCTAACATGAAAGATAAGATTACAAAAACTATAAACAACTGCGACAAATGTCAAATTTTCAAGTACAATAGAAACCCTACTAGACCCCATTTCGAGAAACCTGAAATACCACTAAAGCCCCTTGAAATTCTTCACATAGACCTATACACTATTAACAACAATAATATTCTTACGCTTATAGACAAATTCTCTAAATTCGCTTGCGGATACACTCTAAGTTGTAGGAGTAGTGTAACCATCCTGTATCAGCCTTTACGGCATACCCTCAAAGATTGTATGTGACCAAGGCTCGGAATTCGTCTCCAATATTTTTAAGGACTTTTGTAGACAACATGAAATTACATTACATTATACTTCTTTCCAACAAACCAGTAGTAATGGTCCAGTGGAAAGACTACATTCTACCCTTACGGAAATATACAGGCTCATTTTGTCAAAAAGAAAAGAACAGAGGTTAACCACCGAACACGAAGAAATAATTAGTGAAACCTTTATCACTTACAACAACGCTGTACATTCCTCGACAAAATATACATACAGTTGGACCAATGCGAGTTCAACTGTTTTTCGGAAGACCTTACAAGTTTAGAAAAACACTTAGATTCTCGAACGAGCATGAATATCTTGAAAAGCTGAATGAATTCCTTAATGAGTTAATTCAGGATAGAGTAAAAGAAATAACCAACGCGAGAATAGATAAACTTAACCAAACGAGAGAAACCCCGGAAGACGTAGTGGAAAATTATCCAATATTTGGGAAAGAAGCTAGACGCAATAAACTAGCACCCAAATTTTCAAAACACATAGCAATTAAGAACAGGAAAATTACAGTTTTAACAAAAGAAAACAAAAAAATTCATAAAAGTAAATTAAGAAAACAACTTAAGAAATAAAACATATACAAAAATATATATATAATTGTTCATACATACATACATACATACACCCCACTTTATCTATTAACTTTCAGGCTATCTTACTCACACTCAAAGAATAGAAATTTTTAACATCCCCAAAGAACATAGTCTACTGCCTCTACTTTTAGGACCATCAAGATACATTACTAACTTTCAAAATCTAATACACATCATAAACCTTTATGACATCAACAACAACATACAGAACATCACAAATTCACTCTACCTGTTTCAAAAACAGAACATTAGCACAAACTCATTTAAAATCACAAAATTAAAACTCAAAAAACTTCAAACAAAAATCCAAATTTTGTATCCTTTTAAGAAAAGAAATAAACGCGGTTTAATCAATGGATTGGGGTCCACTATTAAACTAATAACAACAGGTAACATGGACGCCCAAGATGCAATAAAAATTAACGACCAAATACAAAACATTAATACAAATATTACCGACATAACACGATCATTAGATAATGAACACGTTTTGAACTCTCAAATGATCGATAGATTCAAAAACATAACACTACACATAAATACCGAACAACAAATAATCGAAAATTTTCTCAAAAACTCAGCCAACAGAATCAGAAGAGAACACGATGCTCTTTTGGAAACACAATATATTAACCAACTTAACTTTAACATTGACCTACTAACCAACCATCTATCTAATATAGCCGAGGCAGTAACTCTGAGTAAACTTAATATTATCCCTAAACTCCTTCTTACCTTTGATGAACTAACACTTATAAAAGACAAACTAACAAAAAAAAACATAACAATCAATGCACTTGAACAAATATATGAATTTTTAGGAATCCAAGCTTATTATAATGGATCTAAAATAATTTTTAATATACAGATACCAGTTTTATCTATTGAAAAATATAATTTTTATCATATTATACCCCTGCCAATAAATGGCACAAAAATACTAAATACGAAACCATATATTAACTATAACATAAGACACACACAACACTTTAATAAACCTTGCCCCAAGATAAAAGGAACCTACTACTGCTCATCGAAAACACAAGAAGACGACTCCAACCAATCCCAATGTATCGGAAAGCTGATGGAAAATATGGCAGCCAATTGTCCATTCAAGGATGTTGGGAAGATTCAAATAATCTCCCAACCACAACCTAATATTTTACTATTTATTAATATCCAAGATTTATCAATAAACTCTAGCTGCAGACCGGGAACTCACCACATAGAAGGCACAGTGCTTATCCACTTCCAAAATTGCAACATCGAAGCTAATGGGATGACTTACGAAAATAGACCGGACATCTTCTGGGACACCATACGGATACTTCCTCCATCGGGCAGCATCCTCAAAGCCAACACAACAACCGATGAATTAAACCTAGAAAAGTTGCGAACGTTTAACTTCAACACGGAAGCCAAAGTACTCAGGCTAGAAAACATCACTGAAACCTAAAATTGCTTAGTGGGAGCAGCAGGAATCATCATCTTCGCTAGTATAATAATATTTGCCGCTACATTGAGGAAAAAATATATATACAGAACAAACACAGAAGATCACGGCAACATCCTTTATCTTAACGCTCCTGCCCTCGCAACATCATCTCATCAAGCTGAAGCTGCTTCAATGACGTCACTTTGGCCGTCGCTTTACTCCAAGGGGGGAGGAGTTACGTCAGCTACCTGTTCCCCTTTCGCCCACTAACAACCATTCACCTGTTGCCGCATATCAACGGTTCATCACCCCAGCGAATACAAACGCAGCATCAGCAGTTTGATAATATGGAAAGCAGCAGTGGACAACAGCAGCAGTAAATGCATTATAAACATAAAATATATCATATTGTAATTCCTATAATAAGCATTGCATTGTAATTGCATGGGAAAGTAAATTGTAAACTCAGCGTCTGCTGAACGTCCGGCTTTGTTCCCAAAATTAATGAGAAATCACCTTTTTGTAAATTAGCTTCCATAAGAACATATTATAATAAATGAGTTGTCGTTTAGAACTTGAAGTGGAAAGTGTATTTTTTTTGTTACTTACTGTGAGTAGTAACGTAACTAGCGCACTTTGCATTTAATTCTTAATTTCTAATTTAACGTTTTGTGACAAAAAAAAAATTAAACCGTGAGAAAAAAAAATTGATACTCGATTGGTAGAAAAAAAAATGCTAAGTGGAGAAACAATCATATAAAACAGAAACCAAAATGACCGTCGCCTGCGCAACGCTATCATCAGTTCGTGATTTGCCCCATAGTGATTGTTACCAAGTTTTTTTCCGTTGCGTACAATTTAAAAAAAAATTATAACCATTCGCTTAGTGCTGAAAACGAAAGCTCGAATTCCTTCAGGTCTTGGAATATTTCACAGCAATTTTCTTATACTCACACTTGCAGTTAAATTTGAGTAACATTAATCGTACAAAAACGAAACGCAAAATGGCCGTAGCCTGCGCCACGTTATCATCAGTTCGTGATTTACCCCATAGTGATTGTTACCAAGAGTGGTTCATTGCGTAAAATTTTTAAAAATTTGTATTCGTTCGCTTAGCGTTGTAAACGAACGCGCGAATTCGTTTATTTCTTGGAATATTGCACAACAAATTTCCTATTGCCTTATACACGTCATTAACAAGATTTTTGTTTGCAATTTTTTTTTTGCCTTACACTCATCATGGACACATGCGAAAAAATTTCAATGTTGTGTTGCTTCATTTCCGCTCTGATTCAGAGCAAAAGTGTGTGCTAAAAAACGCTGAAAAATAGCAAAAATATCTACAAAATATGTTTTCATTTTGCAACTCGCTTTTGCTAAACTTCAGAATTTTTGATCGTTTTTATTTAGTCTGAACGTGTTGCCTAATTTCAGCTCTGAATTGTAATGTGTTGATAACTATTTGGTCATTCAAGGGTCAATCATTCAGCATCGGTGCGAAGGGTTTTCCTCTCTCATTTTCCTTTAGAAAGAAACTTGGACCATTTAGCGGAGATTATCGCATCCGGTTGGCACGCCTGGTTACCACTGCAAAGCTCGTCGAGTCGTGGGGTAGGTTCTTGGATGAGGTTATTCTCCGGTGACATTACAAAAAAGATTATGCATGCCATTGCAAAAACAAGAATAGAAAGACTATCTAAAGAGAAGAGCAGCCTAAGGGAAGGTGCTAAAATTACACGTATTACGTATGCCATTGGATGATGGGCAGAGGAAGAGCTGGACAAGGATTAGGCCTATGAGGTCATCCTCCCCCTACTCCTCCTTTTCTCCACCCACCCTTCCGTGGATCCTATCGATGGTAGCAGACCCCCTTTGAGACGTCCCCTTAGTCCGGGATAATACCTGCGCTGTATGAAGATAGCCAATAAGTTCAAACACCCATTTAAGTCGGTTTCAAGTTAACCACAATCTTTATTCCTTATTCATTTTCCCAATTAATAGGGGATGAGCCTTAACTGCTCCTTTATTTTTTTGTAATTATCGAAAAAGTTTATTAATAAAAAAGTTAATAATGAATTTCTAAATAATTATCCAAAGAATTTATTAATAACAAAGTTTATATTGGATTTATAAGTAATTATTCATAAAGTAGTTTATTAATAAAAATTAATCATGGATGAGCCCAACTGCTCATTTATTTTTTAGTAATTTTTACTAAAATAGTTTACTAATAAAATTTAATAATGGCTGAGCCCAACTGCTCATTTATTTCTTAGCAATTATTACTAAAATAGGTTATTAATAAAATTTAATAAGGGATGAGCCCAACTGCTCATTTATTTCTTAGTAAGTAATTTAGTTTACAAAAAAAAATCCTTGGTTACGCCACCAAAGGGAAAAGAAAGGAAAGGGAAATAAACAAAATTCAAACTAATTCCTACTAGGCCATCTTTGAGCCAAAAATTAAGATCCGCGCAAAGCATATATAAATTTAATTCGGAAGGCATATAGTTAGAAAGCATATCTTTACATACCACTTACTTGATTTAGCGAAGACCCTTGACTAGTCGCCAGCGCTGTCGAGTCGTAAGAATCCTAACTAAAATGAAAAGGTTAATTACCCGCCCCTGAAGGCCCGATCAATAACCCCCCTTTTTTTTCCTCTGGATTTAACGAATACTTTACTACTTTAAAAGGCGTACCGAACTCGTCTTAGTTACTCAATCAAACAACAAATAAAAAAAATTTAGCAAAAACAAATTTAGATAAGATCAGCTTATGACTGGAAAAAAAAAATCTGCAACCGATCCGCGTCTCGTCGCTTCATCACTTCCGCCTTCCGTCGAATCCAGAACTTCCCATAAATTTCCCAGGTGGTTGTACAGAATGCCATAGGTTTCATCACCAGAGTTACGGCCTTAATGGACTAGCGAACTTTTATTTCCGCTCGTTCCTGCAGGGGCATATGCCGGACTGTGTAAATACATTTACAATGCAAATTCGCGCACATTCACCAATATGCAGCCAGGAATTTTTCCTTTAGTGCAAACAAAAGAAATATGGCGGTCCACATGGGGAGGCCATTTTTGCTAGATGAAAATGCGGTTTTCGAGGACAGCACAGCCGAACATACGCCGGAAGAGTCTAGAATGTCCGCGTTTCGTGGAAACACGTGTCGATATGGATAACCTTTAAATGGTTTTCCCTTTTTTTCTTATAGTAGGGCACGCACGCCCCCTAATTATCGCAGTTCGCAAACCCCCTTTTTAATTACTCGACCCGACGCATTGAATTTTTCTTTTCCTTCTCACAACCACTTTATCCGAATATCCAATATTAACCAAGACAATTATTTCTGCAGGTTCCTGCAGGGACACATGCCGGACGAAGTAAATATACATGCCACGGAAATACTCGCCGATTCACCATTACGCAGCTAGGAATTTTTCCTTTAGTGCGAACAAAGGAAATATGGCGGTCCACATGGGGAAGCCATTTTTGATAAATGAAAATGTGGTTTTCGAGGACAGCCCAGCCAAACATACGCCGGAAGAGTCTAGAAAGTCCGCGTTTCGTGGAAACACGCCGCCACTGCGAAACTTCGGACTGTTACAATGATCCAAAACGATCCGCACTCAATATGATTTTTTTCCGCCCGAGATGGAATAAAATTTTCTTTTGTGTTATTTATTTGACCACCTTTTTGGTAAGGACCCGGCCGCTCACTCGTATCAGACACAGACAAAAAAAAACGATAACTTTACTATATATATAAAAATTCCTTTTTCTTTTATTTTTCCGTTTCAAGTATGCCGATTTCAAAGTAAGAGGCGACCGTCTCCCTTCGCAATTCCAACTCGACTCCCCACACGAATTACTTCTGCCAGCAACCCAAGCTTATGCCACTTGCTCTCAACGATAACTGACTACGCCTTTCGACAACCTGAGACAGGTCAAGATTTACCAAAATATATAGCGAGCGATGATATTCGCACGAGACGCCGATACGGAAAAAGACCTTCACACCAAACTCAAAATCAAAATGTATACCTAAAATGAGTGTCTAAAATAATTTCCAACCCACACAATCGTGACGTGAGCATTCGAATCTGGAACAGTCCGAACTGAGCACTTACGATACGATCGTTGTTTAGTTGGGGTAAGTCTTATAAAAAAATTTATTGGTTCCAACTCAAAATATAATCTGCAAAATCCAATAGTAATAATAAAAACAGGCTTCCGAAATAAAATTTTGTTTTACAACTTGCTTTATCCTCCAGCTACAGGTTTCCAAGACGGTGGGTACGCTTTACTGACCCAACATCCAGGCATAAATAATTATATACTAAACTCTAAGATTTCATCAAATTTTCAAAAAAATAGCATCAGTACTTTGGGTGTAGTATCCACAATTCAATGAGTAATAACACTTCCGAGAGTTGTTGCACTGAGATTAACTAATAGTTCTTTGAACCAATGGGCTCACATGCTAATGACATTTTGGTCCGCTAATCACGCGTTGCAATCAGTGGTCGTTCCATCAATGCATTGCATTAACTAATCGAAGGAAACTTGAAAAATCAGCAAAACTAAACAATGGTATTTAAAGAATTTCCCAGCATTCCTTATGAACTGTAAAGCTATAGGTCAGGTCGACCGTTCAGAGCCCTATCGCCTGCATTTCCAAGAGTTATCCAGAACGATCATGGAACACTGGTGGAATCAAATTTTATTAAGATAACGTCGTTAGTTAGAAGTTCTTGAATACTAAGCTGTGACACGCATCGCGGTCATATGAGCAGAATCCAAAACTACTGATTTAACTAAGAGAGTATAAGATATTGAAGACAAAATTATTGGGGCACTGCAGCGAGCACAAGGCCGAGCAGACGTTGCCTGGTCAGAACTTCTGCCACACGCAAAAATGTCTGCAATTCCAAACCAGTGGTCTAGTTCGTACCTCAGACGGAGCAGTACACCAATGATAGAAAAAGGTCCAGTGTGAGTCGTTAATTGTATCGGGCGACCCCCTTTACGTCGAAATCCAAGGTCAGGTATTCATCCTGTTTAGGCTTCTTATTTACCTGCAATTCCTGGACGTAATACTTCAGGGACCCACCCCGGAAGAAAAAAATTACCACAAGGTATCTTAATTAATCTACTAGAAAAGTAAAATGGAAGGAAAAGGAAACAAAAAGAGTGAAACCCAAAGAAATCATAAGTATAAGCCAGAATTCCTTCGGGCCTCACGTTGGGCGCCATTTTCTGTAATGTGTTGATAACTATTAGGTCATTCAAGGGTCAATCATTCAGCATCGGTGCGAAGGGTTTTCCTCTCTCATTTTCCTTTAGAAAGAAACTTGGACCATTTAGCGGAGATTATCGCAACCGGTTGGCACGCCTGGTTACCACTGCAAAGCTTGTCGAATCGTGGGGTAGGTTCTTGGATGAGGTTATTCTCCGGTGACATTACAAAAAAGATTATGCGTGCCGTTGCAAAAACAAGAATAGAAAGACTATCTAAAGAGAAGAGCAGCCTAAGGGAAGGTGCTAAAATTACACGTATTACGTATGCCATTGGATGATGGGCAGAGGAAGAGCTGGACAAGGATTAGGCCTATGAGGTCATCCTCCCCCTACTCCTCCTTTTCTCCACCCACCCTTCCGTGGATCCTATCGATGGTAGCGGACCCCCTTTGAGACGTCCCCTTAGTTCGGGATAAAACCTGCGCTGGAGGAAGATAGCCAATAAGTTCAAACACCCATTTAAGTCGGTTTCAAGTTAACAACAATCTTTATTCCTTATTCATTTTCCCAATTAATAGGGGATGAGCCTTAACTGCTCCTTTATTTTTTTGCAATTATCGAAAAAGTTTATTAATAAAAAAGTTAATAATGAATTTCTAAATAATTATCCAAAGAATTTATTAATAACAAAGTTTATATTGGATTTATAAGTAATTATTCATAAAGTAGTTTATTAATAACTTTAATAATGGATGAGCCCAACTGCTCATTTATTTCTTAGTAAATTTTTAAATATAGTTAGAAAGCATATCTTTACATACCACTTACTTGATTTAGCGAAGATCCTTGACTAATCGCCAGCGCTGTCGAGTCGTAAGAATCCTAACTAAAATGAAAAGGTTAATTACCCGCCCCTGAAGGCCCGATCAATAACCCCCCTTTTTTTTCCTCTGGATTTAACGAATACTTTACTACTTTAAAAGGCGTACCGAACTCGTCTTAGTTACTCAATCAAACAACAAATAAAAAAAATTTAGCAAAAACAAATTTAGATAAGATCAGCTTATGACTGGAAAAAAAAATCTGCAACCGATCCGCGTCTCGTCGCTTCATCGCTTCCGCCTTCCGTCGAATCCAGAACTTCCCATAAATTTCCCAGGTGGTTGTACAGAATGCCATAGGTTTCATCACCAGAGTTACGGCCATAATGGACTAGCGAACTTTTATTTCCGCTCGTTCCTGCAGGGGCATATGCCGGACTGTGTAAATACATTTACAATGCAAATTCGCGCACATTCACCAATACGCAGCCAGGAATTTTTCCTTTAGTGCAGACAAAAGAAATATGGCGGTCCACATGGGGAAGCCATTTTTGCTAGATGAAAATGCGGTTTTCGAGGACAGCACAGCCGAACATACGCCGGAAGAGTCTAGAATGTCCGCGTTTCGTGGAAACACGTGTCGATATGGATAACCTTTAAATGGTTTTCACGCCCGCCCTAATTATCGCAGTTCGCAAACCCCCTTTTTAATTACTCGACCCGACGCATTGAATTTTTCTTTTCCTTCTCACAACCACTTTATCCGAATATCCAATATTAACCAAGACAATTATTTCTGCAGGTTCCTGCAGGGACACATGCCGGACGAAGTAAAAATACATGCCACGGAAATACTCGCCGATTCAACATTACGCAGCTAGGAATTTTGTTCTTTAGTGCGATCAAAGGAAAGATGGCGGTCCACATGGGGAAGCCATTTTTGATAAATGAAAATGCGGTTTTCGAGGACAGCCCAGCCGAACATACGCCGGAAGAGTCTAGAAAGTCCGCGTTTCGTGGAAACACGCCGCCACTGCGAAACTTCGGACTGTTACAATGATCCAAAACGATCCGCACTCAATATGATTTTTTTCCGCCCGTGATGGAATAAAATTTTCTTTTGTGTTATTTATTTGACCACCTTTTTGGTAAGGACCCGGCCGCTCACTCGTATCAGACACAGACAAAAAAAAACGATAACTTTACTATATATATACAAATTCCTTTTTCTTTTATTTTTCCGTTTCAAGTATGCCGATTTCAAAGTAAGAGGCGACCGTCTCCCTTCGCAATTCCAACTCGACTCCCCACACGAATTACTTCTGCCAGCAACTCTATATCTATCCAATGCAATGCACTGTGCGAGAGCGGTACGCATTCAGGCATGCAGGTAGTAAGTGTAGTATGTTAGCGGCATTTTCTAGTCGATTCTCTCACCGCGGCCAGCAACCGATTTCGCACTCCGTCTCGGTGATTGCATTTGAGGGGGGGGGGAGGTGTTGTGTGGCCTAAAATCATCCGATTTTGACTAGCCAATCATATGCTCTGAGTCTAAATCTTTTGGTTGCAGCATAGCTGTACCAAGCATCGGATGATTTTACGGCATCATTCTCTGCTTCGCAATACCAGGCAGCAGCGTTTTTCTCTCTCCCATTGTCGAAACCAAAACCTTCCACAGAAAGTCCAACTGTACGCACACTAATGCTGTAAACCAATTCCTAACGAATTTTTGTTTGAGTGATGGGAATGCAGTGTACAAAATTATATGCAGTCGCAGCGAACGAGAAACATGAGATGGTGTGGTGGGAAACAAAAAGAATTTTATATGGATTTTGCTCTTTAGTTGATTCCTAATACAAAGCATTTGCGATATTTCCAAGCATGTCTCTGTGTATGATCGTAACAGTTGGACCCTCTATAGAGGAGGTTTTGCCCACGGTTGGCAAGACCAATACATTGGCAGCTGGAATTTTGATAATCCTACCGTAACAGGGTTTCGCTGTGCTATCCTGCTACCATTACAGAATCAGAGCAAAATCGTTTGCTTAAAAACGTTGCATATAAATAGCAAATATATTGGCAAAATTATCTCTGATTTGGTAGATTTTAGAATGTTTAAAAATTTAAAATAAGTCTGCACGTTTTGCTTAGTTTCAGCTCTGAGTCAGAGCAAAATTATTTGCTTAGAAACAGCATGTGTTTGAGGAAACTATTTTGCTCAGAATAAGAGCTGAAATTAAGCAAAACGTTCAGAATAAATTAATATTTTTAAACATTCTGAACTTTAGCAAACATTTTAGCAAAATCAGAACTTATATTTCCAATATAGGCAAAGTATTCAGACAGAACTAAAATATTGCTTAACACTTTCTGAATAACTTCTGATTTTGCCTGACATAAGAAAATCTTTCTTAATAGCAAACAAATTGCTACTTGGGACAGCTAAATAAAATGACGCCCAACGTGGGGTGTAGTGTGGTATGCTGGTCAGTTTGTGTAAAATAGCGACAATATCTTAAACGGTAAGACTTCATTACATAAAATAGCGCCCAACGTGGGGCCCGACATTGATGGGTTTTTATCTATTCCGTTCCGGTCCCCAAACTCTAGGGTTTCTTAATTTTTTTTAAATCACGTTGGTTAACTCCAACGTGGGGCTCGAACGGTAATGGTATCTTATCTATTCCGTTCGGGTCCCCACCACACTTCTGGTTTTATTGATTATTTTTAAATCACGTTGGTTAACTCCAACGTGTGGCCCGAAGGGAGTACATACTTAGTGCTGGCTTTCTTTTTTGGGTTCCACATGTTTATGTTTATTAAATTCCCCTTTCAAATTTCAATTCTTTTGTGCTGTTAGATTAATTAAAAGTAGTGTCTTTAGGACATTGCCCATATCCTTTCGTCCAGTGTGAAAGGTGAACTAGTTCATCCGGAAACGCTGGTGTTCTGGTGTTTGTCTGCCGGAAACTTGACCAATGATTTTGATATCTTTTGGAAGATTTCTTCTCTCACTAATTAACCTACGCTGAATCAGGGAATTTGTATGTTTTTTTATTTTTTTTTGTTACCTTTCGTTCGGTAAGCTGTTTAGGGTTGATTTGGAATTGCAGGATTTCTTTAGCAACGGCTGATTACCTGAAGTCAAATACCTAACAGTTTTGACGAAGCGATAGTGCTTAAATTTTTTTTTATATATTTTGGGTTTGAGGAAGGAATACAGCTTGGAATTAGTAAACCGATTTCATTGACTAGTGATACTACGAGAATGAGATGCGGTAAAGGATCGCAAGCTTAAGTAATAGTATATTGACTATTCGATTTTTTTGTGTCAAACCTGTTTTGATGGCCTGTGGGACTATCGCGTATTCCGATTTCCTGCACATTATAGCCGGAAAGTCGAGTATAGGTTGCTGGTGAAGTCATTAATCTGACTTGTTTTAGTTTTAAAGTAAATTGCGAAACTTCGCTAAGCATTAACACTGGCCCGGGGTATCAGGTGAGGAGAATAGCCCGGGTTCTTTCCCACCCCTTTGATTAAGAGCATGCGTTAGAGAGAGAGACGCATAACCGAGAGTTCCTTGTTTACATTTTCTTGATATCTTCGTTAATTTTTTTTTGCTTTGTTTCTCAAATACAATATATACAAATATTTTTTTTTTCATATATTCGCGATTGCCTTGAATTCCTTGAAGGAACGAGGGGTTTCGGATTGGTTTTGAACGAGATTAGGTATATGACCTCGTCTCGAGTTTAAGAAAGGCACCGTAGATTTCTTGATTGTTACCCTTGACCGCGTCAAGACGATTAGCTTATTTAAACTGATGCTAGTTACTAACTACCATTGATATTGATGTACTGTTTTTTTTTAATTTTATTAATTTTTTTTTTTTTGTTTCAAAGGTTTCAGACCTTACATTTGAAAGCCTTTTTTTGTAATATATTATTTTATCAGAGTTTTAATCACTTACAGTGGTCCTGCGGTTACGTTACCCGGGTAGAAAACTGGCATAAACGTTTTCTCAGTCCGTAACCACCCATTAGGTTAAGTGACACATACTTAGACTTAAAGAACCCTTGAGTTGACCACTCCTCAATTTTTTTTTTGTTAAGCCGATATTTAAAGGTAAAAATCGGGCTGGTCATCTCAAAGAGGCCCTTGTTATAAGATACGTTTTTTTTTAATTATATACCTACTTATTGGCTTATTTAATAAAATATTGCATCCCTAAGTATGGCTGTCAGACGGAATTTTGATTGTCCTGCTAAACCAAGGTTGCCCTTAGAAGTCGCATGAGTGCACTCTGTGCAAAATCGAAATTGATGGTAGCTCGAGAGAGTTGTCAACTTGGTAGATTCTTTCGAGTTCTACACTTTCCTTCTTTTCCTAAATTTTAATTTCTAAATAGCTTAATTAAAACAGTTTCCTTAATGGAACGGTCTACTTTGTACCTCTAGCGTGATTGATTTCGCAAGCTCATCCGGAAATGCAAGAGAACTGGTGCTCGACTGCCGGTTTCTTGACCGTTGATACTTCAATCGAAATTTTTCCATTCTTTGGACAATTTCTCATCTGTCCAGAAATGTTTCTCGCTGGAACTAATTTGTTTCTTCCTAATTTTGCTTATCCGATTGAAACGTTCGTGACTTGATTCTTCTTGGAACTGCAGGAGTTTAGAATGCTGACTTTCTGACCAGAAGTGAACCGGTTTTTCTTTAAATTTCATTAATTTAAGCGTCTGTCTAAATTCCTGACCAGAAGTGAATCAGTCCTTCTTGGAAGTGCAGTAGTATTAGAAACAGGCTAACTAATTGATAAGAGGATGACCAAAATTGGCATTCATTAAACTTCAATCTCTATTATTTCTTTCGTCTGTTTGATAAATAGATTTTCGTTCTCGATCTATCTAGGGTTTTCTTTGACCAGTGGAACAAGCTTCTAGCTGGATTGCTGACCAGATAGTGACTCGTTTCTTCTTCGAATTGCAGGAGTTTAGAGCTGGCTACCTGACCAGAAGTAAATCAGTTTTCTTGGAATTGCAGTAGTTTTAGCGGGGTTGAACTGGCTGATCGCTTAGGCCCTAGGGTTCGATTGTAGAAAACAATTAAATTCATTTTTTAATTTCTTTTCCCTATAAGAGGCACCCATTGTGCACTCTCGCTCCGTCATCGGTGTGCTCCGGAGATTTTGCTTGGAGGTGAGGAAGAAGCCGATGGAAATTTAAAAGTTAGATACTTGGTATTTTGTTAGAGAGTTTAGTATCTAATTGGTACATTTAAGATTGTATAGTTAAGATTTTGTTTGGTTACTCAAAACTTATTTATTATAAATAAGGTTTTATTATCGATTTATCTCAGAAATTTTGAAAATTTAGTTTTGTTGTTGTAGAACTAAAGTTCCGCCGTCTTTAGTTATAAATTTATAATGCTAAAAAGCTATTTTAATTGCTCTGCTTCATTAGGAAGATTCGGAAGGCAAAGCTATAGGCACATTTCATGCTAAGGATATGAAACAGTGAAATTCGCTCTAGTTGTACTTGTCGCCTTTTTCAGCCCTCTCGTTGTTCTTGGTGGAACACTTTGAAGCCTGTTTTGTGGTGGCGACCGTCCAGAATAGGCACCCAGTATTCCAAAACGAGAATTGTTATATGTCAAAGATAACTACACCGAGAATTATTATCCCCTTCATACGACTTTTGACTTTGACCTTGAATGTTGTTATTGTGAACAAATATCAGCTCTCGATAGACACGACTATTGACGACAGCTAAACTGAATCGGAATTCGATTTAATGGTACTCTCTGTTTTGCTGGCTTACGCACTACATAAGAGCTATACGATGTGGTGGCTGCGCAACGGCAGTAGGTTGTAAACAACAACAACCACATTTGTTTTATTCTGTCGTTAGCAGGCATTCGAACGAGTCAGTTTTTTTTTGTTTTTCTATTGATCTGATATTTCTCGTATATTATATTTCATATTCTGCACCCGAACGCACTTTGAATTCAATTCTAAATTTCCAATTTAACATTTTGTGACAAAAAAAATTAAACCGTGAAAAAAAAAATTGATACTCGATTGGTAGAAAAAAAATAATTGCTAAGTGGAGTAACATTAATCATATAAAACCGAAAGGCAAAATGGCCGTCGCCTGCGCCACGCTATCATCAGTTCGTGATTTGCCCCATAGTGATTGTTACCAAGATTTGTTCCGTTGCGTACAATTTTAAAAAAATTTATAATCATTCGCTTAGTGCTGAAAACGAACGCTTGAAATCGTTCAGGTCTTGGAATATTGCACACAATATTTTTTTTTATATAAACGAAAGCTCCTTCATAAAATGACGCCCAACGTGGGGCCTAAGTGTAGTGTGGTATGCTGGCCAGTTTGTGTAAAATAACAACAATATACAAATTTTTTATTTTTTTTTATAATTCGCGCACGCTTCAAGGGGTTTGCACCCTTATAATAATCGGCTATATGCTTGGCACAGCGTGGGCGTTAAGGAAGAGGAGAGGAGAAAAGAGGAGATGTCTATGAGCTTGTGTTTTGAATGCCTGTGGATCATAGTGAGGTGGGAAGACAGAGATTGGCAGAGCATTCCACATAAGTGTTGTACGGCTGAAGAACGAATCCCTGAATTTAACTGTACGTCCGAAGATGGGCTTAAGGGTAAACTGATGAGCATTTAGAGCGCCACGAGTATTGTAGTTGAATTCAAGGAGAGGTGACATGCAGCTCTCTCTTGAGCACCGCTGGTAGAGAAGCGATAAAACAGTGACAAGCAAGAAACGTTCCTGCGGTGTTCAAGCGAATCTATTGAAGTAGTCTTAGGCGCAACAGACCAGATATGGCAATTGTACTTAAGTTTTGGGCGAATAAAAGCCTTGTATATGGAAGCCAAATCAGAGGGAGTGAAATATTTCTTGCACTGGGCTAGAAAACCTAAACATTTCGCAGCATTTTTAGCGACGGTAAATATGTGGTCATTCCAACGAAGCTTGTCGTTAACTCACGTACCGAGAATTGCAAGATTTTCAGTTTTCTCGATGCAAGTGCCATTCATGGATAATGGCTTGGGGTTTAGGATTCGCTTGGACGACAGGAGACAGCAATGGGTTTTGGAAGCGTTAAATTCCACTCGATTGATTTCTCCCCATTGTATTGTGCTGTCAAGGTCAGAATTTAACGTGCTTAACATACGAAGTTGGTTGAGCTTCACATTAATAAAAATGAAAAAGAGTGTCGGGGACAGAACAGAGCCCTGGGGAACGCCAGCATTTATGTGGTGTATTTCAGACTTGAAACTGTCCAAAACAACTTGAATTGATCGGTCCACAATATAGCTTCTAATCCAATGAAGCAGTTTATCATCGACTCCATAAGCACGCATTTTAGACAAAAGAGCTTGATGCCAAACTCTGTCAAATGCCTTAGAAATATCGAGTGCAACAGCTTTGCTTTCTCCAAAATGAGAACTAATGGGGAAATACCATCTGGCCCAGCGGATTTGTGAATGTTGAGATCGTTTAAAACTCTAGCAAATGCACGAGTACGAATGAAGATCTGTCCCATAGAGTGTTCAATACTCGGGGGTGCAGGCAGTATCAATGCACAATCTGGAAGCGTGGAGCTAGCTGCAAAATGTGCAGCAAACATATTGGCTTTGTCTGTAGAGTTGACAACTGGAGTGTCATTATAAATAAGCGTTGGAATGGACGACGAGGCTTTATTTTTGATTCTTTTCCCGAATGACCAAACATTTTTACTACCTTTGCGACATTGTAGTATTTTTTGCCTCAATTTTCGGTCGTAGGCGAATTTGACTCGCCGAAGATTATCATTGCAATCATTTCTGGCTCGTTTAAACTTTTTTCGGTTTTCCTCTGTAGGGTCTGCTTTGTAAAACCGAAAGCATACCTCTCAAATCCTAGAAGCCTCTTTACAGCTCGAGTCGTACCATCCATCATCCTTAGGTTTATAGACTTATCCCTGAAGGGGATAAACTTTCTCATACCAATAAGAATGATGTTTGTGATTGCATCAGCGGCGGCATCCACGTTGTTATCGCGAAACAATAGCGACCAGTTATAACTCCCAAAGAAGTTGTTAAGGCCGTCCCAATTGGCTTTCTCGTATTGCCATACTGTTTTTTTGGGAGTTTTTTCTCTAACTGCGTGGTTTATTAACGAGAAATTAGCTGATACAACACAATGGTCAGACGAGCCTAGAGGCGATAATACATTGACGCAGTAATTATCAGGACAAGAGGTAAGGAACAAGTCAAGGTTGTTTGCGGAATTATTTGCAATGTCAGGTATTCGTTTAGGCTCATTTATAAGCTGAGTAAGGTGATTTAAGTCAGCGAACAACTGAACATCCATTCCTACGGGTGTTGTCTGGCCAGAATTGCAAAGCCACCCAGTATTGTGTACGTTGAAATCGTCCGCAATAACGATTTCAGTGTTTTCATCATTTCTGACAATTCTTGTAATTGAGTCAGACAGTGCATCAATCTCGTGAAGAGTTGAAGCTCTGTCTAAGTTGGAGCTTCAATAAAGAAAGCGTTAGTGGATGTTGCGCCCCTGTACCATTACTCTCAGCCAAATGAAATTAAATTCTGCATTGGAACATTGGCTTAAATAAGGCAAAAGTTTGAACGCAACATCACTACGGACATAAATTGCAAGTCCGCGTCTTGGGAAAAATAATGGCACTAAGCAATACCCAGGCAGATTTAAATCTGAAGTATCAGAATTCATAAATACCTGAGTTTTGCTTAGTACCAGAATTGCTGGACTGTGGACATTTACATGGGTGAATACAGCGAAAAAATTCGTTCTCAGCCCACGTATGTTGCTGAGATCCACTCGGAAACTACACATCACTACACAAAACAAACACACAAAATACAACTTACCGCTTCTTTTAACCGAATTGAGAAGAGTATGTCTCAAATTGTATTATTAACACATTGAAATCGCCCGCAATAACGATTTCATGTTTTGTGTCAATTCTTGAGATTGAATCAGATAGTGCATCCAACTCACTGTGGGTTGAAACACTGTCTAAGTAGGGGCTTCTGTAAAGAAAACAGTAGTAGATGTTGCACTCTTGTGCTTTAACTTTGAGCCAAATGAAATTGAATTCCGGCTTGGAACTAAAGGCAAAAGCTGAAACGCAACATCGCTCCGGACATAGATTGCTAGTCCGCGTCGAGAGAAAAATAATGGCACCAAGCTTTACCCAGGCAGATTAAATTCCGATACATCAGAATTATCATATACCTGAGTTTCACTCAGTGCCAGAATTGCTGGCCTGTGGACATGTACTTGGTTAAACACAGAGAAAGATCTCGTTCTCAGCCCACGTATGTTGCTGAGATCCACTCCGAAAACACACATAACTACAACAGAACAAACACACAAAACACAACTTACCGCTTCTTTAAACCAAATTGAGAAGAGTATGTCTCAAAATGGATTATTAACACAAATTGTCGCCAGTGTTATTTCTTCACGACAAAATGAGTTAAATCACCATAAGAAACAAACACTCACAATCCGTTATTCTAATAGCTAAAGAGTTAGATCATTAACAAACTGCCGCATGCAAAACATGCGACAGTTAGATTTCACCAAGTTCTTTCGCTGAGCTGTTTGGGATGGGATGCACGGACACACACACTACACTTTGCGCGAGCTGTTATTTTAAACGATAGCACTTGTTTTTAATTTTTTTTTGCGCCAACACAACACTCTATTTTTTTTGCTGTTCTCGGTTTTAGCTATCAACAACGAGCGTGCTGAAGTGCAGTAAGTCCGTGCACCGCGGCGATTGAGAGGCAACTGATATACAAATATTTAACTGATTTTCTTCAAATTTTATACGCATGTGTATCTCCGATAGACAACACTTTTTGTAAAAATTTGTGACGACCCATACAAATTTTATAAAGAAAATTACCCGATTTTCTTCAAATTTTATACGCATGTGTGGCGGTCAGCTATCAGCAGTATAGGGCGAATAACACAGAATGCCCTAGAATTGCATGTGACCGTAACTATCTCTGACTGGTACAAGTGCGATTAATCCTACACGTGGTGGCCACCGCTAGTTTTCTTCCCAATATAGTAAAAGCTAAATGATCTGGCTAGTCCCTTCAAAGAAAGGTTGGCGCGAGGCCAATAGCTTCGCCCGTAAAAAAACTCATTACAGAACCCAAAATCAGCCTCGGATACACTGATGAATGACGACGACCACGGCAACGAAAACGACCTTGGAACGTACAGCTCGAGCTGCACAGCAGCTAGCCGATACCCTGTCAAATATAATGCCGACATAACAACAATTCAGGTGATGCGGTGGTCGGGGAATGTTGTCTTACAAAAATTAGAATTAGAATATAACATATATTACAGCTGTCATGCAAGACATCATGTGCTCGGGTGGGGTTTATAGTCAGCAAAATAATGAAACCTACCGTTATCGGCTTTACAGCAGTGAATGAACGACTATGCACACTTCGCGTGCGGGACAGATTTAAAACCATAAGCCTCATTAATGTTCATGCATCTACAGAGGATTCCCCAGATGGGGGATATGAATGCTAAAATAGGTAGGGAGCCAGTATTCAGGCAGTACATTGGCACCCATAGCTTACACGAGAACACTAATGACAATGGACAACGAGTCATAGAGACGGCAGCAAGCAATAATTTAGTCGTTGCGAGTACAAGGTTTGCGCGTAACCGGATGTCGGTACGAACGTTGCCAACGTCGACTCGACCACTATCTTGTTGGTACGGTGTTCCGAGAGCGGATTGCATCATCACGAAAAACTGCATCCGCGAATCAGATTCGAGATTGGAACGACTGGTTCGATAACGAATGTAAACTATCGACTGAACGTAAGAATGTTGCGTACCGAGGAATGCAACAATCTCATAGAACGCGGGTATGCGAAGATGAATATAAAGAGCTCAGAAGTTATGAGCAACCAGTTCACCGGCGAAAGAAAGCAGCCTGGTAGAATAATCTCGTACGTGAACTATAACAGCACAGAGAGCGGTATGACGTGATATACACCGCGTTGCAATGGGTTTTGGAAGCGTTAAATTCCACTCGATTGATTTCTCCCCATTGTATTGTGCTGTCAAGGTCAGAATTTAACGTGCTTAACATACGAAGTTGGTTGAGCTTCACATTAATAAAAATGAAAAAGAGTGTCGGGGACAGAACAGAGCCCTGGGGAACGCCAGCATTTATGTGGTGTATTTCAGACTTGAAACTGTCCAAAACAACTTGAATTGATCGGTCCACAATATAACTTCTAATCCAATGAAGCAGTTTATCATCGACTCCATAAGCACGCATTTTAGACAAAAGAGCTTGATGCCAAACTCTGTCAAATGCCTTAGAAATATCGAGTGCAACAGCTTTGCTTTCTCCAAAATGAGAACTAATGGGGAAATACCATCTGGCCCAGCGGATTTGTGAATGTTGAGATCGTTTAAAACTCTAGCAAATGCACGAGTACGAATGAAGATCTGTCCCATAGAGTGTTCAATACTCGGGGGTGCAGGCAGTATCAATGCACAATCTGGAAGCGTGGAGCTAGCTGCAAAATGTGCAGCAAACATATTGGCTTTGTCTGTAGAGTTGACAACTGGAGTGTCATTATAAATAAGCGTTGGAATGGACGACGAGGCTTTATTTTTGATTCTTTTCCCGAATGACCAAACATTTTTACTACCTTTGCGACATTGTAGTATTTTTTGCCTCAATTTTCGGTCGTAGGCAAATTTGACTCGCCGAAGATTATCATTGCAATCATTTCTGGCTCGTTTAAACTTTTTTCGGTTTTCCTCTGTAGGGTCTGCTTTGTAAAACCGAAAGCATACCTCTCAAATCCTAGAAGCCTCTTTAGAGCTCGAGTTGTACCATCCATCATCCTTAGGTTTATAGACTTATCCCTGAAGGGGATAAACTTTCTCATACCAATAAGAATGATGTTTGTGATTGCATCAGCGGCGGCATCCACGTTGTTATCGCGAAACAATAGCGACCAGTTATAACTCCCAAAGAAGTTGTTAAGGCCGTCCCAATTGGCTTTCTCGTATTGCCATACTGTTTTTTTGGGAGTTTTTTCTCTAACTGCGTGGTTTATTAACGAGAAATTAGCTGATACAACACAATGGTCAGACGAGCCTAGAGGCGATAATACATTGACGCAGTAATTATCAGGACAAGAGGTAAGGAACAGGTCAAGGTTGTTTGCGGAATTATTTGCAATGTCAGGTATTCGTTTAGGCTCATTTACAAGCTGAGTAAGGTGATTTAAGTCAGCGAACAACTGAACATCCATTCCTACGGGTGTTGTCTGGCCAGAATTGCAAAGCCACCCAGTATTGTGTACGTTGAAATCGTCCGCAATAACGATTTCAGTGTTTTCATCATTTCTGACAATTCTTGTAATTGAGTCAGACAGTGCATCAATCTCGTGAAGAGTTGAAGCTCTGTCTAAGTTGGAGCTTCAATAAAGAAAGCGTTAGTGGATGTTGCGCCCCTGTACCATTACTCTCAGCCAAATGAAATTAAATTCCGCATTGGAACATTGGCTTAAATAAGGCAAAAGTTTGAACGCAACATCACTACGGACATAAATTGCAAGCCCGCGTCTTGGGAAAAATAATGGCACTAAGCAATACCCAGGCAGATTTAAATCTGAAGTATCAGAATTCATAAATACCTGAGTTTTGCTTAGTACCAGAATTGCTGGACTGTGGACATTTACATGGGTGAATACAGCGAAAAAATTCGTTCTCAGCCCACGTATGTTGCTGAGATCCACTCGGAAACTACACATCACTACACAAAACAAACACACAAAATACAACTTACCGCTTCTTTTAACCGAATTGAGAAGAGTATGTCTCAAATTGTATTATTAACACATTGAAATCGCCCGCAATAACGATTTCATATTTTGTGTCAATTCTTGAGATTGAATCAGATAGTGCATCCAACTCACTGTGGGTTGAAACACTGTCTAAGTAGGGGCTTCTGTAAAGAAAACAGTAGTAGATGTTGCACTCTTGTGCTTTAACTTTGAGCCAAATGAAATTGAATTCCGGCTTGGAACTAAAGGCAAAAGCTGAAACGCAACATCGCTCCGGACATAGATTGCTAGTCCGCGTCGAGAGAAAAATAATGGCACCAAGCTTTACCCAGGCAGATTAAATTCCGATACATCAGAATTATCATATACCTGAGTTTCACTCAGTGCCAGAATTGCTGGCCTGTGGACATGTACTTGGTTAAACACAGAGAAAGATCTCGTTCTCAGCCCACGTATGTTGCTGAGATCCACTCTGAAAACACACATAACTACAACAGAACAAACACACAAAACACAACTTACCGCTTCTTTAAACCAAATTGAGAAGAGTATGTCTCAAAATGGATTATTAACACAAATTGTCGCCAGTGTTATTTCTTCACGACAAAATGAGTTAAATCACCATAAGAAACAAACACTCACAATCCGTTATTCTAATAGCTAAAGAGTTAGATCATTAACAAACTGCCGCATGCAAAACATGCGACAGTTAGATTTCACCAAGTTCTTTAGCTGAGCTGTTTGGGATGGGATGCACGGACACACACACTACACTTTGCGCGAGCTGTTATTTTAAACGATAGCACTTGTTTTTAATTTTTTTTTGCGCCAACACAACACTCTATTTTTTTGCTGTTCTCGGTTTTAGCTATCAACAACGAGCGTGCTGAAGTGCAGTAAGTCCGTGCACCGCGGCGATTGAGAGGCAACTGATATACAAATATTTAACTGATTTTCTTCAAATTTTATACGCATGTGTATCTCCGATAGACAACACTTTTTGTAAAAATTTGTGACGACCCATACAAATTTTATAAAGAAAATTACCCGATTTTCTTCAAATTTTATACGCATGTGTGGCGGTCAGCTATCAGCAGTATAGGGCGAATAACACAGAATGCCCTAGAATTGCAGGTGACCGTAACTATCTCTGACTGGTACAAGTGCGATTAATCCTACACGTGGTGGCCACCGCTAGTTTTCTTCCCAATATAGTAAAAGCTAAATGATCTGGCTAGTCCCTTCAAAGAAAGGTTGGCGCGAGGCCAATAGCTTCGCCCGTAAAAAAACTCATTACAGAACCCAAAATCAGCCTCGGATACACTGATGAATGACGACGACCACGGCAACGAAAACGACCTTGGAACGTACAGCTCGAGCTGCACAGCAGCTAGCCGATACCTTGTCAAATATAATGCCGACATAACAACAATTCAGGTGATGCGGTGGTCGGGGAATGTTGTCTTACAAAAATTAGAATTAGAATATGACATATATTACAGCTGTCATGCAAGACATCATGTGCTCGGGTGGGGTTTATAGTCAGCAAAATAATGAAACCTACCGTTATCGGCTTTACAGCAGTGAATGAACGACTATGCACACTTCGCGTGCGGGACAGATTTAAAATCATAAGCCTCATTAATGTTCATGCATCTACAGAGGATTCCCCAGATGGGGGATATGAATGCTAAAATAGGTAGGGAGCCAGTATTCAGGCAGTACATTGGCACCCATAGCTTACACGAGAACACTAATGACAATGGACAACGAGTCATAGAGACGGCAGCAAGCAATAATTTAGTCGTTGCGAGTACAAGGTTTGCGCGTAAAAATATCCACAAAGTCACCTGGGTATCTCCCGATGGAGCCACTCGCAACCAGATAGACCACGTGTTGATAGACCACGGTCAGAACACGAACCTGATGTCGGTACGAACGTTGCCAACGTCGACTCGACCACTATCTTGTTGGTACGGTGTTCCGAGAGCGGATTGCATCATCACGAAAGACTGCATCCGCGAATCAGATTCGAGATTGGAACGACTGGTTCGATAACGAATGTAAACTATCGACTGAACGTAAGAATGTTGCGTACCGAGGAATGCAACAATCTCATAGAACGCGGGTATGCGAAGATGAATATAAAGAGCTCAGAAGTTATGAGCAACAAGTTCACCGGCGAAAGAAAGCAGCCTGGTAGAATAATCTCGTACGTGAACTATAACAGCACAGAGAGCGGTATGACGTGATATACACCGCGTTGCATATACTGCAAAGACAAAGAGGCTAATCGCCGATCTCAAGGAAGGGCAATTCATGAGTTCCTAAATGGCGAGTTAACTGAGGAATTTGAGGTTCCACCAATGACCGAAGACCACACCATGCTGCCGCCACCAAGCATAGACGAAGTTAGTAGAGCGATAAATCAGCTGGAAAATAATAAGGCCCGGGGTCAGATGGTATCCCAGCGGAGTTGATTAAGTCAGAAGGGTCCGCAATACACCAAGTAATTTATGAACTAATAGTGCAAGTATGGGAGGAAGAAGCGATGCCAAACTGGCGACTGGTGAAAAGGCATCCTGTGCCCCATACATTAGAAAGAATCGCGGTAACGCTCGTAGATCTTATCATTATAGAGTCTCCGGAATCGTCCTTCCTGACATACGGGGCCAAAAATTCTTCGTAAGACTTTTCTCTCGAACGCGGCTAAGAGGTCAGAATTCTTTTACTAAGCACCCAAGTCTCGGATATGTGAGTACTGGTATGATCATTGTCTTATATATCAACAGCTTGGATGTTATCGTTAAGTTTCTGGATTTGAAGAGTCTTGACAGACTATAGTAGGCTTTGTTGTCTTTAAGCAACCGTGCGCGTATTTCTAGTTCCATGCTGTTATCGGCTGCTATAGTTGACCCGAGATAGTTAAAGGATTGTACTACTTCAAATTCGCGCTCCACTATTTGAATTGAGGGACCAATGTTGGATCTTTTACTCGCAGACGTGGCCACCATGTACTTTGTTTTGCTCTCATTTATATGCAGCCCCAGATTTCATGCCGCCTGCTCCTTCTGGATGAGAGCTTCCTGTACAGCTCTTCGGTTTCTACCAACGAAGTCAATATCCTCTGCGTAAGCCAGTATCTGAATGGACTTATAGAGGATTGTTTCTCTCGCCGTTACGTCAGAGTCTCGGATCACTTTCTCCAACGTCAGGTTGAAGAGGACGCAGGCCAGTCCATCCCCTTGTCGGAGTCCGTTATAGATGTGGAATGGGATTGATAGTGATCCGGATATTTTTACTTGGCTTATAACATTGCTCATGGTCAACCTACATAGTCGTGTCAGTTTATTTGGGATGCCGAATTCTCTCATGGCTTTATAAAGTTCTACTCTGGCTATGCTATCATAGGCGGCTTTAAAGTCTATAAAAATATGGTGTAGTGAGTTTTGAAACTCTAGACATTTTTCCATCTCCTGCCTTAGGGTGTAAATCTGATCAGTTGTTGTTTTGCCTGGGATGAAGCCACACTGGTATGGACCAATGATGACTTTAGCGTATGGGGCTATCCTGTCTTGAAGGATAGAGGAGAAAATCTTATACGCGGTACTCAAGAACTTTATACCACGATAATTGTTGTGTAATGTATGATTATTGTATTTATACTTGATCTTATATTTTAGTGTAAGACAGATGTTGTTTGTAAGTTGTAGCATGAAGCTGTAGTTTAAAATAACTCTGATTTTATTTACTCAAACTTATTCTTTTTACTTCAGTTCAGTTCTTCAGCTCTTCAGTTCTGCAAAGACTTGAGTACTCTAAGCTCGAACATTTTTCTCGTTTCCATCGAATTCGATTTATCGAGGTTTTACTATGTTAGCAAATGAAGCCGGAATAAAAGGCTTATAAAATTGCATTTGGGAATAAACTGCAAAACCGATCTCTTTACTTCTTCATTTCTTCAGTTGTTTAGTTCTTTAATTCTTTAATTCTTTAGTTCTATAGTTCCTTAGTTCTTTAATTCTTTAATCCTTTAGTTCTTTAGTTCTTTAGTTCTTTAGTTCTTTAGTTCTTTAGTTCTTTAGTTCTTTAGTTCTTTAGTTCCTTAGTTTTTTAGTTCTTTTGTTCTTTAGTTATTTTGTTCTTTAGTTCTTTAGTTTTGTTAGTTCTTTAGTTCTTTAGTTCTTCAAAGATTCTACTTCATCCTTCATGGCCAGACTCCATTTATCACGTTCTTTGAATGTGACTGCTTGCTGATAACATTTTGGCTCTAAAACATCATGTTTCATAACCTTAACTTCAGTGATTAACCGCTTTGGTGGTACACCTTTATTTGTTCGCTCTGAAACGCGCCGTTGCTGTTGTTGTCCCCCAACAGCCAAATTGTCATCGTACCCTTCTTCGATTTCGTCGATTGCTGCGTTCTCTTCAATTGCCGGTGTCGATTCATCTTCTGGCCTTTCGACTTCTTCATTGGATTCGTCTTCTCGGATTTCGACTGATACCGTCGCTGGGATGATTTCCCCTTCGCCATCGACGAATCGAACGTCACGGCTTATGACAACCTTTCGCTTTACTGGATCAAAACATCTGTATGCTTTTGAGTTTTCATTATAACCAACAAAAACCATTTGCGCTGCAGTATTATCCAATTTTCGTCGCTTTTCTGATGGAATATGAACGAAACATTTTGAACCAAATGTAACGCAATGCTTCATACCTGGTTTTTTGTTGTTCCATAGCTCGAATGGTGTAGTTTCGATCGTTCTTGATAGTAAACGATTTTGCAAATAATTAGCCATATTCACCGCATCAGCCCAAAACATGTTTGGCAAATTAGCACCAACATGCATCGAGCCATTTCAATCAACGTGCGATTCTCACATTCAGCAACGCCATTTTGAAAACTTGAGTACGGTGCTGTGTATTGCATCTGAATACCGTTGTTCTGTAAAAACTTCTTTACTGCAGCGCCGGTGTATTCTCCTCCTCGATCCGATCGGAGAATAACTGGCTTTCGACCGAACTTGTTTTGAACGATTGCCGTGTACTGTTGCAGCTTTTCGAATACTTCCGACTTTTCTTTTAACAGATATACGACTGTATATTTCGAAAAATCATCAATCATCGTTAACAAGTAGCGTCGTCCACTCGGCGATTCCGTTTGCATCGGCCCACACAAGTCCGTGTGAACCAAATTCAAAACATTCTTTGATTCGCTTATTGACTGTTTTGGAATCGGCGACCGAGTCTGTTTTGCCTTTAAACAAACTTCGCACTTTTCCTTGATGCCGCAATCAACGATTTCGATACCATCAACCATTTGCTTCGAGCACATTTCCTTGATTGCTTCTGGATCACGATGACCAAAAATTCGATGCAAATTATGAATACAATTTGCTTTGTGCTCAAGCCTTTCAACAACTGCGTTGGCTTTATTCGGTTGACGTAACAAATACAAATTGTTGATTTCGTCTGCTATTGCGATTTGCACGTTTCCCTTGATGATTTCGCATATTTCGTCGTAGAAAATACCTTAAAACCTTTTGCTGCTAATTTCTTGACCGAAATTAGATTTCCCTTAATTCCTGGCACAAACAAAACGTCCGTAAGTGTAGCTGCATTGGTTTGCCCATCGCTATTGACAAATTCGATTTTGCATGCACCTTTTCCTCCGACGTGAACCCTTTCACCATTTGCAACAGTCAAGCTGCTGCCGGCCGCGCCCAACTCAACAAAGAAACCTTAATTGTCACTCACGTGACTTGTTGCAGCGCTGTCGACCACCCAAGTGTTGATGTCACTGGACGATGCAGTGAACAAGAATTCGTCGCCATTTTGCTTTACTGTATTCGCTTTATGTTTTGAACCCTTTTCTGGATTGTTCTTTTTCCACTGTGCGTATTTTCTGCAGTCTCGCTTTAGATGACCTTTAGATTTACAAAAATAGCACTCCAAATGGCTGGCAGTCGTCTTTAAAATCGATTTCTTAGTTACACCTGAATTTTCGATGCGTCGATGATATTCGGCAATCAACTTGGCTTTGACAAATATGATCGTCAAATCAGCTTCGTCCCTTAATTCAAGCGCTGTAATCAATGCATCATAGCTAGTTGGCAAACTGCTCAAAAGCATCGCCACTCGCTTCCGTCACCGTCTCACCATGCTTGACCAATTGTTGAAACAAATCGTTCAATTCGTTTATGTGCGTTTCAACATTGCCGCCGTCTGCCATCCTTTTCTTGCAAATGCGCCGTATAATTGTAATTCGATTTTCGAGTGTCCTACCTTGGAAATGATCTCCTAATGCTTTCCAAGCTTCAGCTGCCGTTTTCGCCGATCGAGTGATACTGTGAAGTGGCCGCGAAGTGTTCAAAACGATTTTTGCATGAGCCTTTTGATCGTTTTCTTCCCATTTCTTGATTTCAGCCTCTTTAGCACTGGTTTCAGTAGCGACCGGTTTGGCTTCCGTCAAAATCGACCAACATTTGGTACCTTTCAAGAAATGCTCCATTTCATACTTTCAGTCGAAGTAATTTTCACCGTTCAAAGGATGCACATCGTAGCTTCTTTTTATTTCTGGATTTCCCATTTTTCTTTAAACTTTAACTTTAATTGTCTTTAAATTTATTTCTCCTTAGGTGCTGATACCGCAATACTTTTATTCCTTTAATGC
Organism: Nephrocerus scutellatus; assembly: GCA_947095585.1. NCBI lineage: Eukaryota > Metazoa > Arthropoda > Insecta > Diptera > Pipunculidae > Nephrocerus > Nephrocerus scutellatus. The sequence goes on from OX352765.1 coordinate 56,575,182, forward strand.
TTTACTTTTTTCTTTATTTTAATTGTCTTTAAAGTGCTTTACCGCAAACTAGTTTTTTTCTTTATTTTCACCTTTAAGCAAACGATATTTACTCGGCCCATAACCTGTAGAACGCAGTAAAGAAAAAAACAGACTATAAAGTTTTAATTGAACAGTTTATATAGAAAATACCATACTCTATAAGGTTACAAAGAATACTATAATTAGACAAAATTGTGTACACAAAAAATAATCTATTTGTTATGAAAAAATAACAACATTGCCAATAACAACAGTACTTTTCAACTAAATTTAAGACGTTGCCCATTATATATTTCTTCAACAATAAAAATTCATTTGAGTAGGGCACTTCCCTACTTTACTAATGTGATTCACTATTGTCGCCCATGCATTCTTTGTGTCCTCATTGCCGAACATGTGCAGTTTGTTTACTTAGGCGACTAGTATAATTTATTGCATGGTTATTTATGTGGTGTGACGTGTAGTAATAAATTGTATTGTTTATGGGTTTTGGTTGTGCGTACGTAGTGTTACACTACACCCTCACCCTTTAGAGAAACATTTTTATTTTATATAGGAAAATAAAATTTTTGTAATTATATAATACTAGCTGTCCCCGGGCGCTTTGCTACCCGCCCACTGACGCCACGCCAACTTACACCCGCCTTTCCCGGCTGCCCCATCCCACTGACCCCCGCCCACTGACCACCCACCCATTGACCTCATACACACTGACCCACCGCCCACTGACCTCCCGCCCGCTGACCTCTCGCCCACTGACCACCCACCCATTGACCCCATACACACTGGTCCACCGCCCACTGAACTCACACCCACTGACCTCACAACCACTGACCTCCCGCCCACTGACCACCCACCCATTCACACTGACCCACCACCTACTGAACTCACAACCACTGATCTCACACCCACTGACGCCACGCCCACTTACACCCGCGTTTCCCGGCTGCCCCATCCCACTGAACCCCGCCCACTTACCTCCCACCCACTGACGGCACGCCCAGTTACACCCGCGTTTCCCGGCTGCCCCATCCCACTGACCCCCGCCCACTGACCTCCCGCCCACTCACGCCACGCCCAATTACACCCCAATAACTAACCAACTCACCAATCCAGAAAACTATAGAATCGACACTTATACAGGCAAAAAATGTACACTTGTTTGACGTTTTGTTTTGTCAACGACTTCCTTTTTATTTAAATATATTATATGGTTTGAATTTGAGCCAAATTTTCGGAAAAAAAACGACACCAGCGCCACCTATCGGGTCCAAATTTCGTCAACGACATTCTTTTTATTTAAATATTATATGGTGTAAATTTGAGCCAAATCGTTCCATAAATAAGAATTTTAAGAAAAAACGATACCAGCGCTACCGAGCGGGGCTAATTCAACTTTTACACCTTTTCTGGACTTCCACAAATAATTTAAGACCAAAATTAGCCAAATCGGTTCAGCCGTTCTCGAGTTTTAGCCAGACTAACGAACAGCAATTAATTTTTATATATATTGGATATTTTGGTAGTTGTTCTTATGCTGTATATGTGTTTTTGTATGTGATTATTATAAAACTATTATTCTTCTAGGTAAAATATAATAGTGTTATAGTAAAATTATTATTTCTATTTTGTACATGGTTTATATAATTTTAACATATTGTTGTGTATGGCTTTATTCATACCATTTTTTTTTATTGTGGTGTTTACACCGTTTCTACTTATTATTTCGTATGGTCCTTTATATGGACTTTGGCTTTTTGTTCTATTCTCTACTTTTAATAGGACTAAGTTTCCTATGTTTGCGTTTAATGTATTTTTATAATCATTGTTGCTTTTTAATGTTCTATTCATTTTTAAATTCTCTATATTAACTTCACTTGCCCGTGGGTCGGTCGTCTGTCGTGGATTCTTGCGATCAATTTTTAACCCACTTCCCATGTCCCGATTTTATTGAAATTTTGCACACATGTGTATTTCCGGAGACAGCACTTTCTATTAATTTTGAGGCCCCTCGGGCTGCGGGGTCGGGGGGCTCCCATACAAAAAATTTAAAAAAATTACCCGATTTTCTTCAAATTTTACACACATGTGTATACCCAATAAACAATACTTTTGGTAGTGATCGGGTCCCGGGTTCGGCCGCAAGGCCCTTATACATTCTTTAAATATCTATACTGGCATCAGATATTCGTCGCCCTTTATGGACTGTGTGCGGTGTGTGCTGCGCAGTCGGCTGCGCTGCATGGTTTTGGTGGTAGAGAGAGAGAGAAATCTTAGCTCACGCACAAATGAACCCAGCAAATGAAACGAGACATAAATGTTTTATGCTTAATTCAACTTACATATTTTATTTACTGAATTGTTTTTTTTATTGATGTCGTTTTTTGTCGATATCAACATACAGATAGAACAACAAGTTTTCACAATATTCTGTCATTTCGCGTTTTCATAAATTAGTTCAGCGCAGTCAAAGAGTTCTTAAGACAAATGTTCGTGTTTCTTATTTGCTCAGAGTATGAGCGTGCTCTAAGTGCTCAGAATAAAATGATCTGAGCATTTTCAATTTTAACATCTGATGTCAAATGTCTGTTTCGATGATTTTCTCCTACAATAAAAAAAAATGGCCCAGGATCGAGGGGCTCCTATATAAATTTCTGCGATTAGAGAATTTAGATGAAAAATTTTAATTTGTATGGGTTGTTTTTTTATTTTGTTAGTTATGTCTCTGGTATTTTATTTTTGTAGTGCTGTTTTCAGGCTAGTTCGTAGTTCGTTTGTATAGTCTTTGTAATTATAGAATTTTTGATTATTGGTTATTATGTCACTCGGTATAATTGCTATGTTCAGAATTGAATTAATCTTTGCTGATGAAAAAAATGATATCTGTTTAAATTTATTTAGATCTTTTTATTTCTTGATAATAATCCTGTGTTGCTTCATGCTTGATAATTTTCTTCTAAAAAAATTAGTTTTTAACATTCAGACTTGCTGCCTTGGCAGTTTACACGGCAAGTTTCTTTTCCAAAATTGATTAATGGTTTACATGTGCTTGATTAATGGTTTACATGCGCAAGTTACATCTGTTTACATTTGTATTTATAATCTATTTCTAACTACATTTTCGGACTTAATATAATATTACATTTCGACTGAATTTATCATAAGTATGTAAATTAAGTGTTATTTAATAATGAGTAATTTGGGTAAATATTCATTAAATTCGTATTTTTAATCATACTAAATTGTCTTTTTGCTGTGTTTCAGGTAAATGACCATCAATTGAATTCAAACATACTCCCCCGGTTGAATCCTTATCAGATTCAAGTATTGGAAGTCGGCATAGTTTTTGTATCGATCGTTTGAATACACCAATTTTAGTTTTGATATCTGCTACTCGAACCTTCTCGTCATCGCCAGGATATAATTTAACTACTCGTCCGATTAGCCATTGAGTAGGTGGAAGGTTTTGATCTTCCACTAGAACGACATCGTTTAGCTTTAAATTCTTATACTATATTTAGATCTTGACTGCAGGGCTGCTAGGTACTCCAATTGCAATCTTTTCCAGAACTGTAAATAAATGCGATTTACAATGTCCCATCTTGTGTGTGGATGTAACTTTAGATCGATGGGTTTTTCTGGTATTTGGTGAATTACACTTTCGTTTAAAAAGTGCGCTGGCGTAAGGAATTCTAGTTCGCAATTTTGTCCGGGGCAAAGCGGCCTGGAGTTTAGAATCCCTGCTATCTGCACGGTAAGTGTTGAAAATTATTCAAGGGTAAGTATTTTATCTCCAATAGTTCGAGTGAGTTGTATTTTTGTGGAGTTGTATTTTTTTGACTGCGCTTTCCCATAGACCACCTTGATTGGGTGCTGCTGGTGGGATGGGTCTCCATTGTATTTTGTTCTTGAAAAGATTAGAAGCGATTATGTTATCATGATTGCTTAAAAATGTGTGTATTTCTCGGAGATAATTCCTTGCACCAGTAAAATTGGTAGCATTGTCACAGTGGCATAACCCTCTTCGGCTTACAAATCGTCGTAATGCGCCAAGGAATGACTCGGTTGAGAGATTCATGCAAATTTCTATATGTATAGCGTGCGTACTGAAGCACACAAAAATGCACAAATATGCCTTTATCGGAATTGAACCTCTTCGTCTCACTGAATGGATTGTAAACGGTCTGCAAAAATCTAGCCCCACGGTACCAAATGATACTGTATGCTTCACTCTGTCCTACAACTGCCCCATTATCTGTTTTACCATCTTGGGATTCTGTCTTATACATTTACGAAATACGCTTCTCGCGACTTCCTTTCCTCTGAGTATCCAAAAATTGTGACGAACAATGCTCATTAACAGATTGGTAGGTGATTGATGTCGCGATTGGCGCCTTTGGTGAGATTATCACTGGATGAATGGTATTGTATGGCAATGCCGACTTTTCTAGCCTGCCTCCTACTCTCATAAGGCCTTCATTACATATGAATGGATTTAGTTGCCTTAGTTTGCTTTTTACGGAAATTGCCTTGTTGTTTTGTAGGCAATGATATTCATCGGTGAACTCATTAATTTGCCAATATATAATGATTTTTTGGTTTGCCAGCTCAAGCTCTGGTGGTGTCAACACGCCTGATAGCCTGACCCATTTGTTCTTTCTGGCCCTTATGTTATTAAAAAATCTAAGCATGTACGAAATTACCTTTTGCAACTTGAAGTAGCTTGAGTATTTTTTACCCAGCAATAGTATGACATCGTCGTTTCGATTGACAGCTTTAGATTCGGTAGTGATCACATTGTAGACTTCAACTTGGACTTCTTCGTTGGTCTCAGTGGTTTGTCACTGATCCGGCCAGTGTTTCTCGTCCTTTGCCAGCCAAGCTGGGCCATCCCACCAGAGTTTGCTTTTAAATATTTCCTCAGCTGTTTTTCCTCGTGTTGCGCAATCAGCTGGATTGTGGCTGGACGGGACATGTCGCCATGAATCTCTATTATATGCTCCAATGATTTCAGCTGTTCTATTGGCGACGAACGTAGTCCAACGCCGTGGTTGACTGGAGAGCCAGTCTTATACAATCTTCGAGTCAGTCCATAATGTAACTGAAGCAACTTCAATTGATAGAATATTTGTGATTTTGTTTGCCAGTCTGCTTTGGTGTTTGGCAGAGGTTGTTTCGAAGGTCGATCCATGTCATGTTGGCTTCAGGCGGTAGCTCGTCATCCCATCCAATTTTTTGCAGCCATAAGCTTTGAAAAAGTATTTTTATCCTTATAGTGATGGGTGATAAGGGTCCCAGAGGGTCAAAGATTTTTTCAGCTTCGGACAAAAAACTTCGCTTCGTATGCTTTTCCTTAATTTCGAGATTTACTTGGAAAATAAAGTGATTCTGGTAAGGACGATACGCCAGTCATAAGGTCGTCCACATAGATGTCATTTTCAATGGCTCGACATGCTTATGGTTGTGTCTGTGCGTGCAACTGTGCCAACTCCCTTAAACATCTGGTTGCCATGAATGCGGCGCAGGCCATTCCATATGTTACTGTGTTTAATGCGTAAGGACAAATGCATTGTTCTTCATCTCGCAATAGAATTATTTGAAGTTTAGTATCCGTTTTGTCGACCATGACATGTCGGTAAATTTTTTCGATGTCCCCCACCAATACATATTTATGTTGCCGAAACCGCGTGAGGATTTGAAATAGGCTTGATTGTACATTTGATCCTACCATTAAATTTTCATTCAGTGAAGTTCCTGTGGTTGATTTCGCAGACGCGTCGAAGACTACCCGCATTTTTGTCGTACTGCTGGAGGCCTTCAAAACTCCATGGTGTGGTAGGATATAAGACTTTTGAAGCTGTGCGTTAGTTATGTTAATTGGTTCCATATGATGTAAATCTTGATATTCTGAAAGAAAATCTGTGTACAGCTGACGAAATTTGGCGTGTGCGTGAAATCGTTTCTCCATTCCTAATAATCTTGAGAGTGTTTGTTGATATGTTAATCCGATTGGTTTTGATGCTTCTTTAAACGGGAGTCTAGTGATGAATCTTCCGTTATCTTCCGTCGTTGCCTTGAACCAATCTTCACAATCCTGCTCTTCCTTTGTTATTTTGCTAATCGGAGGAATCTCTTCGATCGTCCAGAACCGTTGCAATGTTGTATCGATATTAATGATTGTAGTAAACGACTGCAAGACCTCTGTATCTCTACCGGCTACCACCCATCCTAGCTTAGTATCACGCGCTATTAAATTCATATTATCCAATTTTTTGCTGGCATTCCTTAGTAGTTCGAAAACGATATCTGCTCCAATCAATATGTCAACGGATCCTGGCTTGTAAAAATGTCTGACTAATATCGAATTCTAAAGATGGTAATGACGATGTGATCTTTGGAATAATTAGGACCTTCAGTGTTGCTAATTGAATTGCGTTGAACCTGGATGCCAGGTGCAATGTTGTACGACCATGCGTGTTTCCACTGGTTGTCTCACCAATACCTGCTATTACGTTTCTGCAATTTTCTCTCGGTAGTCCTAATTTCTGAACCATGGCTTCGGTCACGAATGAGGCTTGAGAAGCGGTGTCTAACAAGGCGCGGCATGGTCTTGGAATGCCAAAATTGTCCCATACATGTACTATTGCTGTAGGTAGTACAGTTTGCAAAGTGCAATTTAGCGTAACATTCTGGTTATCATCCAAGTTTGTGACATAAGTTTTGGTTACGTTTTCGCATGGATTGTCATTCAGCTCCATTGGCGACCAATGTTTTGGTTTTTGTATCTATGTGAAGGAGCGTGTGATGTTAATACGAGCAGTCACGACATCCGCTACGAACTCTACAATCGTAAACTGAATGCCCGAAATTGAGGCAATTAAAACATCTTTTGCTGGTACTGATTAAGTTTCTGCGTTCTTCTACTGGTAACTCCTTGAATCGATCGCAATCAATTAATCGATGTTGTTGGTTGTTGCATGCTATGCAATTAGGATTGGTAGTAATGGCAAAACTATTTCTCAGTCTACCAGTTGTACCAGTTGTGCTCGATCTCAGCGCCTTTAACCCGTCTGAGGTGTCCAACAACTTTCTAACATTTGAGGCATTGGCTATCTGCACGCTTGATTGATCCGTATAAATGAGTTAATTTTGTGCCGTTTACGATCATATCTCTGTCTTAATTTGTTCAATGCCTCAATGTAATTGGATTCTGTGATTTTAAAGTGTTTCACTAGGGAATATGCGTCTCCCTTAAGCAAACCCATTAAGTAATGAATCATTTGTACAGGGCTAATATCTTTACTATGTACACTCGAATGAAATAAGTCAAAAAAAAACTCAGCCATTCGGTATAATCACCGGAAAAGTCGGGAATTTTTAATTTAGCAAGTCGCACTTCTGGCGCTGCACTTATGCTGGTGGCGTTCAAACTATTATCTTCACTTGTCGAATTTAATTCGTTAATGCTTTTCTTTTTAATCTTCTTTGCTTCTTTGGATTCATCCATTTTTGATTCTTCCGAGTCATCCAAAGCAAATATTGACGATTCCACGCTATCTATCTTGTCGAGAATTTCCTTTGCGCGGTTGACCTTTAGGCGCATTTCTTCAATTGTTTCACCGAGATTTTCCTTTATGCTGTTTCAAAAATTCGCCAATTTGGTCAGGAGACCTCGGTAAATGGAGCGCTGTCTCTTGTATCCATCTAATTCGTTGGCACTCATTTTGAATGATAATGCCAGAAGTGTAAATCGATATAAATGTTCAACGAGAATTGATTTCTAAGATGGTGGACGTTTTCCACGATCGTATATATATTCATAAATAATGAATTTATTTGAAATATTCCAGAATCATGAAAATCGATATAAATGATTTTGAATGATTATGCCAGAAGCGAAAATCGATCTGTGTGCAACAAGAATTGCCTTTTAGCTTTAATCCGAATCTTGAAAATCGATGCAACAAGAATTGATTTCTAAGATAGTGGATGTTTTCAACGCTCGTATATATATTCACAAATAGTGAATTTATTTGAAATATTCCAGAATCATGAAAATCAATATAAATGATTTTGAATGATTATGCCAGAAGCGAAAATCGATATATATGCAACAAGAATTGCCTTTTAGCTTTAATCAAAATCTTGAAAATCGATGCAACAAGAACTGATTTCTAAGATGGTGGACGTTTTCCATATTTCCGTATATTTCCAAATAGTAAATTTATTTCAAATATTTTCACTTAGCTGTAAATCCGGGTTTGTTAAATAATCTTGAAAATCGATATAGGTTGTGCAACAATGATTGCCTTTTAGCTGTAATCCGAATCTTGAAAATCGATGCACCAAAAATTTATTTCTAAGATGGTGGACGTTTCCACGCTAGTATAAATTCACAGGTAGTAAAAATTTATTTAAAATTATTTTAACTTAGCTGTAAATCCGTCACGAAGGACCATGTTCAGAATTGAATTAATAATTAATAATTAATTGCTGATGAAAAAATTATATCTCTTTGAATTTATTTAGATCTTTTTCTTTCTTGATAATAATCCTGTGTTGCTTCTTGCTTGATAATTTGCTTCTAAAAAAAATAAGTTTTTAACATTCAGACTTGCTGCCTTGGCAGTTTTCACGGCAAGTTTCTTTTCCAAAATTGATAATTGGTTTACATGTGCTTGATTTTTTTTTATAATCTATTTCTAATTACATTTTCGGACTTAATATAATATTACATTTCATATCATTTATTTAATTTTTCATAAGTATGTAAATTAAGTGTTATTTAAAATTGAGTAATTTGGGTAGATATTCATTAAATTAATATTTTTAATCATACTAAATTGTCTTGCTGTGTTTCAGGTGAATGACCATAAATTGAATTCAAACATGATAATTTACCATAAATTAATTCAAATGGTGAATAGCCTGTGTCAATGTGTAGAGTAGTGTTATATGCAAATGTGTAATAGGCTATCCATTTGTCCCATTCATTGTTTTCGGTGAAAGATAAAAGAAATTCATTCATCACTTTGTGGTTTTTTTGTAGAGATCGTTATGTTTCGTGGTGATATGGTGCTGAAATATACGGTCAAGCGATAGGTACGGTCGGGCGTAGAAGAGAAATGGACACGCCTTAAGAATACTGTCATTAGTACTGCTGACTCCATCTTAGTCAGTAGTCGTAGAGATTGGAACGACTAGTTCGATGACGACTGTAAACTTTCGACTGAACGTAAGAAAGTTGCGTACCGAGGAATGCAACAATCTCACAGAACGCGGGTACGCGAAGATGAATATAAGGAGCTCAGAAGTTATGAGCAACCAGTTCACCCGCGAAAGAAAGCAGCCTGGTAGAATAATCTCGTCCGTGAACTATAACAGTACAGAGAGCGGTATGACGTAATATACACCGCGTTTCATATACTGCAAAGACAAAGAGGCTTATCGCCGATCTCAAGGAAGAGCAGTTCATGAGTTGCTAAATGGCGAGTTAACTGAGGAATTTGAGGCTCCACCAATGACCGAAGACCACACCATGCTGCCGCTATCAAGCATAGACGAAGTTAGTAGAGCGATAAATCGGCTGGAAAATAATAAGGCCCGGGGTCAGCTGGTATCCCAGCGGAGTTGATTAAGTCAGGAGGGTCCGCAATACATCAAGCAATTCATGAACTAATAGTGCTAGTATGGGAGGAAAAAGCGATGCCAAACTGGCGACTGGTGAAGAGGCATCCTGTGCCCCATACATAAGAAAGAGATATCACAATTATCGTGGTATAACGTTGTTGAGTACCGCGTTTAAGATTTTCTCCTCTATCCTACAAGACAGGATAGCCCCATATGCTAAAGTCATCATTGGTCCATACCAGTGTGGCATCATCCCAGGCAAATCAACATCATCATCATCATATTTGGCTCTACAACCGGGGTCCGGTCCTGGCCTCCCACAAAAATCCTTTCCACCGGTCCCGATTTCGAGCCGATTTTATCCAGTTTGGCATCCCTCAACTCTGGGCGTCCTGGTCTACGCGAGCTAGATGTCCTGCCCACCAGAGCCTACCAAGCTTAATTTTCTTCACGATGTCGACATCGCGGTAACGCTCGTAGATCTCATCATTATAGAGTCTCCGAAATCGTCCTTCCTGACATACGGGGCCAACAATTCTCCGTAAAACTTTTCTCTCGAACGCGGCTAAGAGGTCAGAATTCTTTTACTAAGCACCCAAGTCACCGATATGTGAGTACTGGTATGATCATTATCTTATATGTCAACAGCTTGGATGTTATGGTTAAGTTTCTGGATTTTAAGAGTCTTGACAGACTAAAGTAGGCTTTGTTGTCTTTAAGCAACCGTGCGCGTATTTCTAGTTCCATGCTGTTATCGGCTGCTATAGTTGATCCAAGATAGTTAAAGGATTGTACTACTTTAAATTCGCGCTCCAATATTTGAATTGAGGGACCAATGTTGGATCTTCTACTCGCAGACGTGGCCACCATGTTCTTTGTTTTGCTCTCATTTATATGCAGCCCAAGATTTCATGCCGCCTGCTCATCTGGATGAGAGCTTCCTGTACAGCTCTTCGGTTTCTACCAACGAAGTCAATATCCTCTGTGTAAGCCAGTATCTGAATGGACTTATAGAGGATTGTTCCTCTCGCCGTTACGTCAGAGTCTCGGATCACTTTCTCCAACGCCAGGTTGAAGAGGACGCAGGCCAGTCCATCCCCTTGTCGGATCCCGTTATAGATGTGGAATGGGATTGATAGTGATCCAGATATTTTTACTTGGCTTATAACATTGCTCATGGTCAACCTACATAGTCGTGTCAGTTTATTTGGGATGCCGAATTCTCTCATGGCTTTATAAAGTTCTACTCTGGCTATGCTATCATAGGCGGCTTTAAAGTCTATAAAAAGATGGTGTAGTGAGTTTTGAAACTCTAGACATTTTTCCATCACCTGCCTTAGGGTGTAAATCTGATCAGTTGTTGATTTGCCTGGGATGAAGCCACACTGGTATGGACCAATGATGACTTTAGCGTATGGGGCTATCCTGTCTTGAAGGATAGAGGAGAAAATCTTATACGCGGTACTTAACAACGTTATACCGCGATAATTGCTGCATTTTGTGATATCTCCCTTCTTATGTATGGGGCACAGAATGCCTCTTCGCCAGTCTTCTGGCATAACTTCTTCTTCCCATACTTGCACTATTATTTCATGAATTGCTTGGTGTAATGTGGGGCCTCCTATTTTTATCAGTTCCGCTGGGATCCCATCAGATCCCGGGGCCTTATTATTTTTGAGCCGATTTATCGCTCTGCTAACTTGGACTATGCTTGGTGGCGGCAGCATAGTATGATCTTCGGTCATTGGTGGAGCTTCAAATTCCTCAGTTAGCTGGCCATTTAGCAACTCATGAAAGTGCTCTTTCCATCGCTCTAAGATGCCTTTAAGATCGGCGATCAGATTACCCTCTTTGTCCTTGCAGTATGTGCAACGCGGTGTATATTGCTTCATACCGAGGACTCTTTGGTAGAACTTCCGCGCCTGGTGCGGTCCTTGCTCTCTGTACTGTTCCAGTTCACGGACGAGGTTCTTCTCCCAGGCTGCTTTCTTTTGCCAGTGAACTGTTTTTTCATATCTTCTGAGCTCTTTATATTCATCTTCGCGTGCCCGCGTTCTATGAGATTGTTGCATTGCTCTGTGCGCAACATTCTTACGTTCAGTTGCTAGCTTACATTCGTCATCGAACCAGTCGTTTCGATCTCTACGACTACTGCCTAAGATGGACAGATGGCCCGACAGCTCAACCCCAGGACTTACTCCCCCTGCATTTAGGGCGAGTCCTATCGTTTGACCGTAGTTGCTTCTGGTCTTCATTGCGAAGGGCAGCCGTGTTGACTCGAATCTGATTCGCGGATGCAGTCTTCCGTGATGATGCAATCCGCGCTCGGAGCACCATACCAACAAGATAGTGGTCCGAGTCGACGTTGGCACCTCGGTACGTTCGTACCGTCATCAGGTTCGGGTTGTGGCGGCGGTCTATCAACACGTGCTCTATCTGGTTGCGAGTGCCTCCATCGGGAGATACCCAGGTGGATTTGTGGATATTTTTACGCACAAACCTTGTACTAGCAACGACCAAATTATTGCTTTCTGCCATCTCTATGACTCGTTGTCCATTGTCATAAGTGTTCTCGTGTAAGCTATGGGTGCCAATCTACTGCCTGAATACTGGCTCCCTACCTATTTTAGCATTCATATGCCCCAGAATGATTTTTACATCATACTGAGGGCAGGCATTGAGTTCCCGTTCGACTTATTCAAAGAATTCTTCTTTTTCATCATCTGGGGTATCCTCTGTAGGTGCGCGAACGTTTATGAGGCTTATGTTTTTAAATTTGCCCCGCACGCGAAGGGTGCATAGACGTTCATTTATTGCTTTAAAGCCGATAACGGTGGGTTTCATTCTTTTGCTGACTAGAAACCCCACCCCGAGCACATGATGTCTTGCATGACAGCTGTAATAAATGTCATATTCTGATTTTTGTAAGACACCATTCCCTGTCCACCGCATCTCCTGAATTGCTGTTTAGTCAGCATTATATTTAGACAGGGTATCGGCTAGCTGCTGTGCAGCTCGAGCTCTATACAGTGAGCGTACGTTCCATGAGAAAATTCTTAAATCGCTTAGCAGTTTTCGTTGCCGTGGTCGTCGTCGTTCATCAGTGTATCCGAGGCTGATTCCGTAATAATAATTTTTTTACAGGCGAGGTTATTGGCCTCGCGCCAACCTTACTTTGAAGGGACTAGCCCGATCAGTCAGCTTTTCCTGCATTGGAGGAAAATTACCAGCGGCCACCACGTGGAGGTTTGATCGCACTTCCACCAGTCAGAGATAGTTACGGCCACATGCAATTCTAGAGGATTCGATGTTATTCCCCCTATTTCTGCTTCGAATAGTATTTTAATTTCCATGAATAATTCGAATGGTATTTTATTTTCCGTATTTCCTGTGGACGCTTAAAATGAAAGAACACGTTTTTCCTTTTTTTGACTCTCTCTTTTATTTTCTTAATAACCTTTTCTTTTCACTGTCCAGTAGCCAATACAATATGATAGCAGAAATTTTATTCATACACTTCTTTTACAAACTTTGTTTGATATCAACACGACAACTGGTTTTTGACGTTTTACTACATAAGTTTCTACATTTTTTAGGACTGTTCGTGCAATATAAGTGCAGACAAAATATTTTCAAGAAAATTCAAGAGAACAATCAATATTTACAATTCATAAAGAAATTAATTTGTGGTTAATAAAGATATCAATTCATAATATTTATTCTACAAATTTGTTTTGGTTATTTTCCAATATCAATCAGCAATCAGCTCGAACATACTCCCCGCCGTTGACGATACATCGTCAATGAATGGGTAATATACACAATTTTGCTACTGGACGCTCTATTGTAGAATTAGCAGTTTTAAGCGTCACTACTCTGACTATCTGGTCATCTCCGGGATGTCTTTGGATCACTCAGCCCATGGGCCATCTACATGCCAGTGAGTTCTCATCTTTAACCAGAACGACGTCATCTTTTTTGATATTTTCTTTAGGTTTTCTCCGTTTGTGCCTTTGTTGTAGTGTATTTAAATATTCGGTTGAATATTTTTTCCAAAATATCTGCGTTCGCTTTTGTATGCGCTGCCACCTGGATAACAAGGCATCTGATGTAGAGTCAATTTGTGATTCAGGGACAGCTTCGACTCGCTTCCCGATTAAAAAATGAGACGGTGTAAGTATCTCGTAACTTTCATCTTGCAACGTTGCGAAAAGTGGGCGCGAATTCAGGATGTTCTCAATTTGGCATACGAGAGTAGCCATTTCTTCAAAGGTCAAATTTACATTTAAAGTGGAGTTCAACAAATGTGTCTTGACCGATTTAACCGCGGATTCCCACAAACCACCCATGTGCGGTGAAGAGGGCGGTATGAAATGCCATTGAATATTATGTCTACTAAGAAAACCTGAAATGAGATAATTCTGATTAATCTTCGTTATCAACTTGTAGGCATCATCCAATATTCTTCTTGCGCCGATAAAATTGGAGCCATTATCGGTATATATATTGGTTGGGACGCCTCTTCTGGCGTAAAAACATTTAAGTGCAGCCAAAAATGCTTCACTGGTTAAGTCGCTCACTGGTTCAATATGTATAGACTTCACTGATAGGCACACGAAGATGCACAAATATCCTTTAATCGTGGTTGAACCTTGCCCCCGTTTGGACGCAAAATAGATAGGTCCCGCAAAATCAATTCCGCAGTTTGGAAACGGGTGCGTAGGCGTTACGCGTTCTGTCGGCAAACTTCCCATTAATTGATTAGTGACCCATTTTGCATGTCTCACACATATTATGCAATTCTTCAAAATCGATCTTATTTTGTTGCGCCCATTTAGGATCCAGTACTTCTGTCTCAAGAGACTGTTGGTTAAGGTGGGACCAGCATGAAAATTCTCACGGTGAATTTCTCGTATCAGCTTCTCAGTATAAGTATGATCAGGCGGACGTATAATCGGATGTCGGCTGTCGTAGTCGCAATCGGCGTTGTGTAGTCGACCACCTACTCGTAGTATTCCCGTTGAGTCGACGAAAGGATTTCTTTCGCCGTTAATTCACAACCTTTTCTATTTCTCAAATCGCGACACCTCAGATTATCTACAAAACGCCTCACATATGCTACGATACGTAGAATCTGGTGCAGGTTCGATTTTCTTTCAAATAGGTTATTTAACTAATCGCTTTGTACGGTGATTTGGAAAACGTATTCGATGAATTTTCTCTTGCTGGTTTCTCTGTCAATCTCCTTTTCATCAATTTCTAAACTTGATTCGTCTGTAGATGGATGAAGAGCAATTGGCTGGCTCAATCATTCGGGTCCACACCACCATTGTCGCAAATTAACCAATCTAGCTGGCGATACTCCTCTCGATCTGTGGTCCGCCGGATTGTCGCTGGACTTCACATTTGACCAGTGTTGTCGCGGGAATTTGTTTGTGAAAGGATTACACCAGTGATCATTTCCTAATTACCCATTCATAACATTTTCATACAAATTAATATATACCTACTAACTTCGAACTTCGTTAATTGAATATTTGCCTAACGCCTAAATCAGCATATCATCCATCTATCCATACATACCTGTATACCGCATGCATTTCCCTTATCAATTAAACAACAAACACACGTATCATACATACGTACGTTGTACACAATGCATTGCGCTCGTCATTAAACGACGGCAAGCGTAAAGCCAAACATTATTATTGATGGTTCATATTAAATGCGCTCTGTCAGGTGCATGAACTTGAAATAATAATGCTGACACGCCGAATGCATATAGGGAATGCAATTTATTGAAAATAATGCTGAATCTAAAAAAATAATGCTGACGCAATAAAGTATGCGAGGTGATTTGGGTTCAATTATCGAAGGTCGGAAAATGGAATGAAGAACAGTTCATGAGTTGCTAAATGGCGAGTTAACTGAGGAATTTGAGGCTCCACCAATGACCGAAGACCACACCATGCTGCCGCTATCAAGCATAGACGAAGTTAGTAGAGCGATAAATCGGCTGGAAAATAATAAGGCCCGGGGTCAGCTGGTATCCCAGCGGAGTTGATTAAGTCAGGAGGGTCCGCAATACATCAAGCAATTCATGAACTAATAGTGCTAGTATGGGAGGAAGAAGCGATGCCAAACTGGCGACTGGTGAAGAGGCATCCTGTGCCCCATACATAAGAAAGAGATATCACAATTATCGTGGTATAACGTTGTTGAGTACCGCGTTTAAGATTTTCTCCTCTATCCTACAAGACAGGATAGCCCCATATGCTAAAGTCATCATTGGTCCATACCAGTGTGGCATCATCCCAGGCAAATCAACATCATCATCATCATATTTGGCTCTACAACCGGGGTCCGGTCCTGGCCTCCCACAAAAATCCTTTCCACCGGTCCCGATTTCGAGCCGATTTTATCCAGTTTGGCATCCCTCAACTCTGGGCGTCCTGGTCTACGCGAGCTAGATGTCCTGCCCACCAGAGCCTACCAAGCTTAATTTTCTTCACGATGTCGACATCGCGGTAACGCTCGTAGATCTCATCATTATAGAGTCTCCGAAATCGTCCTTCCTGACATACGGGGCCAACAATTCTCCGTAAAACTTTTCTCTCGAACGCGGCTAAGAGGTCAGAATTCTTTTACTAAGCACCCAAGTCACCGATATGTGAGTACTGGTATGATCATTATCTTATATGTCAACAGCTTGGATGTTATGGTTAAGTTTCTGGATTTTAAGAGTCTTGACAGACTAAAGTAGGCTTTGTTGTCTTTAAGCAACCGTGCGCGTATTTCTAGTTCCATGCTGTTATCGGCTGCTATAGTTGATCCAAGATAGTTAAAGGATTGTACTACTTTAAATTCGCGCTCCAATATTTGAATTGAGGGACCAATGTTGGATCTTCTACTCGCAGACGTGGCCACCATGTTCTTTGTTTTGCTCTCATTTATATGCAGCCCAAGATTTCATGCCGCCTGCTCATCTGGATGAGAGCTTCCTGTACAGCTCTTCGGTTTCTACCAACGAAGTCAATATCCTCTGTGTAAGCCAGTATCTGAATGGACTTATAGAGGATTGTTCCTCTCGCCGTTACGTCAGAGTCTCGGATCACTTTCTCCAACGCCAGGTTGAAGAGGACGCAGGCCAGTCCATCCCCTTGTCGGATCCCGTTATAGATGTGGAATGGGATTGATAGTGATCCAGATATTTTTACTTGGCTTATAACATTGCTCATGGTCAACCTACATAGTCGTGTCAGTTTATTTGGGATGCCGAATTCTCTCATGGCTTTATAAAGTTCTACTCTGGCTATGCTATCATAGGCGGCTTTAAAGTCTATAAAAAGATGGTGTAGTGAGTTTTGAAACTCTAGACATTTTTCCATCACCTGCCTTAGGGTGTAAATCTGATCAGTTGTTGATTTGCCTGGGATGAAGCCACACTGGTATGGACCAATGATGACTTTAGCGTATGGGGCTATCCTGTCTTGAAGGATAGAGGAGAAAATCTTATACGCGGTACTTAACAACGTTATACCGCGATAATTGCTGCATTTTGTGATATCTCCCTTCTTATGTATGGGGCACAGAATGCCTCTTCGCCAGTCTTCTGGCATAACTTCTTCTTTCCATACTTGCACTATTATTTCATGAATTGCTTGGTGTAATGTGGGGCCTCCTATTTTTATCAGTTCCGCTGGGATCCCATCAGATCCCGGGGCCTTATTATTTTTGAGCCGATTTATCGCTCTGCTAACTTGGACTATGGTTGGTGGCGGCAGCATAGTATGATCTTCGGTCATTGGTGGAGCTTCAAATTCCTCAGTTAGCTGGCCATTTAGCAACTCATGAAAGTGCTCTTTCCATCGCTCTAAGATGCCTTTAAGATCGGCGATCAGATTACCCTCTTTGTCCTTGCAGTATGTGCAACGCGGTGTATATTGCTTCATACCGAGGACTCTTTGGTAGAACTTCCGCGCCTGGTGCGGTCCTTGCTCTCTGTACTGTTCCAGTTCACGGACGAGGTTCTTCTCCCAGGCTGCTTTCTTTTGCCAGTGAACTGTTTTTTCATATCTTCTGAGCTCTTTATATTCATCTTCGCGTGCCCGCGTTCTATGAGATTGTTGCATTGCTCTGTGCGCAACATTCTTACGTTCAGTTGCTAGCTTACATTCGTCATCGAACCAGTCGTTTCGATCTCTACGACTACTGCCTAAGATGGACAGATGGCCCGACAGCTCAACCCCAGGACTTACTCCCCCTGCATTTAGGGCGAGTCCTATCGTTTGACCGTAGTTGCTTCTGGTCTTCATTGCGAAGGGCAGCCGTGTTGACTCGAATCTGATTCGCGGATGCAGTCTTCCGTGATGATGCAATCCGCGCTCGGAGCACCATACCAACAAGATTGTGGTCCGAGTCGACGTTGGCACCTCGGTACGTTCGTACCGTCATCAGGTTCGGGTTGTGGCGGCGGTCTATCAACACGTGGTCTATCTGGTTGCGAGTGGCTCCATCGGGAGATACCCAGGTGGATTTGTGGATATTTTTACGCACAAACCTTGTACTAGCAACGACCAAATTATTGCTTTCTGCCATCTCTATGACTCGTTGTCCATTGTCATTAGTGTTCTCGTGTAAACTATGGGTGCCAATCTACTGCCTGAATACTGGCTCCCTACCTATTTTAGCATTCATATGCCCCAGAATGATTTTTACATCATACTGAGGGCAGGCATTGAGTTCCCGTTCGACTTATTCAAAGAATTCTTCTTTTTCATCATCTGGGGTATCCTCTGTAGGTGCGCGAACGTTTATGAGGCTTATGTTTTTAAATTTGCCCCGCACGCGAAGGGTGCATAGACGTTCATTTATTGCTTTAAAGCCGATAACGGTGGGTTTCATTCTTTTGCTGACTAGAAACCCCACCCCGAGCACATGATGTCTTGCATGACAGCTGTAATAAATGTCATATTCTGATTTTTGTAAGACACCATTCCCTGTCCACCGCATCTCCTGAATTGCTGTTTAGTCAGCATTATATTTAGACAGGGTATCGGCTAGCTGCTGTGCAGCTCGAGCTCTATACAGTGAGCGTACGTTCCATGAGAAAATTCTTAAATCGCTTAGCCGTTTTCGTTGCCGTGGTCGTCGTCGTACATCAGTGTATCCGAGGCTGATTCCGTAATAATAATTTTTTTACAGGCGAGGTTATTGGCCTCGCGCCAACCTTACTTTAAAGGGACTAGCCCGATCATTCAGCTTTTCCTGCATTGGAGGAAAATTACCAGCGGCCACTGGTAACCACTGGTAACTTCCACCAGTCAGAGATAGTTACGGCCACATGCAATTCTAGAGGATTCGATGTTATTCCCCCTATTTCTGCTTCGAATAGTATTTTAATTTCCATGAATAATTCGAATGGTATTTTATTTTCCGTATTTCCTGTGGACGCTTAAAATGAAAGAACACGTTTTTCCTTTTTTTGACTCTCTCTTTTATTTTCTTAATAACCTTTTCTTTTCACTGTCCAGTAGCCAATACAATATGATAGCAGAAATTTTATTCATACACTTCTTTTACAAACTTTGTTTGATATCAACACGACAACTGGTTTTTGACGTTTTACTACATAAGTTTCTACATTTTTTAGGACTGTTCGTGCAATATAAGTGCAGACAAAATATTTTCAAGAAAATTCAAGAGAACAATCAATATTTACAATTCATAAAGAAATTAATTTGTGGTTAATAAAGATATCAATTCATAATATTTATTCTACAAATTTGTTTTGGTTATTTTCCAATATCAATCAGCAATCAGCTCGAACATACTCCCCGCCGTTGACGATACATCGTCAATGAATGGGTAATATACACAATTTTGCTACTGGACGCTCTATTGTAGAATTAGCAGTTTTAAGCGTCACTACTCTGACTATCTGGTCATCTCCGGGATGTCTTTGGATCACTCAGCCCATGGGCCATCTACATGCCAGTGAGTTCTCATCTTTAACCAGAACGACGTCATCTTTTTTGATATTTTCTTAAGGTTTTCTCCGTTTGTGCCTTTGTTGTAGTGTATTTAAATATTCGGTTGAATATTTTTTCCAAAATATCTGCGTTCGCTTTTGTATGCGCTGCCACCTGGATAACAAGGCATCTGATGTAGAGTCAATTTGTGATTCAGGGACAGCTTCGACTCGCTTCCCGATTAAAAAATGAGACGGTGTAAGTATCTCGTAACTTTCATCTTGCAACGTTGCGAAAAGTGGGCGCGAATTCAGGATGTTCTCAATTTGGGATACGAGAGTAGCCATTTCTTCAAAGGTCAAATTTACATTTAAAGTGGAGTTCAACAAATGTGTCTTGACCGATTTAACCGCGGATTCCCACAAACCACCCATGTGCGGTGAAGAGGGCGGTATGAAATGCCATTGAATATTATGTCTACTAAGAAAACCTGAAATGAGATAATTCTGATTAATCTTCGTTATCAACTTGTAGGCATCATCCAATATTCTTCTTGCGCCGATAAAATTGGAGCCATTATCGGTATATATATTGGTTGGGACGCCTCTTCTGGCGTAAAAACATTTAAGTGCAGCCAAAAATGCTTCACTGGTTAAGTCGCTCACTGGTTCAATATGTATAGACTTCACTGATAGGCACACGAAGATGCACAAATATCCTTTAATCGTGGTTGAACCTTGCCCCCGTTTGGACGCAAAATAGATAGGTCCCGCAAAATCAATTCCGCAGTTTGGAAACGGGTGCGTAGGCGTTACGCGTTCTGTCGGCAAACTTCCCATTAATTGATTAGTGACCCATTTTGCATTTTGCATTTGTCTCACACATATTATGCAATTCTTCAAAATCGATCTTATTTTGTTGCGCCCATTTAGGATCCAGTACTTCTGTCTCAAGAGACTGTTGGTTAAGGTGGGACCAGCATGAAAATTCTCACGGTGAATTTCTCGTATCAGCTTCTCAGTATAAGTATGATCAGGCGGACGTATAATCGGATGTCGGCTGTCGTAGTCGCAATCGGCGTTGTGTAGTCGACCACCTACTCGTAGTATTCCCGTTGAGTCGACGAAAGGATTTCTTTCGCCGTTAATTCACAACCTTTTCTATTTCTCAAATCGCGACACCTCAGATTATCTACAAAACGCCTCACATATGCTACGATACGTAGAATCTGGTGCAGGTTCGATTTTCTTTCAAATAGGTTATTTAACTAATCGCTTTGTACGGTGATTTGGAAAACGTATTCGATGAATTTTCTCTTGCTGGTTTCTCTGTCAATCTCCTTTTCATCAATTTCTAAACTTGATTCGTCTGTAGATGGATGAAGAGCAATTGGCTGGCTCAATCATTCGGGTCCACACCACCATTGTCGCAAATTAACCAATATAGCTGGCGATACTCCTCTCGATCCGTGGTCCGCCGGATTGTCGCTGGACTTCACATTTGACCAGTGTTGTCGCGGGAATTTGTTTGTGAAAGGATTACACCAGTGATCATTTCCTAATTACCCATTCATAACATTTTCATACAAATTAATATATACCTACTAACTTCGAACTTCGTTAATTGAATATTTGCCTAACGCCTAAATCAGCATATCATCCATCCATCCATACATACCTGTATACCGCATGCATTTCCCTTATTAAATATTAATATTAAATGCGCTCTGTCAGGTGCATGAACTTGAAATAATAATGCTGACACGCCGAATGCATATAGGGAATGCAATTTATTGAAAATAATGCTGAATCTAAAAAAATAATGCTGACGCAATAAAGTATGCGAGGTGATTTGGGTTCAATTATCGAAGGTCGGAAAATTGAATGGAAATTGAACGAAAATTGAAACCCTAAAATTTGTATATAAACCCAATCAATTTCGCTAATAAATGAGATCAGTTTTTACCTTAAACAACGACGTGTCTTCTAACTTAATCCTCCGGTCTACAGTGAGTTTTATTTTCACGAGAAACTCGCTCAATTTGAACTCACTGTATCAGCTCGCTCTATAGATAAAGCCTAATGGCTAACGTATTCAGTTTAAATAAATAAAATAACTTTACATGTTTAATATATCGCTGTTCCGATTGCCCACAAACGTCTTCCATTTTGCGGGATAAGACGACAGCTAGGCAAACACGATGTTTGAATAGGTCCATGCGAAACACGGGGTCTTTAGTGGTGAGATTTCCTTTACAGCAGACATCAATTTGGCCAACCAATGTGCTGCACATAATTCTAATCTGGGCAGTGATATTTTCTTTATTGGTGCGACTTTGGTTTTGGCGGTTAACATGTTTATCTCTATTCTGCCCTTCCTATCAGTTGTCCTACTGTAGATCACTGCACTGTAGGCTCGTTCACTTGTATCCGCAAAGCCATGTAATTCCATCTCCTCATAGTGATTAGTGAATCTTTGTATTTCAACCTTTTCAAAATGCTTAAATTCCGATCTGATTTTTCGGTATTCATTTTGATAGGATTCCGGTACTAGGTCGTCCCATCCAAGTTTAGATACAACATTTGGAACAACATTTTTAATAAAATGGTTGAGGGCGATAAAAACCCCAACGGATCGAATACCCGAGAAGCTTTCGAAATTATCCTTCTCTTCGTGATTGGCCCTTTTGGTTCCGCATGGACCTTAAACTGGAATTTGTCTTCGCGCGAATGCCAGTGAAGTCCCAACACCGTTTTGACGAGAATCGATTCGCCGTCCAATCGCATTGCCTTATGATCAATCGTTTCTTCAGTTATGTGGATGGCGTTAGATCTCCATTAACGTAGCACGAAACCCCATTTTAATAATGCATCTGTGATATTGGTTTTCA
Source organism: Nephrocerus scutellatus (assembly GCA_947095585.1). Classification (NCBI taxonomy): domain Eukaryota; kingdom Metazoa; phylum Arthropoda; class Insecta; order Diptera; family Pipunculidae; genus Nephrocerus; species Nephrocerus scutellatus. The sequence goes on from OX352765.1 coordinate 56,597,694, forward strand.
TTTGAATCGCCATCTGTTCATTTTCAGCGCCAGACAAGAAGTCGTCGACGTAGAAATCTTTCTCAGCATGATATAATGTCTTTGCATCCCCATTATCGCGTGCAGTTTGTTGAAGTGTACGAATAGCTAAATAAGCTGAGCAGGCTAATCCAAACGTAACTGTAGTTAACTTGTAGTGCTTTATTCTTTCACTTGGATCCTCACGCCATAACAGTCTTTGGTAATTTGTTTGATCGCTGGCTACGTATACTTGTCAGTACATACGTTCTATGTCAGCCGTGATAGCTATACGGTGATATCGAAATCGCATTAACGTAACCCAGAGCTTCGGTTGAATACTAGGGCCGATCAACAAGGTGTCATTCAACGACGTCCCATTTGTCGTCTTGCTAGAACCGCTTGTGTTTTTTACCACTGCATGATGAGGCAAGTAAAATGATTGTTGCGGGTCATTGTTCACTTGTTTAATATCTAACTGGATGTTCCACGTTTGCAAGACTACATCGCTATATCCGCACATTGTTCCTTTATTTTCCCATGCTGGTATCTCTGACTCATCTGCAGCTTTCGTTCGACCAGATATGACCCATCCGAAAACTGTGTTCTGCAAAAAGGTGGACCCCATCTGTTTTCTATCACTTTCGAGAATTTGAAAGAACTTATCTGCACCAATTAATATGTCGATGGGAGCGGCTTTATAAAAGCCTGGATCGGCGAGTTGTATGGCCTTCAGAGTTGGAATTTCTCCAACATTGATATTTTGACCTGGTACCTTCGTTGGAAGTTGGTTTAGGATTTAAACATCAAGGTCTATCAATAATCGTGAATCGTACAAGGACCCCATTGTTTTGATACTTCTTCCCTTCGTTGTGGTTTCACCCGTTGTTATGCCCTTGATGCTTACATTCGCTCTCTTCCTTTCTAGCGCCTGATGGGTTGAGGACAGACAATTGAAACATAACTTCTTTTGTGCTACGATTTCTCTACGCTCCGGTATCGAGAGTGCTATATATTTCTCGCATTTCCCCAAGTAATGTTGACCTGCGCATGATGGGCAAGACGATGTAATTTCAAAGACCATTTACGTAATTCGCTTTTGCGGATTGGCTTACTCTTTCGTCATGGAACTGAGACTCTCCAATGCATCACTTCTTTTGTTTAAAAATTTCAAAACTCGGTCAAAGATGGAAAAACATCACATGAGCCTTCCAAGCAAGCTTCCTTGGAGTCGCTATCAAGCTTGTTGACTAACACATATATTACCCAGACGTCTCGAGTCTCAGCTCCCCCTCAGAGTACTTTTAAACCCCGAAGGATCTCATCCGATACATCAACCAGGTGTCTCAGAGATTTTGCACAACCCTGTTGTATATTTACTTGTTCCATGAACCGCTTTAATAAAGTTTGGATTATGTGTTTTGGTTTATTGTATCTCGTTTTTATCTTATCCCAAGGTTCGTCATAGTTCGCATCGGTCACACTGAGATGTTTGATCAATGAGAAAGCTTCTCCTTTCAACAATCCCTTGAGATATTGCAATTTGTGGACTTTGCTTATCTTTACGTTTTCGTGAATAGACTTCTCGAACAAGTCGCGAAACGATGGAAGCTCGGCATACATTCCACTGAATGTGGGAATGTCTACCCTTGGCAATCGAACACACTGAGATGTTTGATCAATGAGAAAGCTTCTCCTTTCAACAATCCCTTGAGATATTGCAATTTGTGGACTTTGCTTATCTTTACGTTTTCGTGAATAGACTTCTCGAACAAGTCGCGAAACGATGGAAGCTCGGCATACATTCCACTGAATGTGGGAATGTCTACCCTTGGCAATCGAAAATCGCTTTCACGTCGGCTTAGATTCGAAATCTCTTGCAGAAAATTAGTTTGGTTCAATGCCAATTCGTCCCATGTGTGATTCTCTCGATCTGGATTGTTGGTTTCGTATGTTTTTGCCATTGGAATAATTTGCTTTGTATTTCGAAGTTGAGAGTTTCAATTTTGTCAAAATTTTCAGAATTAGCTTCGTCAAAATTACCTTTTTGGTGTCTCTACATCTCTAGGAACTCTTTCCATTGTTCACTTAATATCGCTAGTTTTGCTGATATTTCTGTAATTGGCGGATGTCTTGTGAACGTCAAAATTTGTGTTCGTATATCCTCCATGTTCTTCAGCAAACGTTTGACCGCTCTCTTTTCTGCCATCGTGATTTGTAAAGTGATTATTAATCGCACTGAATACCAACTAGGTCACAGTATGTAGAATCGATATATTAGCTGGTATAATATTGTTTGCACTGGTTCTGTTCAGCTTTCTTAAAATGAATGAAAAGATTAAATGAGGGATGAATTTTTATTCGCCTGTGTGTGAATTCAATTTGTTCCTTTTTATGAGATTACTTGCATTGGTAAAAAAAAAATAAATCGCTTGGAATAATTGAACTTTGAATCACCGTATGTAGAAGTTCAATTTGTTCTCTGGTTTTTGATTTTTTAATCTTATTGATTCGTGATTAAATAAATCGCATGCAATGGTTGACTTTTCGTCACCGTATATTGAGGTTAAATTTTATTTGCATATGTTAATATTAATTTACTCACGCTTTTGCTTTATTCGGCACTCGAAGGACCATGTATTATTCGTTGCTTCGAATAGTATTTTACTTTCCATGAATAATTCGATGCTTCGAATGGTATTTTATTTTCCGTATTTCCTATGGACGCTTAAAATGAAAGAACACGTTTTTCCTTTTTTTGACTCTCTCTTTTATTTTCTTAATAACCTTTTCTTTTCACTGTCCAGTAGCCAATATAATATGATAGCAGAAATTTTATTCATACACTACTTTTACAAACTTTGTTTGATATCAACACGACATCTGGTTTTTGACGTTTTACTACATAAGTTTCTACATTTTTTAGGACTTTTCGTGCAATATAAGTGCAGACAAAATATTTTCATGAAAATTCAAGAGAACAATCAATATTTACAATTCATAAAGAAATTAATTTGTGGTTAATAAAGATATCAATTCATTATATTTATTCTACAAATTTGTTTTGGTTAATTTCCAATATCAATCAGCAATCAGCTCGAACAAAGTTCATTTATGAATTCTGTCCCGTTGTCTGATTTAAATAGGATGTGCTATGACGAATTTGGTTAATTCGCATTGCATGGTTTGGACGTAGCGGTAATTGTTGGATAGTCGTAGTGGTCCTAATGTGTCTATAGATATTGTTTGAAAACTGTTAGCCGGTGTGATAAGCGGTTCTTTAGTGTGTTTTGTTTGCTTATTTCTTGCGAAGGGTCGCAATTTAAGACAAATTCTTTTACCATTGGGCTCGTTTTTCCAGACGTATCGTTGTGTTTTTCTTACTCCTTGATGACCTCCGTGTGCAGAATTATTATACTCATCGATTAACTTATATTTTGTTAATTCATCTTTGATTTGTTTTGGGCGACATATAGTATGATTTTTAATTTGGGATGCTTGTTGTTTATTCTTATTTTGGCATATGCTTCTTTTATTTCATCTATAGTGTATACATTGAATATTTCATAATTTTTCCTTAGAGCTAGGTCTTTGATATTTTCTTTATCAATTCTGGTTGCTAGCTTCCTCAGTGTTGAATCTAGATTCGCTGAATTATCGCTGCATCCAACGCGCACGTATATATTTGTCGACTTTAAATTTTAGTTCCCTTACATTCTTTATATCGTTGATGGATGTGCATACCCATATTTGAAGGTGATCAGTCTTGTAACGGAGTTTTCCCAGCCGGGGTAAACTCAGCGTGACCAGGGTTCTGAGGCAAGGGGTCGTTACAATAAAATTTGTTATTTGTGGGACTTTTAATTCAATTTAATGTTTATTCAAAAGATTCTTTACAAGTTTTGCATTTAAAATGAGTAGGTAGACGAGGCGTTATGTCGGCCTGGGCGATGTGGCGATGGAACCTGGATTCCGTTGTGCTCGGCGGCGTGATCTTTGACGTGAGTGCCGACGAGAGCCGTGATGTATCCTTGACGAAGTGACGTGACTCTTGATGTGAAAGATGACGAGCCTTGACGTGCGTGACGACGAGGGCCTCGACGTATCCTTGACGAAGTGACGTGACTGACGTAAGTGATGACGGGCCTTGACTTGAGTGACGACGAGTAAGGCTTTGACGAACTGATGTGAGTAATGCTTTGACGAAGTGACGTGACTGACGTAAGTAAGGACGAGCCTTGACGTGAGTGACGTGAGTGACGTAAGTGATGAAAAGCCTTGACTTGAGCGACGTAAGTTATGACGAGCCTTTGCGTGAGTGACGTGAGTAAGGCGAGGGCTTTGATGAACTGACGTGAGTATCGTCGAGCCTTGACGTAAGTGACCAGAGTAATGCCTTGACAAAGTGACGTGAGTATCGACGAAAATGGTGACGAGCTTTGACGTTAGTGACGACGAGCGACGTGAAGGGTGACGATCATTGACGTTAGTAACGCGAGTAATGCCTTGACAAAGTGACGTGAGTATCGACTAGCCTTGACGTGAGCAACAGTGGTGGAAGTAGCAAGAGAACGTCGGCAGCGATCTGCTGGATGTACCAGCGCAACAACCCGTAGGGGAGCCACACAGTGAAGTTGCGTCGTACGAATGACGAAAGCAGAGGAAGACGTCGGCAGCGATCTGCTGGATGTACCAGCGCCACAACCCGTAGGGGAGCCACACAGTGAAGTGAAGATGTATACGAATACGAAAAATATGAAAATTGGAGATGAAAAAATACAACAACGATTACTAGGTGAAGGCGATGTTAAACCTTCGAAAAAGCAATTCAAATTGCTAATGCCGTGGAGATGACGTCAAAAAACGTAGTAATGTTAAAAGAGGAAGAAGGACAAGTAAATGTGTTGAGGAAAAACGAGGACCAACAGCGGAAGAAAAGACAAAGCTACAATTTTGAACCACGATCGAACGACAGAGAACAGGTTACAACACAAAAGCAGAACGACAAAGTATACAGGGGCGAAGCATCGTACCGCAAAGCAGAAGGGACTTTTCGAAAAGGGGTAATTTGCTTTCGTTGCGGCAGAGCAGGACACATGCAAATATTCTGTAGAGTGAGAACAGTGCGAGGTACCTTTAAAAAGCTGGATGATGAAGATGAAGAAGAGGAAAACGATGAAGGGTGCAACCAAATTAATAATTTAACATCTTCTAAGGTTAATTCGCTTAAAATCAATTTAAAGGTTGAAAATAAGATTTTGTCGTTTGAATTAGACACAGGTGCATGTGTGACTGTCATTCACAAGAATGATTTTTTAAAGTATTTTTCCGAGAAGCAATTGTTAAGTGAAGAAAAAAACATTTAAATTGATTTCAGGCGAAAATATAAAGGCAATGGGCAAATTAGTTGCCAGTGTTCAGTACCAATCTGTACGAATTGAGTCGGAATTAATGGTGGTTAACACTAGGTTATACTTTGGCCCCTTATTGGGAAGAAATTGGTTGCAATTGCTCTTTAAAGATTGGAAAAATTATTTTATTGAGTTTGATTGTAATAGTTTTAACATCAATCAGACTGATTCAGATAGGAAGTTAAATAAACTTGAATTTTTGGAAAAGTATGATAAAATTTTTACAAAATCAATCAATTCAGTTATTAAAGAATTTAAGGCGGAAATCATGTTAAAGGACGATGCCTTTCCGATATTTTGCAAAGCAAATACCGTCCCTTATGGGTTAAAGTCAAAAGTTGAAAATGAAATTGAGCGATTGTGCAAAGAAAATGTGTTGATTCCGGTAAAACGTAGCAAGTGGGCCATTCCATTAGTTGTTGTTAACAAAGGCGATGGATCAATACGTTTGTGTGTAAACTGCAAACGAACGATCAATAAGTTTGTAGAAATGGAGTATAGCGCGATACCACGCATCGATGATATTTTAGCTTCAATGTGTGGGTGGAAAGTTTTTACAAAACTTGACTTAACAGGTGCTTATTTGCAAGTGGCGGTGTCAGAAAGATCAAGAGAGTTTCTGACAAATAATACACATGTTGGATTATTCCAATTTACACGTCTGGTTTTTGGACTTAAAACGGCTCCGCAAATATTTTGTTCAATTATTGATCAGATTTTAAGAGGTTTGGAAAAAGTCCATGTATATTTTGACGACATTTTAATTGGGGGAGAAACAGAACAGGAGTGTCGATTAAATGTAATTAAAGTACTGGATCGATTATTGAAGTACAATGTAAAAGTTAACATTGAGAAATGTAAATTCTTTCAAAGAGAGATTGACTATTTAGGTTATTGTATAACAAGTGATGGGGTAATGCCAAGTTCCCGGAAAGTGGATGCAGTAATCAATGCGCCGGAGCCAAGTTGTAAGTTACAGTTGAAATCTTGTCTGGGGATGATTAACTACTACAACAAGTGTATCCCAAATTTATTAGGTCAATTACAGTGCTTATACGAGTTGACAAAAGAAAACGGGAAGTGGGTATGGACAGATGAACATAGGGAGTGTTTTAACAGGAGTAAAAGTTTAATTACAAATATTGATGTTTTAACACACTATGATCCCACAAAACCCATTATTGTATCAGCAGACGCAAGTCCATATGGTGTAGGCGGCGTATTATCGCATATGATCGATGGCGTAGAACGACCGGTGATGTTCGTATCGAGTACACTTAGTGCAGCAGAGCGAAACTATTCACAATTACATAGAGAAGCCCTGGCAATAATCTTTTCTTTAAAAAAGTTTCATAAATATATTTATGGGTTAGGGTTACGATACATAGCGATCATCAACCATTAAGGGCGATATTTGGTGATAAAAAGGATGTTGCTGGAGTGGCAGCTAATCGGCTTCAAAGATGGGCTATATTTTTGTCTCTGTATTCATATGACATTAAATATAAAAAGGCGACGGATTTAGCCAACGCTGATGCCTTATCAAGATTACCGCTGCCTGAGTGTACAGAAGTAGAGGCTGATAGTATTCAATACTTCCGAATTCCCGTTAAACATACGGGATATAAAAAAAAATTTGTGTAAAGATGAAACGCTAAATCAGGTTTATCAGAGTATAAGGACAAATGAGTGGCCAAATGAAATAACGACGCCACTAAAACCTTATTGGGCCAAAAGGGCCTCGCTAGGAACAGAAAATGGATGTCTCTTTTATGGAGAACGCCTGGTTATACCAACAAATTTAAGAAGAGCCATTTTGGATTTGGTACATGATCAACATATTGGTGTAGTACGAAGTAAGATTCTAGCACGCTCATATGTTTGGTGGCCAGGAATTGATGAGGCAATTGAGGTTTATGCGAAAGAATGTGCAGTTTGCCAAGCAACCCAAAATTCAAAGCCAGCTGTGCTGACTAGTTGGCCAGAATCCACCTACCCGTTTGAAAGGGTCCATATTGACTTTTGTATGTTAGATGGACATCAAATTTTAATAGTTTTTGATACGTTTTCTAAATGGATGGAAGCAATTACGTTGACGTCGACAACAGCTCAAAATGTAATCGCGCAACTGAGAACACTGTTCTCGACATTTGGGTTGCCGCACCAGATCGTATCTGACAACGGACCACCATTCACATCAAAAGAGTTCAACCAATGGAATAATAATTCTGAAATCGCCACCTTACCATCCACAATCGAATGGAAGTGCGGAAAGAGCAGTACAAACGTTTAAAAATGGATTAAAAAAAACTATGTTAGATCCGCATAAAAAGAAAGAACAATGGCAAATTAAAGTTGATAGATTTCTATTGAAGTATAGAACAACACCTAGTTCGGTAACAGGAGTATCGCCCTCTATCATGATTTTAAAATATAAACCTCGTACTTTATTAGATATACTTAAGTGTACTTAAGTGCAAAGCTGCAACCTATGAATGTAAGAGTAGTGAACATAAAAATCTGAATCAGTCGGGAGGGAAAAAAAAAGAAAAAAAAATAAAAAAGCCTTATGTCAAATACAGTCAAATGGATTCCGGGGGTAGTTCTAAGGAAACTTAGTCCATGTAGATATTTAATTTTGGTGAACAATATAGAAAAACAAGCTCATATAACCCAATTAAAGAATAATAATACAATACCTTATAAGTACACAATTACTCCGTCAATTCAATTTCGTATCCATCTATTCTGTAGTCTCTTAAGTGTATAATCTCTTCTTGTTCTTTTTGGTCTAAAATGTTCGCGCAATTTCTTTTCTAATTCGCTGTAAGAAAACTCGTTCTCCGATTTTGGAGCTGTTAGCGACACAACAACTTTATAGAGCTCCGGTCCACCCAAACTGCACAAAAACGAGACTTTGTCCTTGTCTTCAATTGTATTTAGCTTAAAAAAATGACCCAGCCGACGGACATATAAATCGAAATCTTCTCCGAACACAAAAGCCTCGATCGAGCCGATAATTGGTTTTACTTCCTTCGCCATCCTCGTCGCCACTGTAATATTTCACGTCTGTTATGTTTCGGTTCAATGTCACGACTGAATTTATTGTAATTATGAACATGACATAAGGCTTATTCTAGAGTAATTAAAGAGTAACAAACAAGAAGAGATTATACACTTAAGAGACTATAGAATAGATGTATACGAATATATATATATGTAATAAGATCAATACATAACAATGTCGGCCTGGGCGATGTGGCGATGGAACCTGGATTCCGTTGTGCTCGGCGGCGTGATCTTTGACGTGAGTGCCGACGAGAGCCGTGATGTATCCTTGACGAAGTGACGTGACTCTTGATGTGAAAGATGACGAGCCTTGACGTGCGTGACGACGAGGGCCTCGACGTATCCTTGACGAAGTGACGTGACTGACGTAAGTGATGACGGGCCTTGACTTGAGTGACGACGAGTAAGGCTTTGACAAACTGATGTGAGTAATGCTTTGACGAAGTGACGTGACTGACGTAAGTAAGGACGAGCCTTGACGTGAGTGACGTGAGTGACGTAAGTGATGAAAAGCCTTGACTTGAGCGACGTAAGTTATGACGAGCCTTTGCGTGAGTGACGTGAGTAAGGCGAGGGCTTTGATGAACTGACGTGAGTATCGTCGAGCCTTGACGTAAGTGACCAGAGTAATGCCTTGACAAAGTGACGTGAGTATCGACGAAAATGGTGACGAGCTTTGACGTTAGTGACGACGAGCGACGTGAAGGGTGACGATCCTTGACGTTAGTAACGCGAGTAATGCCTTGACAAAGTGACGTGAGTATCGACTAGCCTTGACGTGAGCAACAGTGGTGGAAGTAGCAAGAGAACGTCGGCAGCGATCTGCTGGATGTACCAGCGCAACAACCCGTAGGGGAGCCACACAGTGAAGTTGCGTCGTACGAATGACGAAAGCAGAGGAAGACGTCGGCAGCGATCTGCTGGATGTACCAGCGCCACAACCCGTAGGGGAGCCACACAGTGAAGTGAAGATGTATACGAATACGAAAAATACGAAAATTGGAGATGAAAAAATACAACAACGATTACTAGGTGAAGGCGATGTTAAACCTTCGAAAAAGCAATTCAAATTGCTAATGCCGTGGAGATGACGTCAAAAAACGTAGTAATGTTAAAAGAGGAAGAAGGACAAGTAAATGTGTTGAGGAAAAACGAGGACCAACAGCGGAAGAAAAGACAAAGCTACAATTTTGAACCACGATCGAACGACAGAGAACAGGTTACAACACAAAAGCAGAACGACAAAGTATACAGGGGCGAAGCATCGTACCGCAAAGCAGAAGGGACTTTTCGAAAAGGGGTAATTTGCTTTCGTTGCGGCAGAGCAGGACACATGCAAATATTCTGTAGAGTGAGAACAGTGCGAGGTACCTTTAAAAAGCTGGATGATGAAGATGAAGAAGAGGAAAACGATGAAGGGTGCAACCAAATTAATAATTTAACATCTTCTAAGGTTAATTCGCTTAAAATCAATTTAAAGGTTGAAAATAAGATTTTGTCGTTTGAATTAGACACAGGTGCATGTGTGACTGTCATTCACAAGAATGATTTTTTAAAGTATTTTTCCGAGAAGCAATTGTTAAGTGAAGAAAAAAACATTTAAATTGATTTCAGGCGAAAATATAAAGGCAATGGGCAAATTAGTTGCCAGTGTTCAGTACCAATCTGTACGAATTGAGTCGGAATTAATGGTGGTTAACACTAGGTTATACTTTGGCCCCTTATTGGGAAGAAATTGGTTGCAATTGCTCTTTAAAGATTGGAAAAATTATTTTATTGAGTATGATTGTAATAGTTTTAACATAAATCAGACTGATTCAGATAGGAAGTTAAATAAACTTAAATTTTTGGAAAAGTATGATAAAATTTTTACAAAATCAATCAATTCAGTTATTAAAGAATTTAAGGCGGAAATCATGTTAAAGGACGATGCCTTTCCGATATTTTGCAAAGCAAATACCGTCCCTTATGGGTTAAAGTCAAAAGTTGAAAATGAAATTGAGCGATTGTGCAAAGAAAATGTGTTGATTCCGGTAAAACGTAGCAAGTGGGCCATTCCATTAGTTGTTGTTAACAAAGGCGATGGATCAATACGTTTGTGTGTAAACTGCAAACGAACGATCAATAAGTTTGTAGAAATGGAGTATAGCGCGATACCACGCATCGATGATATTTTAGCTTCAATGTGTGGGTGGAATGTTTTTACAAAACTTGACTTAACAGGTGCTTATTTGCAAGTGGCGGTGTCAGAAAGATCAAGAGAGTTTCTGACAAATAATACACATGTTGGATTATTCCAATTTACACGTCTGGTTTTTGGACTTAAAACGGCTCCGCAAATATTTTGTTCAATTATTGATCAGATTTTAAGAGGTTTGGAAAAAGTCCATGTATATTTTGACGACATTTTAATTGGGGGAGAAACAGAACAGGAGTGTCGATTAAATGTAATTAAAGTACTGGATCGATTATTGAAGTACAATGTAAAAGTTAACATTGAGAAATGTAAATTCTTTCAAAGAGAGATTGACTATTTAGGTTATTGTATAACAAGTGATGGGGTAATGCCAAGTTCCCGGAAAGTGGATGCAGTAATCAATGCGCCGGAGCCAAGTTGTAAGTTACAGTTGAAATCTTGTCTGGGGATGATTAACTACTACAACAAGTGTATCCCAAATTTATTAGGTCAATTACAGTGCTTATACGAGTTGACAAAAGAAAACGGGAAGTGGGTATGGACAGATGAACATAGGGAGTGTTTTAACAGGAGTAAAAGTTTAATTACAAATATTGATGTTTTAACACACTATGATCCCACAAAACCCATTATTGTATCAGCAGACGCAAGTCCATATGGTGTAGGCGGCGTATTATCGCATATGATCGATGGCGTAGAACGACCGGTGATGTTCGTATCGAGTACACTTAGTGCAGCAGAGCGAAACTATTCACAATTACATAGAGAAGCCCTGGCAATAATCTTTTCTTTAAAAAAGTTTCATAAATATATTTATGGGTTAGGGTTACGATACATAGCGATCATCAACCATTAAGGGCGATATTTGGTGATAAAAAGGATGTTGCTGGAGTGGCAGCTAATCGGCTTCAAAGATGGGCTATATTTTTGTCTCTGTATTCATATGACATTAAATATAAAAAGGCGACGGATTTAGCCAACGCTGATGCCTTATCAAGATTACCGCTGCCTGAGTGTACAGAAGTAGAGGCTGATAGTATTCAATACTTCCGAATTCCCGTTAAACATACGGGATATAAAAAAAAATTTGTGTAAAGATGAAACGCTAAATCAGGTTTATCAGAGTATAAGGACAAATGAGTGGCCAAATGAAATAACGACGCCACTAAAACCTTATTGGGCCAAAAGGGCCTCGCTAGGAACAGAAAATGGATGTCTCTTTTATGGAGAACGCCTGGTTATACCAACAAATTTAAGAAGAGCCATTTTGGATTTGGTACATGATCAACATATTGGTGTAGTACGAAGTAAGATTCTAGCACGCTCATATGTTTGGTGGCCAGGAATTGATGAGGCAATTGAGGTTTATGCGAAAGAATGTGCAGTTTGCCAAGCAACCCAAAATTCAAAGCCAGCTGTGCTGACTAGTTGGCCAGAATCCACCTACCCGTTTGAAAGGGTCCATATTGACTTTTGTATGTTAGATGGACATCAAATTTTAATAGTTTTTGATACGTTTTCTAAATGGATGGAAGCAATTACGTTGACGTCGACAACAGCTCAAAATGTAATCGCGCAACTGAGAACACTGTTCTCGACATTTGGGTTGCCGCACCAGATCGTATCTGACAACGGACCACCATTCACATCAAAAGAGTTCAACCAATGGAATAATAATTCTGAAATCGCCACCTTACCATCCACAATCGAATGGAAGTGCGGAAAGAGCAGTACAAACGTTTAAAAATGGATTAAAAAAAAACTATGTTAGATCCGCATAAAAAGAAAGAACAATGGCAAATTAAAGTTGATAGATTTCTATTGAAGTATAGAACAACACCTAGTTCGGTAACAGGAGTATCGCCCTCTATCATGATTTTAAAATATAAACCTCGTACTTTATTAGATATACTTAAGTGTACTTAAGTGCAAAGCTGCAACCTATGAATGTAAGAGTAGTGAACATAAAAATCTGAATCAGTCGGGAGGGAAAAAAAAAGAAAAAAAAATAAAAAAGCCTTATGTCAAATACAGTCAAATGGATTCCGGGGGTAGTTCTAAGGAAACTTAGTCCATGTAGATATTTAATTTTGGTGAACAATATAGAAAAACAAGCTCATATAACCCAATTAAAGAATAATAATACAATACCTTATAAGTACACAATTACTCCGTCAATTCAATTTCGTATCCATCTATTCTGTAGTCTCTTAAGTGTATAATCTCTTCTTGTTCTTTTTGGTCTAAAATGTTCGCGCAATTTCTTTTCTAATTCGCTGTAAGAAAACTCGTTCTCCGATTTTGGAGCTGTTAGCGACACAACAACTTTATAGAGCTCCGGTCCACCCAAACTGCACAAAAACGAGACTTTGTCCTTGTCTTCAATTGTATTTAGCTTAAAAAAATGACCCAGCCGACGGACATATAAATCGAAATCTTCTCCGAACACAAAAGCCTCGATCGAGCCGATAATTGGTTTTACTTCCTTCGCCATCCTCGTCGCCACTGTAATATTTCACGTCTGTTATGTTTCGGTTCAATGTCACGACTGAATTTATTGTAATTATGAACATGACATAAGGCTTATTCTAGAGTAATTAAAGAGTAACAAACAAGAAGAGATTATACACTTAAGAGACTATAGAATAGATGTATACGAATATATATATATGTAATAAGATCAATACATAACAATGTCGGCCTGGGCGATGTGGCGATGGAACCTGGATTCCGTTGTGCTCGGCGGCGTGATCTTTGACGTGAGTGCCGACGAGAGCCGTGATGTATCCTTGATGAAGTGACGTGACTCTTGATGTGAAAGATGACGAGCCTTGACGTGCGTGACGACGAGGGCCTCGACGTATCCTTGACAAAGTGACGTGACTGACGTAAGTGATGACGGGCCTTGACTTGAGTGACGACGAGAGCCTCGACGTATCGTTGACGAAGTGACGTGAGTGACGTAAGTAATGACGAGCCTTTGCGTGAGTGACGACGAGTAAGGCTTTGACGAACTGATGTGAGTAATGCTTTGACGAAGTGACGTGACTGACGTAAGTAAGGACGAGCCTTGACGTGAGTGACGTAAGTTATGACGAGCCTTTGCGTGAGTGACGTGAGTAAGGCGAGGGCTTTGATGAACTGACGTGAGTATCGTTGAGCCTTGACGTGAGTGACCAGAGTAATGCCTTGACAAAGTGACGTGAGTATCGACGAAAATGGTGACGAGCTTTGACGTTAGTGACGACGAGCGACGTGAAAGGTGACGATCCTTGACGTTAGTAACGCGAGTAATGCCTTGACAAAGTGACGTGAGTATCGACTAGCCTTGACGTGAGCAACAGTGATGGAAGGAGCGAGAGAACGTCGGCAGCGATCTGCTGGATGTACAGCGCAACAACCCGTAGGGGAGCCACACAGTGAAGTTGCGTCGTACGAATGACGAAAGCAGAGGAAGACGTCGGCAGCGATCTGCTGGATGTACCAGCGCCACAACCCGTAGGGGAGCCACACAGTGAAGTTGCGTCGTAGGAATGACGAAAGCAGAGGAAGACGTCGGCAGCGATCTGCGGGATGTACCAGCGCAACAACCCGTAGGGGAGCCACACAGTGAACTTGCGTCGTACGAATGACGGAAGCAGAGAAAGACGTCGGCAGCGATCTGCTGGATGTACCAGCGCAACAACCCGTAGGGGAGCCACACAGTGAAGTTGCGTCGTACGAATGACGAAAGCAGAGAAAGACGTCGGCAGCGATCTGCTGGATGTACCAACGCAACAACCCGCAGGGGAGCCACACAGTGAAGTTGCGTCGTACGAATGACGAAAGCAGAGGAAGACGTCGGCAGCGATCTGCTGGATGTACCAGCGCAACAACCCGTAGGGGAGCCACACAGTGAAGTTGCGTCGTACGAATGACGAAAGCAGAGGAAGACGTCGGCAGCGATCTGCTGGATGTACCAGCGCAACAACCCGTAGGGGAGCCACACAGTGAAGTTGCGTCGTACGAATGACGAAACCAGAGAAAGACGTCGGCAGCGATCTGCTGGATGTACCAGCGCAACAACCCGTAGGGGAGCCACACAGTGAAGTTGCGTTGTACGAATGACGAAAGCAGAGGAAGACGTCGGCAGCGATCTGCTGGATGTACCAGCGCAACAACCCGCAGGGGAGCCACACAGTGAAGTTGCGTCGTACGAATGACGAAAGCAGAGGAATACGTCGGCAGCGATAGTCAGTGAATTAAGTGAACTAATTTTATTAACAATGACTTACCACCACGTGATCCGAACTGCACAGGAAGCAGACTCAGAGTAAGAGAGCGACTGACTGCATGCTCGCTCTTTAATACCTTTTTTTCGCAGCAAAAATTCTAAATAGCGTGCTGCGCTGTGATTTGTCAATCCTGTGGCGTGATGCTGTTTTTGCTGTTTTGTTTTCATATGCGTTTGGTGGTTGCACTGCGTGGGTACAGGGTGCACCCGAATTTGGTAAAAAGTATATTGCATGTTTTGTGTGAACAAAATTCGGCCACAAGAATTTTGTTCCTCACACTCCCCCGTTACTTCGGCGAAAAACTTGTGCTTCCCTAACTAGTTTGAATAGCGGGGAGTCTACTTTCGTAGTCCCAGTTTACATTGTTGCGTCTGCTGCTGGTACTACCTCTGTTGCCAATGCTTATGCTGACTCCGCTGCTTCTGTTGAATTCGCTGCTGCTGTCGACTTCATTGTTGCGGTGCCTGTTGTTATTGCTGTTCGGTTGATGCGTTGAGTTCTGTTGCTGTGCTCGTTGTTGTATAATTCTTCTAGTGCACTCCGTTGTTCTCCAGATTAACTGGCATTGCCTTCGCTGTTTCTGTGATTGTTGTTGAACAAATTTTTCGGCTGCGATCGTTTTTGTTGCACCTTTTACATTGTGGCATTTGTTGTTGCGCACGCTATTGTGATCGTCCCGCTGCCGTTGTTGGTTTTGTGGTTGGGTTACTGTTGTCGACTTCTTGCTGTGCTGGCTCTTGGGGAGTCTGTTGCAAGTTCTGATGGGAGTCGTCACTGGAGTTGGTTCAATCGGAGCTGGTAACACTTGTATCACGCCAACTGTAGTACAGTGCTGCTTTGGAAAGAGGTGACTTTCATCAACTCTTGCGCTCGTGATAACTTTAGAGGACGTTGTCGGCTGCTGCGTCTTTGGTAGTTGTGGCTGCATTGGTTTTCGGAGTTTGTTGCAAGTCGGACATTTAATCGGTCTTGCTGGTTCAGTTTGGAGTGATAGGTACTCACCTCCGAAGATTAAAGTGGCTCGCGACCTTGCAAGGAAGTCCATCCCCAGTGTGAGGTCATCAACGGCGGTCGGTAGCACCAGCAGGCGCAGTGCATACGATGACACCCCAAAACGAACGTTGACATTCAACGCTTCGCGGACTGTTGTCCGACTCCCGTTGGCCATTTGAATTGTGATGTTCACGGGAATGGGGTTGCCAAAATTTCGAAGACTATCGGCCAAACGTTCGCTAACAAAACTACGGGATGCGCCGGTATCAATGGTGGCTTGGAGGGATTCGCGGCCTATCATGATGCGGGCAAGAATTCGCTGTCGGTCCTGGATCAGAGCTGCCCTTTTATTGAACTGGACAGAATGACGCTGCTCAACGTGTGAAGTAAGTTGACGGCAGCAGTCTATTGTTCTGATTCCTCGTTGGCCACAATCCCAACAGAACATCAATTGTTGTTTTTGACAACTTCGCCAGGTGTGCCCGTCCTGGCCGCAGCGTCGGCATGCCGTTCGAACGTTGATGCGCTCCTCCTGACTCTCTGTGACCAGAAGGTTCCTCTCCATCTGTCGGGGTCTAGGTGTCTGTCTGATTTGTTCTGGCGCGCCAGCTATATCCTCCAGATCTTCTGCTAATCCAATCAGATCCTGTAAGTCCTGGAAGTCCCTCCTACGGATGTACAGCTAGTACTCTCTGCGGCAGTTCCTGAAGATCCGGTCGGTCTGCTGGGCCGTCGTATAGTTGGCATGTCGCATGAGGTTCTGCATGGTTATGACATTAAAGGGCTCTCCAACTCTCTGATGGCGCTGTCGGATCTCATCGTCCAGTTGCTCCATGTATCTGGCTGGCAAGAAGAACCTCAGGAAGTCCTTCTTAAATGCATCCCAGTTCGACCAACGCTGGTTATTATTTCGAAACCACAACAGAGCTCGGTCTCGCAGTAATTCCGGCATAGTTTTTGCCAGGAGATCCTTGTCAAGTGAGTAGGCATCGGCCAGTTCCTCCAGCCGTTCGACAAAAGCGATGCGGTCTTTCCCACCGTCATACTTCACCGACCACTTCCGCACCGTGTCTATAACCACTGGGTATGATCCCGCAGATGTCTCCTTCGCTTGATGGGACGGCATTGCGACCTGCGGTTCTCAGGACCTTGTGTTGCTCGGTACGGTTTCCTTAGTGTCATGGGCCATTGTTGTCCCGTGTGGTGTCAGAGCGGTCGCAACGGTGGTCTTCCTTTCCTTTTGTATGTCGGCTGGTGTTAGGATCACTGGCGGTGATGGTGATGTGCCGCGTCGGTGCTTCGCTTCCAGTCGGCCAGCCGAGCCTCATCTTCCGACGTTACGTCATGTCCCGAGATGTGGGTTATGAAGCGCTTCCTTAACTCTTCCACTTCACCAGAATTGTTCAACTTAAATTCGGCCATGTAGGTCTGCAGCTCCTCCTTTGAGAGGGTGTATACCCAGCTTGTCTTGACCATCTTTTCTTTCTTGCTTTCTCAAAAGTCAGGTAAGTTTTATTATTATTATTTTGTTTTACGTTATCGAAGTGTCCCTGCTCGGGCGCCAATTGTAACGGAGTTTTCCCAGCCGGGGTAAACTCAGCGTGACCAGGGTTCTGAGGCAAGGGGTCGTTACAATAAAATTTGTTATTTGTGGGACTTTTAATTCAATTTAATGTTTATTCAAAAGATTCTTTACAAGTTTTGCATTTAAAATGAGTAGGTAGACGAGGTGTTATGTCGGCCTGGGCGATGTGGCGATGGAACCTGGATTCCGTTGTGCTCGGCGGCGTGATCTTTGACGTGAGTGCCGACGAGAGCCGTGATGTATCCTTGACGAAGTGACGTGACTCTTGATGTGAAAGATGACGAAGCTCTACGTGCGTGACGACGAGAGCCTCGACGTATCGTTGACGAAGTGACGTGAGTGACGTAAGTAATGACGAGCCTTTGCGTGAGTGACGACGAGTAAGGCTTTGACGAACTGACGTGAGTAATGCTTTGACGAAGTGACGTGACTGACGTAAGTAAGGACGAGCCTTGACGTGAGTGACGTAAGTGATGAAAACCCTTGACTTGAGTGATGTCAACATCGCGGTAACGCTCGTACATCTCATCATTATAGAGTCTCCGAAATCATCCTTCCTGACATACGGGGCCAACAATTCTCCGTAAGACTTTTCTCTCGAACGTGGCTTAGAGGTCAGAATTCTTTTACTAAGGACCCAAGTATCGGATATGTGAGTACTGGTATGATCATTGTCTTATATATCAACAGCTTGGATGTTATGGTTAAGTTTCTGGATTTTAAGAGTCATGACAGACTATAGTAGGCTTTGTTGTCTTTAAGCAACCGTGCGCGTATTTCTAGTTACATGCTGTTATCGGCTGCTATAGTTGACCCGAGATAGTAAAAGGATTGAACTACTTCAAATTCGCGCTCCACTATTTGAATTGAGGGACCAATGTTGGATCTTCTACTCGCAGACGTGGCCACCATGTACTTTGTTTTGCTCTCATTTATATGCAGCCCCAGATTTCGCGCCGCCTGCTCTATCTGGATGAAAGCTTCCTGTACAGCTCTTCGGTTTCTACCAACGAAGTCAATATCCTCTGCGTAAGCCAGTATCTGAATGGACTTATAGAGGATTGTTCCTCTCGCCTTTACGTCAGAGTCTCGGATCACTTTCTCCAACGTCAGGTTGAAGAGGACGCAGGCCAGTACATCCCCTTGTCGGAGCCCGTTATAGATGTGGAATGGGATTGATAGTGATCCGGATATTTTTACTTGGCTTATAACATTGCTCATGGTCAACCTACATAGTCGTGTCATTTTATTTGGGATGCCGAATTCTCTCATGGCTTCATAAATTTCCTCTCTGGCTATGCTATCATAGGCGGCTTTAAAGTCTATAAAAAGATGGTGTAGTGAGTTTTGAAACTCTAGACATTTTTCCATCACCTGCCTTAGGGTGTAAATCTGATCAGTTGTTGATTTGCCTGGGATGAAGCCACACTGGTATGGACCAATGATGACTTTAGCGTATGGGGCTATCCTGTCTTGAAGGATAGAGGAGAAAATCTTATACGCGGTACTCAACAACGTTATACCGCGATAATTGCTGCATTTTGTGATATCTTCCTTCTTATGTATGGGGCACAGGATGCCTCTTCGCCAGTCTTTTGGCATAACTTCTTCTTCCCATACTTGCACTATTATTTCATGAATTGCTTGGTGTAATGTGGGGCCTCCTATTTTATCAGTTCCGCTGGGATCCCATCAGATCCCGGGGCCTTATTATTTTTGAGCCGATTTATCGCTCTGCTAACTTCGACTATGCTTGGTGGCGGCAGCATAGTATGATCTTCGGTCATTGGTGGAGCCTCCAATTCCTCAGTTAGCTGGCCATTTAGCAACTCATGAAAGTGCTCTTCCCATCGCTCTAAGATGCCTTTAAGATCGTCGATCAGATTACCCTCTTTGTCCTTGCAGTATGTGCAACGCGGTGTATATTGCGTCATACCGCCAAATGGAACCCAAAATCAGCCTCGGATACACTAATGAACGACGACGACCACGGCAACGAAAACGGCTAAACGATTTAAGAATTTTCTCATGGAACGTACGCTCACCTAACAGCAATTCAGGAGATGCGATGGACAGGGAATGGTGTCTTACAAAAATCAGAATATGAAATTTATTACAGCTGTCATGGAAGACATCATGTGCTCGGGGTGTGGTTTCTAGTCAGCAAAAGAATGAAACCCACCGTTATCGGCTTTAATGCAGTAAATGAACGGCTATGCACCCTTCGCGTGCGGGGCAAATTTAAAAACATAAGCCTCATAAACGTTCACGCACCTACAGAGGATTCCCCAGATGATAAAAAAGAGAAATTCTTTGAATCAGTCGAACGGGAACTCCATGCCTGCCCTCAGTATGATGTAAAAATCATTCTGGGGGATATGAATAATAAAATAGGTAGGGAGCCAGTATTCAGGCAGTATATGGCACCCATAGCTTACACGAGAACACTAATGACAATGGACAACGAGTCATAGAGATGGCAGCAAGCAATAATTTGGTTGTTGCGAGTACAAGTTTTGCGCGTAAAAATATCCACAAAGCTACCTGGGTATCTCCTGATGGAGCCACTCGCAACCAGATAGACCACGTGTTGATAGACCACCGCCACAACCCGAACCTGATGACGGTACGAACGTACCGAGGTGCCAACGTCGACTCGGACCACTATCTTGTTGGTATGGTGCTCCGAGCGCGGATTGCATCATCACGGAAGACTGCATCCGCGAATCAGATTCGAGTCAACACGGCTGCCCTTCGCAATGAAGAGACCAGAAACAACTACGGTCAAGCGATAGGACTCGCCCTAAATGCAGGTAGAGTAAGTCCTGGGGCTGTGATGTCGGGCGTAGAAGAGAAATGAACACGCCTTAAGAATACTGTCATTAGTACTGCTGACTCCATCTTAGACAGCAGTCGTAGAGATCGAAACGACTGGTTCGATGACGAATGTAAGCTAGCGACTGAACGTAAGAATGTTGCGTACCGAGCAATGCAACAATCTTATAGAACGCGGGCACGTGAAGATGAATATAAAGCAAGGACCGCACCAGGTGCGGAAGTTCTACCAAAGAGTCCGCGGTATGACGCAATATACACCGCGTTGCACATACTGCAAGGACAAAGAGGGTAATCTGATCGCCGATCTTAAAGGCATCTTAGAGCGATGGGAAGAGCACTTTCATGAGTTGCTAAATGGCCAGCTAACTGAGGAATTGGAGGCTCCACCAATGACCGAAGATCATACTATGCTGCCGCCACCAAGCATAGTCGAAGTGAGCAGAGCGATAAATCGGCTCAAAAATAATAAGGCCCCGGGATCTGATGGGATCCTAGCGGAGCTGACAAAAATAGGAGGCCCCACATTACACCAAGCAATTCATGAAATAATAGTGCAAGTATGGGAAGAAGAAGTTATGCCAGAAGACTGGCGAAGAGGCATCCTGTGCCCCATACATAAGAAGGAAGACATCACAAAATGCAGCAATTATCGTGGTATTACGTTGTTGAGTACCGCGTATAATATTTTCTCCTCTATCCTTCAAGACAGGATAGCCCCATACGCTAAAGTCATCATTGGTACATACCAGTGTGGCTTCATCCCAGGCATATCAACAACTGATCAGATTTACACCCTAAGGCAGGTGATGGAAAAATGTCTAGAGTTTCAAAACTCACTACACCATCTTTTTATAGACTTTAAAGCCGCCTATGATAGCATAGCCAGAGTAGAACTTTATAAAGCCATGAGAGAATTCGGCATCCCAAATAAACTGTCACGACTATGTACGTTGACCATGACCAATGTTATAAGCCAAGTAAAAATATCCGGATCACTATCAAGCCCATTCAACATCTATAACGGGCTCCGACAAGGGGATGGACTGGTCTGCGTCCTCTTCAACCTGGCGTTGGAGAAAGTGATCCGAGACGTAACGGCGAGAGGAACAATCCTCTATAAGTCCATTCAGATACTGGCTTACGCAGACGATATTGACATAGTTGGTAGAAACCAAAGAGCTGTACAGGAAGCTTTCATCCAGATAGAGCAGGCGGCACGAAATCTGGGGCTGCACATAAATGAGAGCAAAACGAAGTACATGGTGGCCACGTCTGCGAGTAGAAGATCCAACATTGGTCCCTCAATTCAGATAGTGGAGCGCGAATTTGAAGTAGTGCAATCCTTTAACTATCTCGGGTCAACTATAACAGCCGATAACAGCATGGAACCAGAAATACGCGCACGGTTGCTTAAAGCCAACAAAGCCTACTATAGCCTGTCAAGACTTTTCAAATCCAGGAACTTAACCATAACATCCAAGCTGCTGATATATAAGACAATGGTCATACCAGTACTTACATATGGGTGCTTAGCAAAAAGCATTCTGACCTCTTAGCCGCGTTCGAGAGAAAAGTCTTAGGGAGAATTGTTGGCCCCGTATGTGAGGAAGGACGATTCCGGAGACTCTATAATGATGAGATCTACGAGCGTTACCGCGATGTCGACATCGTCAAGAAAATTAAGCTCGGTAGGCTCCGGTGGGCAGGACACCTAGCTCGCTTGAGCGAAGAGGATCCTGCTCGGAAAGTCCTTTGCAGTAGGATTTATGGTACACGACAGCGAGGCCGGCCAAGCCTACGCTGGAAGGATGGCGTAGACCAGGACGCCCAGAGTTTAGGGATGCCAAACTGGATGACATCGGCTCGAAATCGGGACCGGTGGAGAGACTTTTTGCGGGAGGCCAGGACCGGACCCCGGTTGTAGAGCCAAATATGATAATGATGAGGACTAAGATATGACTATAAGATTTCTTCCTATGGAGATTCTGGAATATGATCATTATTGTCTGGAATCTCGGGAACAAAGCAATTTTTTAAGCGATTCGCATAAAATTCGAAATGTAGGACTTAGATGCGAATATAAGACTGGTTCCTATGGAAATTCTCGATTATGATCATTATGGGCTGTAATTTCGGAAACAAAACATTTTCCCAAGCGATTCGCACGAAATTCGGAATGTAGTACTAAGATGCGATTATAAGACTTTTTCCTATGTAAATTCTGGAATATGATCATTATGGTCTGGAATTTCGAGAACTAAGCAATTTCTCAAGCGACTCGTGCCTTTTAATTTAATCGTAATATTGGCCACAACGTCAAAGACATATTTTAACAGCTCTTACTTCTCCTACTACTATCGACGCAACTGCATTACTATGTTTGTGCAGTGATATGAAATATATAATACGTACCCACCTCACAATAAATTGTTATGAACATTTACATCAGCTTATAAATTATTTATTCTGTGGTATGTGATGTGATTGATGATCATGTATGTGGTTTCAATAACATACAATCAAGCTCATAGCTTTAGCAGAACGAAACAAACATATGTAGTAGTAGGCTGCGGTCACACCCACTGACCTCCCGCCCACTGACCACCCACCCATATACCTCATACACACTGACCCCACACTATCGGGTCCAAATTTTGTCAACGACTTTCTTTTTATTTAAATATTATATGGTGTGAATTTGGGGCAAATCGTTCCATTAATAAGAATTTTCAGGAAAAAAACGATACCAGGGCCACCTAGCGGGGCTAAATTCACCTTTTAAACCTTTTCTGGACCTCCACAAATAATTTAAGACCAAAATTAGCCAAATCGGTTCAGCCGTTCTCGAGTTTTAGCCAGTCTAACGAAAAGCAATTGATTTTTATATATATAGATTGTTCTCTATTTTTTTTCTCGGGGTTTTATATAGTAGAAAGCGCCTTTTTTTCATATTTTCTTCGTATTTAATATTTATTTCAAATTCATTTAATCTTTTCTTTTAAAAATACTGTAATCTTTGTTTAGCGCTTTGTTGTATCATAGTTTTCAATTTCAAATGCTAGTTACATAGTCGAATCGTAGTTCGGAGGATTTATCACTGCACTGTATTATTATGTGTTAATTTTTAATTCTAGCCGTATTTTCCGTATCTTTTGCTATCAGATCGTAAATCGTAATTCGGAGGAATTGTCACTGCACTAATATATTCATTATAGCCACGGTTTCTATAATTTTCGCTCAAGTTTAGATTTCTGTTATTTTATTCATATCATATCATGTCCCAAATGTAAAGTTTATCTGACTCCAGTTGAGAGCTACATTTCTCCTTTGTTTTATTATTAGCCTTTGATTTGGTATACGTATCCATTGTTAAAGCCATGATTTTTGTTGGAATCATTTGTTTGAGAACGTTAGAGTGTATTTTATATGAGATAATGTTTCAGCATTCGTGTTGATGGATTCCTTTATATACACAATTTAAAAATTATAATCAGATAAGTCTATTCTAGTCATTTTTAAAGGTTTTGACGTGACAACGTCGCACTACAAGGTATAAGGGGGTGCATGTTCAAAAAGTAAAATGTTAAATGTCCCACTGTTGTGGTCACTGTTAATGCTCACACTGTTAAATGTCCCACTGTTGTGGTCACTGTTAATGCTCACACTGTTAAGTGAGACACTGTTAAATGTCCGACTGTTGTGATCACTATTAAACATAACAAAATTTAAATATCAGTACTTTGGGAACTAAGCCATTTCCCAAGAGATTCGTATGAAACTCGGAATGTAGGACTAATATGTGACTATAAGATTTCTTCCTATGGAAATTCTGGAATATGATCATTATTGTCTGGAATATCTGGAGCAAAGCAATTTTTCAAGCGATTCGCATGAAAAGCGGAATGTAGGACTAAGATGTGACTATAAGATTTCTTCCTGTGGAAATTCTGGAATATGATCATTAATGTCTGGATTTTATGGAACAAAGTAATTTCTCAAGCGATTCGCATGAAATTCGGAATGTAGGACTAAGATGTGACTATAAGATTTCTTCCTATGCAAATTCTGGAATATAATCATTATTGTAGGGAATATCTGGAGCAAAGTAATTTTTCAAGCGATTCGCATGAAATTCGGAATGTAGGATTAAGATGCGACTACATATAAGATTTCTTCCTACGGAAATTCTGGAATATGATCATTATTGTCTGGAATTTCTGGAACAAAGTAATTTCTCAAGCGATTCGCATGAAATTCGGAATGTAGGACTAATATGTGACTATAAGATTTCTTCCTATGGAAATTCTGGAATATGATCATTATTGTCTGGAATATCTGGAGCAAAGCAATTTTTCAAGCGATTCGCATGAAATTCGGAATGTAGGATTAAGATGCGACTACATATAAGATTTCTTCCTACGGAAATTCTGGAATATGATCATTATTGTCTGGAATTTCTGGAACAAAGCAATTTTTCAAGCGATTCGCATGAAATTCGGAATGTAGGACTAAGATGTGACTATAAGATTTCTTCCTATGCAAATTCTGGAATATAATCATTATTGTAGGGAATATCTGGAGCAAAGTAATTTTTCAAGCGATTCGCATGAAATTCGGAATGTAGGATTAAGATGCGACTACATATAAGATTTCTTCCTACGGAAATTCTGGAATATGATCATTATTGTCTGGAATTTCTGGAACAAAGTAATTTCTCAAGCGATTCGCATGAAATTTGGAATGTAGGACTAATATGTGACTATAAGATTTCTTCCTATGGAAATTCTGGAATATGATCATTATTGTCTGGAATATCTGGAGCAAAGCAATTTTTCAAGCGATTCGCATGAAATTCGGAATGTAGGATTAAGATGCGACTACATATAAGATTTCTTCCTACGGAAATTCTGGAATATGATCATTATTGTCTGGAATTTCTGGAACAAATTAATTTTTCAAGCGATTCGCATGAAATTCGGAATGTAGGACTAAGATGTGACTATAAGATTTCTTCCTATGGAAATTCTGGAATATGATCATTATGGTCTGGAATTTCTGGAACAAAGTAATTTCTCAAGCGATTCGCATGAAATTCAGAATGTAGGACTAAGATGTGACTATAAGATTTCTTCCTATGCAAATTCTGGAATATAATCATTATTGTAGGGAATATCTGGAGCAGAGCAATTTTTCAAGCGATTTGCATGAAATTCGGAATGTAGGACTAAGTTGTGACTATAAGACTTCTTCCTATGGAAATTCTGAAATATAATCATTATTGTCTGGAATTTCTGGAACAAAGCAATTTCTCAAGCGATTCGCATGAAATACGGAATGTAGGCCTTAGATGCGACTATAAGATTTCTTCCTATGGAACTTCTGGAATATGATCATTATTGTCTGGAATTTCTGGAACAAAGCGATTTGCATGAAATTCGGAATGTAGGACTAAGATCCGGAACTAAGATTACGGAACCCAAAATCAGCCTCGGATACACTAATGAACGACGACGACCACGGAAACGAAAACGGCTAAACGATTTAAGAATTTTCTCATGGAACGTACGCTCACTGTATAGAGCTCGAGCTGCACAGCAGCTAGCCGATACCCTGTCCCAATATAATGCTGACCTAACAGCAATTCAGGAGATGCGATGGACAGGGAATGGTGTCTTACAAAAATCAGAATATGAAATTTATTACAGCTGTCATGGAAGACATCATGTGCTCGGGGTGTGGTTTCTAGTCAGCAAAAGAATGAAACCCACCGTTATCGGCTTTAATGCAGTAAATGAACGGCTATGCACCCTTCGCGTGCGGGGCGAATTTAAAAACATATGCCTCATAAACGTTCACGCACCTACAGAGGATTCCCCAGATGATAAAAAAGAGAAATTCTTTGAATCAGTCGAACGGGAACTCCATGCCTGCCCTCAGTATGATGTAAAAATCATTCTGGGGGATATGAATGCTAAAATAGGTAGGGAGCCAGTATTCAGGCAGTACATTGGCACCCATAGCTTACACGAGAACACTAATGACAATGGACAACGAGTCATAGAGATGGCAGCAAGCAATAATTTGGTTGTTGCGAGTACAAGTTTTGCGCGTAAAAATATCCACAAAGCTACCTGGGTATCTCCTGATGGAGCCACTCGCAACCAGATAGACCACGTGTTAATAGACCACCGCCACAACCCGAACCTGATGACGGTACGAACGTACCGAGGTGCCAACGTCGACTCGGACCACTATCTTGTTGGTATGGTGCTCCGAGCGCGGATTGCATCATCACGGAAGACTGCATCCGCGAATCAGATTCGAGTCAACACGGCTGCCCTTCGCAAATGAAGAGACCAGAAACAACTACGGTCAAGCGATAGGACTCGCCCTAAATGCAGGGAGAGTAAGTCCTGGGGCTGTGATGTCAGGCGTAGAAGAGAAATGAACACGCCTTAAGAATACTGTCATTAGTACTGCTGACTCCATCTTAGGCAGCAGTCGTAGAGATCGAAACGACTGGTTCGATGACGAATGTAAGCTAGCGACTGAACGTAAGAATGTTGCGTACCGAGCAATGCAACAATCTTATAGAACGCGGGCACGCAAAGATGAACATAAAGCAAGGACCGCACCAGGTGCGGAAGTTCTACCAAAGAGTCCTCGGTATGACGCAATATACACCGCGTTGCACATACTGCAAGGACAAAGAGGGTAATCTGATCGCCGATCTTAAAGGCATCTTAGAGCGATGGGAAGAGCACTTTCATGAGTTGCTAAATGGCCAGCTAACTGAGGAATTGGAGGCTCCACCAATGACCGAAGATCATACTATGCTGCCGCCACCAAGCATAGTCGAAGTGAGCAGAGCGATAAATCGGCTCAAAAATAATAAGGCCCCGGGATCTGATGGGATCCCAGCGGAACTGACAAAAATAGGAGGCCCCACATTACACCAAGCAATTCATGAAATAATAATGCAAGTATGGGAAGAAGAAATTATGCCAGAAGACTGGCCAAGAGGCATCCTGTGCCCCATACATAAGAAGGAAGACATCACAAAATGCAGCAATTATCGTGGTATAACGTTGTTGAGTACCGCGTATAAGATTTTCTCCTCTATCCTTCAAGACAGGATAGCCCCATACGCTAAAGTCATCATTGGTACATACCAGTGTGGCTTCATCCCAGGCATATCAACAACTGATCAGATTTACACCCTAAGGCAGGTGATGGAAAAATGTCTAGAGTTTCAAAACTCACTACACCATCTTTTTATAGACTTTAAAGCCGCCTATGATAGCATAGCCAGAGTAGAACTTTAAAAAGCCATGAGAGAATTCGGCATCCCAAATAAACTGTCACGACTATGTACGTTGACCATGACCAATGTTATAAGCCAAGTAAAAATATCCGGATCACTATCAAGCCCATTCAACATCTATAACGGGCTCCGACAAGGGGATGGACTGGCCTGCGTCCTCTTCAACCTGGCGTTGGAGAAAGTGTTCCGAGACTCTGACGTAACGGCGAGAGGAACAATCCTCTATAAGTCCATTCAGATACTGGCTTACGCAGACGATATTGACATAGTTGGTAGAAACCAAAGAGCTGTACAGGAAGCTTTCATCCAGATAGAGCAGGCGGCACGAAATCTGGGGCTGCACATAAATGAGAGCAAACGAAGTACATGGTGGCCACGTCTGCGAGTAGAAGATCCAACATTGGTCCCTCAATTCAGATAGTGGAGCGCGAATTTGAAGTAGTGCAATCCTTTAACTATCTCGGATCAACTATAACAGCCGATAGCAGCATGGAACCAGAAATACGCGCACGGTTGCTTAAAGCCAACAAAGCCTACTATAGCCTGTCAAGACTCTTCAAATCCAGGAACTTAACCATAACATCCAAGCTGCTGATATATAAGACAATGGTCATACCAGTACTTACATATGGGTCCGAGACTTGGGTGCTTAGCAAAAAGCATTCTGACCTCTTAGCCGCGTTCGAGAGAAAAGTCTTAGGGAGAATTGTTGGCCCCGTATGTGAGGAAGGACGATTCCGGAGACTCTATAATGATGAGATCTACGAGCGTTACCGCGATGTCGACATCGTGAAGAAAATTAAGCTCGGTAGGCTCCGGTGGGCAGGACACCTAGCTCGCATGAGCGAAGAGTATACTGCTCGGAAAGTCTTTTGCAGTAGGATTTATGGTACACGACAGCGAGGCCGGCCAAGCCTACGCTGGAAGGATTGCGTAGACCAGGACGCCCAGAGTTTAGGGATGCCAAACTGGATGACATCGGCTCGAAATCGGGACCGGTGGAGAGACTTTTTGCGGGAGGCCAGGACCGGACCCCGGTTGTAGAGCCAAATATGATGATGATGAGGACTAAGATGTGACTATAAGATTTATTCCTATGGAGATTCTGGAATATGATCATTATTGTCTGGAATCTCGGGAACAAAGCAATTTTTTAAGCGATTCGCATAAAATTCTAAATGTAGGACTTAGATGCGAATATAAGACTAGTTCCTATGGAAATTCTGGATTATGATCATTATGGGCTGTAATTTCGGAAACAAAACATTTTCCCAAGCGATTCGCACGAAATTCGGAATGTAGTACTAAGATGCGATTATAAGACTTTTTCCTATGGTAATTCTGGAATATGATCATTATGGTCTGGAATTTCGAGAACTAAGCAATTTCTCAAGCGACTCGTGCCTTTTAATTTAATCGTAATATTGGCCACAACGTCAAAGACATATTTTAACAGCTCTTACTTCTCCTACTACTATCGACGCAACTGCATTACTATGTTTGTGCAGTGATATGATATATATAATACGTACCCACCTCACAATAAATTGTTATGAACATTTACATCAGCTTATAAATTATTTATTCTGTGGTATGTGATGTGATTGATGATCATGTATGTGGTTTCAATAACATACAATCAAGCTCATAGCTTGAGCAGAACGAAACAAACATATGCAGTAGTAGGCTGCGGTCAAGTATTCAGCCGTTGCGCAGTTTATGCTGCATGTTGGTCAAAAATTCACTTTTCAGCCAATGCAGTAAAGAAAAATCGACTGCGCAGTTTACGCAGCTACTTAAAATTGGAAGCAAATAGCAAAATGTAAATGTGAAATTGTCGCCCTACAAGCTGACTGTAAGACGGTTCAAAATATAGCTGCAATTTCGTGCATACCGACTGCCTGCCATTTTTTTGTGCAGCACAAGCTGTGTAACTCCTTAATTCTTTACCGCAGCCGTAGTGATAGTATAGTCTCTGTTCATTTTCTATCAGTGCTCTGCTCTGCTCTTTCTATCAACATTGCATAAAATGTGAGTGAGTGCTCTCGTGTTTGGTCGATTAACAGAAGAAAAAAAAATACTACTATAAGTTACAAAGAAAGAGGCAGATAACAATGACAACCTGCAAGCTTCCTTGCAACTATTTTCATTTATTTTCGCTTATCTTATCCTTCATAATATTAATAATAAAAAAAACAACCCATAAAAATTAAAATTTTTCATCTAAATTCTCTAAACGCAGAAATTCATATGGGAGCCACTCGATCCTGGGTCATTTTTTTTTTTTTATTGTAGGAGAAAATCATCGAAAGAGACATTTGACATCAGATGTTAAAATTGAAAAAGCTCAGATCATTTTATTCTGAGCAATTAGAGCACGCTCATACTCTGAGCAAATTAGAAACACGAGCATTTATCTTGAGAACTCTTTGACTGCTCTGAACTAATTTATGAAAACGCGAAATGACAGAATATTGTGAAAACTTGTTGTTCTATCTGTAAGTTGATATGGACAACAAAAAACGACATCAATAAAAATACAATTCAGTAAATAAGTAAGTAAGTTGAATTAAGCATAAAACATTTATGTCTCGTTTCATTTGCTGGGTTCATTTGTGCGTGAGCTAAGATTTCTCTCTCTCTCTCTCCACCACCAAAACCATGCCGACTGCTCAGCACACACCGCACACAGTCATTAAAGAATCTGATGCCACTATAAGAAAAATTATTGTTTATTGGGTATACACATGTTTGTAAAATTTGAAAAAAATCGGGTAATTTTTATTTTAAATTTGTATGGGAACCCCACAAACCCGGGGCCCGATCACTTCCAAATTTTAAAAGAAAGTATTGTCACTGGAAATACACATGTGTACAAAGTTTCAGGAAAATCGGGTTTTAGCAAGTGCGTTCAAAAATTAATAATTAAATAAAAAATAAAAAATAAAAAATTTGTATGGGAGCCCCCCGACCCCGGGGCCCGATCGCTTCAAAAAATTTACGACAAGTTTTGTCCATCGGAGATACACATGCGTATAAAATTTGAAGAAAATCGGAAATTTTAATAGAAAGTGTTGTCATGGGAGATATACATGTGTGATATGTATAAAATCGGGCTGTAGGAAGTGGGTTAAAAATTGATCACAAAATTTGGCCAGCCAGCCAGCCAGTCATGGGCAAGTGAATTTAATATAGAGAATTTAAAAAGAGAACCAGATAAAACGAAATTAATGGCGAATATTGCGACTGTGCGTTTCAAAGCGAAAAACATTTTGATGCTTACTTCTATTTCCATGCCATACCACTTCCCCAACAACTCAATCACTCTCTCTCTCTCTCTCTACGGCTAATATGTGTATGTGTAGTACTAGTAATTGTATTGAAACTCGAAAGTCCCCTTCGGTGTTCTGCTTATTCGTTCTCTTAGCCTTGCAGTTGCAACTTGCAACCCATACGGTTGCACGAAAAAGGTTCGTGTTGGTTCTCTGCTTGCTTTCTTTCAGCTTTCCTTTAAAAATTTCTCAGTCAAGGAAATAGAAGGAGAAACGTAAGTTTTTGTAGTGAGAAACAGCAAATTTTTATATGGATTAAGCATGTATTCTTAAACAGTTGGGCATTCTGTAGAGAAGGTTATGAGTAACAGTTTCTGTTTGTTTAATGTCTGCTTGTTCCCTTTCGGCTTTTTCAACATTCTGTTCGTCTTCTATCTTTATATAACAGACGGTTCGCCATTCACTTCTTATTAAATTAACTATGCTTATGATTGTACTGACTGTATACTAATACAAAATCAAACAATAATCTTTAATATACGGTTCATTTCTCATTGTTTATAGAATAATGACTCTGAAATATCCTTGATATGGCTTCAGGTTAAAGAATTTACATAGAAGATTCTAACCATTATAAGTTAGTTTTTTTTTAACAAAATAAAGCCTGCGTCTCGTAAAACCGTATTATGCTTTTGCATTGCATTGCATTGAACACGCCTTAAGAATACTGTCATTAGTACTGCTGACTCCATCTTAGGCAGCAGTCGTAGAGATCGAAACGACTGGTTCGATGACGAATGTAAGCTAGCGACTGAACGTAAGAATGTTGCGTACCGAGCAATGCAACAATCTTATAGAACGCGGGCACGCGAAGATGAATATAAAGCAAGGACCGCACCAGGTGCGGAAGTTCTACCAAAAGAGTCCGCGGTGTGACGCAATATACACCGCGTTGCACATACTGCAAGGACAAAGAGGGTAATCTGATCGCCGATCTTAAAGGCATCTTAGAGCGATGGGAAGAGCACTTTCATGAGTTGCTAAATGGCCAGCTAACTGAGGAATTGGAGGCTCCACCAATGACCGAAGATCATACTATGCTGCCGCCACCAAGCATAGTCGAAGTGAGCAGAGCGATAAATCGGCTCAAAAATAATAAGGCCCCGGGATCTGATGGGATCCCAGCGGAACTGACAAAAATAGCCCCACATTACACCAAGCAATTCATGAAATAATAATGCAAGTATGGGAAGAAGAAGTTATGCCAGAAGACTGGCGAAGAGGCATCCTGTGCCCCATACATAAGAAGGAAGACATCACAAAATGCAGCAATTATCGTGGTATAACGTTGTTGAGTACCGCGTATAAGATTTTCTCCTCTATCCTTCAAGACAGGATAGCCCCATACGCTAAAGTCATCATTGGTACATACCAGTGTGGATTCATCCCAGGCATATCAACAACTGATCAGATTTACACCCTAAGGCAGGTGATGGAAAAATGTCTAGAGTTTCAAAACTCACTACACCATCTTTTTATAGACTTTAAAGCCGCCTATGATAGCATAGCCAGAGTAGAACTTTAAAAAGCCATGAGAGAATTCGGCATCCCAAATAAACTGTCACGACTATGTACGTTGACCATGACCAATGTTATAAGCCAAGTAAAAATATCCGGATCACTATCAACCTGGCGTTGGAGAAAGTGATCCGAGACTCTGACGTAATGGCGAGAGGAACAATCCTCTATAAGTCCATTCAGATACTGGCTTACGCAGACGATATTGACATAGTTGGTAGAAACCAAAGAGCTGTACAGGAAGCATTCATCCAGATAGAGCAGGCGGCACGAAATCTGGGGCTGCACATAAATGAGAGCAAAACGAAGTACTTGGTGGCCACGTCTGCGAGTAGAAGATCCAACATTGGTCCCTCAATTCAGATAGTGGAGCGCGAATTTGAAGTAGTGCAATCCTTTAACTATCTCGGGTCAACTATAACAGCCGATAACAGCATGGAACCAGAAATACGCGCACGGTTGCTTAAAGCCAACAAAGCCTACTATAGCCTGTCAAGACTCTTCAAATCCAGGAACTTAACCATAACATCCAAGCTGCTGATATATAAGACAATGGTCATACCAGTACTTACATATGGGTCCGAGACTTGGGTGCTTAGCAAAAAGCATTCTGACCTCTTAGCCGCGTTCGAGAGAAAAGTCTTAGGGAGAATTGTTGGCCCCGTATGTGAGGAAGGACGATTCCGGAGACTCTATAATGATGAGATCTACGAGCGTTACCGCGATGTCGACATCGTGAAGAAAATTAAGCTCGGTAGGCTCCGGTGGGCAGGACACCTAGCTCGCTTGAGCGAAGAGGATCCTGCTCGGAAAGTCCTTTGCAGTAGGATTTATGGTACACGACAGCGTGGCCGGCCAAGCCTACGCTGGAAGGATGGCGTAGACCAGGACGCCCAGAGTTTAGGGATGCCAAACTGGATGACATCGGCTCGAAATCGGGACCGGTGGAGAGACTTTTTGCGGGAGGCCAGGACCGGACCCCGGTTGTAGAGCCAAATATGACGATGATGAGGACTAAGATGTGACTGTAAGATTTATTCCTATGGAGATTCTGGAATATGATCATTATTGTCTGGAATCTCGGGA
Source organism: Nephrocerus scutellatus (assembly GCA_947095585.1). Lineage (NCBI taxonomy): Eukaryota > Metazoa > Arthropoda > Insecta > Diptera > Pipunculidae > Nephrocerus > Nephrocerus scutellatus. The sequence goes on from OX352765.1 coordinate 56,631,318, forward strand.
ACAAAGCAATTTTTTAAGCGATTCGCATAAAATTCTAAATGTAGGACTTAGATGCGAATATAAGACTGGTTCCTATGGAAATTTTGGATTATGATCATTATGGGCTGTAATTTCGGAAACAAAACATTTTCCCAAGCGATTCGCACGAAATTCGGAATGTAGTACTAAGATGCGATTATAAGACTTTTTCCTATGGTAATTCTGGAATATGATCATTATGGTCTGGAATTTCGAGAACTAAGCAATTTCTCAAGCGACTCGTGCCTTTTAATTTAATCGTAATATTGGCCACAACGTCAAAGACATATTTTAACAGCTCTTACTTCTCCTACTACTATCGACGCAACTGCATTACTATGTTTGTGCAGTGATATGATATATATAATACGTACCCACCTCACAATAAATTGTTATGAACATTTACATCAGCTTATAAATTATTTATTCTGTGGTATGTGATGTGATTGATGATCATGTATGTGGTTTCAATAACATACAATCAAGCTCATAGCTTGAGCAGAACGAAACAAACATATGCAGTAGTAGGCTGCGGTCAAGTATTCAGCCGTTGCGCAGTTTCTGCTGCATGTTGGTCAAAAATTCACTTTTCAGCCAATGCAGTAAAGAAAAATCGACTGCGCAGTTAACGCAGCTACTTAAAATTGGAAGCAAATAGCAAAATGTAAATGTGAAATTGTCGCCCTACAAGCTGACTGTAAGACGGTTCAAAATATAGCTGCAATTTCGTGCATACCGACTGCCTGCCATTTTTTTGTGCAGCACAAGTTGCGAAGCTACTGAATTCTTTACCGCAGCCGTAGTGATAGTATAGTCTCTGTTCATTTTCTATCAGTGCTCTGCTCTGCTCTTTCTATAAACATTGCATAAAATGTGAGTGAGTGCTCTCGTGTTTGGTCGATTAACAGAAGAAAAAAAAATACTACTATAAGTTACAAAGAAAGGGGCAGATAACAATGACAACCCGCAAGCTTCCTTGCTACTATTTTCATTTATTTTCGCTTATCTTATCCTTAATAATATTACATAATAAAAAAAAACATAAAAATTAAAATTTTTCATCTAAATTCTCTAAACGCAGAAATTCATATGGGAGCCCCTCGATCCTGGGTCATTTTTTTTTTTATTGTAGGAGAAAATCATCGAAAGAGACATTTGACATCAGATGTTAAAATTGAAAAAGCTCAGATCATTTTATTCTGAGCAATTAGAGCACGCTCATACTCTGAGCAAATTAGAAACACGAGCATTTATCTTGAGAACTCTTTGACTGCTCTGAACTAATTTATGAAAACGCGAAATGACAGAATATTGTGAAAACTTGTTGTTCTATCTGTAAGTTGATATGGACAACAAAAAACGACATCAATAAAAATACAATTCAGTAAATAAGTAAGTAAGTTGAATTAAGCATAAAACATTTATGTCTCGTTTCATTTGCTGGGTTCATTTGTGCGTGAGCTAAGATTTCTCTCTCTCTCTCTCCACCACCAAAACCATGCCGACTGCGCAGCACACACCACACACAGTCATTAAAGAATCTGATGCCACTATAAGAAAAAGTATTGTTTATTGGGTATACACATGTGTGTAAAATTTGAAAAAAATCGGGTAATTTTTATTTTAAATTTGTATGGGAACCCCACAAACCCGGGGCCCGATCACTTCCAAATTTTAAAAGAAAGTATTGTCACTGGAAATACACATGTGTACAAAGTTTCAGGAAAATCGGGTTTTAGCAAGTGCGTTCAAAAATTAATAATTAAATAAAAAAAAAATTTGTATGGGAGCCCCCCGACCCCGGGGCCCGATCGCTTCAAAAAATTTACGACAAGTTTTGTCCATCGGAGATACACATGCGTATAAAATTTGAAGAAAATCGGAAATTTTAATAGAAAGTGTTGTCATGGGAGATATACATGTGTGATATGTATAAAATCGGGCTGTAGGAAGTGGGTTAAAAATTGATCACAAAATTTGGCCAGCCAGCCAGCCAGCCAGCCAGTCATGGGCAAGTGAATTTAATATAGAGAATTTAAAAAGAGAACCAGATAAAACGAAATTAATGGCGAATATTGCGACTGTGCGTTTCAAAGCGAAAAACATTTTGATGCATACTTCTATTTCCATGCCATACCACTTCCCCAACAACTCAATCACTCTCTCTCTCTCTACGGCTAATATGTGTATGTGTAGTACTAGTAATTGAAACTCGAAAGTCCCCTTCGGTGTTCTGCTTACTCGTTCTCTTAGCCTTGCAGTTGCAACTTGCAACCCATACGGTTGCACGAAAAAGGTTCGTGTTGGTTCTCTGCTTGCTTTCTTTCAGCTTTCCTTTAAAAATTTCTCAGTGAAGGAAATAGAAGGAGAAACGTAAGTTTTTGTAGTGAGAAACAGCAAATTTTTATATGGATTAAGCATGTATTCTTAAACAGTTGGGCATTCTGTAGAGAAGGTTATGAGTAACAGTTTCTGTTAGTTTAATGTCTGCTTGTTCCCTTTCGGCTTTTTCAACATTCTGTTCGTCTTCTATCTTTATATAACAGACGGTTCGCCATTCACTTCTTATTAAATTAACTATGCTTATGATTGTACTGACTGTATACTAATACAAAATCAAACAATAATCTTTAATATACGATTCATTTCTAATTGTTTATAGAATAATGACTCTGAAATATCCTTGATATGGCTTCAGGTTAAAGAATTTACATGGAAGATTCTAACCATTATAAGTTAGTTTTTTTTAACAAAATTAAAGCCTGCGTCTCGTAAAACCGTATTATGCTTTTGCATTGCGTAAAAAAAATAAACGTACCCGTAAAAATGCATCTTGTATTTATTTAACAAAGAAAAAATTTAAATGGTCGATTAAAGTTAATTTTACGCGTGCTGTTTTCTTTTCTTTCGTCCCGGACAGACGTTGTCACGCTCAAACCCACGGCCGTGTCTTCGACACAGCCTACCCTGTTTATGAGAAAATGTTGATCATTTTCTTACGTATTTATATGTAAAGTTAATTTTCAAGAAACTATCTAGATTTTTGTAACATACTGAAAATGTGGGAATGGTTTTCATTGCCGTGTCTTAACTAAATGTTGTTATTTTCTATTTCTATGTTTTCTAAGTCTATAATTTCTATATCTTTATTTTCTAAATCTTTATTTTCTACGTTTGTATCTTTCAGGTCTTTATTTTCTTAGTTCTTATTTTCTATGATTATACGTCTTTATTTTCTAAGTTTATGTTTTAATGTTCTTTGAAATTCATTTAAGATTGTTGTGGTGTTTTTTAAGTAAAATTAATATATATTTAAATAATTTTAAAAATTGTAAATGTTATTGTTGAAAAGTTGTTCTTTCTTATTCTATATTATCTAAAAATGTATTCAATAAAGTTTGAATTGTGTTTACTAGGTGTTGTTTTTTGTATAGGTAATTTTTGTTATCATAATTAAGAGACAATATATGTTGTTTATATTCTAAAATAAGTTTAAATGTGAAGTTTGATATTGTAGAATGTTTTGCTGCTCTTCATGTGATTTCTCTTAGGAGTGGTTAGATGTCCTGGCTCGTCAAGAAATTTTGTATGTTATTGATGTGTACTATTTTCGCTTCCAGCAAATGTTAGTGTTTGGATGATTTCAGGAGTTGATAGTTTGTCTGCTCCGAAAATGTCGCCAATGAATTCATCTTGTTTGTTTGAATTGTATTGTTCCAACAGGATTAAAATGTTTTTAAAATTCAACACATAAGTTGGAATAGTCAACTATTTGTAATATCGAAAGATATAAAGATAAAAGAAATTATTATATTTTGCTAAAGGTTGGCCATGTATTGTTCTTTGTAGTTGGCATTGTCGATGTCCGTATGATTGTTGTAGGATTTTAAAAATATTTATTTCTGATATTTTAGGCGCGGTGTTTGCAGAAAAAAATTTAGCTGTGAAAACATTTTTAAAATAAAAATGTAGTTAGATAAAATTTTAGCGGTGCGCGTTTTCGCGGGATATTTTACTATGTACAATAATAACTAAATATCGTGCATCGTCACTGATGCACTTGAAACATTGCTAGTGTAAACAAAAGTGTGCCTATTGTTGAATATTGTTAAATTGTTATGAATAAAAAATTTATTTGAGTAGGGCGCAATGCAAGTGCGTTATGCGTACGTAGTGTTACACTACAGCAGGGATCCTATCAGATTCCGGGGCCTTATTATTTTTGAGCCGATTTATTGCTCTGCTAACTTCGTCTATGCTTGGTGGCGGCAGCATAGTATGATCTTCGGTCATTGGTGGAGCCTCCAATTTCTCAGTTAGCTGGCCATTTAGCAACTCATGAAAGTGCTCTTCCCATCGCTCTAAGATGCCTTTAAGATCGGCGATCAGATTACACTCGTTGTCCTTGCAGTATATGCAACGCGGTGTTTATTCCGTCATACCGCGGACTCTTTGGTAGAACTTCCACGCCTGGTGCGGTCCTCGCTCTCTATACTTATCTAGTTCACGAACATGATTCTTCTCCCTGGCTGCTTTCTTTCGCCGGTGAACTGTTTTTTCATATCTTCTGAGCTCTTTATATTCGCGTGCCCGCGTTCTATGAGATTGTTGCATTGCACGGTACGCAACATTCTTACGTTCAGTCGCTAGCTTACATTCGTTTTTGAACCAGTCGTTCCGATCTCTACGACTACTGCCTAAGATGGAGTCAGCAGTACTAATGACAGTATTCTTAAGGTGTGTCCATTTCTCTTCTACGCCCGACATCTCAGCCCCAGGACTTACTCTCCCTGCATTAATGCCGTATCGCTTGACCGTAGTTGTTTCTGGTCTCTTCATTGCGAAGGGCAGCTGTGTTGACTCGAATCTGATGCCGTCTTTCGTGATGATGCAATCTGCGCTCGGAGCACCATACCAACAAGATGGTGGTCCGAGTCGACGTTGGCACCTCGGTACATTCGTACCGTCATCAGGTTCGGGTTGTGGCGGCGGTCTATCAACACGTAGTCTATCTGGTTGCGAGTGTCTCCATCGGGATATATCCAGGTGGCTTTGTGGATATTTTTACGCGCAAACCTTGTACTCGCAACGACCAAATTATTGCTTGCTGCCATCTCTATGACTCGTTGTCCATTGTCATTAGTGTTCTCGTGTAAGCTATGGGTGCCAATCTACTGCCTGAATACTGGCTCCCTACCTATTTTAGCATTCATATCCCCCAAAATGATTTTCACATCACAGATTGGTCCTTCAATTAGAATAGTGGAGCACGAATTTGAAGTAGTGTTATCCTTTATCTATCTCGGGTAAACTGTAGCAGCCGATAACAGCATGGAACCAGAAATACGCGCACAATTGCCCAAAGCCAACAAAGCCTACTTTAGTCTGTCAAGACTCTCCAAATCTAGGAATTTAACCATAACATTCAAGCTGCTGGTGTATAAGACAAAGGTAATACCAGTACTTACATATGGATCCGTGACTTTGGTGCTTCGCAAAAAGCATTCTGACCTCTTAGCAGCGTTCGAAAAAAAAAAGGAGAATTGTTGGCCCCGTATGTGAGAAAGGACGATTCCGGAGACTCTATAATGATGAGATCTACGAGCGTTACCGTGATTTCGATATCGTGAAGAAAATTAAGCTCGGTCGGCTCCGGTGGGCAGGACATCTAGCTCGCAAGAGCGAAGAGGATCATGCTCGGAAAGTCCTTTGCGATAGGATTTATGGAACACGAGCGAGGCCGGCCAAGCCTACGCTGGATGGATGGCGTAAACAAGGTCGCCCAGAATTTAGGGATGCCAAGCTGGATGACATCGGCTCAAAATCGGGACCGGTGGAGAGATATTTTGCGGGAGGCAGGACGTGATCGAGCCCCGGGGTCGTGGCTCGGGCGGCACCTATTCAAGTTTTATAAAAAAAAAAGTACCCGAATTTCTTCAAATTTTATACGTCTGTGTATCTGTGCGATTGACAACACTTTTTGTAAAAATTTGAAAGTGATCGGGCCCCATACAATTTTTTCTAAATTTACCCGATTTTCTTCAAATTGTATACAATTTATCTCCAATTAGAGAATATTATCTACAATTAGAGAATTTACATGAAATATTTTGATTTTTATGGGCTGTTTTTTTGTTATACTTTTATGCTAAATGTGTAATCTTGCACTTGCCCGATCCACGCTATTTTTGTTATTTTATTTATGCTTAATGTGCAATCATACACACGAACAATCCACGCTATTTTAATGTAATAAGATATTGTTATTTTATGTATGCCAATTTGTACAATCTTGCACTTGCCCGATCCACGCTATTTTTTTATAATTTGCGCACGCAAAAAGGGGTTCGCACCCTTATTATGCTCTGCTATATGCTTGGCGTTAAGGAAAAGGAGAAGAAAAGAGGAGATGTCTATGAGCTTGTGTTTTGAATGCCTGTGGATCATAGTGATTAGGAAAGACAGAGCTTGGCAGACCATTCCACATATGTGTTGTACGGATGAAGAACGAATCCCTGAACTTAACTGTACGTCCGGCTTAAGGGTAAACTGATTAGCATATAGAGCGCCACGAGTATTGCAGTTGAATTCAAGGAGAGGTGGCATGCAACTGGCTATTTCTCTTGAGTACCGCTGGTGGAGGAAGCGATAAAAGAGGGACAAGCAGGTAAAGCAGGTCACCGATAAGTTTTATCGCACGGTTTTGTATTCTATCTAGGTGATGCAAAGTAGTTTTTGCGCACCAGACCAGATATGGCAATTGTACTCAAGTTTAGGGCGAATAAAAGCCTTGTATATAGTAGCCAGATCAGAGGGAGTGAAATATTTCTTGCACCGGGGGAGAAAACCTAAACATTTCGCAGCATTTTTGGTGACGGTAAATCTGTGGTCATTTCAACGTATCTAGTCGTTAATGTACATACGGAGAATTGCGAGATTTTCAGTTTCCTCGATGCAAGTGCCATTCATGGATAATGGCATGGGATTTAGGATTCTCTTAGACGATAGGCGACAGAATTGGGTTTTGGAAGCGTTAAATTATACTCGATTATTTTCTCTCCATTTTATTATGCTGTCTAGGCCAGGTGCTAAGCATATATAGTTGTTTTAGTTCCACATAAGAAGTAGAGGGACGTTCCTCAAACTTATATGAGAAGCCTATAGTGCTGTCATCAGCGAAAGAGTGAATTGAATTAGAAGTCACAGATAAGAGATCATTAATAAAAATAAGAAAGAGTGTCGGGGACAAAACAGAGCCCTGGGGAACGCCAACATTTAGGTGATGTATTTTAGACTTGAAGCCGTCCAATACAAATTGAATTGAGCGGTCGAAAAGATAGCTTCTAATGTAATGAAGCCGTTTTTCATCGACTCCATAAGCACGCATTTTGGACAAAAGAGCCTGATGCCAAACTTTGTAAAATGCTTTGGAAATATCGAGTGCAACAGGTAGTACGCAAAATAAAACACAGATGAAATAATGTATATACAGTTTTTATTAAAAGTTTTTAATGCGCTGACCGTTAGGCAACTTGCCTAATCGGATGTTTGAAATTGACTGATTCATCCATCGTTCCATTTCTTTCTCCATGCCTTCGTTACTTGATTTTTTAGTGCAGATAAAGCGGAACCGTTCTGTTGACCTGCATGTGTCCGCATCGCAATTCTCGCAGTCGTTGTACGAACAAGCGAATGCGAGAATGCAATGGACAATTGAAAATGTAGACGCCGCGGTGGGTCGTCGGTGTCCAATTTAGGATTTGGGATAAAAGAATAGATTGAAGAAGGTTGGTCGTCGGATTTAGAATAATAGGAATTGTAGACGCCGGGGTGGGTCGTCGGATGAAGGATAATAGATTTGGGTTATTGAAAAAATGGGTAATGTGACATTATGGATAATGTAACATTAGAAATAGGAATAATCGGGAAATGTGCGTAGCACATGTTTGGGAAGTGAAGGATATTATGAAATGTGCGTAGCAGATGTGTAAGGGATTGTGTGTTGTCACAACACTCCTCCTCCTCCTCCTCCCCCTTAGAATACGAAAGACGCGCGACGTTAGGAGAGAAGACTTTCGGCATGGCATGTACGAGTCAATGAACGATGAATGGAGTTTAGTGATTCTGCTATACAATATGAAATAGAAATTTATTAAACAATTTTTTTGTCTAGCACGCTTATACACGTGTACAATATTTTCTATTTTTTTTTACTGGACATTATTTATTTGTTTTATAATTTTATATTTATAATTTGATTGAAATGATAAAAATGATAATAATATAATTGTTTTTTTTTATAATTGATAAGAAATGATTATATGTATATGTATTTTATTTTAATATATATATATAAATGATTAGAAATAAGAATTTTTTTTTATATTTGGATAGGTATCTGGGAATTTCGACTTTTTCGATTACAGGTATGGTCTGGAAATTATAGAGAATAGGGACCTTGTTGTAAACGTCATTTGACGCCTGCAAGTAAACTTCGTTCGTTGCTACCTTGCCTTTTATTGTGTGTCATGTTTAGTGTTTATGTATTTGTGTGCGCTTGTGTGTATGGTTTAATTAAGTTATTATGTATGAATTTTTCCTTCCTACCGATTTTAACTCTAGAATTTTCAGGGGATAGAATTTCTACGATTTCGTAGGGTCCTTCGAAGATGGGGGTAAGTTTTTTGTTGAACAACGTTCATAAGTCTCTGGAATGTTGGCGGAGCATTTCGTAAACCAAACGGCATTCTGTTGAACTCGAAATGACCGTTGGTAGTACTAAACGCTGTTTTTCCTTTATCCTCTTCAGTAATCTCGATTTGGTGGAAAACATCCGCCAGATCTAGCGTAGTAAATTACTTGGAGTCTCCAAGTTGTAAAAGAATGTCTTCGATATTGGGAATTGGGTATGCGTCTGCAATTGTAGCCTCATTTCTTCATTTTTGATCTCCTTTTTTGGTGACTACCAGGAGTGGCGCATTCCACGGACTAATTACATCATCTTGAAGCATTTTATTAACTTGTTTTCTTATCTCCTGTTTCTGGATTTCTGCTAGGCGATATGGGCGTATGTTGGCAGGAGCAGTGTTTTCTGTCTTAATGGAATGCTTTATTCCTGATGTGGTAGTTTATTTGTCGCCTTCAATAAAGAATAAGTGATTGAAATTTCTGCAGATTTCCTCTATGGATTGCTTTTCTTCTAGATTTAAGTGAATAAGATTTGTTTGTTTGAAGTTTTTCTAATCTTTCCTCGACTACTTGGTCGGTTGATATCGAGTTTAGGTTATAAACTGTGTAGTGGTCCATGTTTTCAGACTTAAGGCTTAAGTTTTTTATACTAACATCTTCGTTGTTGGTATTTAAAATATATTTGTTCCATTTTCTCTTTTATTGGTCCATATTTTACCCACTTTTCAGTTCTAGCTGGAATGGTTATGGTCTTCTTATGTTGATGTTGATTTTGATTTTGATTTTGATTTTGATTTTGATTTTGATTTTGATTTTGATTTTGATTTTGATTTTGATTTTGATTTTGATTTTGATTTTGATTTTGATTTTGATTTTGATTTTGATTTTGATTTTGATTTTGATTTTGATTTTGATTTTGATTTTGATTTTGATTTTGATTTTGATTTTGATTTTGATTTTGATTTTGATTTTGATTTTGATTTTGATTTTGATTTTGATTTTGATTTTGATTTTGATTTTGATTTTGATTTTGATTTTGATTTTGATTTTGATTTTGATTCAAACCATTGCAAAAACTATTCAGCATCATTGCGCTGTTTAGCGAACGGATTGCTTTGTTGGATGATTCATCCTCAGTGTTTGCGTTTGCATTGTTTAACTCATCGCACAACGCATTGGCTCTTTTCGCGTACGAAGCAACTGTTTCCCTGTAGCCTTGCTTAAATTGAAAAATTTCCGTCTGAATTACCTGAACTGATCGACATTTTCTAAAATGTTTCATTAGTGCGTCTTTTAGTTCTGGCCATCCGTTATAATCGTTGTATTTTATTACAACATTGTAGGCTCTGCTAGTTAACTTTGAGATCACTATTGTAACGACGTTTTCTACTGCCGGGATAATGCTCAGTAGTCGTCCAAGGTTCCGTTGCAGAAAAAAGTCTTTGTTTTGATTCTTTTTCTTTTCTTTTTCCTTTATTTAATCTAATTTGTAGTTTCTGTATATTTTTAACAATTTAATCTAGGATACTTTAATTAAATTTGAATATGCAATACTTTTACTTATACATAATTTTTTCTTGTTTTTTTATATCACCACTTCTTATACCAATGGTCGTTGTAACCCAGCAGCGTGTTTCCCGTTAAGTTTGTGATAGTGGGATAGGACGGGGAAGGGGGGGTCTACCTATAGTAACTGCCCTTTCTTTCGGCGTGCTTTGTTTATGTCCTAGCGAAATATGACTAAAGCTAGCGAATTCCTAACAGTGAGACGTATACATATGCGGGTAAACCAATGTAATTGGTGGAGAGGCGTCACCTCTACCCCTAAAGAGAAAAGCGATGTAAACTAGTTAAACGTATAGGTATGCGGCTAACCCAATGTAATTCTGTGGAGAGGCGTCAACTCTACCCCTAAAGAGAAGTACGATTTAGGCCAGAGAATCCCTTACCGTGGGTCGGGGAAAATTCTCGGCTTGTAAGAACTAAACGTATGTGTGCGCGACTAAACCAATGTATCTGATGGAGAGGCGTCACCTCTATCCCTAAAGAGAAAAGTGATGTAAACCAGCTAAACGTATAGGTACGCGGCTAACCCAATGTAATTCTGTGGAGAGGCGTCACCTCTACCCCTAAAGAGAAAAGTGATGTAAACCAGCTAAACGTATAGGTACGCGGCTAACCCAATGTAATTCTGTGGAGAGGCGTCACCTCTACCCCTAAAGAGAAAAGCGATGTAAACTAGTTAAACGTATAGGTATGCGGCTAACCCAATGTAGTTCTGTGGAGAGGCGTCACCTCTACCCCTAAAGAGAAGAGAAAAGTGATGTAAACCAGCTAAACGTATAGGTACGCGGCTAACCCAATGTAATTCTGTGGAGAGGCGTCATCTACCCCTAAAGAGAAAAGCGATGTTAACTAGTTAAACGTATAGTTATGCGGCTAACCCAATGTAATTCTGTTGAGAGGAGTCACCTCTACCCCTAAAGAGAAGTACGCTGTAGGCCAGAAAATCCCTTACCGTGGGTCGGGGAAAATTCTCGGCTTGTAAGAACTAAACGTATGTGTGCGCGGCTAAAGCAATGTATCTGATGGAGAGGCGTCACCTCTACCCCTAAAGATAAAACTGATGTAAATCAGCTAAACGTATAGGTACGCGGCTAACCCCTAAAGAGAAAAGCGATGTAAACTAGTTAAACGTATAGGTACGCGGCTAACCCAATGTAATTCTGTGGAGAGAGAATCCCTTACCGTGGGTCGGGGAAATTTCTCGTCTTGTAAGAACTAAACTACGTTATTAGCAAAAAATAGTGGAATATCCTACAGTCAGAGAACTCCTTACCTCGGGTGGGGGGAAGTTCTCGACTCAAAAAAATTAGACAAGTAAACAGTGGGAATAAGGAGACACTTACCGGTCCTCACGCTGTGCTGGCTTCCGAACGACTGACTGTTGACTGTCCAACAGCCTCATTTTATACCCGACTAACGGATTATTTCTTTGCATCAGCGCGTATGTGCAGTACATATTTATTTTATGCACATGCGCGCCGTGTTAAGCATAATATTTTTTTTGTGTGGTGTTGTTGTTGTTTTTCTTATGTGTTTATGTTTCTTTTTAGTATCGTGTCCTCTGTCAGTGGCTACCAAACAGACATAATCATATTTGCTTGGTGACTACTGCGAGTGTTTTGTTTTGTTGTTGTTTTTCCGGTACGGTGCTATAAAGCAGAGACCGGAAAAAAGAACGGTGATGTTTCACTAAAATGTCAGCTTAATATTAAATTTTCAACTTACTAACTAAATTTAATTCAATTCAATAATAATATGTTTTTGTTTGTGTAATACAGAGTTTCTCTTTTCTTATTCTTTGTAATGTAAATGTTTTATAATACAGTGTTTTCTTATTCTGTGTAATGGAAGTGTTTTGTAGTCCAGTGTATATAACTGTTCATGTTGCTTTGTTTTTGTTCTACTTTGGCTCCGTTGTTTTCTTTCCTGTGGGGGAAAATTTCTGGGCCCAGAAATTTGTCGTCACACTATGTCAACTGATTCAAGTTTGTCTGCATCGCCAGTCGCTTTTTTTGACTGCTGGTCAACTAGTTGTATGAATCTATCTAAACTTTTGGCTAATCCATCAAACTCAGAGGAATTAGCTTGGTGGCGTGTGAGGGGTTAAAACGGCTTGTAGTCATTTTTAATTTTTTATCTAATGATACTTGGGGAACTTTAATAACTATCGGATTGTCAACTAACTCTGAGTCTTTTAATACTACTTGGGGAACTTCAATATTTAAAGGAAAAAAAAATTGGAGTAAAGGACTTATATTGTATGGGTTATTGAATCGCGGGTCTTTTGTTTTCTTTGCCTCGTGAATATTTGTTATATTTTTTTTTGTGTTTTTTTTTTAAATTAATCACATATATTCACACACACATTTATTAAAAAATATATTTCTGTAGTTTTTGTTAGATGTTAAAAAAAAAATTTGTGTTGGCTTAAAGCAATATAATATATTAGCAATAGAGAGAGAGAAAAAAAAATTTAAACGCTTACGAGTTCATTTTGTTGTTGGATGTTGCTGTTTTGCGAATTCAAGTGATTGCAGGTAAAGCACGTCGAAATATTGATGTGAAAGGTTCCTCTCTGATGTGCTGGATGCTGGTGGTTGGATTCTGGTGATTATGTTGATGATGAAATAATGATGTTAGTGCTGTAGATGCTTGTGATGATGATTGATGATGACGGTGAGGTGCTTGAACTCTAGGATTTAGTTCATTGTTGTTGCTTTGAATTTAGAAATACTAATATCACTTTTGCTAGTGCTGCTCTGTTGATCACAATTAAATTTACTAACTCTTGGCTCTCTAGAGTTGTTTGGGCACAAAACCTGCTATTATTGTTTCCCTTTTTTTAACACTTTAAAATAAACAGTTTTTTTTTGTTTTTGTTGTTTTTTTTTGCATTTATTCGTCTAAAAAGATTGTATTTTATAATAGTAGCAGAACTTTGAACACTACTTTCACTGATTTTTTTTTTAAATAAAAAAAAATCGGGATACTAGGCAGATGCTTTACCTAGTAATCCCACCGCTGCCACCAAATGTTGGGTCGTGGTAGTGCGCAAAATAAAACACAGATGAAATAATGTATATACAGTTTTTATTAATAGTTTTTAATGCGCTGACCGTTAGGCAACTTGCCTAATCGGATGTTTGAAATTGACTGATTCATCCATCGTTCCATTCCTTCCTCCATGCCTTCGTTACTTGATTTTTTAGTGCAGTTCAAGCTGAACCGTTCTGTTGACCTGCATGTGTCCGCATCGCAATTCTCGCAGTCGTTGTACGAACAAGCGAATGCGAGAATGCAATTGACAATTGAAAATGTAGACGCTGCGGTGGGTCGTCGGTGTCCGATTTAGAATTTGGGATAAAAGAATAGATTGAAGATGGATCGTCGGATTTAGAATAATAGGAATTGTAGACGCCAGGGTGGGTCGTCGGATTTAGGATAATAGATTTGGGTTATTGGAAAAATGGGTTACATTATCCATAATGTAACATTAGAAATAGAAAAAAATGGGAAATGTGCGTAGCACATGTTTGGGAAGTGAAGGATATTATGAAATGTGCGTAGCACATGTCTAAGGGGTTGTGTGTGGTCACAACAATGGATGCAAGGACCGGTTCCACTGCTCGGTGAGATATACCATCAAGTCACCCGTGGGACGTTGCCCACGAAATCCGTACTGCTTGTCACTAAGGATTACGTTGGTTTCAAGATATTTCATGAGCTGAAAATTGATCAGCGTTTCCATGACCTAGGAAAGAATGGATGTTAGTGCTATGGGTCGGTACGAAGAAGGAGACGACGGCTCGCCTTTTTTTGGGTATGGGCTGGACAAAGGCTGCTTTCCAACCACTCGGGAAGAGTCCAGAAGAATACGACTGATGGAAAAGTTTACGCAATGGTAATGCCAGCTTGTAAGAATGGGGAAATACCATCTGGCCCAGCGAAAGACCAAAAATTTTTACTACCTTTAGGACATTGTAGTATCTTTTGGTCGTAGGCAATTTGACTCGACGAAGATGAGCATTGCAATCATTTCTGCCTCCTTTAAAATTTGTTCGGTTTTACACAGAAAGGGTTTGCTTTGTAAAACTTGGCATACCTTGCAAAAAAAATAAGAGCTTCAATAAAAAAAAGGTCTTCACTGTAATTTGTTTTAAAATAAAAGGTCTTTCATTTAATAGAACTAACCACTATTAAACTCAGCGAACAACTCATGATCCCTTCCTACGGGTGTAGTCTGGCCAGAATGGCGAAGCCACCCAGAATTGTGTACATTGAAATCAGTGTTATCATCATTTGTGACAATTCTTGCACTTGAATCAGACAGTGCATCAAACTCGTGAAGAGTAGAAATTCTGTCTAAGTTGGGGCTTCTAAATAAAGGTATAAAGAAAGTAGTAGTGATTGTTGCGCCCTTGTACCATCACTCTCAGCCATATAAAATTAAATTCCGCATTGGAACATTGGCTTGATTGAGACAAAAGTTTAAACGCAACATCACTATGGACCGGGGGAAAAATAATGGCACTAAACTATACCTAGGCAGATTTAAATCCGAAGTATCAGAATTCTCAAATCCTTGAGTTTCGCTCAGTGTCAAAATTGCTACACTGTGGACATGTACATATGTAAACAAAGCAAAAACATTCGTTTTCAGCCAACGTATGTAGCTGATATCCACTCTGAAACTACACATAACTACAAAAAACAAACATACAAAACACAACTTACCGCTTTCTTTAAATGAATTTGAGTAGTGAATGACTCACAATGGATTATGAACACAAATTGTCGCCAGTGTTATACCTTCACGACAAAATGTGTTAAATCAACAAACACTCACAATCCGTTATTCTAATAGCTAAAGAATTATATCATCAAACTGCCGCATGCAAAATATACGACAGTTTTGTTTCACAAGTTCCTTAGGTTCGTTGTTGGATATGAGGTACAGGGACACCACACACTGCACTTTGCACTTGCTTTTCGAGCGACCGCGCGAGCCGTTATTTTAACTATAGCACTTGTTATTGTGCCCAAACACTAGTTTTAAACAACGCGCTTGCTGAAGTGCAGCACGACCATGTACCGCGGCGATTTATTTATTTATGCTAAATGTCCAATCATGCAATTGAACGATCCACGTTATTTCATTGTACGAGTAATCAGATTTTGTTATTTTATGTACGCCAATTTGTGCCATCTTGAACTTGCCCGATCCACGCTATTTTTAAATTCTCTATATTAACATCGTGGCTGTCTAGCTGGTCAAATTTTCTGATCAATTTTTAACCCACTTCCCAAAGCCCGATTTTATGGAAACACATGTACATTTCCGGTAACAATACTTTCTATTAAAAATTTTTTTTACAGATTTTATAAAAAAATACCCGATTTTCTTCAAATTTTTTACGCATGGGTATCTCGATGGACAAAACTATTTGTAAAATTTTTGGAGAAATCGGGCCCCGGTGTCGAAAGGCCCCATACAAAATTTTAAAAAATTTACCCGATTTTCGTCAAATTTTATGTTTAATCCTATGGACATAGCTTTTTGTTAAAATTTGGAAGTGGCCGCAGGGCCGAGTGGCTCACATCTAATTTTTTTAAAATGTACCCGATTTTCTTCAAATTTTTTACGCATGTGTATCTCCCATTTTGTAAAAAATTAAAGCGATCGTGCCCCGGGATCGGGGGCACCCATACTAATTGTTTACAAAATTCACCCGATTTTCTTCAAATTTTATACGCATGTGTATCTCCGATGGACAACACTTTTTGTAAAAATTTGGAATTGACCGGGCCTCGAGGTCGGAGGGCTCCCTAACGAAAAATTTAAAAAATTTACACGATTTTATTCAAACTGCAGATCCCCGATTAGAGAAATTACACGAAAATTTTTAATTTTTATGGGTTGTTTTATTTTATTTTAATTTATTTTTTTATTTTATTGTCTGTATTTTCGACTAATTTGAGGTCCTTTTTAGCCACCTTCCGACCTAGAGAGTTGAAATTTTATAAGTGTCGTAGTCCAAAACATCGTGTCGCGTATCGCGTGTGGCGCGTGAGATTGATTGATATTTTTGTTTTTTCTACTTCTTTGAGGTCCTTTTTAACCACCTTTTACATGACCTAGAGCTGAAATTGTGTGAGTGTGTCTAAGTCCAAAATAGCATTTTTTATATTCTGCTTAAGACACGTGTCGCGTGTGGCGCGTGTGATAGGTTTACAATTTTTTTTTTGACTTCTTTGAGGTTCTTCTCAACCACCTTCCACATGACCTAGGGAGCTGAAATTATGTGAGTGTCTAAGGCTAAAAAAGCATGTTTTATATACCCTGCGAAGCGTGACGTGTGTTGCGTGTGACGCTTGTCATTGGTTTAAATTTTTGTTTTTTCAACTTCTTTGACCACCTTCGACACGACCTAGAGGACTGACATTTTGTGAGCAGGAATGTCAAGGGCTAATTTTGATATCCCGCGTGTGACGAGTTGGGTGTGGCGAGTGTGATGCGTGGAAAAAAGAAAATACTTGCTCAGATATTTTGACGATTATTACCAAATAATAAAGGACTGTGTGGCGTATGTCGATGTATACATAAAAGTTTGTACCCGAAAAACTAAATTTTTTACATTGATTTGTTCTTATTTTATTTATGCTAAATTAGCAATCTTCCATTTGCACATGCACGTTCCACGCTATTTTATTGTTATAAGATATTGGTATATTATTTATGCTTACTGTACAATCTTGCTTTTTTCACAAGACCCTGGACTAATCCATGCAGTAGGAATTGTGGCAAAATGTCTGATCCTTTAGTTTATAGTACCAGTGGTCCGCCAGCTTCAAACATTGGATGTGTGGCCAATTGTTATGTGTAAATTGTTGTCCTGGCATTTTTCATGTTATAGCAGGTATTACAAGAGCCTATGGTGAAGCGGACCTTCATGGCCCGAGCTTCCAGAAGAGCAATGGCTAATGTGCATCCGACCATGAACATACAGTCATTAGATTTACGCAGAGGTGAAAGAAGGAAAACCAGCAGGCCAGCAATGACCTTGTATCACAATCTGAGCGCAAGCAAGTGTTGGAGTACTCAGGGGTGCTGAGAGAAGGAGAGAAGGATGCCTACAAAATGCATCGCTGCCGTATGTGAACATCCATCCGATTATTATCTTAGTGAATAGCAGATTTAACCAGCTTCTTATCATAGTCACATAACAAGATGTTGCATGGTGATGTACAACTGTGCATGCGGTACATCAGACAGCGTTTTTGCATTACTTAACTTCGCCGTACAATAAAAACACACATTTGGCGCTGTGTCACCTGTTTTCGTCAGAAACAAAACTTCGTCGAGCAACTAATGGGTAATCTTTAAAGAGATCATGCGCAGCCAACAAGAGCGGTGCGGAGAGCAGGGCAGGCTGCTCTTAAATAATTGAAAAGGTCTACATCGAATTATTCCTTTGCATGGCGACAAGAGCAGTGCATTTAGAGCTGGTAAGCGACCAGACTGCAGCATCATACTTATTTGCCTTCTAAAGATTCACAGGATGGCATGGGAGATGTGCAGTGCTATAGAGCGAGAACGCAACCACTTTCATATGGGCTCTAACAACGATCTAATGAAGGCAGAAAAACTACGGACAGGTCGTATTGTGCAGGAGCAAATTAGTGCAATGGGCGCCGACTGGAAGTTCATCGTGCTAAGAGCGCCAAACACAGGAGGTATTTGGAAAGCTGGAGTTAAGCCCATGAGCATCATTTACAGATGATTTTGGGTAACCATATTTTTACGTTTGAGACATTACCGACGGACTTGGTGCAAATCGATGCGTGCCTTAATTCCAGACTACTATGTGCATTGTGTAAAGACCGAATCTATCTGAGCGCGCATACTCCCGTCGATTTTCTAGTCGGTGAACAACTAGTGCAGCTACTGCCAACTGATGTGTGCGAAGTTCCACCAAATATTCTTTTGAGCAGTCGTCAAGTGCGGTATATCGGTGCGATTTTTTGTACCACAATAAAATTAATTGTAGTCCATTTTAAATTAGTGCGTTATATTTATTCATTAGTTCTTTTACTTTATTTTTTACCCATTTACCCATTTCCGTATCTCCTGAGTCAGAAAAAGCGAAAAATTAAAAATCTCAGTCTGTCTGCCTGTGTCCACTCTACAGCCAAGACGCCTGAATTGATGGGGATTTTTATTGTTATGAATTCATATTTAAGAATTTTTAAATTAATTGGGAGGTCTCAGTTGATTTTGGCGGAAATTGGCCAACCGGAAGTGGCAGTTTACTTGTACAGTTTTTCGAGTTTTTGCAAATATCTTAAAAAGTATAGCACTTATCAGAAATCTGTTAAGTGCAAAAGAAATTAAAAAAAATTAAAAGAAAAATTTAAAAAAAATTTAAAAATATAAGGAAAATTAAAAAAAAAAATAAAAATCTAAAAAAAATTAATATACATTTTACGTTTACTGAAGATTCCGGTTCTGTCCGTTAAAGAAAGTCGTGTTGTGGCCACACCTCCATTTTTTAATATATAAACGCCTATCAAAAACTTAACCGGTAGGCCAATTTTATTTCTATTAAAAAAAAGTTTGTTTCAATTCGACGTCAAAAACGCAAGAATGAAATTTTTTTACCTCAGAGAGATATTTTTCTTTCACGATGAGTTTATATGCAAATATGCAAACAAATTTGAATTATGTATAAAAAGAAAATTTAAAGACAGAATGAAAAGAAATAAAAAACAACTCATAAAAATTAAAAATTTTCAGACACATTCTCTAAAAACCAAAAGTATATTGAATTTGACTGTATTCCTCCACGACTAGAGGTTAAATAGATTGAAAGACTTCGAAATATTGTGAATTTATAAATTGCAAAATTTTAATTTATTAATTTTAATAAAGAACACTGTGCGATGAAGTTAATTTTATGAGAACAAAAATCAAAAATGACCGACTAATAGCAATGCCTTAGATTTTTGGCGAGTGCGTTCACTTGGCGAACTTTGCGCGTGTCTCCACCAGTGTTTACACACCGCAACATAAAGCCCCCCGTTGAAAGCACTCATTTTACGCAGAGGTGAAAGAACGCGAGCGCGAGTCGATGAATGGCCCTTTTGAATGACCCATGCTCTGTTTTGACTGTTGCCACCCGAACTATTCCGTCGTTGCCTGGATGCACTTCTACAATCCGCCCAAGATGGCATTTTTGTGGCAGAAAGTTGTCATCGGCTATAAGCACTAACGTACCCAGATTTGTGCGCGATGCAGATGTCCATTTCGCACGACATTGTAATTGCGCAACATATTTCTTCAACCGTCTTTCCCAAAATCCTTGTTGCAATCGTCGAATTATTTGTAACCGATTAAGACGACTCACCTTCAAGTCCGTCAAATCAACAATTAAAAAATGACCGGGTGTGAGCGCCGAATAATCTGACGGATTCGATGACATCGGTGTGAGTGGCCGCGAGTTCAATACGGCCTCTATTTTGGCGATTACCGTGCAGGTTTCTTCGTAGGTCAGAACGGAGGCCCCGAGGATTCGATTAAGGTGGTGCTTGGCAGACTTTACGGCTACCGCCTTTGTTTGTCGCTGTCCTCGTTGTTTGTAGTGAGCCCATACTGGGCCACAGAAATCGACACCGCTTGTAACGAACGGTCGGGCTGGCTTCACCCGCTGCGCTGGTAAACTTCCCATAATTTGCTGATATAGTACTGGACGGTATTTCGCACATTTAAGGCACCGATGGGCGACTCTGAGAGCAACGTCTCTTCCTTGAAGGACCCAAAATTGATTGCGCACAGCGGCCAAAAGTGCTTCTGGCCCAGCATGTAGGTTCCTGCAATGAAAGTGTTCGAAAAGCGAAAGGACAAATGGTGAATCATTTGGTAATAAAAGTGGGTGTGTTATATCATATGACAAGCCTGCGTGCTGTAGACGTCCTCCTACGCGAATTAAATATTCCTTATCAAGAAACGGGCTTAACTTTTTCAAACGACTTCGATTGGAAATTGGTTTGTCCAACAAAATTTGTCGGTATTCCTCAGCAAACGTGTCCCTCTGTATCGCCTGAACGATATACTTCTGTGCTCTTGATAATTCGAGTGGAGTGAAACAGCAGTCTCGTAATTTATTTTTTCGCTTAAATATACGCTCATCAATAAAGCGTAAGACATACGGAAAGACTCTAAGCATCCTCCCATATGAATTGGCAAAACGACACGATGAAACAATGTTGTCGTTCTTCTTCAACGCGACCAGAGTAACTTCCATCTTTCTTCGCTCCGGCGCATTTTTTACATCTGCTGACTTGTCTTGCGCCGGCCAATGTGTAACATCAAGCACCAAGAACTGTGGTCCATCAAACCATATGGTGCATTGGCTTAATTTTTCAGGGGCTAAACCCCTTGAAACGAAATCTGCTGGATTATTCATTGTACTCACGTGATTCCACGCATATTTTTCAGTCAATCGTTGAATTGTCGCGACTCTGTTTGACACGAAGGTGGTCCAGTTAGCTGGGTGAGCCGCTATACAATTAAGAACGATCTTAGAATCGGTCCAACAAAATATTCTATCGAATGTGAGCTCCAGCTCCGAAACGACCCGATGCAATAGGTTTGATAAGAGCTCCGCAGCACAAAACTCAAGACGAGGCAACGAGACCGTTTCGATTGGCGCTACTCGAGACTTCGCACACAACAAGCTACTTTGTATACCATTTTGATCTATGCTACGAACATAAATGCAACATCCATATGCTATGGTCGACGCATCTGCAAACCCGTGCAATTCTACCTTGGTAATCACTGCCTTGAATGCAAATCGAGGAATTGCAAACCCCTTTATCGATGATAACTCTTTCCGAAATTTTTTCCACTGTGAATGATATAGCTCTGGCGAAACAGCGTCCCAATCCAATTTCAATCACCACAAATGCTGAATGAAAATCTTGGCTGCTACGACTACGGGATTAGGCAGTCCTAATGGGTCGAATAAAGTTTCAATGTCTGCTAAGATTCGACGTTTGGAGACTAGGGCAGCTGTGACCTTGGCAATATACTCGTATCGAAAAACATCTTC
This sequence comes from Nephrocerus scutellatus, assembly GCA_947095585.1. NCBI lineage: Eukaryota > Metazoa > Arthropoda > Insecta > Diptera > Pipunculidae > Nephrocerus > Nephrocerus scutellatus. The sequence continues at coordinate 56,652,701 of OX352765.1, forward strand.
TGCTGGATGCCACGAGAGCCCCAACGTTTTCACACAGTCGCTTGACTCGAAACGAATTGGCGTTACCGGAGATGTATCAGGAATTCCATGCATCAGACGGTGATCATTGGATGCCCATTTTCTTAATTCGAAACACCCAGCCTTTAATATTTTATCCACCTCCTCTCTCAGCTGCAATGCTTGTTCTATAGTGTCTGCGCCAGAAATCATATTATCCACGTAAAAGTCCGTAAGTATTGTCTTGGCACCCAATGGGAGCGTCGTGATGCTCTCCTGCGCAAGATAGTGCAAACATCGAATAGCGAGAAATGAGGAAGGCGCCGTTCCGTACGTTACGGTTTTAAGTCGGAATACCTGCAATGGGTCGGATGGATTAGCTGGCCATAAAATACATTGCAAGTAAGTTTGCTCTTCATCCAGAGAAACCTGCCGATACATCTTCGATATGTCTGCGATTAAGGTGAAGCGGCGAACTCTGAAGCGCCAAATATTCGAAAATAAATCCTTTTGGACAGTTGGCCCGACTTTCAAAATTTAATTTAGTGATTCGCCCGAAGTAGTTCTACACGAAGCATCAAAAACGACACGTAGCTTCTATGATGCGCTCTCTGGTTTGAGAACGCAATGATGGGGCAGAAAATACACGCATTTTGAGCGCCTCTCGTCATCCACCCTTTCCATATGGTTTAAGGCTTCGTACTCAATCATGAACTCCCGATACTGTTGGAGAACCTCAATATTCTGTTGAAACAGTTTTCTAGGTTTAGAAATCGGATTTTGGCTATCCAAAAACTGGTACTACCATCATCTCCAAACCTGTGGCGAAGCGACTTGATCGAGACTCAATTTGGACAACAACCTTGTGCTTTACGCGCGTGTGCGCATCATTTAGTCCGTTGATTAAGCCGTCTGCCTTCATCCTTTTGAAATTTAACCCCCGCGCTAGGCCGTCCGAAATAAATAAAAGTCTAGCAATGCACGACATTCTATTGCTATTCCTTGTTGGTTGCGAACCTTAACTATCGCCGTAGCCAAAATAACTGACTCAGGCTTATTAAACGAAACAGGATCCTACTTGCATGATGAGTGAAGCACTGCCTTGGATTTATTCTGCTCAAATCTCAGATCGCTGGTCTCCTCCATTTCGACGACGGTATTTGTTTGTTTTGGAAGTACCGGATGCTCTGTCTTACGATGCAAAAGAGTATGATGCCGTCATTTGCATTTCAAGCAAAAAGCAGCTCGACAAAATCGCACCTTGTGACCCTTGTTCAGACAAATGATACACAATTCTAATTTCTTTGCTTTGTTAAACCGCTCGCCCGCCGTTAATAAATTGAATATTTGGCAACGAGTTATACCATGATCACGGCTGCTACAAATATTGCACTGCCATTGTCAAGAACTTGAAACGGTTGCACTCAAAGTAGTGCTACGGCCGGAGTACCGATTAATAACTGGCTTGGCCGGAGGCGGTCTAGAAACTGATGATGAACTGGGTGCTGAGTTATACTCCTTTTTTTCAAATGCTCGGCAACGTCTTGTTAGGCATCTCTCCAAATCCCTTCAAACAGGTAATTTGTCATTAGATACTTCCTCTTCCCATTTGGCTAACGACGCGTCGTCTAATTTATTTGCTACCACGAACAGCAAAAATGCATTGCAAAGTTCCTCTTGACTGCCCAACGATGTCAACGCCCACATGTTGCAGTTTACTGTGTCAACAAGATTGCGAAGTGACGACGCTGACCTTATAACTAGCTTAATTTCGTGCAATGCACGAATGTGCGCCTGAGAGATGATGCGCTTATTTTCATATCTTTCACGCAGCAGTTTAAGCGCCTCTAGGTAGTTTGCTTCGGTCATTTCCAGCACCTTGACAGTATTACTTGCTGGCTCTCGCAAACAGTTTCGCAAATTAGTAAATTTTTCGATCGGTGATAACTGCTCATCACCGTACACTAATGTACATAATGGTCTGTAAATATCGTGCCACTCCGTATAATTTCCGTTGAAATGCGGCAATTCTATTTTCGGAAGACGACGAGGTGCATCTTGCGCCTGACTAATGTTTGCGAACGATTGATGTAAGTCAGTGCCTTGCACCGACAAGCGACGAGTCCTCGCTTGAACCGACAATAGCGTGGCCTTCACATTACAGTACAGTGTCCTCAAATTTTTCGCGAACATCCTTCTCCAACTCCGTAGGGTGCAGACTCTCGATGCTAGCCTGTACTGTTTCGAATTAGTTAGGTTAGGATGTTAGGCACGATGTCTGAAAATGCTTATCGACTCGATTTTTGTGTGAATGCGATGCAAAAATGTGAAGTGAGCGAAATGCTAATTAGTTTTATGTTTGATGCGAACTTACGAAATAAACTAAATTTATGTGTGATGCGAAAATTCTATTCGCATGCAAAAAATGCTTTTCGCGATATAAAATTAATTTTATGTGTGCGAATGGAATCGATTTTCAGCGTTGCTTTCTGGATTTATATCCGGCTACGAAGGACCAATGATTCCTCCACGAGTAGAGGAATAGAGTTAAATCGAAAGACTTCGAAATATTGTGAAATTATAAATTGCAAAACTTTAATTAAATAATTTTAATAAAGAACACTGTTCAATGAAGTTAATTTTATGAGAACAAAAAGCAAAAATGACCGACTAATAGCAATGGTGACGACGAACGAACTTAGCTCCTCTTTCTTTTTTTTTTGCCTTTGATTTTTGGCGGATGCGTTCACTTGGCGAACTTTGCGCATGTCTCCACCAGTGTTTACACGCCGCAACACGACTATAAATGCTGAAATATAAAAACACAACCACACTGCAACAAAAAACTAACAAAAAAACAACTCCAATCGGAAAGCAAACAGCGCTGCCCACAGCGCACAACGCACACAGAACACAGTCTTATAGTATGAAATAAAAAAAATTTGTATGGGAGCCCCGGGGTCGTCGGCCCGATCACTCTCAAATTTTAATAAAAAGTTTTGTTACCGGAAATAAGCATGTGTACAATATGTTAATAAAATCGGGCTTTGGGAAGTGTGTAAAAAATTGTTCACAAGATCTGACCAGCTAGCCAGTCCGCCAGCCACGGGCACGCGAAGTTAATATAGAGAATTTAAGAAAAAACAGCCAATAAAAATTAAAATTTTTCGTGTAAATTTTCTAATCTGGGATTCACTATGTGCAAAGTTTGAATAAAATCGGGTAAATATTTTTTTAAAAATTGTTTGGGAGCCCCCTCTCCCGATCACTACAAAATTTTTACAAAAAGTGTTTCCATAGGAGATACACATGTGTATAAAATTTGAAAAAAATTGGGATATAGGAGCCCCTCGGCTCTGGTGCCACTTCCAAATTATTACAAAATGCGTTGTCCATAGGACATGTGTGTATTAAATTTTAAGAAAATCAAGATATTTTTTTTTAAATTTCAAAATTCGCTGAGTTGAACGGTAATGGTAAGACAGCTCTAGGATTGGGTCGGTAACTGAGCGGGGTGACCGATATTAGTGTCGATTCTATGGTTTTCAGGGTTGCTGAGTTGAATGGTGATTGTAAGACAGCTCTAGGGGGATGGTGTCGATAATTGAGGGGGTGTGACCGATATTAGTGTCGATTCTATGGTTTTCTGGGTCGCTGAGTTGAATGGTGATGGTAAGACAGCTCTAGGGGGATGGCGTCGATAATTGATGGGGTGTGACCGATATTAGTGTCGATTCTATGGTTTTCTGGGTCGCTGAGTTGAATGGTGATGTTAAGACAGCTCTAGTGGGATGGGGTCGATAACTGAGGAGGGGGGGGGGGTGACCGATGTTAATGTTGATTCTATGGTTTTCAGAGTCGCTGAGTTGAACATTGATGGTAGTGTAGCTCTCGGGGAATGGGGTCGATAACTGAGGCTGGTGGTGTTCGATATTAATGACGGTTCTATGGTTTTCGGGGTCGCTGAGTTGAACGATGATGGTAAGACAGCTCTATGGGGATGGGGTCGATAATTGAGTGGGGGGTGGGTTACCAATATTAGTGTCGATTTTATATTTTTCAGCGTCGTTGAGTTGAGTTGAGTTGATTGACAGCTTCTGACTATTTGCCGCTGTGACTTCTCTTACATGCGGTTGTGACCTATTCACAATGTGCGGTTCATAATTCGACATGTGTGCCGTAGCACCGCTATCAAAGAACCAATCGTCGGGCGACACACATTTCTGTGCAACAAAAGAACTGTACATAGCAGTCTTTTCGTTTTTTAATTTCGGACAATGCTTTTTAAAATGCGGCCACCGCAATCAAAACACTTTACTCTTTTCTTTGTCTGCAAATACTTTTGCTTCTTCACTTTGCTCAAATTCGACTTCTTATAACAAAATGTATTTCACATAATCGACTTAAATTTCTTTTACTTTTGCTTCGATTGTCTTCACCATTGATTTGAATTGATCCGGTAAATCACACAAAATAATCGCACCCGCTGTTTGTTTCAAACTGGTCGCTGTCAAGCGAATTTTGCGATGTCTAAAAGGCACAATAAGCTTGGGCATCACATAAAGCAAATCGTCAAACGAATTAACTGGTTTTGTGATTCAGACTGGGCTAATGATCTCGTCAAACGAAGGTCAACGACCGGTTATTTATTTGTGATGCAAAATGGCACAATTTCATGGTGCACACACATGCAAAACCACCTGCGTTAACTACGACTGATGTAAAGGTATGTTTACTCGTTGTGTAATGGTAAGACTGACGATGTAAAGTTGTAATGTAAAAACTAAGCCGTTGGACAAACTATGTTGGTGTGGTTTCGCTAAGCAGTAAGCTGCAACCAGCGGCGGGGTGTATGTTTAACTCTGTTTTTATTCTGTAAAATCTACTTCTTTTATACTAATTCTAACAATGTAAATTTCTTATCTACTAATAGAAAATATGTATGTAACTAATTCAGTGCATCGTCATCGATGCACTTGAAATAGTTTCGTTATGTACAATAGTGTGCTTATTATTGATGCACTTGAAATGCTAATGCTATAGTAGGGCACGATGCAAATGCTCTACTTGTTGTGTATGAATCATAGTGCACCGTGTCGGTGCTTGCCGAACACGTGTGCTTTGTTTATGTTGTGATGTAATTTATTGTTTTGTGAATGTTACTGATTGTGTGTGCTGTTTGTATTGACATTTGGTTTGTGTTTATTTGGGTGGTGTGTATCAATTGTGGATATACACTACACCCTTACCCTTTGGAAAAAAAAATTTTTGTTTTGTATATAAAAAAAAATTTTTTGTGTAGGATTTTTGATGATTTTTTTTTTTTTTTTTTGTTTAAGTAATGTTGAAAAATGCGTTAAATTTAATTATATGAATTGGTAGTTAGCTTAATCTAGGTTGGTATAATTTTAATTGATTATTATGTAATACGGTTATGTCGGTATTTACACCTTGTTTATCTACTACTGTGTATGGTCCTTTGTATGGACTTTGGTTTTTCCTCCTATTTTCTACTTTTACTAATACTAGGTCTCCTATATTTATGTTTAATTTGTTAGTATTACTGTCTAACGTTCTTTTCATTTTTACCTTAGTTGTTAGGTCTTTTGCACGGTTTAGTGCTGTATTGAGTCTGACTCTTAGCTCGTTTGAATAATCGTCTAAATTGTATATTTTGTTGTCGTTTTTGTATTTATCTGAGGGTAGTCTTGCTAGTTTACCGTAGATAAGTTCATATGGCGTGTAGCCTGTGTCTATGTGTGGAGTTGTGTTGTATGCGAATGTAAAGTATGGTACCCATTTGTCCCATTCATTGTCGTTGACAAAAGTCAAAAGAAATTCGTTAAGTACTCTATGGTTACGTTCGAGTGCTCCTATTGTTTGGTGATGGTATGGTGTGGAAAATGTTTGTTTTATTTCTAGTAGTGAACAAATATTTCTTAGTAGTTCGTTAGTGAATTCTGTCCCGTTGTCTGATTTGAGTACCTTAAAATGTCCGTATTTTAAAATAAATTGTTCGACTATTGTGCAAGCTTTCTCAGAGTCGAATCTGGATTCGCTGATTTATCGCTGCAACTTACGTGTACATAGTTATTTTCAATATTTATTCTGCAGTTTTTTACATTTTTGTCGACATTGAATTTTAATTTCTTCATATTCCTTATTTCATTAATGGATGTGCATTCCCACATTTGAAGTTGATCAGGCTTCTGTTGAGAGCTGCATTTCTCCGTAATATCCTCTTTCTTATTGTTTTTGGTCATTCCCCTTGTAATTATTAACGTTTTCTTGGCTTTTTCATCTATTTTATGTGGTATCATCTCCTTTAATATATCTGAGTCTAATTGTATTCGCGATAATGCATCTGCGTTTGTGTTTAATTTTCCTTGTTTGTAGATTATTTCAACATCATAGTCACATAGGTCTAATCGTATTCTTGTCATCTTTGACGATGGATTGCTGTGGGTAAATAGAGACACTAGTGGTCTATGGTCCGTGACTACTGTGAATTTTCTTCCGTAGAGATAAGGTTTAAAAAAATTTATACTCCAGTGTATTGCTAGGAGTTCTTTTTCTATGACTGGCTTGTTTAGGTCGTGTTTTTGCAGTGATTTACTTGCGAATGATATTGGTAAGTCATACCAATCTCACCTTGCGAGAGTACTGCACCTAAAGCGAAATTTGAAGCGTCAGTCGTCAATATGAATGGTTTGTCAAAATCAGGGTATTGCAATATTGGTGGGCTGATTAGTTTTTCTTTCAGTGTTTCAAAGGCATTCTGGCAGTTTGTTGTCCATTCAAATTTAGTGTTTTTCTTCAATAGGGAATTTAAATCTTTGGCTATATCTGCGAAGTTTGGTATGAATCGTCTGTAGTAGTTGCAGAATGCAACGAATCGTTTGACGTCGTCTGTGGTCTTTGGTGTCGGATAATCTATAATCTTTTTAAATTTTGCAGGGTCAGTCTTAACTCCGTCTTTAGTTATTAAATGTCCTAGGTATACTACTTCTGGACGTAGGAAACAACACTTTTCTGCATTGAGTTTCAGATTATAGTGTTTTAAACGGTCTAAAACTTTGATTAGATTTTGGTTGTGGTGGTCTAAACTACATCCGTAGATGATAATGTCATCTACGTATAAAAATGCTTCAGTTTCAAGTCCAGCTAATGCTATGGTGAGCATTCTTTGGAAACTATTTGAGGATATTTTTAGTCCAAAAGGTAGACGTTTGAATTGATAGTGTCCGTTTGGTGTCGAAAATGCTGTCAATGGTCTTGAGTCTTTTTCTAATCCTATCTGGTGGAAGGAGCTTGTCATGTCGAGCGTTGAGAACCATTTAGCTCTCCCTAGCTTGTCTAAGATGTCATCTAAACGTGTTAATGGAAATTTGTCATTAACGATTTTGTCGTTGAGTTTCCTATAGTCGACAACTACTCTCCATTTGTTTTTGTCCGTTGTATTCTTTTTTGTTACGAGTAATAGTGGAGCATTGTAAGGGCTAACTGAGTGTTCTATTATATCGTCTTCGAACATTTTATTTACTTGATTTTTTATGACTTCCATGTTTGCGTGTGGTAGTCTGTAGTTTTTTATGTATACCGGTGTGTTGTCGTTTGTGGATATTTTTTGTGTGTAAAAATTGTTTGTTGTCAGATGGTCGTTTTCTAAATGAAATACTTCTTGGTATTGTTCTAAAATTTTTAGATTTGTGTTTTTTGAATGTTCGTCTTTGCAGTCTATGTTTAGATGTTTTTTAACCTTTTTGAAACGTTTGTTGTCATGGTTTGTGTTCACTGAAGTTTAGTATGTCGTAGTCTTTTAGTGGCTTGGTCTCTAATTTGATGTTTTTTAATATTACTTCTGAGTTGGTTGCGTTTAGAATTCTGATGTGTGTCATACCCGTTTTGGGTGCAATTGAGTTGCTTAAATAAACACCATCAGTTAATTCTTTGTTTAATATTACTCTGTCTTCGTTTATTTGTAGCTTAATTGGTTGTATTATTTGTGTCCGTGGTGGTACTGTTATTGTCAGAGTCCGCAATATTTTTGAATACATTAGTAGTGTTGTAATTGTTTCATTTACTATTATTGATATAGTAAACGTCTCATAGTCGATTTTGCAGAAAAATCTTTTGAGAAAATCTCTACCAAGTATGCCGTCTGTTTCAATTGGGAAATTGTTTTTTACCAATTAGAAATCGTGATTACAGTATGTGTCGCCTATTAGCAGATCGAGTTCTATTATGCCTAAAGAAAATGTCTCCTCTTTTGTTATTCCTGTTAGTTTGCAATTTTCTTCCGGGTAGAATGGTTCATTTTCAACCTTGTTTGAAACCTTGAAAATTGATATGTCGGCGCCAGTGTCTATTAAAAATGACATTTCTTTGTCTTTGCTTTTTAGTGTGATGTAATTTGTATTGCAATCCGAGATTTTGAACATATTTATTGGTGGCCTTGTGAAGAAAACACGTGCTCCGTGGCTTGCTCGTTTCCCTGGTAGTTGTTCATAGTGTCATTGTTTCCTTCATTGTGTAGTGTTCGTATGTAGTGATTAGGTCGTTCGTTGAAATTTGACCTTCTGCTTTGTTGATTTTGATTGTGATTATTATTTTGCCTGTATGTTTGCCTGTTATGATTGAAGTTGTTGTTAGGTTGTCTATAGCCGTAATTATTTCGTACGTTTGGTTGCCTATAAGTGTTTGGTGACCTTCGAATGTTGTCGTAGGTTCTGGTGTAGTTTTGTCTGTTTGGTTGTGTCGGTCTATTTTTGTTGAAATGCATAATTCTGTTCGTATGTTCCTTTTCGATTTCTAAAGCAAGGTTAATTGCTTCAGTGAATGTTTTTGGTTGAGCGGCAAATATGGTTGATTTTAGCTCATCTTTCAACCCATTCTTGAATATATTTAAAGCATATGTATCGTTCATTTTCGTTACTATAAATTTTTCGGTTTGATTTGTGGTACCGAGATCGTCAATTTGTAGTTTGTTTAAGTCTGTAATAAGGTTAGTTATTCTGTCCTTATTATGCTGTGACAGAAAAATTTCATTGTGTAATTTGTGTTAGTGATGTATGTATATGGGGTATAGTTGTTGATGATTTATATTTATTCCTTAGTTCTGTGTTGAGTGCTGTTAGGTTTTCCGGTGTTGTGTGTATTGTAGTTTTTACATTCGAACTTAATTTTACGTGGAAGATAAATTCTAGTAAATCTTCCTTAGCTGTATTATTTAGAGGTTTATCTACTAGTTCTATGATTTTTAAAAAGCTATCTAATTCCCTATAATTTCCTGAAAAAATATGCTATATATGCTGCTATGTTTGTGTTTTCTATTTCTATATTGTCTTCTGAGTATAATTCGTTTAAATTTATATTGTCTTTACTTTCTAAGTCTGTGTTTTCTAGAAATGTATTTAGTATGTCTAATGTGATTGTGTATTTTTCTTTGAATATTGTTTTTAGTTTGTTTATTTCAGTGTGTTTTTTGTGTAAAGGGTTATTTGTGATTTCTATAAATCTATCTTTCAGATTTTCTAGTTCTTCTATCCTTGTTTCTATTGTGTCTTTTCTGTATCTCCTATTTGACCACTTTTTGGCATTTGTATGTAGTGTTTCTATTTTCGAAATTATTTCCTGTGCCTTTTCCATTCCCTAGAAACAACTTCTCCTATTTAAAAAGTGGAAATACTAGTATAATAAAAATTTTTTTTTGTTTTTGTTTATTTTATTTTATACATTTTGTTTCTTATTGATTTGTTTGTGAAAATAATTTCTAAGGTAGTTATTAAATTTTTTTAATAAGAATATTGTTAGTGCTATTGTGATAATTATTGTTACTAATATTATTAATTCTACGTTAGTTTTATTTATTGTTGGTTTCTCGATGCTGTTGTTGTTGTTGTTGTTGTTGTATACCTTCTCCGTCTCTATGTTTGTTTCTTTTGAGAACCAATGTCCCATTATTTTGTTGTTTGTGTTTTCTCCTGGAGTTTAGTGTTTTCTTTAGAATGTCTATTTCCTCCCAGTATGCTGTTGCTAAATTCCAGGGGATTGGATTTTCCGTATTTCTTACTTGTTTAAGTAGGCTTGCCAGTATTCTTCTATCTCTAGTCTGTTGTCCTCCTCTTTTTTTTCTTGTGATGGATGTATCTATGTGTGGTATAGTGGTTCTTTTGTTGTCTGCAATTTTCTGTTGATTCTTGCGATATTGGTCCAGTGTCAACTTCTTTGGTCCTTGCTGCTTGTTGCTTGGTATGTAGATCGGGTGTTTTTCTTGTGTTGATGTTGTAGGGATGTATTCTTCCATTAAAAAAAAATTTTGTTTAATCCTTGCAGGTTTTTGGTTTTCGGTATTGATGTTTTGTCTGTTATGCGCGTGTTTGCAGGATCTTAAAAATTTTTTTTTAGGATTGTTGTTTTGAATCCTTTAATGTTGTCTGTGCGCGTGTTTGCAGGATCTTAAAAAAAAATTTTAGGATTGTTGTTTTGAATCCTTTAATGTTGTCTGTGCGCGTGTTTGCAGGATCGCCATGTAAAGGTATGTTTACTCGTTGTGTAATGGTAAGACTGACGATGTAAAGTTGTAATGTAAAAACTAAGCCGTTGGACAAACTATGTTGGTGTGGTTTCGCTAAGCAGTAAGCTGCAACCAGCGGCGGGGTGTATGTTTAACTCTGTTTTTATTCTGTAAAATCTACTTCTTTTATACTAATTCTAACAATGTAAATTTCTTATCTACTAATAGAAAATATGTATGTAACTAATGCAGTGCATCGTCATCGATGCACTTGAAATAGTTTCGTTATGTACAATAGTGTGCTCATTATTGATGCACTTGAAATGCTAATGCTATAGTAGGGCACGATGCAAATGCTCTACTTGTTGTGTATGAATCATAGTGCACCGTGTCGGTGCTTGCCGAACACGTGTGCTTTGTTTATGTTGTGATGTAATTTATTGTTTTGTGAATGTTACTGATTGTGTGTGGTGTTTGTATTGACATTTGGTTTGTGTTTATTTGGGTGGTGTGTATCAATTGTGGATATACACTACACTGAGGCGGAGTACATGTCCATGACAGAATGTATTCAAGAAGCTATGTGGCTGAAGAGCCTTAACAACAAACTGAATCCTACTGCACCAAATACAATTACGATTCATTGTGATAACCGTGGAGCTCACTGACCCCGAGGCCCGAGGGCCCTGAATTTTAATAGAAAGGGTTGTCATGGGAAATACACATGTGTGCAAAGTTTTAATAAAATCGGGCTATAGGAATTGGGTCAACAATTGATCACAAGATTTGGTGTGTCCGCCAGCCAGCCACGGGCACGCGAAGTTAATATAGAGAATTTAAAAATTTAAATTGTTCAAGTAAATCTCCAATAACCAAAAGTATACTAAATTCCACTACAAATGCTGAAAAATAAAAACACATTCGCAGCGCTGCTCATAGCGCACCACGCACACAGAATACAGTCATCATAGTATGACATCATAGTATGACCGCGGCCCGATCCCTCCCAAATTTTAATAGAAAGTATTGTCAGCGGAAATATACATGTGTGCAAAATTTCGATAAAATCGGATTTTGGAATATTGGTTAAAAATGGATCACAAGATCTAACCAGCCACCCAGCCAGCCAGCCAGTCCGCCAGCCACGGGCACGCAAAGTTAATATAGAGAATTTAATAAATAACTTATGTCTGATCAGATGCTATTAAGCCCTGCTAACATGGATGACCAAGCCAGGACAGCTTAAGACACCGCCTTTCAGGGCTCTGAGCCCTTTGGTGGAGTCAATTTAAATACTGCCACATAAAAAAATGGCAGCTTCTGGGAACTACAGATTTGTCAATCGCACTAGGAGAGTATATAAGGACTTAAAAAATCTAGGAGAAAAATCAAGACAAATTCCTATAAGGAAGCCTGAAATATCTTCTTAATAAACTAAAATTGTCTACGATGAAAGTGTGCATCCTCTTTCTGGAGAAATAGGATACTACGAATTGCGTCTCTGTGATTGCTTATATCTACTTCGGCTGAGTCAGGCAGAGCGTTACATGAGTAGAGCTTTAAAACTTGAACACAATGGACATAATCACTTCCATCAGCGGGCCGGGTTAATTAGCAAAACTCTTGACACATAAGGCCTTAAAGGCCGCAATGGTGTCTCTCTTTAAAAAAAAATTTAAAATAATATACCGATTTCCACAACCGAAATATCTGCTAATATTAACTTTAGCCGATCCATATTAACTGGCTTTCTAAATGACATACATTCTGCGCTTATCTGCTTTTAATTTCCTTTTTGGGGTAGACCTAAACTCAATGTTTTTCATAAATACAATATTAAATAATACTGTTAATGAAGATTTGTGTAATTTAAAAAAAATGATTTACTTAAATTTGTGTGTTCAGTGAATATAAAACGAAAAAAATTTAAATAAAACTTACCAAAACGTGTGCTTGCAATTATAATTACAAATCTGGTTAATGTTACACAAAAAGTGTGCATGTCTTTTTTCATGTTGTACAATTATTTCTTTTATTCCAAACAAGTTATTCTAAAAAAAAGAACATACATTTGTTAGATTCATACAGAAACAGATAAAAACAATCCATAAAAATTAAAATTTTTCATGTAAATTCTCTTAAAGGAGGTATATATGTGTGCACAGTTAAAACCGGGTTAATTTGGAAAAATTAAATATTAGAGCCACTTTACTTCAAAATTTTTATAAAAATTGCTGTCACGGGAGATACACAAGTGTATGGGAGCCCCCACCTTGGGGCCGGCTTACTCCCAAATTCAATTGGGAGTGTTATCATCGGAGTTAAACATTCGAAGAAAATCGGACTAATTTTTAAAAAAATATATGGGCGACCCTCGGGCCTCAGGGCCAAAATTTTTACAAAAATTGTTGTCCATCAGAAAAACACATGTGTTTAAAAGGTAAAGAAAACTGCGCTAATTTTTAAAAAATTTGTATAGGCACCCCTCGGACCTCAGAGCCCGGTCACTCCAAAAATTGTTGTCCACCGGAGATACACATGTGTATAAAATATGAAGAAAATCGGGTAAATTTTTTTAAAAAATTTGTATGGGGACTCACGACCCTGGTGATCTGGGTCACCGAAATTTTTACAAAAGTCTTTTCTCTCGGAGATACACATGTGTATAAAATTTGAAGAAAATTGTGTTACTTTTTTTATAAAATTTGTATTGGGCCCAGATCCTGTTTCCGGGGCCCGTGGTCTCCAAAATATTTACAACAAGTGTTATCCATTGGATAAACACATCAATATAAAATTTGAAGAAAATTGGGTTAATTTTTTTTAAAAAATTGTATGGGGCCTAACGGTTCCGGGGCCTGGGGTCTCCAGAATTTTTAAAAAATGCTCTCCAGAGGAGAAACATATGTACATAAAATTTGAAAGAAATCGGGTTAATTTAAAAAAAAATTTGTATGGGGTCTTACGACCCCGGGGCCCGGTGTCTCCCAAATTTTTACAAAAAGTGTTCTCCATCGTAGATATCCATGTATAAAATTTTTAGGAAAATCGGGTAAATGTTAAAAAATATTTGTACGGGAGCCGCCCGACCCCGATCCCGACGTTCCCAAAATTTTAATAGAAATTGTCGTCATCGAAGATATGCATGTGTGCCAAGTTTCATTAAAATCGGACTTTGGGAAGTGGGCTAAAAGTTGATTACAAACAAACAAACAAACAAACAAACAAACAAACAAACAAACAAACAAACAAACAAACAAACAAACAAACAAACAAACAAACAAACAAACAAACAAACAAACAAACAAACAAACAAACAAACAAACAAACAAACAAACAAACAAACAAACAAACAAACAAACAAACAAACAAACAAACAAACAAACAAACAAACAAACAAACAAACAAACAAACAAACAAACAAACAAACAAACAAACAAACAAACAAACAAACAAACAAACAAACAAACAAACAAACAAACAAACAAACAAACAAACAAACAAACAAACAAACAAACAAACAAACAAACAAACAAACAAACAAACAAACAAACAAACAAACAAACAAACAAACAAACAAACAAACAAACAAACAAACAAACAAACAAACAAACAAACAAACAAACAAACAAACAAACAAACAAACAAACAAACAAACAAACAAACAAACAAACAAACAAACAAACAAACAAACAAACAAACAAACAAACAAACAAACAAACAAACAAACAAACAAACAAACAAACAAACAAACAAACAAACAAACAAACAAACAAACAAACAAACAAACAAACAAACAAACAAACAAACAAACAAACAAACAAACAAACAAACAAACAAACAAACAAACAAACAAACAAACAAACAAACAAACAAACAAACAAACAAACAAACAAACAAACAAACAAACAAACCAACAAACCAACAAACAAACAAACCAACAAACCAACAAACAAACAAACCAACAAACCAACAAACAAACAAACAAACAAACAAACAAACCAACAAACAAACAAACAAACAAACAAACCAACAAACAAACAAACAAACAAACAAACCAACAAACAAACAAACAAACAAACAAACAAACAAACCAACAAACAAACAAACAAACAAACAAACCAACAAACCAACAAACAAACAAACAAACAAACAAACAAACAAACAAACCAACAAACCAACAAACAAACAAACAAACAAACAAACAAACAAACAAACAAACAAACAAACAAACCAACAAACCAACAAACAAACAAACAAACCAACAAACAAACAAACAAACAAACAAACCAACAAACAAACAAACAAACAAACAAACAAACCAACAAACAAACAAACAAACCAACAAACAAACAAACAAACCAACAAACAAACAAACAAACAAACAAACAAACAAACAAACAAACAAACAAACAAACAAACAAACCAACAAACCAACAAACAAACAAACAAACAAACAAACAAACAAACAAACAAACAAACAAACAAACAAACAAACAAACAAACAAACAAACAAACAAACAAACAAACAAACAAACAAACAAACAAACAAACAAACAAACAAACAAACAAACAAACAAACAAACAAACAAACAAACAAACAAACAAACAAACAAACAAACAAACAAACAAACAAACAAACAAACAAACAAACAAACAAACAAACAAACAAACAAACAAACAAACAAACAAACAAACAAACAAACAAACAAACAAACAAACAAACAAACAAACAAACAAACAAACAAACAAACAAACAAACAAACAAACAAACAAACAAACAAACAAACAAACAAACAAACAAACAAACAAACAAACAAACAAACAAACAAACAAACAAACAAACAAACAAACAAACAAACAAACAAACAAACAAACAAACAAACAAACAAACAAACAAACAAACAAACAAACAAACAAACAAACAAACAAACAAACAAACAAACAAACAAACAAACAAACAAACAAACAAACAAACAAACAAACAAACAAACAAACAAACAAACAAACAAACAAACAAACAAACAAACAAACAAACAAACAAACAAACAAACAAACAAACAAACAAACAAACAAACAAACACACGGGCACGCGAATTTAATACAGAGAATTTAAAAAAAACCTATTAAAAAACAACCCATAAAAATTTTTCATCTAAATTCTCTAACCGCAGAAATTGATATGGGAGCCCCTCGATCCTGGGTCATTTTTTTTTTTATTTTTTTATTGTAGGAGAAAATAGTCGAAAGAGACATTTGAAATCAGATGTCAAATTTGAAAATGCTCAGATCATTTTATTCTGAGCACTTAGAGCACGATCACGCTCATACTCTGAGCTAATAAGACTGTAAGTTGATATCGACAACAAAAAACGACATCAATAAAAATACAATTCAGTAAATAAGTAAGTAAGTTGAATCAAACATAAAACATTTATGTCTCGTTTCATTTGCTGGGTTTATTTGTGCGTGAGCTAAGATTTCTCTCTCTAAATTTTTTAAATTTGTATGGGAGTCCCACGAACCCGGGGCCCAATCACTTCCAAATTTTAAAAGAAAGTATTGTCACCGGCAATACACATGTGTACAAAATTTCAGGAAAATCGGGCTTTAGGATATAAAAAAACAATTTGTATGGGAGCCCCCCGACCCCGGTGCCCGATCGCTTCAAAATGCAAAACACAAAAATGTTTGTCCATCAGAGATACACATGCGTATAAAATTTGAAGAAAATCGGGAACTTTTTTCATAAAATTTGTATGGGAGCCCTCCGACCCCGATGTCCGAGGGGCCTCAAATTTTAACAGAAAGTATTGTCACCGGAAATATACATGTGTGCAAAATTTCAATAAAATCGGGCTATGGGAAGTGGGTTAAAAATTATTCAGAAAATCTGACCAGCCAGCCAGCCAGCCACGTGCACGCGAAGGTAATATAGAGAATTTAAAAATTAAAGTTATTCATTTAAATACTCTAATAGAAGATACATATGTGTGCAAAGTTTGAACCGGGATAATTTGGAAAATATTAATATTAGAGCCACTTCACTTCAAAATTTTTACAAAAACTGTTGTCATCGGAGATACACATGTGTAAACAATTTGTATGGGAGCCCCAGATCTAAGGGCCCGATCACTTGTAAATTTCAATAGTAAGTGTTGTCATCTGAGATACACATGAGTTTAAAATTTAAAGAAAATCGGGTTAATTTTTAAAAAATTTATATGTGCACACCTCGGGCTTCAGGGCCCGATCTCTCCAAAACTGTTAAAAAAAATTTTTGTCTATTGGAGACATACATTGTAACGTTGTTTCGCTTAGGTGACGCTCGCCGGTCACCTAGGGTTCGTTTTCTCCTCTATCTTCTTGTTACAAATTTAAAGTTGTCTCCTAATTGCCGTTGCGCATGGTTGTAGTCCACACAAGTTCGCGCGTTATTAACCAGAAAAAATAATATCAATAATTATGAACGTGTTGTGTTTGCGCAGAAGCTAAAATATAAAATATAAAGTGCAATTCACTAGCTCGCGCGTTTTTAAGCATATGGAAAAAAATCAATAAATAAAAATCGGGCTGTGTTTGCGCAGAAGCAAAAAAATAAAGTGCAAAACAACGGTTCGCGCGATCGCCGTTCGTAAGTACGAAGTGCAGTGTGTGGCCTCCATTTACACCTATCAATATTAAAGAAATTGTTTGTTTAATGATAATTTTTGTATGTTTCTGCATGCGGCAGTTTGAGACTACATTTCTTTAACAATGAAGAATAGCAGACTCTGAGTCTTTGACTCTACTGGTGATTTGACTCATATTGTCGTGAAGGTATAACACTGGCGGCAATATGTTTTGAAAATCCAATGTGAGTCACTCTCTCCTCAGTCTGTCTGAATCGGTAAATTGAGTGTTTTTGTGTGTTTGTGTTGCTTGTTGTGATGAGTAGTTTCAGAGTGGATCTCAGCAACATACGTGGGCTGAGAACGAATTTTTTCGCTTTATTCACTCATGTAAATGTCCACAGTCCAGCAATTCTGGCACTAAGCGAAACCCAAGTATTTGTGAATTCTGATAATTCAGATTTAAATCTGCCTGGGTATAGCTTAGAGCCATTATCATTCCCACGACGCGGGCTCTCAATTTATGTCCGTAGTGATATTGCGTTCAAACTTAAGCCAATGTTCCAATGCGGAATTTAATTACATATGGCTGAGAGTAATGGTACAAGGGCGCAACATCCACTACTGCTTTCTTTATAGAAGCCCCAACATAGACAGAGTTTCAACTCTTCACGAGTTTGATGCACTGTCTGACTCAATTGCAAGAATTGTCACAAATGATGATAACACTGAAATCGTTATTGCGGGCGATTTCAATGTACACAATTCTAGGTGTCTTCGCCATTCTGGCCAGACGTGTTGAGTTGTTCGCTGAGTTAAATCACCTTACTCAGCTTGTAAATGAGCCTACAAGAATACCTGACATTGCAAATCATTCCGCAAACACTCTTGACTTGTTCCTTACCTCTCGTCTTGATAATTACTCTCTCAATGTATTATCGCCTCTAGGCTCGTCTGGCCATTGTGTTGTATCAGCTAATTTTTCGTTAATAAACCACAAGTTAGAGAAAAAACTCCCCAAAAAACAAAGAGGTATGCTTTCGGTTTTACAAAGCACCCTACAGAATAAAACCGAACAAATTTTAAGCGAGCCAGAAATGATTGCAATGCCCATCTAAGGCGAGTCAAATTCGCCTACGATCAAAAATGGAGGCAAAAAATACTACAATGTCCCAAAGGTCTAGTCGTCCATTCCAATGCTCATTTATAATGACACTCCAGTTGTCAACAAAGCCAATCTGTTTGCTTCCAGCATTGATGCCACCTGCACCACCGAGTATTGAACACTGTATGGTACAGATCTTCATTCGTACTCGTGCAGTTGCTAGAGTTTTAAACGATCTCAACACTCTCAAATCCGCTGGGCCAGATGGTATTTCTCCATTAGTTCTGAAGGGATGTTCTTTGCTGGCATTACCATTGCCATCTATCCTATTCTTCTGGACTCTTCCCGAGAAGTTGGAAAACAGCCTTTGTCCAGCCCATACCAAAAAAAGGTGAGCCGTCGTCTCCTTCTTCGTACCGACCCAAAGCACTTAGATCCATTCTTTCCAAGGTCATGGAAACGCTGATCAATTTTCAGATCATGAAATATCAATGAAATCCTTAGTGACCGGCAGTACGGATTTCGTGGGCAACGTTCCACTGGTGATTTGATGATATATCTCACCGAACAGTGGAACCGGTCTTTGCATCAATTTGGTGAAATCAAAGCTGTTGCACTCGATATTTCCAAAGCTTTTGACAGAGTTTGGCATCAAGCTCTTTTGTCAAAAATGCGTGCTTATGGTGTCGATGATAAACTGCTCCATTGGATTAGAAGCTTTCTTTTGGACCGCTCAATTCAAGTTGTTTCAAGTCTGAAATACACCACATAATTGCTGGCGTTCTCCAGGGCTCTGTTTTGTCCCCGACACTCTTTCTCATTTTTATTAATGATCTCTTATTTGTGACTTCTAATCCAATTCACTCTTTCGCTGTCGACATCACTCTCAGCTTCTCATATAAGTTTATGAATCATCCCTCCACCTCTCATGTGGAACTCAAACAACTTCGTATGTTAAGCACGTTAAATTCTAACCTAGACAGCTTAATAAAATAGGGAGAAAACAATCGAGTAGAATTTAACGCTTACAAAACCCAATGCTGTCTCCTGTCGTCCAAGCGAATCCCAAATCTCATGCCATTAGCCATGAATGGCACTTGCATCGAAGAAACTGAAAATCTCGCAATTATGTGCGTTAACGTCAAGCTTCCTTGGAATGACCACATATTTACCGACATATTTACCGTCGCCAAAAACGCTGCGAAATGTTTAGGTTTTCTAGCCCGGTGCAAGAAATATTTCACTCCCTCTAATCTGGCTACCATATAAAAGGCTTTTATTCGCCCAAAACTTGAGTACAATTGCCATATCTGGTCTGGTGCGCCTAAGACTACTTTGCATCAGCTAGATAGAATACAAAACCGCGCGATAAAACTTATGGGTGACGAATAGATCAATAGATTCGCTTGAACACCGCAGGAACGTTTCTTGCTTGTCTAGCGTCTACGATGATAGTGTGCAATTGTGCATCCTCTGTCTGGAGAAATAGGATACTACGAAGAATGTTCTCTGTGATTGCTTATATCTACTTCGGCTGAGTCGGGTAGAACGTTACTTGAGTAGAGCTTTAAAACTTGGACACAATGGACATACTCACTTCCATCAGCTGGCCGGGTTTATTATCAAAGCTCTTGAGACATTGCCGCCTTAAAGGCCTTTCTTTAAAAAAATTTTTTTTTAAATAGTTTTGTTATATTTTAGTGTATTTCACGCAAAACTTTTGGGGTAATATATACTCATATCGTTAATCATCTGCTTACGTATCCTTTCTTTGCTCGTCATCTCACTCTGATTCTATGTACAAAGCCCAATTGACAAACAGGAGTTCATGAGTATATTTATTTCCACAGCCGACATATCTGCTAATATTAACTTTAGCCGATCCATATTAACTGGCTTTCTAAATGACACCGAAACTGAATGTTTTCATAAATACAATATTAAATAATACTGTTAATGAAGATTTGTGTAATTTAAAAAAAAAATAATTTACTTAAATTTGTGTGTTCAGTAAAAAACGTAAAAAATTTAAATATAACTTACCAAAATGTGTGCTTGCAATTATAATTACAAATCTGGTCAATGTTGCACAAAAAGTTTGTATGTCTTTTTTCATGTTGTACAGTTATTTCTCTTACTCCAAACAAGTTTTTCTAAAAAAAAAGAACATACATTTGTTAGATTCATACAATATTCAAATAAACTTTGAAATAATAGCATTTTTCTACCTGTACCTAACACATTTATAAATATATGTATTAAAACTCTTGATAGTGATAAATAAATATTTCTAAAAAACAAATGTGTTGACCTCAAATCGTAAAACCGATCACATCGCGTCGCCTACAGTCATTCCGAGTGATTTGTTTTCATAGAAGCTTAACGCTTTCCACACATTACTTTTTTTCCAAATTTATTCTTTTTTCGAAAGTTAATCTTAGCTCTTAGTTTATTGTGTGTGTGCAAAATGCCCCCCATGCCACCAAATTAAATTGGTAATCGGTTTTCTGCGCTAGCACCCATACCCGAACCAAACAGAAAAAATAAAGGAAAAAAATACTCTAATAGAAGATACAAATGTGTGCAAAGTTTAATCCGGGATAATTTGGAAAATAATAATATTAGAGCCCCTTCACTACAAAATTGTTACAAAAACTGTTGTCACCGGAGATACGCTTGTGTAAACCATTTGTATGGGAGCCCCAGACCTTGGGGCCCGATCATGCAAATTTCAATAGTAAGTGTTGTCATCGGAGATACACATGTGTTTTAAATTTTTGCCATATCGGGTTAATTTAAAAAAAAATATATAGGCACACCTCGAGCCTCAGGCCCCGATCACTTCAAAAAATTTAAAAAAGTTTTGTCCATCATGTGTTTAAAATTTGAATTTGAATGCAGAACGGCTCGGCTCACCGTGGCTATTGAGAACTGAGAAAAATCAATCAGCTTCTCGGTAGACCACAGAAGACTAATTAGGCATTGCGGAAATACTTCAATCAATACCTGATTTAGTCTATGAAAGTTTGAGCACACGGAGGGCGTTCGTGCGGAATGACTGGTCTCAGCGTGGCTATCGAGAAATAGATCAATCAGCTTCTCGGTTGACCGCAGAAGACTTAATAAGTAATGCGAAATATATCAATCAATACTTGATTTAGTCTATGAATTTCGAACATATGGAGCACGTTTGTGCAGAACGGCTCAGCTCATAGTAATTACTTCAGGCTGCCAAATATATCAATCAGCTTTCGGTAAATTACTACCACATCTTGGTTCGTTTAAGAAGAGAACCGGAGTTTTAAAGGCAAAATTCCGATGAAATTCCACTACTCCAGTAGACAGATCTCCCTGGAAGAAACTCATCTATACCAGTATACGGATCTTCTTGTTTAATTGTGGTCTTCGGGGCCCATGTCATTGCTTCTTTCTTTCAAATTGCTGGGAATTTTATTTCCCTAACTATCGAATAAATATTATTTATTTATTACGCTTTTATTTTTATTATTTAATTTCTTAACCATGGGGCACGACTGCAGTATATTTGCACCAAATGAATAATTTCTCGGTTTATCATCGGACGACCATGGGGCTTTGGGCTTAGATCCTCATATCATGCAATTACCGAGCGGAAGTGTTACTATGGTGCTACTATCGCACATGCATTGTGCTGAGTAACTTGCTAAAAGTATTGTGCAGCGTAGTGCTTTGTGCTTTTAGCGAACGACTTGTAGTATGCTTTTAGGCGGTACCTAATAATTTATCAATTCTGGTGTATATAACGTAATACTAGGGTTGCATAGTGCATAGGCGGTAAATGCAATTTATAATTCTGTTGTATATATTGATATGGTTTGTAACGTAGTTGATTTAATAGTTAGATTAAATCAACTTCGTTACATTCACCTCCTACTTCGGGGTGGATAAAAAAAATTCGGATTATAACAACTATTGAAATTTTTTTGCTTATTTATATGAGTAAATATACAGCGCTTTCGATTTGCTGGGTACAGAGAAAGTTTAGTGTCCCATTTCTACAGCTTTTTATCGAGAACGCTGGTGAAATAGGACACCAACCAAAGTTTGAATAAAATTGGGTTACATTTAAAAAAAATTAGGTAGACCCCTTATTAATATCAATTCTAATAATTTATCAATTCTGGTGTATATAACGTAATACTAGGGTTGCATAGTGCATAGGCGGTAAATGCAATTTATAATTCTGTTGTATATATTGATATGGTTTGTAACGTAGTTGATTTAATAGTTAGATTAAATCAACTTCGTTACATTCACCTCCTACTTCGGGGTGGATAAAAAAAATTCGGATTATAACAACTATTGAAATTTTTTTGCTTATTTATATGAGTAAATATACAGCGCTTTCGATTTGCTGGGTACAGAGAAGGTTTAGTGTCCCATTTCTACAGCTTTTTATCGAGAACGCTGGTGAAATAGGACACCAACCAAAGTTTGAATAAAATTGGGTTACATTTAAAAAAAAATTAGGTATACCCCTTATTCTGATCACTCCAAATTTTTACAAAAAGTGTTGTCAATCGGAGATACACATGTGTATAGAATTTGAAGAAAATCGGGTACTTTTTCTTATCATATTTGAATGGGTGCCCCCCGACCCCAGAACCCGATCACTTCCAAATATTTACAAAAAGTGTTGTCCAACGGAGGTATACATATGTACAAAATGTGAAGAAAATCGGTTTTTTTTTATAAAATTTGTATGGGTGCCCCTGACCCCGGGGCCTGATCACTTGCAAATTTTTACAAAAAGTGTTATCCATCAAAGATAGCCATGTGTATAGACTTTGAAGAAAATCGAGTACTTTTATTTTATAAAATTTGTATGGGTACCCCCCGACCCGGGCCCGATCACTACCAAACTTTTACAAAAAGTGATGTCCATCGGAGATACACATCAACGGGTACATTTTGTAAAATATTTGTATGGGAGCCCCTCGAAATCGAGTCCAGAGGCGACCCAAATTTGCAAAGTTTCAATAAAATCGGGCTTTAGGAAGTGGATTAAAATGTATCACAATTTTTGATGTGCCAGTCCGCCAGCCAGCCAGCCACGGGTACGTGAAGTTAGTATAGAAAATTTCAAAAGACTCGGTCGGTGTGGTCACACTCTTTGTTATGGCATGAGCTTTATTTTTCATGCCAATCACTGGCCCGGGTTACAAGTATTTATATTTATGTTATATCTCTGAATATATAAAAAAAACTTTAATGTATTTTTACAATGTTTATTCGGTATTTTTTTAAATTTTTTATATTAACTTCACTTGCCCGTATCACGGATGTCGGACGTCTTTCGGTCGTCGGTCGTCTGTCTTGGAATCTCGCGATCAATTTTTAACCCGCTTCCCAAAGCCCGATTTTATTGAAATTTTGTACACATGTGTATTTCCGGAGACAACACTTTCTATTAATTTGAGTCCCCTCGAGGCACGGGGTCGGGGGGCTCCCATACAAATATTTTACAAAATTTTACTCGATTTTCTTCAATTTTTATACACATGTCTATCTCTTATGGACAACACTTTTTGTACAAAAAAAATTAACCCGATATTCTTCAAATTTTATATACGCGTGTATCTCCGATAGACAACACTTTTTGTAAAAATTTTGTAGATCTCGGGCCCCGGTGTCGTGGGGCCCCAAATTTTTTTTTTGATTTGTTGGCCAGCTGGCATTTCCAGCCTGGCATGAACAATCTCGGCACTGTGTGCCTTTTGTCCCGCAATAAGAACAGAATCGGCGTCGGTCTCGGCACTCTCGGCGTGAGTGTCCAGTCTGCCTGCATGACCAACAGCAAGTACGCCGGTCATAGTGGTTAGTTTGTAGCGGGTGGGAGGGAGTTGCTTGTCGGAATGGGTTGCTTGGCCAAGACTCCCCGGTGGTTGGTACAGGTCGAGCAGAGTTTATTGGCGGTCGGAACGGTGGTATGGCCGGCTGGTTTGGATTTACAGCGGGTCGGAACTGCGGTATTGACGGTCGGTTTGGAGCGGCGGGTGGAAGATATGGTGACGTAACTAGTCGAACTAGTGGTCAAAATGGTCAGGGTGGTGGTGCTTCGTTTACCAAGAATTCATACTCTTCTACCAGTATCGTAAGCTCAGCCAATGATGAAAACTCGCGTCTCTTGATATAATGTTTATATTCTGGCCGAAAATTGTCGTAGATCCTATCGAGTTTTTCTTCCCTGGTTACAAAACTTGCCAACGCATCAGTGCTTGGATGATGGTGATGAAATCGTATACGCGAATACGGTCGAGTAATTGGGTAGCGAAACGAGGTGGGAGGAAAAACCGGCGTAGTTCGTTGCTGAATGAATCCGAATTAGTAAAAAGCTCTTTGTTGTTGCGATACCAGACTAAGGCGGTGGATTTTAATAGCTCTGGCAACGTTCGCACTATTCTATCCAGTGGTACTTGGTAGCATTCGGGAAGTTCTTCAATCCGCTCGATGAACTCGAGTGGGTTGCTGGTTCCCTTATATCGGACATTCCACTTTCGGACTTTGTCCATAATCTCAGCGTTTGACGGACAGTGATTTATCGCGGTATGATCGGTATATATACGTGTATGATTCTGGTCCTCTATATATATATATCAATGTCTGGTAGTGAATAGATGCGTTTTTAGTTGCTCGGCAAAAGCATTCAATTTCTAATTATATACTGTGCTATTCGTGATAAATTTAATTATAATTGTCATAATAATTGTCATAGTTATTTATAATCTATATAATACTGATTATAGTGAATCAAACAACTCTATAAATAAATTAGTTAAAATGAATACACGAAAAACCTCCGTAAAAAGTGCGTCCTCTGCGCTATTGCAACCTAGCTCTCCCTCTCCTAGCACCAACTCTCATTTTACTCTCAAAAACTTGGAAGACGAGTTGCGCAAACAGCAAATACTGTTGACAAAAACCATACAGACAGAATTAGCTAAAATGAGAACTGACTTTCTGGCAGTGATAGCTGACCTCGAAAAAACATGGTCAGCACGCTTTAACAACGCGAACTCCGCATTAGCCAACGCTACTGACCGAATAGAGCAGCTTGAAGCTAGGCTAAACTTAAGGTCAGAAACGATAGATGAGATGGATCGACAAATTGATGCTCTAGAGAGAAGAGAAGTCGCAACAGACGCTGTCATTTTCGTTGTTCCAATTGTTGAGGGCGAGAGTTTAAGCGGCCACCTAAGATAAAGTTTGCAGTGGCATTGGAATTACACCGCCTGTAAACAGAACTATTTTTCGTGTGAAAACTAATAATAATAACAAATCAAAAAACCAAACATCAACCATAGTAATTAAGTTCACTAGCTCGAGTGAGAGAAACGCGATGCTACACGCTGCGGCTGTATTTAGAAAGAGTCAGCGAAGAAATCTCTGCCTTCGTGACGTCAGCATCGACTCAGACGCCAACATCTTCCTAAATGAGAGTCTCACAAAAAAAATCGTATTCTTTTGCAAAGTGCCACTCGTGCCAAACGGAACAAACAGCTACATACGGTGTATACACACAAGGACTCAGTACATGTAAAGCTCTCTGAAGGAGGAAGAAGCAGAATCATCCGCAGCCTAACTGATCTCAGCGATGCTATAGCCAACAACAACAGCAGTGTAGATGCTTAGACATACATCATCAACAACAACACTCAATGAAATGTCTAGGGTTTCCAACTTCCACATTTTCTTCGGATTATTTTGGTTACCGTATACCTTTTTTTTAAATTTAATTCTATTAATATTTTCTTTTTTTTATATAATTTTTTCTTGTACAATTTTTTTCTTATATAATTTTTTCTCAAATTATTTTCATTTCTTTTCGTTAAAATACTTAAACCACTACATTTTACTTAGCTCTCCAATGGCCAAGGTGAGTCTAATTTCATTAAAGCTTTTACAATTTGTTTGTGTTTCCAATTTCACTCTAGGTTTTTGCTACTCATATGTTAGTTATGAACTCGGGTAGTTTTTCGAACGCCAGAGGTTCCACAACCAGTAATAATAACGTACGTTTGTTTGATATGATTAGGGTGCTTAGGTCGCAAAATAACGGATTACATATTTGTCACATTAATGCTCAAAGTCTAAGTCCAAAAATCGACGAATTTAGGCTTATATTTGCTCAATCTAATGGATGTGGGGGCGTAGCAATCTATGTTCGCGAGACACTTAAGTGCAAACCTATACTTAAGTCTAGTCCTGACTGCACTATGGAGTTCATCTTTGCTGAAATACAGTGTAAGACCCAAAAAATTTTACTTGGAACAATTTATAGACCTCACAGGCATATAAGTTTCGACCCATTATTCAAAGTGCTTGATGATCTATTGTGTACTGCCTCAAACATAGTGTTATGTGGTGATCTAAATTGTAACCTGTTGGATAAACCTATGTCAGTTAACCTATTAGAATATATGAAGTCATTTAATCTGTCTCCCGTGAACTTATCTAATCCAACCCATTTTTCTAGATTGAGTCTCTTTACTCCTCTCTTGACGTTTATTTTATTAGCGACTGTGATAAAACACTGCTGTACAGTCAACCTTCTGCACCTGGTTTCTCTAAACATGACCTTATATATTTAACCCTTGCTATTAACACTAGTAATAATGAACCAGAAATACAATTTAGGGACTTTCGCAATATAAACTTCGAAAGCCTCCTCCATGACGCTAGACGAACTAACTGGGAACGTATCTTCTACATGGCTTCAGTGAACGAACAAAGTGTGTTCTTACAACAAGAGATACTGAGCCTTTTTAATAAATATGTTCCCATAAAAACAAGAAGGAAGAATACTTCTGCAGCACAGTGGCTAAGCACTGATATTCGATTACTCATGCAAAAACGTGACAATGCTTACAGAGAATGGAAAAAATAACGGATGTGAAGTTTTTAACAAATAACAAAATATTTGTATGTATGGGTAATGCTATTTAACAGAATGCAAACATTTTGTATTTGTTAAATATATGTTCACTGTAATAAAATTTAACCAGTTCACAGCTTTGTTCCATAGATGCAACTAATAGCCAAGTCTTCCTTAAGGAATGCTCTATGAAAAAAAATATGTTGTATAACCGTACGGGCAGAATTAAGCTTTTGTTATGAATGTGAACATTTGCAATTTTAATGAATTTTTTTTTATTTTGGATGTTCACTGTAAAACAGATTGACCAATTCCCAGAGATGTCTCACTATATTGACCCACACCTGTGTCTTCCTAAAGGAATAATCTATCGAATAGAGTTTGTTAGAGTACAATGCAGAGGGGAAGAGGCATTTGTGCATCGGTTTGAACTTTTGTTATTTTCATCAAATTCGTCAATTTGGCGGTTCTCTGTCAAGCGGATTGGCCAGTTCCCAGAGATGTCTCACTATATTGACCCACACCTGTGTCTTCCTAAAGGAATAATCTATCGAATAGAGTTTGTTAGATTACAATGCAGAGGGGAAGAGGCATTTGTGCAGTCTCACTATATTGACCACCACCTGTGTCTTCCTAAAGGAATAATCTATCGAATAGAGTTTGTTAGATTACAATGCAGAGGGGAAGAGGCATTTGTGCATCGGTTTGAACTTTTGTTATTTTCATCAAATTCGTCAATTTGGCGGTTCTCTGTCAAGCGGATTGGCCAGTTCCCAGAGATGTCTCACTATATTGACCCACACCTGTGTCTTCCTAAAGGAATAATCTATCGAATAGAGTTTGTTAGATTACAATGCAGAGGGGAAGAGGCATTTGTGCATCGGTTTGAACTTTTGTTATTTTCATCAAATTCGTCAATTTGGCGGTTCTCTGTCAAGCGGATTGGCCAGTTCCCAGAGATGTCTCACTATATTGACCCACACCTGTGTCTTCCTAAAGGAATAATCTATCGAATAGAGTTTGTTAGATTACAATGCAGAGGGGAAGAGGTATTTGTGCATTGGTTTGAACTTTTGTTATTTTCATGAAATTCGTCAAGGTTCTCTGTCAAGCGGATTGGCCAGTTCCCAGAGATGTCTCACTATATTGACCCACACCTGTGTCTTCCTAAAGGAATAATCTATCGAATAGAGTTTGTTAGATTACAATGCAGAGGGGAAGAGGCATTTGTGCATCGGTTTGAACTTTTGTTATTTTCATGAAATTCGTCAATTTAGAGGTTCTCTGTCAAGCGGATTGGCCAGTTCCCAGAGATGTCTCACTATATTGACCCCCACCTGTGTCTTCCTAAAGGAATAATCTATCGAATAGAGTTTGCTAGATTACAAGGCAGAGGGGAAGAGGCATTTGTGCATCGGTTTGAACTTTTGTTATTTTCATCAAATTCGTCAATTTGGTGGTTCTCTGTCAAGCGGATTGGCCAGTTCCCAGAGATGTCTCACTATATTGACCCACACCTGTGTCTTCATAAAGGAATAATCTATCGAATAGAGTTTGTTAGATTACAATGCAGAGGGGAAGAGGCATTTGTGCATCGGTTTGAACTTTTGTTATTTTCATCAAATTCGTCAATTTGGCGGTTTTCTGTCAAGCGGATTGGCCAGTTCCCAGAGATGTCTCACTATATTGACCCACACCTGTGTCTTCCTAAAGGAATAATCTATCGAATAGAGTTTGTTAGATTACAATGCAGAGGGGAAGAGGCATTTGTGCATCGGTTTGAACTTTTGTTATTTTCATGAAATTCGTCAATTTGGAGGTTCTCTATCAAGCGGATTGGCCAGTTCCCAGAGATGTCTCACTATATTGACCCCCACCTGTGTCTTCCTAAAGGAATAATCTATCGAATAGAGTTTGTTAGATTACAATGCAGAGGGGAAGAGACATTTGTGCATCGGTTTGAACTTTTGTTATTTTCATGAAATTCGTCAATTTGGAGGTTCTCTGTCAAGCGGATTGGCCAGTTCCCAGAGATGTCTCACTATTTTGACCCACACCTGTGTCTTCCTAAAGGAATAATCTATCGAATAGAGTTTGTTAGATTACAATGCAGAGGGGAAGAGGCATTTGTGCATCGGTTTGAACTTTTGTTATTTTCATGAAATTCGTCAATTTGGAGGTTCTCTGTCAAGCGGATTGGCCAGTTCCCAGAGATGTCTCACTATATTGACCCACACCTGTGTCTTTCTAAAGGAATAATCTATCGAATAGAGTTTGTTAGATTACAATGCAGAGGGGAAGAGGCATTTGTGCATCGGTTTGAACTTTTGTTATTTTCATCAAATTCGTCAATTTGGCGGTTCTCTGTCAAGCGGATTGGCCAGTTCCCAGAGATGTCTCACTATATTGACCCACACCTGTGTCTTCCTAAAGGAATAATCTATCGAATAGAGTTTGTTAGATTACAATGCAGAGGGGATGAGGTATTTGTGCATCGGTTTGAACTTTTGTTATTTTCATCAAATTCGTCAATTTGGCGGTTCTCTGTCAAGCGGATTGGCCAGTTCCCAGAGATGTCTCACTATATTGACCCACACCTGTGTCTTCCTAAAGGAATAATCTATCGAATAGAGTTTGTTAGATTACAATGCAGAGGGGAAGAGGCATTTGTGCATCGGTTTGAACTTTTGTTATTTTCATCAAATTCGTCAATTTGGCGGTTCTCTGTCAAGCGGATTGGCCAGTTCCCAGAGATGTCTCACTATATTGACCCACACCTGTGTCTTCCTAAAGGAATAATCTATCGAATAGAGTTTGTTAGATTACAATGCAGAGGGGAAGAGGTATTTGTGCATTGGTTTGAACTTTTGTTATTTTCATGAAATTCGTCAAGGTTCTCTGTCAAGCGGATTGGCCAGTTCCCATAGATGTCTCACTATATTGACCCACACCTGTGTCTTCCTAAAGGAATAATCTATCGAATAGAGTTTGTTAGATTACAATGCAGAGGGGAAGAGGCATTTGTGCATCGGTTTGAACTTTTGTTATTTTCATGAAATTCGTCAATTTGGAGGTTCTCTGTCAAGCGGATTGGCCAGTTCCCAGAGATGTCTCACTATATTGACCCCCACCTGTGTCTTCCTAAAGGAATAATCTATCGAATAGAGTTTGTTAGATTACAATGCAGAGGGGAAGAGACATTTGTGCATCGGTTTGAACTTTTGTTATTTTCATGAAATTCGTCAATTTGGAGGTTCTCTGTCAAGCGGATTGGCCAGTTCCCAGAGATGTCTCACTATTTTGACCCACACCTGTGTGTTCCTAAAGGAATAATCTATCGAATAGAGTTTGTTAGATTACAATGCAGAGGGGAAGAGGCATTTGTGCATCGGTTTGAACTTTTGTTATTTTCATCAAATTCGTCAATTTGGCGGTTCTCTGTCAAGCGGATTGGCCAGTTCCCAGAGATGTCTCACTATATTGACCCACACCTGTGTCTTCCTAAAGGAATAATCTATCGAATAGAGTTTGTTAGATTACAATGCAGAGGGGAAGAGGCATTTGTGCATCGGTTTGAACTTTTGTTATTTTCATCAAATTCGTCAATTTGGTGGTTCTCTGTCAAGCGGATTGGCCAGTTCCCAGAGATGTCTCACTATATTGACCCACACCTGTGTCTTCATAAAGGAATAATCTATCGAATAGAGTTTGTTAGATTACAATGCAGAGGGGAAGAGGCATTTGTGCATCGGTTTGAACTTTTGTTATTTTCATCAAATTCGTCAATTTGGCGGTTTTCTGTCAAGCGGATTGGCCAGTTCCCAGAGATGTCTCACTATATTGACCCACACCTGTGTCTTCCTAAAGGAATAATCTATCGAATAGAGTTTGTTAGATTACAATGCAGAGGGGAAGAGGCATTTGTGCATCGGTTTGAACTTTTGTTATTTTCATGAAATTCGTCAATTTGGAGGTTCTCTATCAAGCGGATTGGCCAGTTCCCAGAGATGTCTCACTATATTGACCCCCACCTGTGTCTTCCTAAAGGAATAATCTATCGAATAGAGTTTGTTAGATTCGATGCAGAGGGGAAGAGACATTTGTGCATCGGTTTGAACTTTTGTTATTTTCATGAAATTCGTCAATTTGGAGGTTCTCTGTCAAGCGGATTGGCCAGTTCCCAGAGATGTCTCACTATTTTGACCCACACCTGTGTCTTCCTAAAGGAATAATCTATCGAATAGAGTTTGTTAGATTACAATGCAGAGGGGAAGAGGCATTTGTGCATCGGTTTGAACTTTTGTTATTTTCATGAAATTCGTCAATTTGGAGGTTCTCTGTCAAGCGGATTGGCCAGTTCCCAGAGATGTCTCACTATATTGACCCACACCTGTGTCTTTCTAAAGGAATAATCTATCGAATAGAGTTTGTTAGATTACAATGCAGAGGGGAAGAGGCATTTGTGCATCGGTTTGAACTTTTGTTATTTTCATCAAATTCGTCAATTTGGCGGTTCTCTGTCAAGCGGATTGGCCAGTTCCCAGAGATGTCTCACTATATTGACCCACACCTGTGTCTTCCTAAAGGAATAATCTATCGAATAGAGTTTGTTAGATTACAATGCAGAGGGGATGAGGTATTTGTGCATCGGTTTGAACTTTTGTTATTTTCATCAAATTCGTCAATTTGGCGGTTCTCTGTCAAGCGGATTGGCCAGTTCCCAGAGATGTCTCACTATATTGACCCACACCTGTGTCTTCCTAAAGGAATAATCTATCGAATAGAGTTTGTTAGATTACAATGCAGAGGGGAAGAGGCATTTGTGCATCGGTTTGAACTTTTGTTATTTTCATCAAATTCGTCAATTTGGCGGTTCTCTGTCAAGCGGATTGGCCAGTTCCCAGAGATGTCTCACTATATTGACCCACACCTGTGTCTTCCTAAAAGAATAATCTATCGAATAGAGTTTGTTAGATTACAATGCAGAGGGGAAGAGGTATTTGTGCATTGGTTTGAACTTTTGTTATTTTCATGAAATTCGTCAAGGTTCTCTGTCAAGCGGATTGGCCAGTTCCCATAGATGTCTCACTATATTGACCCACACCTGTGTCTTCCTAAAGGAATAATCTATCGAATAGAGTTTGTTAGATTACAATGCAGAGGGGAAGAGGCATTTGTGCATCGGTTTGAACTTTTGTTATTTTCATGAAATTCGTCAATTTGGAGGTTCTCTGTCAAGCGGATTGGCCAGTTCCCAGAGATGTCTCACTATATTGACCCCCACCTGTGTCTTCCTAAAGGAATAATCTATCGAATAGAGTTTGTTAGATTACAATGCAGAGGGGAAGAGACATTTGTGCATCGGTTTGAACTTTTGTTATTTTCATGAAATTCGTCAATTTGGAGGTTCTCTGTCAAGCGGATTGGCCAGTTCCCAGAGATGTCTCACTATTTTGACCCACACCTGTGTGTTCCTAAAGGAATAATCTATCGAATAGAGTTTGTTAGATTACAATGCAGAGGGGAAGAGGCATTTATGCATCGGTTTGAACTTTTGTTATTTTCATGAAATTCGTCAATTTGGAGGTTCTCTGTCAAGCGGATTGGCCAGTTCCCAGAGATGTCTCACTATATTGACCCACACCTGTGTCTTCCTAAAGGAATAATCTATCGAATAGAGTTTGTTAGATTACAATGCAGAGGGGAAGAGGCATTTGTGCATCGGTTTGAACTTTTGTTATTTTCATCAAATTCGTCAATTTGGCGGTTCTCTGTCAAGCGGATTGGCCAGTTCCCAGAGATGTCTCACTATATTGACCCACACCTGTGTCTTCATAAAGGAATAATCTATCGAATAGAGTTTGTTAGATTACAATGCAGAGGGGATGAGGTATTTGTGCATCGGTTTGAACTTTTGTTATTTTCATCAAATTCGTCAATTTGGAGGTTCTCTGTCAAGCGGATTGGCCAGTTCCCAGAGATGTCTCACTATATTGACCCACACCTGTGTCTTCCTAAAGGAATAATCTATCGAATAGAGTTTGTTAGATTACAATGCAGAGGGGAAGAGGCATTTGTGCATCGGTTTGAACTTTTGTTATTTTCATCAAATTCGTCAATTTGGCGGTTCTCTGTCAAGCGGATTGGCCAGTTCCCAGAGATGTCTCACTATATTGACCCACACCTGTGTCTTCATAAAGGAATAATCTATCGAATAGAGTTTGTTAGATTACAATGCAGAGGGGATGAGGTATTTGTGCATCGGTTTGAACTTTTGTTATTTTCATTAAATTCGTCAATTTGGCGGTTCTCTGTCAAGCGGATTGGCCAGTTCCCAGAGATGTCTCACTATATTGACCCACACCTGTGTCTTCCTAAAGGAATAATCTATCAAATAGAGTTTGTTAGATTACAATGCAGAGGGGAAGAGGCATTTGTGCATCGGTTTGAACTTTTGTTATTTTCATGAAATTCGTCAATTTGGAGGTTCTCTGTCAAACGGATTGGCCAGTTCCCAGAGATGTCTTACTATATTGACCCCCACCTGTGTCTTCCTAAAGAAATAATCTATCGAATAGAGTTTGTTAGATTACAATGCAGAGGGGAAGAGGCATTTGTGCATCGGTTTGAACTTTTGTTATTTTCATCAAATTCGTCAATTTGGCGGTTCTCTGTCAAGCGGATTGGCCAGTTCCCAGAGATGTCTCACTATATTGACCCACACCTGTGTCTTCCTAAAGGAATAATCTATCGAATAGAGTTTGTTAGATTACAATGCAGAGGGGAAGAGGCATTTGTGAATCGGTTTGAACTTTTGTTATTTTCATCAAATTCGTCAATTTGGCGGTTCTCTGTCAAGCGGATTGGCCAGTTCCCAGAGATGTCTCACTATATTGACCCACACCTGTGTCTTCCTAAAGGAATAATCTATCGAATAGAGTTTGTTAGATTACAATGCAGAGGGGAAGAGGCATTTGTGCATCGGTTTGAACTTTTGTTATTTTCATGAAATTCGTCAATTTGGAGGTTCTCTGTCAAGCGGATTGGCCAGTTCCCAGAGATGTCTCACTATTGACCCACACCTGTGTCTTTCTAAAGGCATAATCTATCGAATAGAACTCGTTAGATTACAATGCAGAGGGGAAGAGGCATTTGTGCATCGGTTTGAACTTTTGTTATTTTCATGAATTTCGTCAATTTGGAGGTTCTCTGTCAAGCGGATTGGCCAGTTCCCAGAGATGTCTCACTATATTGACCCACACCTGTGTCGTCCTAAAGGAATAATCTATCGAATAGAGTTTGTTAGATTACAATGCAGTGGGGAAGAGGCATTTGTGCATCGGTTTGAACTTTTGTTATTTTCATGAAATTCGACAATTTGGAGAAGATTCAACTTTGTCCCCATAAGTTAAGTTGAATATTATATGTATACCTACAGCGTCATGCATAACCTAACAATACATGATTTGAAATGATTTAATAGTGCGCCTTGAAATTACCCGCTGTTTCCACTAATAATAAAATATTAAAAAATTACCCGCTGTTTCCACTAATAATAATAATTTTGCGCAATAATTTGCGTTTGTGTAGAAAATGAAAAAGTTAACGATTCAAAGATATTTAATCTTAAATGGGGAAAATTATTTTATTATAGACGACCATACCATTATATTAATCATTACAATAATATTATATTCAGTATTGTTATTTTGTAGTAAGAAAATATGTGACTGATGAATATACTATATTTATCACCACTCAATAATTATAGACGGATTTTATTTGCCGAGGAACAACAACAATTGCACTGTCGAATTCCTTCTTTGGAATTGTGAAAACCTGCTGTTTAGCAGGTTTTGACATTCGAATTCCGAACTCGCTCGGCAAATAAAATACAGCTTATAAATTTGAATTTTTTAAATTTCTTCAGGCGCCTATTCTGTCCTTCGGTTTCTAATATATATTTCAGTATATAGCTGTATTTTGTTGAAAAACACAATTCTAATTATTATGCTATTCAAATGTCCCCAACAACCAGCCCAAATTCCCTTGCAGAAGAAATGTAAAAACAATCGCATAAAAAAATCTCACCAAAAGAGTTGCAAGACAGGCATTGGCTGCAAAATCTTCCCACACCAAACAGATCTACTTTTCTAATGATTTGCACAGCGGTATAATTCCAAAGCCTATGGAGATGTAAACGCCTATCGCCATATTGTAATATGAATTTTTGGTATACATTTGCAATTACCCTCTGGAAAAAATGCATAAATACTTTCAAAAAATTCACGCGACATAATGTCTACCTCGATTTTTTTTTACTGTGGCCGTGTTTTTTTTTATGTCAGAGTAATCGGATAATTAATTTAAATGTCAAAATTTAGATCTGTTTTTTTTTCATTCTACGAGAAAAAAAATATTTCTCTGTGTTGTTTTTATATACTTCGATAATTCTGGGATATGATCTTTTTACTCTGAAAAAAGATTCAGAGTATTTTTTGACAAACGTAGTTGTTTGTTTCTTTATCAATGAGACTACTACGGAGCAATTAGGGGAAAATAAAGCTTTTTCCTGATACTAAAAAAACACACAGATAATTTTTTTGATCTGACAGATCTGGTCAGAGAAAATAATATACTTTTATTCACTTTGTGTACAGCGGTACAACTAGTACAAGTTTGAAATATATAAATCAACTAGCTGTTCCCGGGCTACCCGCACACATGAACCCACGGGGTGACGGGAGTACTATAGTCTATAACTTTCCCTCACCTGCCAATAATTTACGTTGACATTTTTTAAAAATACTTTTGTAAATCTCATGTTAAAATTTTATCTTTCTCCCCTTCCGTCTATACCTATAACTTTCCCCTACCGACCAATAATATATCTTAAAAATTTCATAAAATTCAGTTTAAAATGTGGTTGATATTAACATTTTACATTCCCTGTGTGTAAAATAAAATAACTGCTAATCAAACAAATGCAGTTTTCGTGACTCATGTGTATAATATAAAAACAGTTATTTTGTGTAATAACGTTTTTTTTACGATTAATTGTAAATTTTAATTTGGCGTCCTACGTTGTATTCTTGTGCGTGTTGTAATGAAACTAAATAAATGTCAAAAATAGCGGTTTTACCACCTACTATCTTGAAAACAGCGCCACCTAACGGGTCCAAATTTCACAAAAACCCAAATAGCAACGAAACAAACATATAGTTAAAATTTTAATTTCCTAAGATGCTTCGTTACTAAGAAACAGAAAAACCGTTATATCTTGGAAACAGCGCCGTCTATCAGGTCCAAATTTCACAAAAACCCAAATAGGAATGAAACAAACCTATGGTTAAAATCTGAAGTTTCTAAGATGCTTCTTTGCTGAGAAACAAAAAAACCGTTATATTTTGACAACAGTGCCACTTAGAGAGTTCAAACCAAAAAAAAAACCCAAACCGCTAAAATCCTAATCTATGGTTTCAGCTTCCTGCGATGTCTGGTTCCTGAGAAAGGCAATCTCAAAAAATACAGACACCATTTTTATATATTAGATTTTGTTTTTTCAAAATGCCAACCCTGGTGTCAAAAATTAAACTTTGGTTTTTCTATTTGCTGTTTTGCTTTCGCTAATCCAGCTTGGCTTAACAAAAGCTACAGCTTTTGGCTTTAATTAGCTGGATTAGCCAAAGCAACGCAGCAATAACAAACAAAATAACAAATAATTCGATAGATTATTCCTTTAGAACGACACAGGTGTGGGTCAATATAGTGAGACATCTCTGGGAACTGGCCAATCCGCTTGACAGAGAACCTCCAAATTGACGAAATTCATGAAAATAACAAAAGTTCAAACCGATGCACAAATGCCTCTTCCCCTCTGCATTGTAATCTAACAAACTCTATTCGATAGATTATTCCTTTAGGAAGACACAGGTGTGGGTCAATATAGTGAGACATCTCTGGGAACTGGCCAATCCGCTTGACAGAGAACCGCCAAATTGACGAATTTCATGAAAATAACAAAAGTTCAAACCGATGCACAAATGCCTCGCTCCCTCTGCATTGTAATCTAGCAAACTCTATTCGATAGATTATTCCTTTAGGAAGACACAGGTGGGGGTCAGTATAGTGAGACATCTCTGGGAACTGGCCAATCCGCTTGACAGAGAACCTCCAAATTGACGAATTTCATGAAAATAACAAAAGTTCAAACCGATGCACAAATGCCTCTTCCCCTCTGCATTGTAATCTAACAAACTCTATTCGATAGATTATTCCTTTAGGAAGACACAGGTGGGGGTCAATATAGTGAGACATCCCTGGGAACTGTCCAATCCGCTTGACAGAGAACCTCCAAATTGACGAATTTCATGAAAATAACAAAAGTTCAAACCGATGCACAAATGCCTCTTCCCCTCTGCATTGTAATCTAACAAACTCTATTCGATAGATTATTCCTTTAGGAAGACACAGGTGTGGGTCAATATAGTGAGACATCTCTGGGAACTGGCCAATCCGCTTGACAGAGAACCGCCAAATTGACGAATTTGATGAAAATAACAAAAGTTCAAACCGATTCACAAATGCCTCTTCCCCTCTGCATTGTAATCTAACAAACTCTATTCGATAGATTATTCCTTTAGGAAGACACAGGTGTGGGTCAATATAGTGAGACATCTCTGGGAACTGGCCAATCCGCTTGACAGAGAACCGCCCAATTGACGAATTTGATGAAAATAACAAAAGTTCAAACCGATGCACAAATGCCTCTTCCCCTCTGCATTGTAATCTAACAAACTCTATTCGATAGATTATTTCTTTAGGAAGACACAGGTGGGGGTCAATATAGTAAGACATCTCTGGGAACTGGCCAATCCGTTTGACAGAGAACCTCCAAATTGACGAATTTCATGAAAATAACAAAAGTTCAAACCGATGCACAAATGCCTCTTCCCCTCTGCATTGTAATCTAACAAACTCTATTCGATAGATTATTCCTTTAGGAAGACACAGGTGGGGGTCAATATAGTGAGACATCTCTGGGAACTGGCCAATCCGCTTGACAGAGAACCTCCAAATTGACGAATTTCATGAAAATAACAAAAGTTCAAACCAATGGACAAATGCCTCTTCCCCTCTGCAATGTAATCTAACAAACTCTATTCGATAGATTATTCCTTTAGGAAGACACAGGTGTGGGTCAATATAGTGAGACATCTCTGGGAACTGGCCAATCCGCTTGACAGAGAACCGCCAAATTGACGAATTTGATGACAATAACAAAAGTTCAAAAGATGCACAAATGCCTCTTCCCCTCTGCATTGTAATCTAACAAACTCTATTCGATAGATTATTCCTTTAGGAAGACACAGGTGTGGGTCAATATAGTGAGACATCTCTGGGAACTGGCCAATCCGCTTGACAGGGAACCGCCAAATTGACGAATTTCATGAAAATAACAAAAGTTCAAACCGATGCACAAATGCCTCTTCCCCTCTGCATTGTAATCTAGCAAACTCTATTCGATAGATTATTCCTTTAGGAAGACACAGGTGGGGGTCAATATAGTGAGACATCTCTGGGAACTGGCCAATCCGCTTGACAGAGAACCTCAAAATTGACGAATTTCATGAAAATAACAAAAGTTCAAACCAATGCACAAATGCCTCTTCCCCTCTGCATTGTAATCTAACAAACTCTATTCGATAGATTATTCCTTTAGGAAGACACAGGTGTGGGTCAATATAGTGAGACATCTCTGGGAACTGGCCAATCCGCTTGACAGAGAACCTTGACGAATTTCATGAAAATAACAAAAGTTCAAACCGATGCACAAATGCCTCTTCCCCTCTGCATTGTAATCTAGCAAACTCTATTCGATAGATTATTCCTTTAGGAAGACACAGGTGGGGGTCAATATAGTGAGACATCTCTGGGAACTGGCAAATCCGCTTGACAGAGAACCTCCAAATTGACGAATTTCATGAAAATAACAAAAGTTCAAACCGATGCACAAATGCCTCTTCCCCTCTGCATTGTAATCTAACAAACTCTATTCGATAGATTATTCCTTTAGGAAGACACAGGTGTGGGTCAATATAGTGAGACATTTCTGGGAACTGGCCAATCCGCTTGACAGAGAACCGCCAAATTGACGAATTTCATGAAAATAACAAAAGTTCAAACCGATGCACAAATGCCTCTTCCCCTCTGCATTGTAATCTAACAAACTCTATTCGATAGATTATTCCTTTAGGAAGACACAGGTGTGGTCAATATAGTGAGACATCTCTGGGAATTGGCCAATCTGTTTTACAGTGAACATCCAAAATAAAAAAAATTCATTAAAATTGCAAATGTTCACATTCATAACAAAAGCTTAATTCTGCCCGTACGGTTATACACCATATTTTTTTTCATAGAGCATTCCTTAAGGAACACTTGGCTATTAGTTGCATCTATGGAACAAAGCTGTGAGCTGGTTAAATTTTATTACAGTGAACATATATTTAACAAATACAAAATGTTTGCATTCTGTTAAATAGCATTACCCATACATACAAATATTTTGTTATTTGTTAAAAACTTCACATCCGTTAATATACATACATAATAAGAAAGTTTAAAGATGCTAATACTATTGGAACTAACGTGAGTAAAGGTTTTGTATATTATACACAAAATTAAGAAAATTCGGCCTTTCCTTCCCTATTCCAAACGTAAGAGAACATTAAGTTTAACGTCTATCCGCGAAGAAGACAATGCGTTTAGTAGTAATCGTAGTCAAAGTTCTCCAAACCTTAAATGAAGCAATTCGTTAACGTTCACACCTGAAATGAACTCTGACACAGCAACCACAAGCGCAAGTATGCTGCGAATACCGCAAATATATATTTTTAACTCCTTAAGAATTCCTGATGTGATCAAGGATTTGCCTAGATTCGAAGGCAACCCAAGATTACTTCATGAATTTATTAACAATGTGGAAGAAATTTTAACGTTCATAAAATGTGTTGATGGTACGCCATATTCTGCCATCCTTTTGCGAGCCATTCGAAATAAGATCGAAGGGCAAGCAAATGAGGTGCTGAATATGTACGGCACACCCCTAAATTGGGACGAAATTAAGAATAACCTCATACTTCACTATTCAGACAAAAGGGCAGAGACGACATTCATACGTGACCTACACAACTTGCGACAAGGAAACCAGACTATAAAAGAATTTTATAGCTCATTAATAGAGATCCAGGCAACTCTACTCAATACCATATTAATCCACGAAACAAATCAAAACGTGATCAGGGCAAAACAAACTCTCTATGGAGAAATGTGCTTAAACGTTTTCTGACAGGCCTCAAAGAACCTATCGGTTCAGTCGTAAGAGCAATGCGACCAGATTCGTTGCCTACAGCTTTATCCTTTTGTACAAAACATCTTCTATACAAAAGCCACATTTATCCAACACAGTCCATTTAGAAACCAACAATTATGTAGGAATAAACAACAAAGACCACCCTTTCCAACAACCTCCGCGTATCCAACACCTTCAATTAGATCACCAAACTTTAACAACCGAAATACTTACACGAATTACCAAAACAATCAAAGAAACTTTATACAGCCAATTAGAAATTTCTCAAATAGACAATTTGGCAACATTGCACCTACGATGCAAATTAAACAACAATCTACACCCTACATCCCCCAACAGAATAATTTCAGAAACCACTATCAACCAAAATCCCCGTTCTATCAAACTACACCAAGATTCGATCCACCGGAACCTATGGACACCTCAACCATAAACACGCGTCTTACACATAAAACAAACAGAACCAATCCAAACTTTACACGCTACCCTAGCAATCAACAAAGGTATACAATCGAAGAAGTACACACCATGGGCACAGATCCAATAAAACCACCGCCAGGAGCATATCAACATTCGCTAGACCAGTATTATAATGGCAATCCCGACCACAACATTACCCAATAACTAGATCAGAACTATCAAAATCTTGACGAACAAGACTATGATATTCTCGATGTCCTTACAGGACTAGATAACGAAAATGTTCACAAATCCGCCTCTCGGAACCAACAGGATACACAGACATTAATAAACATGGTCATACCCTACCATATATACATATATCTTCTCCCTATGGCCGTCCACTGAAGTTCTAATAGATACAGGAGCTTCCTCTTCATTCCTTTATCCCGAGTTCACACAACCCGACGATCGTATCACATGTAACCCAATAACGATTACAACAATTCTCAACAAACATGACCTTAACAAACAAGTCACACTTCCCATTTTCTCAGAATTCAAAACCTCCGGTAAAATAAAATTCTTGTTGTTCAAATTCCACCAGTATTTCGACGGACTTTTAGGCTTATATGCACTAACAAAATTAGGAGCTAAAATAGACCTCTGCAACAACATTTTGATCACTAACAACTCAATACTCCCACTTAGGTTCAAAGCCAATTTCAATTCAGGAAAAACAGATCGTTAAAGTACCGGTAGATATACGTAATGGTGATATTTACACTAAAACCATTGCCATTAAACCAACGTTGCATATATCCGAAGGATTATACAAAGCAAACAATTGGTTCAGCCTAGTAGACGTCACAAATAACAGCGATAAGAACAAAATATTTCTAATAGAGCAACCACTTAAAGTTAAACAATACAACCCTTCAGAATTTATCGAAATAAATAATTTCTACATAGAAAACAACTAAAATTTAAATCAAATAGACATTACCAATCTAATTCATTCCTCTCACCTCAATACAAGAAATACATGCCCTACTCAAAATCTGTAAATCATATGACGACATATTCATCAAAGAAGGCATTGCACTTTCTTTTTCAAATAAAGTAAAAAACAGAATAACAACCACAGCCGACTTACCAATCTATACCAAGTCATATAGGTACCCATACATACACAAATCTGAAAATCTGAAGTCCAGAAACAGATAGCGAAGATGTTAGAACAAAAAATCATAAGCCCAAGCCACTCTCCTTGGAGTTCTCCGGTTTGGGTAGTTCCCAAAAATATCGATGCAAGTAGAAAGCAAATGACGCTTAGTCATTGATTTACGCAAACTTAATGAAAAGACTATTTCAGACCGCTATCCCCTTCCGAATATTACTGAAATTTTAGATAAACTTGGAAAATGTTTATACTTTTCCACTCTTGATTTGGTTAGCGGATTCCACCAAATCGAGATGCACCCTGACGACATTGCTAAAACAGCATTTACCGTAGAAAGTGGACATTTCGAATACCTCAGAATGCTTTTCGGGTTGAAAAATGCCCCGTCCACATTCCAACGCGTCATGGATAATGTTCTAAAAGACCTAATAGGCAAAATATGTCTCTCTATGTAGACGATATAATTGTGTTTTCTACCTCACTTCAGAAACACATAGAAAATTTAAAAAGAATATTCGATAGACTTCGTGAATCTAATCTAATAATCAAATCGACAAATCAGAATTTCTTCATAAAGAAATATCGTTCCTAGGACATATCGTTTCGACTGATGGTATAAAACCAAAACCCGAAAAAAATCAAGCCATCAAGCAATTCCCAATTCCTAAAACCCAAAAAGAAATAAAATCATTTCTCGGACTCCTAGGTTACTATCGGAAATTTAATAAAGATTTCGCGAAGTTGGTAAAACCCATGACAACAGTAAAACTCACAGAACCTTACATTAAAGCTTTCGAGGATTGTAAAATAGTATATTACAGAACGAGCAAGGAAAGTGGAGTTTATCGTGCGAGGTCGAAGCTTGACGAACGAGACGGTAGCCGAGTTCGGCAATCTAACGAGCACGATGATCACTTTTCTGCAAGTCATGTACGCTATTTTTCACGCGTCCAAACCGGTTTTTTTTTGCTAAATCGAGAGAGAAGCAGAAATGTGAGAATGTGTGTTCGCTGTGACTGCAGTAAATAACAAAGAAATGAATTTTTCACGCGTCCAAACCGGTTTTCCTGCTTATTCGAGAGAGAAGCAGAAATCACAAACGACAAACAAAAGAGAATTCTTGATCATGCGCAATGTGACCGCTGAGATTATAGTAAATAACAAAAGACGTTTATATCATAACATAACTAGTGTTGCTATGGGCTACTTTCGAGGCTAGTTTATAGCGTACGAAACAGTCACTTTCGTCTATGGGCGTGTGAAAATATATTAACCAACGACCCTATTCTACAGTACCCGGACTTCACAAAAGACTTTATACTGACTACAGATATCCTTTCATCACAATATTTCAACAGTCAACCAGTAACTCTCCCGTCGAAAGACTACACTCATCTCTTACGGAAATCTATAGGATCATTTTGATAAAAAGAAAAGAAAATCACTTAGACTTAGAACATGAAGAAATTTTAACCATTTGAATTATTTTATGGAAGAACCCAAGAATTTAACAAAAATATACAATTCAGTAACGAACATGATTACCTTAAAAAACTAAATGAGCACAAAGAAATTCTGTATCCAAAAACTAAAGATAGAGTTGAAAACATAACCAATAATAGGATAGAAAGTCTTAACGAAAACCGGGAAGAACCCGAAGAACTAGCTATTAATGATATAATTTATAGAAAAGAATGTCGTAGAAACAAACTTACACCACGTTTTTCGAAGCATGTTGTAAGAAGAGATAACAAAGTAACAGTTTTAACTAACGATTATAGAAAATTGTACAAGTCAAAAATCAAAAAGAAAAAAAAAACAAATAGTAGAACAATAAGAAAATTTAAGACAATTAAAAATTTATATAATTTATTTTAGGATAATCGCTGTCACAGCACTAAAACTAGAGACGCAGAAATTAACGGAAAACAAACAATACTTCCACTTAAAATAGGTACAGCACGAACAATAAAAACTTATTGTAATCTCATGCATATAATTAATTTGAAAACATACCAACAAAATATTGAAAATATTTCCGACTCATTATTAGCCATTGACTAAGACTATAACCTAAAACACACTATTGAAGTAACAAAAGTAAAATTAAAAGAAGTTGAATATAAGTTAAATGCACCAGCATCGAGCGCTCATCACGAGCACATCTCATAAAGATCCCGCACCAGATCGCTCATCTACCTGCTACCGGCTACGGAAAAACCCCTCATACCAAAAAGCGAGCATTTCGCTACCTGCGACTTTTTTAAGATATTTTAATTCACTAATTACTTTTTTCATTTCAGACACATATTTATAATTAATAGTTATTTAATTGCAGAAAAATTTTTTTTCAGCCCTATAAAATAGGGAAAAAACAGAGAAGAAAGGAAAAGGTTAATGAAGTATTAACCTTAATTAGACAAGAAGTCTCCAATCATGGTAATGAATTCCTCGCATCTCTCTACGAAAGGCTGGATGAAGTCAACCAGCTTTGCGAAGACGCCACTTCCTCTAAAGAGGAAAATATGAGCATAGGCGAGGAATCGGATATTGAAGCGTCCGATTCCATTACCAGCGAAGAGGAAAATGCAGAAGAAGACAATCGCAAAGAGCGGTCTTCTCCTGTAACCGTGCCAGTAAAGGCAAAAAGGAGGACATTGTCTGAATCCAGACCATCATCACCACCAACATCATCTTCTCCTGCAGTAGTTACTGTTGAAGGAAGCATCCGCCGAATGTTACCGCTGTAGATAAAACAGCC
Organism: Nephrocerus scutellatus; assembly: GCA_947095585.1. NCBI lineage: Eukaryota > Metazoa > Arthropoda > Insecta > Diptera > Pipunculidae > Nephrocerus > Nephrocerus scutellatus. The sequence continues at coordinate 56,697,562 of OX352765.1, forward strand.
AAGGCAAAAGAGGCACAAAATGTCCATAAAAAGACACCACCACCTGTCGTTCCAGCAACCAAAATACACCAGTCTTCGGGACCAACAACAAAAACTTGTGCCATGCCGCCAATAGTCTGCTTTAGACTTAACGTCGCTGAACTCTCAAAGTTCACGAGGAGTGCCAATATATGTTGCAGAATTCGCAACATCAATAGCAGCAAATCGGTCGTTACGGCCATAAACAAAGACGGCCACCAGCGAATTCGGTCTTTCCTGCAGTCAGGAAAGACTGAATTCAACACCTATACCGCTAAGGAAGACAAGAAAGAATTGTTGGTCCTTAAAGGTATTCACCACTCCTTTGACACTGAGGATGTCAAGGAAGCGTTGACAGCAGAGGGTGTCCCTGTAGTGGAGGTCAAACCCTTCAAATCGCAGAGGAACGACAGGAAATTTAACCATTTCATTGTCGAACTTAAGTTTGGACATGTCGCAAGCAATTGCGGCATGAAATACAGATGCGTTAAGTGCAAGGACGAACACTTACCTTGCCAATGTCCGAGAAATGTAGACAACAAGAAAAGCGACAACGTCTTCTGCACAAATTGCCAAAAATCTGGACATCCTGCAAACTATCGAGGATGTCCTAAATATAAAGAAAAAATGGCGGAAAAAGTAAAAACCGCCCAAAAGAAGATGGATCAGCATAAGTTTGCCCAGAAATCTGCTGCAAAAGGAATAGTGAAAGGAGTTAGCTTTGCTAGTATAGCTGCCATGGGGACTGCTAGCAAGCCAGCAACAATTAACAAACCACCACCAACTATCCAAGCAAAAAAAAAACAAGCTCCAAAACCGGCACAATCTACTGGAAAATCTAACATCTTCGACGATACGGAAAGGCTATTTGAAGCAGACCTTTTCACAATTCTGCAGAAAGCAAGAGAAGTCGTGCCTGCTAATTATAGCAGTCTTGATGACAGGTCCAAAACAACCGTTTTGGGTCGACTTATTTGTGAATTATGTTCACAATAAGCAGGATAGGCGAAGTTACCAGGAAGATGAACTGACCAAACGACTTCAGAACATCAAACCAGGCCCGGATGCTTTTAAAAAGCTGAATTCTGTGATCGGAAAACGTATCTCCATTCCAGAAAATATCTCGTTTGGAGAGCAAGTAGCATCCAGTCCTCTTGAAAAAGCCGAAGCCTTTGCCTGTAATTTCGAAAGTAGCTTTACGGACCAATCACCAGCTCATCTTCCAGATTTTGTAGAGCAGGTTGAAAGTCTTGTGGAAGACACAACTTCTCCAAGAAATTTTGAAGTGCAGTTCAGTGAAGACAATCCCGCTAGCTCACCCGTTGACGTGGATATGTTCACAGGGACAGCAGTTGTCAGTGATTTAATTATGAGTGGAAACTCTAAAAAATCATCGGGCACTGACGGAATTTCCAATTTTTTACTTAAAAAGCTGCCGAATATGGCGATTTTGATGTTAACTATAATATTCAACAATTGCCTAAACAATAGTTACTTTCCAGACATCTGGAAAGTGGCCAAAGTAGTACCAGTTCCCAAGAAAACTAACCGTTCTAGCGTAACTGGTTACCGCCCCATAGCTTTACTGTGTTGTACCAGTAAAATATTGGAATCCTTGATCCGTAAAAAGATCAATGAGTATTGTTCGGAAAGAAATCTAATTCCTGCCTTTCAGTTCGGCTTTCGAGAAAAGCACTCTACGCTGCACCCTCTGATGAAGCTTCCCAGTGACGTCACTAAAGGACTAAACGTCAAAAGCAGTACAGTAGCCCGTTTACTAGACATCGAAAAAGCTTTCGATAGTGTCTGGATCAACGGGCTACTGTACAAACTTATTAGATTTGGTTTCTCCAATTATATTGTGAAAATAATTAAAAATTTTCTTTTTAACAGGGTCTTTTTTGTACAGGTGTATGGCAGCCCATCGACAGGGAAAAGGATTAATGCCGGAGTTCCCCAAGGTTCCAGACTTGGACCAGTCCTATTTAGCATCTTCACGGCGGATCAACCCACCAATGCAGCCGGAACAAGGACCATGCTTTTCGCGGATGACTCCATAACCTATGCCGTTTCCCGCTCTCCTGAGATAGCTGCCCGAAGAGTGGAGGAACACCTCCGAAACCTTTGGGAGTACTACCTGAAGTCAGAGACTAAGTACCTGGGAATCAACTTTACTGAGAGGCTCAAGTTTAACTCTCACATCGAAAAAACAATGAAAAAAGCGAACTACGCTCTTCATTTGGTGCACCCGCTACTAAGAAGACGAAACCGACTGTCCAACAACGCCAAGTTGCTCATCTACAAGCAGCTCATCAGGCCAGTGATAACATTTGGCTATCCCATATGGTTCACCGTATCACCAACAACGATGAAGAAGATCTCCCTATTTGAAAGGAAGGTACTAAGGATCTGTACAGGGCTCTGGAGGGTGCCAAACAGCTATTAGTTTGTGCAAGACTTTACGAAGCAGCAGGTCTGCTGCCAATAACACATCACTTGTTTCAAATGGCGAGGAAATTCGTCGACGGATTGGAAACTAATCCAAGTCCTGAGATGCAAGGACTGAGAAGCGAAGAAATCGAGCCAAGTCACCGGTACATACACATCAGAGGATTCACAGATGCTAGATTCGACGACATCCTTAATAATCAAGACGTCTCCTTCTACGAGAAGGCCAGCAATCAACATTACAGAGGCTGAATATCGCCCTGTTTATACCCTCTCATATTCTTTTCATTTTTATTTTATTTTAGAATTTATTGTTTAAAATTAAATTACTTTAAATATAACATGTAGTAGATTAAGTAGTCAAAAATATTGTTTAATTATAAGCAATACGAATAAAAGACAATGTAAATACGTCGGGCCCCTATTGTTGAGCCGACACTTATTAATAATAGTTATAAGTTTAGTTTTAAGTCAAAATTGTATATTTCTTAAATGTTAAATAAAAATATCTAAATCTGTAATCTGTTAAATGCACTATCACCACAAGTAAGGAGTAAAAGAGGACTGATAAATGGGTTAGGTACAGCTGTCAAGTTCATTACGGGTAACATGGACGCAAACGATGCAGAAAACCTTAATAAACATAAAGAAAGACTCACTTCTCAAGAAACTGAATTTCGATGGTTAGGTACAGCTGTCAAGTTCATTACGGGTAACATGGACGCAAACGATGCAGAAAACCTTAATAAACGTATAGAAAGACTCACTTCTCAAGAAACTTAATTTCAAAATGAATTAGATAACGAAATAATGCTAAACACACAAATGCTTCAGAGATTTGAGAATATAACCAACCATATCAACCAACAACAAAGTAGTATTGAACATTTTCTTAATAAACTAAATGATGAAAGTAGTAACCGCATCCACACAAATGAACAGATTCTTCTCCGTACGCAATATCTTAGCCAAATAAGCTTTAATATAGATTTACTTAATATCACATAACAAATATAGCCGAATCAATCGTAATGGCTAAAGTAAACATGATTCCCAAATTCATCCTTAACAAAGATGAACTCGATAAAATGCAGGAAATACTTTTAAATCAATCCGTTAAAATAAATTCAACCGAAAACATTTATGAAATGTTAGGATTACAAGCTTATTATAATAATGCAAATATAATACTTAATGTTCAGATACCTATCCTATCCCACGAAAAGTATTCCGTTCTTCATATTATTCCACAACCTATAAATTACACTAAAGAAATAGCAATTTCACCATACGCACTATATAACTCCGAAAATATTCAATACCTCGACGATACATGTCCCAAGGTAAAAAGCACTTATTACTGCAAAGAGACTAGACGTCAAGAAAATATGAACCAGTACACATGTCTAGGCCAACTTCTAAAAAACCAACCAGCCACCTGTACACTGAATGACGTCGGACCAACATCCAAAATACTTCAACCCAGAACCCAACTATATTCTACTACTCCTTTTGAAAATAAACATTCCTATACCTTTGGATCATTTTTAATCCTAGCAACAATCTTAATTTCATTAATGGCTGATACTTTCAGAAAACTTAGTACCAATGAAATAATCCTTCAAAATTCAGCTCCAGCCACATCTCCACAGTATCTCTGGCCGTCGCTTTATTCTAAGGGGGGAGGAGTTACATACCCCACACAGGTCACTCACCAAACACAAGCCGCATAAAACATCCGGTCCAATTGTACACATAAATGCTAATTAAGCAAAATAATAAAAGAATCAATTTTGTCAATTAAATATATTTTTTGTAATGTCAATTAAGCAAAATAATAAAAGAGTCAATAATGTCAATTAAGTATAATTTTTGTAATGTCAATTAAGCAAAATAATAAAAGAATCAATTTTGTCAATTAAATATATTTTTTGTAATGTCAATTAAGCAAAATAATAAAAGAGTCAATAATGTCAATTAAGTATAATTTCTGTAATGTCAATTAAGCAAAATAATAAAAGAATCAATAATGTCAATTAAGCAAAATAATTAAAGTATCAATTTTGTCATTTTAGGAAAAAATATTGTAAAACCAATTTTCATTTTAAAGAAACATTTCATTTTTAGAAACGAATAAAGCAGTTGTTATATAGCACTCATTTTTTACACCCTCCGGTATCCACGACGTAATTCGCGTCAGTCAAGATTGGCTGAGAAAAAACGTTCCGCGGATCATTTCCACTGCCCAATGGCCATCAAATTCACCGGATGAAATCCGTTAGATTTCTCGGTTTGGGGTAATTTGAAGAGCAAGGTTGGGACAAAAAATACCAAGTGTCCATCATCTCAAGCAAGCGCTTCGCCGGGAAAGGGCCAAAATACCGCAGAGCCACTTTCGTGCTGCATGCAATAGTATTGTTTTTTGTTGTCATAAACAGTCCAAAATATGATTTATTTGCGGAAGCGGGTAGGCATCTTTAATAGACAGTTCGGTTAATTGCCGACAGTCAACGCATAGTCTCCAAGTTCCCTGTTTCTTTTTTCCCAGCACTATTGGTGAGCTGTATGGGCTAGATTGTTAGATTTTCCCTTCAGCCAATAGTTTGTCTATCTATTCGTTGATGTCTGCTTGCATAACGGGAATTCTTGGCATATACATTTGCTTGAAAGGCCGGTATTGTTTCAGTCGGATCTCGTGATTGGTGACGGTCGTTGGTCCTTGCAAGCTTTCGAACGTTGGTAATTCTATAGACAAAAATTTGTCCAGCTGTTGCTTTTCGGTCGTGAGACTTCGGATGTCGCTTGACGGGCGGTGACGGTAGATTTATTGGCCAAGGCGAACATAATTGAGATCGGTCGGACTGTGAGCCTTATGCAAAGGTTTCGGATGGATTTGCTAATGCATGACCTTCCCGCACCGGTGTCGATGACTACATTGTACAGGCGGTTTTTAAACTTAATGGGTATGGTGAATAAGGCGTGGATGGGAGCGGTAATGGTGGGCGCGTCTAATGCCTCATGGTGTTGGACGGCCTGTTGGCGTTTTCCGGCTTGCAGGTGCAGTGTCGGCTCTATACATCATTTGTACCGCAATACGAGCAAAATAGTCGGTGGTTTTGACGACAGGTTCGACGAGTATGTCCGTGATGGTTGGTGATGTGGATGTATTACATCGCTGGTAGTCGGTATATGATGTGGATATGTTACATCGCTGGTAATCGGTATATGATGTTGTAACGGAGTTTTCCCAGCCGGGGTAAACTCAGCGTAACCAGAAAAGGGGTCGTTACAAAAAATTTCTAGTTGGTGACTCTTCGAATTATCTTCTTTATTCTCCTTATTTCTTTAAATGTACATATTATGTTTTAACGATGCGCTAGCCTGAGCGACGTAATCCTAAAATATGTGATTCTAAACGACGTGATCCTTGACGTGAGCCTTCGGGAGCCTTTGACGTGAGCCGGACGAACCTTGAAGAGGGCCAGAGTGCATAAGTGCATAGAACATATGTTGAGATGTACTAGCGCAACAACCTGCGGGACAACCGCACAGCGAAGTTACTTTGTACGACGGAAAGGGAAGTAACGAAGGCAGTGGACGACCTAGGCAGCTATATGCTGAGATGTACCAGCGTAGCAACGGGACAACCGCACAGTGAAGCAACGTTGTACGACGGCAAGAATTGTAACGAATGCAGTGGACGACGTCGGCAGCGATATGCTGAGATGTACTATCGCAACAACCTGCGAGGCAATCGCACAGCGAAGTTACGTTTAACGACGGCAAGGATGGTAACGAATGCAGTGGACGACCTTGGCAGCGATGCTGTAAGTAGATTAATTTTTCGAGCACTTACCGAGGCGTGATCCAGACAGCGCAGTGGCAATTAAAGAAGCGACTAAGAGGACTCGCCCTTTTATAATATTTTGCATTGCAAAATTTTTAAGTCACGCGCTGCGATGTGATTGGCCAGTCCGGTGGCGTGATGTTATTTTGGCTGTCTTTGATTTTCGTACCTAATTTTTGGCCGCACTGCGTTGGTACAGGGTGCACCCGAATTTGGAAAAAAAATGATGTTAAATGATTTGTGTGAACAAAATTCGGCCACAAGAATTTCGTTCCTCACGATGTGGATATGTTACATTGCTGGTAATCGGTATAAGATGTGGATATGTTACATCGCTGGTAATCGGTATATGATATATATGTGACGTATGGCTGCTGTTCGGTAAATGATGTGGACGTGTAACATCACTGGTAGTCGATGTGTATTGCTGGTAGTCGGTATATAATGTGGTCGTCTTACATCGCTGGTGTAAAGGTAATAGCTAGTTTGTGGAGAGGTTTAAGGCTCGCAACCCTAAGAAAACACCGGTGGTATTGCTTTGACGTTCTAATTAGAAGTGAGTTTTATTTGATTCTTGTTGCTTATTTATAGGTGTTCAAAGACTTAAAACATACTACACAATTTAATAAGAATACATATAAAAGTATACACATGTATACTAGTTAGATCGATTAGTGCTGTTGAGCATTTTGGCATTATTGTATACCAATATGCCGAACATTCTTAATTGCTTCAGGTCGCTTGCCTATATATTTCTGATGTAACATATTTACCAGCACAGGCAAGTGACCTATATTGTTTATAATTTTATTGCATGTTAGGTCAACGCCATGTACAGCACGGGTAAGTGACCGAACGTTATTTACTTTTTTTTATGATCAGCGCTCGCTTGCCTATAATGCTTTCTATGCATTTTGTTTGTTGTCATAGGCTAACGACCGCCGATCGTACTCTCACTACTTTGTATGCTGTCATGCTCAGGCATGAAGTGTGCTGACAAAGTAATAAGACTCTTTTTTGTTTATTCACTCGTTGAGTGTTTATGTTGTAATATTTTAATTGCGGTTCATATGCAGATGGCATTATGAGGAATGCAATGAATCGGGACTATATGAATAATTAATCGATCTAACCTTGAATACTATGTTAGCGCTGGTATGCTCCCTTCACACTGGTATTCGGTATGAATGTTCGAGCGGACTGGTGTGTGAACAGGACGAAAGGTGGCTTGTTCATTCATGAGAGATTCAAAATCTTTTATCAGGATCGAATAGCGTTTCGAACACTTTCAGCTTGATGTAGTGTCGGTATTCTGGTCGTAGATTTGCGTACATGCGACTAAGCTTTTTCTCTGTGGGTAGCGAAACATGACATTGTATCAGAGCCTGAATAGCAAAGACATCTTTGCCTTTTTCTCGGGCAGTTTGGATTCGGTCGCGAATTCGGCCTTCGAAGCGTGGTGGTAGAAAGAATCGTCTCATCTCTCTCTACTAAACTTATCCCACGTTCTCATGAATTCTTTATTATTGCGTTACCAAAACAATGCGTTTGCTATGAGCAGTACTGGTAGAGTGCCTGTTCCATTTTGGTCGGTACGTTCGGATAAATGTGAGATTCCAGCAGGTTATTGGTTGTGATTTCCTGGTTAATTTAATAGAGATTATGGACACTCTCCGGTGGGTGGCCATACTATCGAATAAATAACAAAATTTCCACAGGTTGTGTTGTCTGTTTCTTGTAATATCGTCATTCTCCGATAGATGACTCTGGTTACATTGGGTATATTTTTAAAAATATACTGGCTGTTGCCAGTCGGTGATTCAACTGCTGCCTTCAACTGGTATACGATAACAGAAATAAAAACATTTGGCTATTGCCGCTCAGTGACTCGATGGCGTTGATCAAATATTATGCGTCGTTTTAGATTTTCGTGAAACCGGCTATAAACGTGAGGAATGTGTTATATATTGTAAATCACATTCCTTCGATTTTTATTTTATTTTGAATTTAATAAAGGGCTTAGCCCAACTTATTGCCGTGACGAAAGTCATTCAGGGAGTCCTCTCTTGGCAATGAGTCTTTATATAAAACAAAAATACCGGAATCGAGTATTAAAAGTTTTTCGGTTTACCGAGCGGAAGTGTAACTATGGTGCTACTATCGCAGATGCATTGTGCTGAGTTACTTGCTATAAGTATCGTGTAGCGTAGCGCTTTGTGTGCTTTTAGCGAACGACTAATATCGTGCTTCAAGGCGGTATCTAATAATTTATCAATTCAATCAATATATAATACTAGGGTTGCATGGTGCATAGGCGGTAAATGTCACTTATAATTCTGGTGTATATAGAGATATGGTTTGAAACGAAGGTGATTTAAAAGTTAGATTAAATCAACTTCGTTACAATATATGTTTAAAATCTGAAGAAAATCGGGTTAATTTTCAAAAAAGTTATATGGGCACCCCTTGAATCTTAGGGCCCGATCAATCCAAAAATTTTACAAAAAGTTTTGTCGATCAGAGATAAACATGTGTAAAAAATTGAAGAAAATCGGGCTAATTTAAAAAAAAAGTATATGGGCTACCCTCGGGCCTCAGGGCCCGTTTATTACATAATAAATATATACAAAAAGTTTTGTCCATCGCAGATACACATGTGTGTAAAATTTGAAGAAATTCGGCTTCCTGCAGTTGCAAAGGTAATAGCCAAAGTAGTACTTGAGCGAATTAAGTAACATCTGGAATATACACTCGATGCCGAACAAGCTGGTTTCCGCACTGGATCCTCCACTGTGTTGTAGACCACATCAACACCCTGCGGATCATTATTGAACAGTGCGTTGAATTCCGGTCACCACTGCACCTGCTGCTCATCGATTTTTAGAAGGCGTTTGACAGTGTCAACAGACGGTTTATCTGGCTCGCCTTGCGCAGGAGAGGTATACCTGATAAACTAATAGCTATTATTAAATTTAGAGCCTATGATGGCTCTAAATGTCATGTGCTGCATAGAGGAAAGCTGTCAGAGGAATTCGAGATCCTAAGTGTGATACGACAAGGTTGCATTCTATTGCCGATATTTTTTTTGTTGGTGATTAGCGATGTACTTCGCGCAGCTTTATTTTCTGTAAACGGAGGAATTCCTTGGGCTCTTCTATCTCAACTCAAACATCTGGACTACGCTGACGACGTTTGTTTACTCTCACACAGGATTATGGAGCTGCACCAAATGACAACAAATGTGGAAAGGGAGGCGGGTTTGAAGATTCATACTGCCAAAACCAAAATCATCAACCTCGGCACTAACAAGTTAACATTGCTGGACAGCCGGTAGAAAGAAAGAGTAGAGAGTTTCCAATATCTTGGGAAAAGGCGACAGTTCCATAGCAAACTACGCAATACAATGGAATCCGTTATCCTAGGATGGTAGAAGAACGGGTCGTCCGAGAAATACATGGCGCAAAACAGTTGAAGAGGAGTCACTCTGCAATTGGGGAAGAGTTGGAGAAAGCTTAAGTTCATTGCCAGGAACCACACGCGATGGCCCGTAGGCGTAGTAGAGGCCGTAGGACCCATAAGGGGATATAGGACATAAGTAAGTAAGTAAGTACCAGCCTCCTTATTTCGGATTGGAATAGCTTCCGTGAATTTGGTCAGTTCGTCTTGTAAATTCACTACGTACCTATATCCATTCACCGATTCGTCTAAAGGGCCTACTAAGTCCAAATATATTTTTTCGAAACTTGATTCGGCAGTTGAAGTTATTTCCATTGGCTGTTACTTTGGTGTAATGTGTTTATTTTTCTGACATCTTGTACAATGCTTTACATAAGTAGCTATGTCGTTCTACATTCCTGTCCAGAAATATTGTTGTTTAATCGTTTTCATCATGCGGTTTATTCCTGCATGGCCACTTGTTGGTAATATATGATAATCGTTGAGCAATATTTTCTTTTTATGGGGATCGGTAATTTCTATACATTTATTTATTAGGTGCACCTTTACATTACTTTTCTTAAACATATCTCCTAAGATTTTTTGCAACCCGAGAATTTTGTATTCTCGACAGCCGTCTTCGAGTTTCTTAAGTTCTTCTTTTGTAATGTATAATTTTTTTTTATTGTTAATGGTCCGCAGATGCCATGCGCGTCCCTCGACAACAAATCGCAAAATGTGGTCGATCGGGCTGTAGTGCCATCCTTGTCCCTTCTTAGGAGTACACAATTCTTCACTGAGACGTATGCCAAAACTTTGTTGGGTCTCAGGATTATATCCATATCATTTATTTGATATTTCTCGTCCTCGAAACTGTTACATATTTTTAACATGCTCTGGTGGCCTTAGTAGCTCTGTAATTACACGATTATTTTCTTCTGCTTCGGTTTCCTGTTTGTTCGTTAGGTTTTTCTGTATTGATTTTCTGCTTTTGATTAAGACCTTGTTATGACACATACGTGGAGTTGTCTCAGTTGATCAGAATCCCGTTTATGCGACTTAAAACGTCAGCTGTGCAATTATCTTTTCCGGAGGCCAGATTGGCTTTTGGTTTAGAAGATTACTAAAGCTGTATTTAAGTAATTGTGCTTCTAGAGTAGCGGCAATCACATTTCTCTGCCCATTTATGTTACTCTACTGAGGATCTTGAAACGTTTACCACGTCAATGTGTTTTGAGTAAACGCTACCCGTTTTAACCTACCAAATACGCTTAAAGTCCTTGTTTGTTGCTACTCCATAAAGTATTTTAAAGATATCTGTATTTTATATTCTAAAATGTTTAAAAAAAGCAAATTACTTTTCCCTGGCATTCGGACACTCCTTATTCTGATTATATGCTCTCTTATATTTATTTAATTGGTTGACTGGTTGATTGTGCCTTTTTAATGATATCCGTCAGTATCTGAATGTTTGGCAGGGTATTCGCAATATACAGTCTTTGTAGCTCCACATTTAAATTATTTTGATATATGTTGGGGTTTTTGTTGTTCCAGGTCAACTTTGGAAGAAGGTTTAATGGTTTGGTATTTTCTTCACCTGTGTTGCATGCTACTTTACATTCTATTTCTACTGGCATGTGCCCTGAAAATACTTTCATGCCTACCTGGAAGTATTTTAATAGAGTGTTCCAATATCCGGAGATAAGACAGTAATCTATTCCACAAACAAAGGTATACTGTCCACTAAAATCGCCTTCAAAGCTTCCATATAAAATGCAACTGCCGAATACGCGTACCACTTTTAGAATTTTTTCTCCTTTACTGTCGTAAACTGATCAGAGTTTCGAATTAGACTCATAACTGCAGGTTTTTATTCTGTAATATTGATGGGTTACTTTCCCAATATTGCTTTAGTTTACCAGATTCGATATCTGACTCGTTAGGTGTGTTGCCATATAAACGTGAACTCAAAAGCCAGAGCTCTCTAGGGCGTCAAAGTATCAAATGGTTTCGAAGACTTTTAAAATTAAAAACTCAATTTTTTAGTTTGAAGCTAAACTTAAAAGTGATTTTATTCAGTAAATTTTTCTTTCTTTTATACAAAAATAATTGATAGATTTTCGACCATACATCGACTCTGGAATGCCTACTCATCGATATTCATATTTTACGTAATATCTCTATATCAGCATAGTGTATCTATGTGTACGTATGTAACATCCGCGTCAAGTGTTTTTGGGTTCACTCGCCTGTGCTGCTGCGTTGACATTTTATTTCCACAAGCGAACGACATCATTAGTTCATTTAAATTTCCATGCGCCGCTTACTCAGCTCAATGCATGGAAAGGGTAAGTAACGTTCTAAGCGATCAGCGCTCGTTTGCCCATGATGCTTAGGTTGCATATTTATCGTCATAGGCGAACGACCGCTGTTCATATATTATGGTATAAGAAATTTTGTTTATTTTTTGTTCTCATGAATCGAGTGTGGTATAAAAGAATGCATATTATGGATTTTTGTATTCTTTTATTTTACACTTTGTGAGGCACTAGAGTCGAAGTAGGGTCGAAAACGTTGTGTGCTCTTAGGCATTTTATTTATGTGGTCGCTGGTGCGATCCCTCACATTACTCTTCTATAGGATGTGACTGTGTGGTGGACTGCCTTATATAAAAAAGTAAACCTTGACATAGTAAGCAAAGTCCAAAGACCAGATAGTCTATGCATGAGCGGAGCACTTCGTACAACCCCCTCCGCCGCATTGGCAGTCCTGTTCGACCTTACACCACTCGACATTTACAGCAAAAACTTCCAGGTCACTTTCCCCTCCAGATAATTTTGTGACGAAGACGCATTCCGGGAAGATGAACGCATTTATTTTTACACAGATGGGTCAAATACTGATGATGGAGTCGGCGGAGGGGTTTTCTCACAAAAGCTAAATCTTAGCCTCCTTTTCCGTTTTCCAAATCACTGTAGTGTTTTCCAGGCTGAAATTATGGCAATCAGTGAAGACTTGTCTTGGCTGAAGAAAAACGTCATATCCGCTAAGGATATCCGTATGTTCTCGGATAGCCAAGCTGCACTGAAATCCCTGGAATCAGTCTCCAAAAGTTCAAGTTTAGCCCTTAACTGCCGTTCATCTCTCGTGAAGATGGCGGAGCAGTTAAATATCCACTTGTGTTGGGTGCCGGGGCACAGAGACATTCCAGGTAACTGTATGGCTAACGAACTCGCCAAGCAAGGAACTACACTACCCTTCTTACCTGAATATGGTTCCATAGGCATCCCAATCGCTACATGTAAATTCTTGTTAAAGCGGGATTCTAAAGTAAAAACTAACTGTAGGTGGGCAAACGGTACAACTTGCATAGCGGCAAAGCAGATCTGGCCCAAGCTGGATCTGAAACGCTCCAAGTGTGTTTCTCTCAAAAAATATCGCACATCGGTGCTATTGTAGGTGTCATCACTGGACACTGTCTCATAAGCAGGCATGCAGCATGACTGGGAGTCTCGAATGATTTCTGCAGAAGCTGCATGGATGAGGAGACCGTCGTCCATCTTCTCTGTACTTGTAATGATCTCATCAATATTGACATTGGTAGTCTCTCACGTTTCATACGAAGCTGTAATTGTTTCATCGAGTAGGTGGAAGAAATCCTTCCTGATCCGTTTGGTATCACAATGGACCATTACTGGTCAAGTGTATCTGACACTGACACTGACAGCCACCTTAACCTAACCTAACCCAAAGCCCGATTTTATTAAAAATTTGTACACATGTGTATCCCCTTTCTAGAAAGGGCCCCTCGGGCCTCGGCGTCGGGGGGTTCTTATACAAAAATTTTACAAAATTTTCCCGAATTTCTTCAAATTTTATACGCATGTGTATCTCCGATGGAAAACACTTTTTGTGAAATTTGGAAGTGATCGGGCTCCTGGGTTTATTTCTTTTTTAAAATGTATTTGATTCTTTTCAAATTTTATACACATGTGTATCTCCGATTAGAGAATTTACAAACAAAAATTAATTTTTATGGGCTGTTTTTATTAGTTAAAAAGCAGAAAATTGCTGAAAAATTTTTAGCTGCAAAAGAACTCTTTGGCCTCTGTTCCATCTCCGTGAAATTGGATGACAATTTAAATAGCACCAAAGGAACAATTTATGCACCTTGTTTAAGAACGCAACTGAGGAAGAAATAGTCCGGGAAATGCGCTCACAAGATGTATCATCGGTATACAAATTTCAAAAAAAAAATCGACGGAAACATACTTCCACAAGATTAATTCAACTAACTTTCGATCTATACCACCTCCCCGAACAAGTAGAAATTGTCTGGTAAAGGTAAAGGAATATTTTGCCAATCCCACGCGGTGTGCAAAAACTACAAAATCTTGGGCCACAAACAGAAACCCTGTAGAAATGTCCCATCATGCAATAAATGTAATTTGCTTCCTCATAGCCATGTTTCATGTACCCGAACCTTCTACCATTCCGATCACCCTGCAAGTTCCAAAACATTCGCAAAATTTTTTCAAGCCAAAGAGGTCATTAAGATTAAAATACAAAGAATAGTTCGATAAACGAAGTAAAGCACTGTAAAAATTACAAAATCCTTTACGACAAAACTCATTTGCAACAGTAGCCGCAGCAGCGGACCTCACAATGCTTCAAAGCAGAACACCTAGCAAAAACGTTTTGGAGAACCCACCATACTTCGAAAAGAACAATACACAAAACAACACTCAAACCCCCTCTCTATAAACTTCACTGCAGCATAAAAATCAAATACCCAACTACACTGAGCCTAACAATATAGATAAAACAGTTACAAAACAAAACAACTTAGAGCAACAAAAAAAACTCTGCGCATGATAAAGTCAATTAGGTTTGGCATCTACTCAAATATTTGATAATTCTTATACATCGGAATTTATATGCCTGGTTATATCTTGTTGATATTATTTTTCCCTCGACGCGGTGTAACGAGGTTTTTCCCAGACGGGGTATCCTCAGTGAGACCAGGGTTCGTTTAATTTAGAGTCTTTGCAATAAAAGATTTAATTGTTATGGAACTCTGACTTAAATATTTATTTTTCTTTCTTAAAAAAAAGGAAATGATTATAAAATGGTTAGATGACTTAGGTCTTAGATTCTAAGCAGTGTGTGGTGGTTTGATGCCTTGCTTCAGCGGGCTCGAAGTAATCCGTCTGCGCAGGAATAATCTGACCCGTAAGCAAGGATTCTACGCTCACTTCACTGTCCGCCGAGACGTTATGTCCAAGTATTTTGGCCAGTAAAAAGAGGATTCTGCACTCAGTTCGCTGCTAGGAATGGCTATGTCCAAGTGTGTTGACCAGTGAAAAGACGATTCTAGGCTCAGTTCGCTGCCAAGAGTCGCTGTGTCCAAGTGTTTTGACCAGTAAAAAGAGTATTCTGCGCTCAGTTCGCTGCTAGGAAGGCTATGTCCAAGTGTGTTGACCAGTGAAAAGACGATTCTAGGCTCAGTTCGCTACCAAGAGTGGCTGTGTCCAAGTGTTTTGACCAGCAAAAAGAGGATTCTGCACTCAGTTCGCTGCCAAGAGTTATTATGTCCAAGTATTTTGATCAGTGAAAAGAGGATTCTACGCTCAGTTCGCTGCCAAGAGTCGCTGTGTCCAAGTATTTTGATCAGTTTTATAGGACGTGAAACGGTTTATAACTCCGAACCGCGGTGTTCTTTTTCCAAATTTTCCATCGTCCGTTAAATCACCGTTGTTGCTATGCTGTTTTCTTTTCCAATATCAGTTACATCGGAACTGCATTGACTATCCGTCATGACGTGTTGTTATCGTTGTTTTTATTTTTGTCGCTTATGTGTATACACAACTCCAGACTGCTGTTGTTATTTTATTGTCTTTGTTTTTTTCCGTTGAAGAAATTTTGGCGAAAATCCCCCTGTGTTTGTTGTTGTATGGGATTTCATTTGTCCACTGTGGCTATGCACTCAACAGCATTGTTGTTTGCAAAAACTGTTGACGAAAATCCCCCCTGTGTTTGTTGTTGTATGGGATTCCATTTGTCTAGTGTGGCTACTGTACTCAATGGGTTAAGCATAGGCTAACGTCGGCAGCATGGTTTTGTTGTTGTGTGTAAAAAGAATTGTGGTTAACGCTTCTCGGTCGTTGACCTCATCCATTGATTTGATCATCATAATTTCCGCCGCATTGGCAGTCCTGTTCGACCTTACACCACTCGACATTTACAGCAAAAACTTCCAGGTCACTTTCCCCTCCAGATAATTTTGTGACGAAGACGCATTCCGGGAAGATAAACGCATTTATTTTTACACAGATGGGTCAAATACTGATGATGGAGTCGGCGGAGGGGTTTTCTCACAAAAGCTAAATCTTAGCCTCCTTTTCCGTTTTCCAAATCACTGTAGTGTTTTCCAGGCTGAAATTATGGTAATCAGTGAAGACTTGTCTTGGCTGAAGAAAAACGTCATATCCGCTAAGGATATCCGTATGTTCTCGGATAGCCAAGCTGCACTGAAATCCCTGGAATCAGTCTCCAAAAGTTCAAGTTTAGCCCTTAACTGCCGTTCATCTCTCGTGAAGATGGCGGAGCAGTTAAATATCCACTTGTGTTGGGTGCCGGGGCACAGAGACATTCCGGGTAACTGTATGGCTAACGAACTCGCCAAGCAAGGAACTACACTACCCTTCTTACCTGAATATGGTTCCATATGCATCCCAATCGCTACATGTAAATTCTTGTTAAAGCGGGATTCTAAAGTAAAAACTAACTGTAGGTGGGCAAACGGTACAACTTGCATAGCGGCAAAGCAGATCTGGCCCAAGCTGGATCCGAAACGCTCCAAGTGTGTTTCTCTCAAAAAATATCGCACATCGGTGCTATTGTAGGTGTCATCACTGGACACTGTCTCATAAGCAGGCATGCAGCATGACTGGGAGTCTCGAATGATTTCTGCAGAAGCTGCATGGATGAGGAGACCGTCGTCCATCTTCTCTGTACTTGTAATGATCTCATCAATATTGACATTGGTAGTCTCTCACGTTTCATACGAAGCTGTAATTGTTTCATCGAGTAGGTGGAAGAAATCCTTCCTGATCCGTTTGGTATCACAATGGACCATTACTGGTCAAGTGTATCTGACACTGACACTGACAGCCACCTTAACCCAACCTAACCTAACCCAAAGCCCGATTTTATTAAAAAAATTTATTAAGCTGCAAAAGAACTCTTTGGCCTCTGTTCCATCTCCGTGAAATTGGATGACAATTTAAATAGCACCAAAGGAACAATTTATGCACCTTGTTTAAGAACGCAACTGAGGAAGAAATAGTCCGGGAAATGCGCTCACAAGATGTATCATCGGTATACAAATTTCAAAAAAAAAATCGACGGAAACATACTTCCACAAGATTAATTCAACTAACTTTCGATCTATACCACCTCCCCGAACAAGTAGAAATTGTCTGGTAAAGGTAAAGGAATATTTTGCCAACCCCACGCGGTGTGCAAAAACTACAAAATCTTGGGCCACAAACAGAAACCCTGTAGAAATGTCCCATCATGCAATAAATGTAATTTGCTTCCTCATAGCCATGTTTCATGTACCCGAACCTTCTACCATTCCGATCACCCTGCAAGTTCCAAGACATTCGCAAAATTTTTTCAAGCCAAAGAGGTCATTAAGATTAAAATACAAAGAATAGTTCGATAAACGAAGTAAAGCACTGTAAAAATTACAAAATCCTTTACGACAAAACTCATTTGCAACAGTAGCCGCAGCAGCGGACCTCACAATGCTTCAAAGCAGAACACCTAGCAAAAACGTTTTGGAGAACCCACCATACTTCGAAAAGAACAATACACAAAACAACACTCAAACCCCCTCTCTATAAACTTCACTGCAGCATAAAAATCAAATACCCAACTACACTGAGCCTAACAATATAGATAAAACAAAACAACTTAGAGCAACAAAAAAAACTCTGCGCATGATAAAGTCAATTAGGTTTGGCATCTACTCAAATATTTGATAATTCTTATACATCGGAATTTATATGCCTGGTTATATCTTGTTGATATTATTTTTCCCTCGACGCGGTGTAACGAGGTTTTTCCCAGACGGGGTATCCTCAGTGAGACCAGGGTTCGTTTAATTTAGAGTCTTTGCAATAAAAGATTTAATTGTTATGGAACTCTGACTTAAATATTTATTTTTCTTTCTTAAAAAAAAGGAAATGATTATAAAATGGTTAGATGACTTAGGTCTTAGATTCTAAGCAGTGTGTGGTGGTTTGATGCCTTGCTTCAGCGGGCTCGAAGTAATCCGTCTGCGCAGGAATAATCCGACCCGTAAGCAAGGATTCTACGCTCACTTCACTGTCCGCCGAGCCGTTATGTCCAAGTATTTTGGCCAGTAAAAAGAGGATTCTGCACTCAGTTCGCTGCTAGGAATGGCTATGTCCAAGTGTGTTGACCAGTGAAAAGACGATTCTAGGCTCAGTTCGCTGCCAAGAGTCGCTGTGTCCAAGTATTTTGATCAGTTTTATAGGACGTGAAACGGTTTATAACTCCGAACCGCGGTGTTCTTTTTCCAAATTTTCCATCGTCCGTTAAATCACCGTTGTTGCTATGCTGTTTTCTTTTCCAATATCAGTTACATCGGAACTGCATTGACTATCCGTCATGACGTGTTGTTATCGTTGTTTTTATTTTTGTCGCTTATGTGTATACACAACTCCAGACTGCTGTTGTTATTTTATTGTCTTTGTTTTTTTCCGTTGAAGAAATTTTAGCGAAAATCCCCCTGTTTTTGTTGTTGTATGGGATTTCATTGGTCACTGTGGCTATGCACTCAACAGCATTGTTGTTTGCAAAAACTGTTGACGAAAATCCCCCCTGTGTTTGTTGTTGTATGGGATTCCATTTGTCTAGTGTGGCTACTGTACTCAATGGGTTAAGCATAGGCTAACGTCGGCAGCATGGTTTTGTTGTTGTGTGTAAAAAGAATTGTGGTTAACGCTTCTCGGTCGTTGACCTCATCCATTGATTTGATCATCATAATTTCTATGCTTGTGTTTGCGTTGTTTTGGTGAATGTCGTTGTTGTGTGCGCGTCTAGTTTATTATGGAGCCTGCCTACGCTTCTGTGCTCCCGAATTCGTGCAGAGTATTGCATGTTATATGCATTGTCCCTTTTACTCTTCTTTCATTGCATTATGGTCGTTGCAGTAGAGGCACGGCTACGCAATATTAATAATTGTTTGTCGATTTGAGATCATTATCATCATCATTATATTTGGCTCTACAACCGGGGTCCGGTCCTGGCCTCCCGCAAAAAATCTCTCCACCGGTCCCGATTTCGAGCCGATGTCATCCATTTTGGCATCCCTAAACTTTGGGCGTCCTTGTCTACGCCATCCTTCCAGCGTAGGCTTGGCCGGCCTCGCTGTCGTGTTCCATAAATCCTACCGCAAAGGACTTTCCGAGCAGGACACTCTTCGCTCATGCGAGCTAGGTGTCCTGCCCACCGGAGCCTACCGACCTTAATTTTCTTCATGATATCGACATCGCGGTAACGCTCGTAGATCTCATCATTATAGAGTCTCCGGAATCGTCCCTCCTCACATACGGGGCCTACAATTTTCCGTAAGATTTTTCTCTCGAACGCGGCTAAGAGGTCAGAATGCTTTTTGCCAAGCACCCAAGTCTCGGATCAATATGTAAGTACTGCTATGACCATTGTCTTATATATCAGCAGCTTGGATGTTATGGTTATGTTCCTGGATTTAAAGAGTCTTGAAAGGCTATAGTAGGCTTTGTTGGATTTAAGCAACCGTGCGCTTATTTCTGGTTCCATGCTGTTATCGGCCGCTAAAGTTGACCCGAGATAGTTAAAGGATTGCACTACTTCAAATTCGCGCTCCACTATCTGAATTGAGGGACCAATGTTGGATCTTCTACTCGCAGACGTGGCCACCATGTACTTTGTTTTGCTCTTTTATGTGCAGCCCCAGATTTCGTGCCGCCTGCTCTATCTGGATGAAAGCTTCCTGAACAGCTCTTTGGTTTCTACCAACTATGTCAATATCGTCTGCGTAAGCCAGTATCTGAATGGCTTTATAGAGGATTGTTCTGCTCACCGTTACGTCAGAGTCTCGGATCACTTTCTCTGATTTTTACATCATACTGAGGGCATGCTTGGAGTTCCCGTTCGACTGATTCAAAGAATTCTTCTTTTTCATCATCTGGGGAATCCTCTGTAGGTGAGTGAACGTTTATGAGGCTTATGTTTAAAATTTGCCCCTCACGCGAAGGGTGCATAGCCGTTCATTTACTGCATTAAAGCCGATTACGGTGGGTTTCATTCTTTTGCTGACTAGAAACCCCACCCCTAATTTTTGTAAGACACCATTCCCTGTCCACCGCATCTCCTGCATTGCTGTTAAGTCAGCATTAAACTTGGACAGGGTATCGGCTAGCTGCTGTGCAGCTCGAGCTCTATACAGTGCGCGTACGTTCCATTAGAAAATTCCGTTTTTGTTGCCGTGGTGTCGTCGTTTATCAGTGTATCCGAGGCTGATTTTGGGTTCCGTAATAATAATTTTTTACAGGCGAGGTTATTGGCCTCGCGCCAACCTTACTTTGAAGGGACTAGCCCGATTATTCAGCCTTTACTGCATTGCAGGAAAATTATCAGCGGCCACCACGTGGAGGTTTCATTGCACTTCCACCAGTCAGAGATAGTTACGGCCACCTGCAATTCTAGAGCATTCTGTGTTATTCCCCCTATTTCTGCTGATGGCTGTCCGCCCGATTTGAGATGACTGTCCCAAAAATGGAGGCGTGGTCTCAGTCGCAATTGTAAAGAAAAGAAGTGCAGTCGACTTAAGTGTGAGCAGAGATGCCGTCGTCATTTACAAATGTCGACATCAGTGTAAACAATGAGCTTTGCAGTGGTTTAGTTTAATTATAATATATAATATAATATATAAATAAATATAATAATTAATAATAAAAGAAAATCGTGTGGGGTTAATTCGTTGACGAATTGACACGTCACACCACCCGGCACGTCGGACAACGCTAAATCTTCCGGTCTTGGTTACGAGGTCCGTGGAAAAAATGTTGCCTTGTCTGTGTTTTTATATGCATCTGAGCATGTTTCTGGACTATTGTTGGTGGATTCCTCTGTGGTTGGCTGATCCTGCGATGTGTACTTTCACATGTGTCGGTTGGGAATTTTGGTGGAACTATTTAAGCTCCCCCACGTGGCGGTACGCTCCTTCGAGTGTCCACAAAACCTCAGCTTTGCGATGACGGATGAAACGTCTACCACTTGGTATGGCCCGTCGTACTTCCGTGCGAGCTTGCTGGCAAATCCTTCTAGTGCGTTGGACAGATGATGCTGCTTAACCAGGACGAGTTGGCCGACTGTGACGGCTGTGGCGTCTGTGACGAATGTGACATCTGTAGCGACAGTATCGTTTGTGGCGAATTTGATAGCTTTTGATTAAGTTAGTGGCTCTGGCAACGGTGATGATTCCTAAAAATTGCTTTGGTTCTTGGCGACGGGTTTTCTGGCTGTTGCGACTCTGACGGCTGTGGCGTGACGAATGTGGCGACTGTGAGGAACGTGACCGCTGTATCGACTGTGGAGTTTGAGGCGACTTTGACAGTTTTCGATTAAGTTGGTGACTGTGGCAAAGGTGTCGATTCCTAAAATTTGCTTTGGTTTTTGGCGACTGTTTTTCTTGCTGCTGGTGGTTTGGAGTGACGGAACTTCTCCTCAACAATGATGATCATTGAGCTCTTGCTGACGACTTCTGGCAATGCTGATTGTTTAGGCGTCTGTGGCAATCTTTGATGAGAGTACTGACTTCAGTATGTCCAAACGGTTGTGGTAATACTTGAACGCTATGTTGTCTCTCGCCAATTCTATGACTCTGTTGTTTTGCACAGAGGTAACTTTCGTCAACTCTTGCGCTTGTAGTTACTTTAGGCTGGGACGACTTCTAATGCCCTGAAAGGAGCGTCTGTAATAGTTTCGGGTAGCTGCGACGCCTTCTGCTGGTGGGTGCGACTTAATGACAAGTCTGACATTAGTGGTTGTTGCGTCTTTGACAATTGTGGTCGCTTTAGTTCTCGAAGTGTGTTGCACGTCAGACGTTTAACCGGCCGTGCTGGTATCCCAATCGCTACATGCAAATTCTTGTTAAAGCGGGATTCTAAAGTAAAAACTAACTGTAGGTGGGCAAACGGTACGACTTGCATAGCGGCAAAGCAGAATTGGCCCAAGTTGGATCCGAAACGCTCCAAGTGTGTTTCTCTCAAAAAAGATCGCACATCGGTGCTATTGTAGGTGTCATCACTGGACACTGTCTCATAAGCAGGCATGCAGCAAGACTGGGAGTCTCGAATGATTTCTGCAGAAGCTGCATGGATGAGGAGACCGTCGTCCATCTTCTCTGTACTTGTCCAGCCCTCTCCCAAAGGTGTAAACTCCATATGAAAACTTTTTTCTACAACGACACTAATGATCTCATCAATATTGACATTGGTAGTCTCTCACGCTTCATACGAAGCTGTAATTGTTTCATCGAGTAGGTGGAAGAAATCCTTCCTGATCTGTTCCATCTCCGTGAAATTGGATGACAATTTAAATAGCACCAAAGGAACAATTTATGCACCTTGCTTTAAGAACGCAACTGAGGAAGAAATAGTCCGGGAAATGCGCTCACAAGATGTATCATCGGTATACAAATTTCAAAAAAAAATCGACAGAAACATACTTCCACAAGAGTAATTCAACTAACTTTTGATCTATACCACCTCCCCGAACAAGTAGAAATTGTCTGGTAAAGGTAAAGGAATATTTTGCCAATCCCACGCGGTGTGCAAAAACTACAAAATCTTTGGCCACAAACAGAAACCCTGTAGAAATGTCCCATCATGCAATAAATGTAATTTGCTTCCTCATAGCCATGTTTCATGTACCCGAACCTTCTACCATTCCGATCACCCTGCAACTTCCAAAACATTCGCAAAATTTTTTCAAGCCAAAGAGGTCATTAAGATTAAAATACAAAGAAAAGTTCGATAAACGAAGTAAAGCACTGTAAAAATTACAAAATCCTTTACGACAAAACTCATTTGCAACAGTAGCCGCAGCAGCGGACCTCACAATGCTTCAAAGCAAAACACCTAGCAAAAACGTTTTGGAGAACCCACCATACTTCGAAAAGAACAATACACAAAACAACACTCAAACCCCCTCTCTATAAACTTCACTGCAGCATAAAAATCAAATACCCAACTACACTGAGCCTAACAATATAGATAAAACAGTTACAAAACAAAACAACTTAGAGCAACAAAAAAAACTCTGCGCATGATAAAGTCAATTAGGTTTGGCATCTACTCAAATATTTGATAATTCTTATACATCGGAATTTATATGCCTGGTTATATCTTGTTGATATTATTTTTCCCTCGACGCGGTGTAACGAGGTTTTTCCCAGACGGGGTATCCTCAGTGAGACCAGGGTTCGTTTAATTTAGAGTCTTTGCAATAAAAGATTTAATTGTTATGGAACTCTGACTTAAATATTTATTTTTCTTTCTTAAAAAAAAGGAAATGATTATAAAATGGTTAGATGACTTAGGTCTTAGATTCTAAGCAGTGTGTGGTGGTTTGATGCCTTGCTTCAGCGGGCTCGAAGTAATCCGTCTGCGCAGGAATAATCTGACCCGTAAGCAAGGATTCTACGCTCACTTCACTGTCCGCCGAGCCGTTATGTCCAAGTATTTTGGCCAGTAAACTCTGCACTCAGTTCGCTGCTAGGAATGGCTATGTCCAAGTGTGTTGACCAGTGAAAAGACGATTCTAGGCTCAGTTCGCTGCCAAGAGTCGCTGTGTCCAAGTGTTTTGACCAGTAAAAAGAGTATTCTGCGCTCAGTTCGCTGCTAGGAAGGCTATGTCCAAGTGTGTTGACCAGTGAAAAGACGATTCTAGGCTCAGTTCGCTACCAAGAGTGGCTGTGTCCAAGTGTTTTGACCAGCAAAAAGAGGATTCTGCACTCAGTTCGCTGCCAAGAGTTATTATGTCCAAGTATTTTGATCAGTGAAAAGAGGATTCTACGCTCAGTTCGCTGCCAAGAGTCGCTGTGTCCAAGTATTTTGATCAGTTTTATAGGACGTGAAACGGTTTATAACTCCGAACCGCGGTGTTCTTTTTCCAAATTTTCCATCATCCGTTAAATCACCGTTGTTGCTATGCTGTTTTCTTTTCCAATATCAGTTACATCGGAACTGCATTGACTATCCGTCATGACGTGTTGTTATCGTTGTTTTTATTTTTGTCGCTTATGTGTATACACAACTCCAGACTGCTGTTGTTATTTTATTGTCTTTGTTTTTTTCCGTTGAAGAAATTTTGGCGAAAATCCCCCTGTTTTTGTTGTTGTATGGGATTTCATTGTTTTTTGCAAAAACTGTTGACGAAAATCCCCCCTGTGTTTGTTGTTGTATGGGATTCCATTTGTCTAGTGTGGCTACTGTACTCAATGGGTTAAGCATAGGCTAACGTCGGCAGCATGGTTTTGTTGTTGTGTGTAAAAAGAATTGTGGTTAACGCTTCTCGGTCGTTGACCTCATCCATTGTTTTGATCATCATAATTTCTATGCTTGTGTTTGCGTTGTTTTGGTGAATGTCGTTGTTGTGTGCGCGTCTAGTTTATTATGGAGCCTGCCTACGCTTCTGTGCTCCCGAATTCGTGCAGAGTATTGCATGTTATATGCATTGTCCCTTTTACTCTTCTTTCATTGCATTATGGTCGTTGCAGTAGAGGCACGGCTACGCAATATTAATAATTGTTTGTCGATTTGAGATCATTATCATCATCATTATATTTGGCTCTACAACCGGGGTCCGGTCCTGGCCTCCCGCAAAAAATCTCTCCACCGGTCCCGATTTCGAGCCGATGTCATCCATTTTGGCATCCCTAAACTTTGGGCGTCCTTGTCTACGCCATCCTTCCAGCGTAGGCTTGGCCGGCCTCGCTGTCGTGTTCCATAAATCCTACCGCAAAGGACTTTCCGAGCAGGACACTCTTCGCTCATGCGAGCTAGGTGTCCTGCCCACCGGAGCCTACCGACCTTAATTTTCTTCATGATATCGACATCGCGGTAACGCTCGTAGATCTCATCATTATAGAGTCTCCGGAATCGTCCCTCCTCACATACGGGGCCTACAATTTTCCGTAAGATTTTTCTCTCGAACGCGGCTAAGAGGTCAGAATGCTTTTTGCCAAGCACCCAAGTCTCGGATCAATATGTAAGTACTGCTATGACCATTGTCTTATATATCAGCAGCTTGGATGTTATGGTTATGTTCCTGGATTTAAAGAGTCTTGAAAGGCTATAGTAGGCTTTGTTGGCTTTAAGCAACCGTGCGCTTATTTCTGGTTCCATGCTGTTATCGGCTGCTAAAGTTGACCCGAGATAGTTAAAGGATTGCACTACTTCAAATTCGCGCTCCACTATCTGAATTGAGGGACCAATGTTGGATCTTCTACTCGCAGACGTGGCCACCATGTACTTTGTTTTGCTCTTTTATGTGCAGCCCCAGATTTCGTGCCGCCTGCTCTATCTGGATGAAAGCTTCCTGAACAGCTCTTTGGTTTCTACCAACTATGTCAATATCGTCTGCGTAAGCCAGTATCTGAATGGCTTTATAGAGGATTGTTCTGCTCACCGTTACGTCAGAGTCTCGGATCACTTTCTCTGATTTTTACATCATACTGAGGGCATGCTTGGAGTTCCCGTTCGACTGATTCAAAGAATTCTTCTTTTTCATCATCTGGGGAATCCTCTGTAGGTGAGTGAACGTTTATGAGGCTTATGTTTAAAATTTGCCCCTCACGCGAAGGGTGCATAGCCGTTCATTTACTGCATTAAAGCCGATTACGGTGGGTTTCATTCTTTTGCTGACTAGAAACCCCACCCCTAATTTTTGTAAGACACCATTCCCTGTCCACCGCATCTCCTGCATTGCTGTTAAGTCAGCATTAAACTTGGACAGGGTATCGGCTAGCTGCTGTGCAGCTCGAGCTCTATACAGTGAGCGTACGTTCCATTAGAAAATTCCGTTTTTGTTGCCGTGGTGTCGTCGTTTATCAGTGTATCCGAGGCTGATTTTGGGTTCCGTAATAATAATTTTTTACAGGCGAGGTTATTGGCCTCGCGCCAACCTTACTTTGAAGGGACTAGCCCGATCATTCAGCCTTTACTGCATTGCAGGAAAATTATCAGCGGCCACCACGTGGAGGTTTCATTGCACTTCCACCAGTCAGAGATAGTTACGGCCACCTGCAATTCTAGAGCATTCTGTGTTATTCCCCCTATTTCTGCTGATGGCTGTCCGCCCGATTTGAGATGACTGTCCCAAAAATGGAGGCGTGGTCTCAGTCGCAATTGTAAAGAAAAGAAGTGCAGTCGACTTAAGTGTGAGCAGAGATGCCGTCGTCATTTACAAATGTCGACATCAGTGTAAACAATGAGCTTTGCAGTGGTTTAGTTTAATTTTAATATATAATATAATATATAAATAAATATAATAATTAATAATAAAAGAAAATCGTGTGGGGTTAATTCGTTGACGAATTGACACGTCACACCACCCGGCACGTCGGACAACGCTAAATCTTCCGGTCTTGGTTACGAGGTCCGTGGAAAAAATGTTGCCTTGTCTGTGTTTTTATATGCATCTGAGCATGTTTCTGGACTATTGTTGGTGGATTCCTCTGTGGTTGGCTGATCCTGCGATGTGTACTTTCACATGTGTCGGTTGGGAATTTTGGTGGAACTATTTAAGCTTCCCCACGTGAGCGGTACGCTCCTTAGAGTGTCCACAAAACCTCAGCTTTGCGATGACGGATGAAACGTCTACCACTTGGTATGGCCCGTCGTACTTCCGTGCGAGCTTGCTGGCAAATCCTTCTAGTGCGTTGGACAGATGATGCTGCTTAACCAGGACGAGTTGGCCGACTGTGACGGCTGTGGCGTCTGTGACGAATGTGACATCTGTAGCGACAGTATCGTTTGTGGCGAATTTGATAGCTTTTGATTAAGTTAGTGGCTCTGGCAACGGTGATGATTCCTAAAAATTGCTTTGGTTCTTGGCGACGGGTTTTCTGGCTGTTGCGACTCTGACGGCTGTGGCGTGACGAATGTGGCGACTGTGAGGAACGTGACCGCTGTATCGACTGTGGAGTTTGAGGCGACTTTGACAGTTTTCGATAAAGTTGGTGACTGTGGCAAAGGTGTCGATTCCTAAAATTTGCTTTGGTTTTTGGCGACTGTTTTTCTGGCTGCTGGTGGTTTGGAGTGACGGAACTTCTCCTCAACAATGATGATCATTGAGCTCTTGCTGACGACTTCTGGCAATGCTGACTGTTTAGGCGTCTGTGGCAATCTTTGATGAGAGTACTGACTTCAGTATGTCCAAACGGTTGTGGTAATACTTGAACGCTATGTTGTCTCTCGCCAATTCTATGACTCTGTTGTTTTGGACAGAGGTAACTTTCGTCAACTCTTGCGCTTGTAGTTACTTTAGGCTGGGACGACTTCTAATGCCCTGAAAGGAGCGTCTGTAATAGTTTCGGGTAGCTGCGACGCCTTCTGCTGGTGGGTGCGACTTAATGACAAGTCTGACTTTAGTGGTTGTTGCGTCTTTGACAATTGTGGTCGCTTTAGTTCTCGAAGTGTGTTGCACGTCAGACGTTTAACCGGCCGTGCTGGTATCCCAATCGCTACATGCAAATTCTTGTTAAAGCGGGATTCTAAAGTAAAAACTAACTGTAGGTGGGCAAACGGTACGACTTGCATAGCGGCAAAGCAGAATTGGCCCAAGTTGGATCCGAAACGCTCCAAGTGTGTTTCTCTCAAAAAAGATCGCACATCGGTGCTATTGTAGGTGTCATCACTGGACACTGTCTCATAAGCAGGCATGCAGCAAGACTGGGAGTCTCGAATGATTTCTGCAGAAGCTGCATGGATGAGGAGACCGTCGTCCATCTTCTCTGTACTTGTCCAGCCCTCTCCCAAAGGTGTAAACTCCATATGAAAACTTTTTTCTACAACGACACTAATGATCTCATCAATATTGACATTGGTAGTCTCTCACGCTTCATACGAAGCTGTAATTGTTTCATCGAGTAGGTGGAAGAAATCCTTCCTGATCTGTTCCATCTCCGTGAAATTGGATGACAATTTAAATAGCACCAAAGGAACAATTTATGCACCTTGCTTTAAGAACGGTATACATATTTCAAAAAAAAATCGACAGAAACATACTTCCACAAGAGTTATTCAACTAACTTTTGATCTATACCACCTCCCCGAACAAGTAGAAATTGTCTGGTAAAGGTAAAGGAATATTTTGCCAATCCCACGCGGTGTGCAAAAACTACAAAATCTTTGGCCACAAACAGAAACCCTGTAGAAATGTCCCATCATGCAATAAATGTAATTTGCTTCCTCATAGCCATGTTTCATGTACCCGAACCTTCTACCATTCCGATCACCCTGCAACTTCCAAAACATTCGCAAAATTTTTTCAAGCCAAAGAGGTCATTAAGATTAAAATACAAAGAAAAGTTCGATAAACGAAGTAAAGCACTGTAAAAATTACAAAATCCTTTACGACAAAACTCATTTGCAACAGTAGCCGCAGCAGCGGACCTCACAATGCTTCAAAGCAAAACACCTAGCAAAAACGTTTTGGAGAACCCACCATACTTCGAAAAGAACAATATACAAAACAACACTCAAACCCCCTCTCTATAAACTTCACTGCAGCATAAAAATCAAATACCCAACTACACTGAGCCTAACAATATAGATAAAACAGTTACAAAACAAAACAACTTAGAGCAACAAAAAAAACTCTGCGCATGATAAAGTCAATTAGGTTTGGCATCTACTCAAATATTTGATAATTCTTATACATCGAAATTTATATGCCTGGTTATATCTTGTTGATATTATTTTTCCCTCGACGCGGTGTAACGAGGTTTTTCCCAGACGGGGTATCCTCAGTGAGACCAGGGTTCGTTTAATTTAGAGTCTTTGCAATAAAAGATTTAATTGTTATGGAACTCTGACTTAAATATTTATTTTTCTTTCTTAAAAAAAAGGAAATGATTATAAAATGGTTAGATGACTTAGGTCTTAGATTCTAAGCAGTGTGTGGTGGTTTGATGCCTTGCTTCAGCGGGCTCGAAGTAATCCGTCTGCGCAGGAATAATCTGACCCGTAAGCAAGGATTCTACGCTCACTTCACTGTCCGCCGAGCCGTTATGTCCAAGTATTTTGGCCAGTAAACTCTGCACTCAGTTCGCTGCTAGGAATGGCTATGTCCAAGTGTGTTGACCAGTGAAAAGACGATTCTAGGCTCAGTTCGCTGCCAAGAGTCGCTGTGTCCAAGTGTTTTGACCAGTAAAAAGAGGATTCTGCGCTCAGTTCGCTGCTAGGAAGGCTATGTCCAAGTGTGTTGACCAGTGAAAAGACGATTCTAGGCTCAGTTCGCTACCAAGAGTGGCTGTGTCCAAGTGTTTTGACCAGCAAAAAGAGGATTCTGCACTCAGTTCGCTGCCAAGAGTTATTATGTCCAAGTATTTTGATCAGTGAAAAGAGGATTCTACGCTCAGTTCGCTGCCAAGAGTCGCTGTGTCCAAGTATTTTGATCAGTTTTATAGGACGTGAAACGGTTTATAACTCCGAACCGCGGTGTTCTTTTTCCAAATTTTCCATCGTCCGTTAAATCACCGTTGTTGCTATGCTGTTTTCTTTTCCAATATCAGTTACATCGGAACTGCATTGACTATCCGTCATGACGTGTTGTTATCGTTGTTTTTATTTTTGTCGCTTATGTGTATACACAACTCCAGACTGCTGTTGTTATTTTATTGTCTTTGTTTTTTTCCGTTGAAGAAATTTTGGCGAAAATCCCCCTGTGTTTGTTGTTGCATGGGATTTCATTTGTCCACTGTGGCTATGCACTCAACAGCATTGTTGTTTGCAAAAACTGTTGACGAAAATCCCCCCTGTGTTTGTTGTTGTATGGGATTCCGTTTGTCTAGTGTGGCTACTGTACTCAATGGGTTAAGCATAGGCTAACGTCGGCAGCATAGTTTTGTTGTTGTGTGTAAAAAGAATTGTGGTTAACGCTTCTCGGTCGTTGACCTCATCCGTTAATTTTGATCATCATAATTTCTATGCTTGTGTTTGCGTTGTTGTGAGTGCGTCTATTTTAATATGAAGCCCGCCTACACTTCTGCGCTCCCGAGTGCGTGCAGAGTATTGCCTGTCATATGCATTGTCTTTTACTCTTCTTTCGTTGCATTATGGCGGTTGCAGCGAAGACACGGCTACTCAATATTAATAATTCTTTGTCGATTTGAGATCACTGTCCCAAAAATGGAGACGGGGTCTCAATCGCATTTGTAAAGAAAAGAGGTGCAGTCGACTTAAGTCTGAGCAGAGATACCGTCGGCTTTATCGAATGTCGACATCGGTGTAAACCTACAGTGGTTTATTAATTAAATTTACTTTGTTATGAAATAACAATAAGTAAATAATGATAAATAAAAGAAAATCGTGTGGGGTTAATTCGTTGACAAATTGACTCCTCACAGCGGACTCGCAATCTATGTCCGCAGTGATGTTGCGTTGCAGCTTTTGCCTCAATTTAGCTAAAGCTCTAAACCGGAATTCAATTTCATTTGGTTCGAAGTAAAGGTCCAAGAGCGCAACATCCACTACTGTTTCCTTTAAAGAGACCCCAACTTATACAGTGTTTCAACTCAGAGCGAGTTTGATGCACGGTCTGATTCAATCTTAAGAATTGTCACAAAACATCGTAAAAATGAAATCGTTATTGCGCGTGATTTCAATGTACACAATTCTGGGTGGCTTCGCCATTCTGGCCAGACAACACCCGAAGGAAGGTTTGTTGAGTTATTCGCTGAGTTAAACCACCTTACTCAGCTTGTAAATTAGCCTAGACGAATACCTGACATTGCAAATCATTCCGCAAACACCCTTAACTTGTTCCTTACCTCTCGTACTAATAAATACTCCATCAATGTATTATCGCCTGTAGGCTCGTCAGACCATTGTGTATTATCAGTTAATTTCTCGTTACTAAACCACGTTGTTAGAGAAAAAACTCCAAAAATCAGTAAGGCAATACGAGAAAGCCAATTGGGACGGCCTTAACATCTTTTTTTGGGAGAATTAACTGGTCGCTTTTGTTTCGCGATAGCAACGTTGATGCCGCCGCTGATGCAATCACAAATATCATCCTTATTTGCATGAGAGTCTTTATCACTTCCAGGATAAAGTCTGTTAAACCAAGGGAAGAAGATACTGAGGAAAACCGAATAAATTTTAAACGGGCCAGAAATGATTGCAATACCGATATTCGGCGAGTCGAATTCGCGTACGACCAAAAAATACTACAATGTCCCAAAGGTAGTAAAAATTGTTGGTCATTCGTGAAAGTAGTCAAAAAGTAGTCGATTCTAACGCTCATTTATAATGGCATTCCAGTTGTCAGCTCTATAGACAAGGCCAATCTGTTTACTGTGCATTTTGCAGCTAGCTCCCCGCTTCCAGATTGTGCATTGCTGCCTCCTGCACCTCAGAGTATTGAACACTCTATGGGACAGATATTCATTCTTACTCGTGCAGTTGCTAGAGTTTTAAACGATCGTTCACTCACAAATCCGCTGGGCCAGATGGTATTTCCCCAATAGTTCTAAAGAGGTGTTCTTCCATGCTGGCATTACCATTGCATAAGATTTGAACCGCTCAATTCAAGTTGTATTGGACGGATTCAAGTCTAAATACTAAATTCATTATTTAAATCTGGCGTTCCTCCGAGCTCTGTTTTGTCCCCGACACTCTTTCTCATTTTTATTCGTGATCTCTTATCTGTGACTTCTAATCCAATTCACTCTTTCGCTGACGACAGCACTCTCAGCTTCTCATATAAGTTTGAGGAACGTACCTCTACTTCTCATGTGGAACTAAAACAACTGCGTATGTTAATTAGATTAAACGACAAAAACCGGTTTTTCTGCTAAACAGATCATGCGCATTACTCTGTGAATGTTTGGTCGCTGTAACTGCTGTAAATAACAAAAGTATTTTCTATGTTAACACACTACTGTGGATAATACCTACTATTGAGAATAGTATAACAAAGAGGGAAGAATAATAACACGCTTCATTCAAAACAGTAACCTTGTAATTCTCAACAAGAATTCTCCCACTCACTTTTCCCCTCGCTCAACTCTAACACACGTGACCTTTCACTTTGCAGTGCGCCTATTAACCTCTCTGCTTCTTGGGAAATAGACAACATACTTCATGGCAGTGATCATTTTCCCATCACTATAAAGCTTTTTACAAGTCATCAAAACTTTAGACCATCCGAGCACATTAAATACAGGACAGATCTATATAACTGTGCAAAATTTCTAGAACTAGTTTCACACGAGGTAAATACATTTGACCAACAAAATAACAACATCATTAGGCAAGTAGCTAAGTTTCAAAAATGGCTGTTAAAAAGCGCCAACAATTCCATCCCAAGGACTATAAACAAGTTTCAGAGAATCACTCCCAAAATTTTACCAGAGGTGTAAATGTGTTTACAATTTAAAGAAAATCGGGTAATATTTTTAAAAAATTTGTATGGAACCGGGGCCAAAAAATTTACAAAAAGTGTTGTCCATCGGAAATAAACATGTGTATAAAATTTGAACAAAATTGGCTAAATTTAAAAAAATTACTAGCTGACCCGACAGACGTTGTCCAACTTTCGTTTTCGTTTTGCGAATTTGTGAAGAGCTATTTGAAATGTTAAACCAAAGTGAAATTCAGGAAAAAGCATCAACCAAACCATTTATTTTCTTTCATTAAACTTTAAATCACAATGAATATCAAGGTGTTTTATTTACATTTCGATTGCAATGTCATAGTTAGCTAGTTAGTTAGTTTGTTTTGATTGTTTGCTTGACCATCACTATTTCGATCACAGCAATGCTTTATGATACACGACATTTTTGTAAGTAAAACTACTTTATCTGCGTGATGGGAAGAAACTTTAGTCAGGTATCAAAAATAACTTTGTGTTGCGATTTTGAGTAACATTATTGGCCACATTACATTGTGTTACATTTTTAAATTTTGGGAATTTCATTTCTCAACCGATTTGCATGAAATTCGGAATGGTCTTTTGAGGGGGTCTTTTGAGGTTCTTTAAGGGGGTTTTTAGCGTCTTTTGAGAGTATTTTAGGGGTTTTTTGATGAGTCTTTTTTTGGGTCTTTTGGGGGTATTTTGAAGGTCTTTTTGGGGTCTTTTGAGGGGCTTTTACTTGTCTTTTCATGGTCTCTTGGATCTTTTTGAGATATTTTTAAGGTCTTTAATTATTTTTTGGTGGTCTTTAATTATTATTTTTTGAGGTTTATGATTCTTTTGAGGGTCTTTTTGGGTCTTATGGAGGTCTTGTGAGGGGCTTCTGCGGGTCTTTTTGGGGGTCTTTTGTGATATTTTTTGAGTCTTTCGGAGGTCCCTTTATGACTGTTTGGGGGTTTTGGGAGTGTGTTCATGGTCTTTTGATGATATTTTTGGGTTTTTTAGTGGTCTTTTTGCCCACAACATCAAAAAAGTCCCATCGAATGTCATGTCACACCGCAAGAAGAAATAGCGAAGACTCAGCCGTGGAAATACTTCTGAGAGATGTACGTCTCATTAACCCGTCACGACAGACACCGCTGTCAATTAAACCGTCATCACTTTCTTATATTAAACCGCCAAGGTAGATATCACTGTCCACTAAACCGCCACCACGGCTGCCTACTTCCCTACAAATTCTACTGTCCGTCCAGAATATGCTTCAAACACCGATACGGCTCCGACGATGACTACCGCTCCGACGATGACTTCTGCTTCAATGCTTCAATCACCGATACCGTACGGCAGAAAACTATCGCTCCGCAGATGACAACCGCTCATCTTCCCGATACCGTACCGTAGATTAATTCCGTTCCGATTTTCGATACCGTCCAGAAGATGATTATCTATACCGTCCCACGTCAATTCCAAACACCGATACCGTCAAGAAGATAGCTACCGTCCCGCCGATGATTTAAATTTTAAACACCGATACCGCCCAGAAGATAACTTCCTTCCCGCTGATGATGACCGCTCGGAATTCCGTTCCGAATACCGAAACTGCTCAGAATATGACTAACGCTCTAAAAATGAATTCCGTACCGATCACCGATACCGCTCCGAAAATAATAACCACCGATCCCGATACCAGACCCGCTAAAATTCCGAGAAGATCCACTGCACCAACAAAACTGCTCAAAATTGCTGACGACCAACAGTATCGCTTCCTCAGCCGATACCGCTCCGATGATGACCACCGCTACCGCTCTACCCACCGATAATGCTCCAAAACCAAACAAACCAATTTAATTTTTAATTGTATATGCCAACTGTAGTAATAAATTGTAGTTATTAATTATGAATTATATTATTATTTAATAGATTTTTAAGTTACTAGTTAATATTTTGCATAACAGTTTTATTTCAAAAAAAATATATTCATGTAAATTCTCTAAAAGGAGATACATAGTTTGCAAAGTTTGAACCGGGTTATTTTGGATAACTTTACTTCAAAAAGTTCACATAAACTGTTGTCACCGGAGATACACATGTGTAAAAAAATTTTATGGGAGCCCCTGAACTTAGGGCCCGATCACTTCCAAAAAAAAACCACCCATTAAAATTAAAATTTTTATCTAAATTCTCTAATCGCAGAAATTGATATGGGAGCCCCTCGATCCTAGGTCTTTTTTTCTTTTTTATTTTAGGAGAAAATCATTGAAAGAGACATTTGACATCAGATGTTAAAATTGAAAATGCTCAGATAATTTTATTCTGAGCACTTAGAGCACGCTCATACTCTGATGACAAATAAGAAACACGAGCATTTTTCTTGAGAACTCTTTGACTACTCTGAACTAATTCATGAAAACGCGAAATGACAGAATATTGTGAAAGCTTGATGCTCTATCTGTAAGTTGATATCGACAACAAAAAACGACATCAATAAAAATACAATTCAGTTAATAAGTAAGTTGAATTAAGCATAAAACATTTATGTCTCGTGTCATTTGCTGGGTTCAGCAGCCGACTGCGCAGCACACACCGCACACAGTCAAAGTACGACGGTAACTAATGCCACTATATGATATATAAAAAAATGTAAAGGGGCCTTACGGCCGAACCCTGGGCCCGATAACTACCAAATTTTAGAAAAACTATTGTTTATAGGTTATACACATGTGTGTAAAATTTGAAAAAAATCGGATAATTTTTATATTAAATTTGTATGGGAGCCCCACGAACCCGGGGCCCGATCACTTCCAAATTTTAAAATAAAGTATTGTCACCGGAAATACACATGTGTACAAAATCGGGAAGTGAGTTAAAAATTAATAATTAAAAAAAAGTGTTGTCTATCAAAGATACACATGCGTATAAAATTTGAAGAAAATCGGGTAAATTTTTTAAAAAATTTGAATAGAATGTGTTGTCTCCGGAAAAACACATGTGTGCAAAATTTAAATAAAATCGGGCCTTGGGAAGTGGGTTAAAAACTGATCGCAGGATTCCACAACGACCGACGACCGAAGGACGTCCGACATCCGTGCCACGGGCAAGTGAAGTTAATATAGGGAATTTAAAATAATGTATGGCGCATAGCATAGCGCTTTTGGAAAATATTGTAATGGAAATAAAATAACGACTTTTGTTGGACAGATCGCGAATCAACAAAAAAGTATAAACTAATTTAATTTTATTTAAATTAAGACTGAAATGCGTTTTTGCAAATTTTTCATTTTACCGAAAACATTCTATTGAGTTATTTTCTCAAAAAATATACAGTTTATCTTTTTCCACATTTTCCTACTCTGTTTTGGAATTTTCCCCAATTTTTTTATGCTAAAAATTTCTCCGGGAGCATAACGAACAAAAAAAAAAGAATCAACCAAATATGTCGCTCCTGGCGGACCAAATCTTGTGAGCAATTTTGAACCCATTTCCTAAAGCCCGATTTTATTCAAAGTTTGCACACATGTGTATATCCGATGAAAACACTTTCATCGGGGCCTCTCGAAATTTATTTTACAAAATTTAACCGATTATCTTCAAATTTTAAACGTTTGTGTATCTCCGATGGACACTACTTTTTGTAAAAATTTGAAAGTGATCGGGCCCAGGGAGGTGGGCTCCCATACCATTTTTTTTAAAAACGTACCAAAATATCTTCAAATTTTTTACACAATTTACAAGAACAATTTTCATTTTAATTTTCCGTTTTTTTATTTCATATATTTACATTACAAAATCGTATCAAGAAAAACGACCAAGCTATAACCATTTCCGAATTGCAGGCATGCTTACAGACATTTACCCATGCCAGCGTTGCAAGGATGAAATTTCGAAGTCATGGTTCAGCTCAATGCTATCAGTGCACATCCGTCGGATGTCGAACGGATAGGATGAAACCTGAGTCAATGGCCAAGAATTCATTATAGCTTTTATCTGTGACACCGCCGTCGATAGCTCTTCATATGTTGTTAACATTTCAGCGTGCGAATTAGATTAGATGATTTTTACCAAATACCGTCGAAATGGGGCGAACGAGGCGGAATGAAATGGAAACTTATGCCCAATTCGTTGCAGCAAGGTTCCACTCGGAGAGTAGTTGTTGAAATCAACTTGCAATTATTTTAGCTGCCGACATGATCCTTCAAAGTTAGTGGCGTTATCGCAAAACAGATCGGTGCAGAGTCCCTGTCTAGTAACAAATTTCTTGAGCGCTGCAATAAGGCTAGGGAGCTTAGGTCTTTCTACTTCAATATGAACATCCTAGACAGCCAAACAAACAAATACTATAAGTATGATATGTCTGATCGTTTGCCTCGAAATTTGTGGTGAATCATGACATGCCCACATAGGTCGACGCCAGCACGTACAAAGGGTCTTGATGTCGGTTTGACCCGGTCGGGGCCAGGTCTCTTATGAGTTGCGTCAGCAGTGGGGGTTTGAATTTGAAGTACTTGATAAATTTTTGCACTACCTATCGGCATTCTCGCGTTGACGACCCAATATCTTTGACATGCGAAAGCTGTTAGTGATTGATGACCTACTTGAAAGTTGATGATGTGTAAATGAGTTAATAATGAAGACTTCAGTGGATGATTGTTTGGCAATATCAATGAGTGCTTGATGTCGTAAGGAAGATCGGAATGCGATAAACGACCGGCGACGCGAAGTACCGGAACCTCGTCTAGTTCGTTTGTCATTGGCCTTAAATTTCAGATTTGACAGATTTACCGATTAGCCACCTTTGGTTTTGGATGTAATGAATTGTTTGCTGCTGCAGTTTTTAAAAAATTTGATTACGTATGCGAACACCCGTTGTAGTTTTAAATAATTGTTCACATATTTACAAGTGTTGACTTAATTATCATTATCAATCTTAAGTACAGCCAATGAATACTTTCGATTTGGAACTCCACTGTTGCACCGAATAATATTATTCTGCACTCGACAGAAATGGGGGTCCTTAAACCATAAATCACAATTAAGAAGATCTTGTGGAAGTTTTCCGCGCGACACGATATCCGCATCGTTATTTGTACCGTCGACGTATAACCAGTTTTGATTTTTTGTTAAGTCCTGAATTTTGGCAACTCTGTTTGCCACGAAGGTATTCCATTTCGACGCATAGGATGAAATCCACTTAAGCACGATTGTCGAATATAGATAAAT
This sequence comes from Nephrocerus scutellatus, assembly GCA_947095585.1. Lineage (NCBI taxonomy): Eukaryota > Metazoa > Arthropoda > Insecta > Diptera > Pipunculidae > Nephrocerus > Nephrocerus scutellatus. The sequence continues at coordinate 56,735,246 of OX352765.1, forward strand.
TGGATAAAACTGAGAGCACTGTTCTCTTAGTGATGCGGTTTGAGTTGTATACCGAGGAAGTATAGCCAAACGAATCCGACTTCGGATCCCATTGCATTCCTAACGCATTAACTATGCTGTCAATTACTATAGGTACCTCAGTGGTGTTCAATTTGTGACGCAACTTAATGATTGTTATGTTTTTACTTTAAGTTCTTCTAATATTCAATAATTAAAACACGATCTCTTGCTATTGGTATCTTTATTCTTTCACTGTCCAGACTGTACTGAACTCATTACAAAATCATTATCATACTAACATCATTACGTGATGTACATATATACATAACATCATCCCCTTTTTTACATAAGGCTACATCTCTAAATACATTATGTTAATAAATCCAATTTCCTATTATAAAAAATAGAACGATAAAATATTAGTATTTTATAATATTAATATAACAATAATTGCTGTAACTTAAATAACTATAATAACTATAAATTAGCAAAAAGACTTAAAACTAGTATTTTGGTTTTGACAATGTGTCGTACTGAAAACGATTTGGAGCAGATTTTATTCTACTGGATTTTCTCAAAATCGTATCCATTTCCTCATTTTTTTCGTCACTCTTGCTAACTTCTCTTTCTATGCGTGCTGTTTTAAACTTTTCAGCTTCTCCTTCAAATAAGGGGTGATATTTATCGTCTAAAGTAGATTTTCGTATTTGATTTTCATGCACCAATCGTACTGTATTATTTACATTTATCAAATACGTAAATCTACTTATTTGTTTAATTATTCTTCCAGGAATCCATTTGATGTATTCCTTGAAGTGATTTTTTTACATAATTTTTTCTCCTTTGTTAAATGTTTTGTTTTTCTTGACACTAACATTATTTTCATACGTTTTATTCTTTGCCAAATTAATGGAAACTTTCTTTTTTGGTAAAGTTCTCATGGTAATATTTCGTTCGCTTATGTTAGGGTTTATCGAATTAAGACATGTACGCGGTATAAAATTAAACAAAAGTTCTGAAGGATTTTTCGCAGTCACCGTTGATGGAGTATTGTTATATGACATAAGTAAATTATTCAATCTATCCTGAATCGACATTTTCTGTTGTTTAGTGTCATATAAATATTTAATTAGATAATTTTTCACCGTTTGTACCCCGCGCTCTGCACAACCGTTAGACTGCGGGTGGTAAGGAGGGGAATGTATAAATTCAATATTATTTGACTTGCAATATTCCGAAAGCTTATGAGAATTAAATGGTGGGCCATTATCGGCTACCATTTGATGGGGTAATCCAAAATACACAAATAATTCACTCAAATTAATTATAAATTCTACCGCATTTGATAAAGTATTCAATAGCTTTATATCTATAAATTTACTGAAGGAATCGACTATAATTAAAAATGTTCGACTTTGGAAGTAAAATAAATCTACATGAATTCTCTTAAATGGAAACTCTGGTGGGGTCCATTTAGACACTACGATTTCTTTTTTTACTTTTTGGGTTTGACAACATACATAACATGATTTTATAAACTCTTCAATATCTGTATTAAGTGATTTCCACCAAAATAATCCCCGGGCTAGCATTTTCATTCGTACTACTCCCTCATGATTGCTATGAATCAATCCCAATACTTTGTTGGTCAATTTACATGGTATGACAATTCGATTACCATAAAACAAAACTGAATCCTGTATACTAAAATTACTCCGTAGCTTATGATAATACTTTAAGTTATCAAATATTTTAACAGGTCAACTGAACTTGGTGTAATCATAAATAGCCGATAGGGTAGGATCTTCTTTACTATACTTTTGAATCGTACTGGTATCTACATTAACTTGATCTGATAATTCTAACATATTTATTGAATCCGGGCTTACCTCCGATTTAACTGGAAGTGGTAGTCGGGATAAGGCATTTGCGTTTGCCATTTTCCTCGCAGGTCTATATTCAAATTCATAATCGTACATCGATAACAGAACTGCCCAACGTTGTAATTGTGATGCAGCTACCATGGAGGTACTCTTCTTTGGATTGAATATTTCTTTTAAAGCATGTGAATCTGAACATAATAAAAACCGATGACCATAAATGTATTTATGGAATTTTTTTACAGCAAATACTATCGCTAAGGCCTCTCTATGAATTTGGGCATAGTTTTTCTCAGCAGGAGTCAGTGTACTCGAAACAAACAGCACGGGTTTTTCTTCACCATTAACTATGTGAGACAAAACCGCGCCCACTCCTTAAACCATAAATCACAATTAAGAAGATCTTGTGGAAGTTTTCCGCGCGACACGATATCCGCATCGTTATTTGTACCGTCGACGTATAACCAGTTTTGACGCATAGGATGAAATCCACTTAAGTACGATTGTCGAATATAGATAAATTGGATAAAACTGAGAGCACTGTTCTCTTAGTGATGCGGTTTGAGTTGTATACCGAGGAAGTATAGCCAAACGAATCCGACTTCGGATCCCATTGCATTCCTAACGCCTTAGCTATGCTGTCAATTACTATAGGTACGTCAGTGGTGTTCAATTTGTGACGCAACTTAATGATTGTTATGTTTTTACTTTAAGTTCTTCTAATATTCAATAATTAAAACACGACCTCTTGCTATTGGTATCTTTATTCTATCACTGTCCAGACTGTACTGAACTCATTACAAAATCATTATCATACTAATATCATTACGTGATGTACCTATATACATAACATCATCCCCTTTTTGACATAAGGCTACATCTCTAAATACATTATGTTAATAAATCCAATTTCCTATTATAAAATATAGAACGATAAAATATTAGTATTTTATAATATTAATATAACAATAATTGCTGTAACTTAAATAACTATAATAACTATAAATTAGCAAAAAGACTTAAAACTAGTATTTTGGTTTTGACAATGTGTCGTACTGAAAACGATTTGGAGCAGATTTTATTCTACTGGATTTTCTCAAAATCGTATCCATTTCCTCATTTTTTTCGTCACTCTTGCTAACTTCTCTTTCTATGCGAGCTGTTTTAAACTTTTCAGCTTCTCCTTCAAATAAGGTGTGATATTTATCGTCTAAAGTAGATTTTCGTATTTGATTTTCATGCACCAATCGTACTGTATTATTTACATTTATCAAATACGTAAATCTACTTATTTGTTTAATTATTCTTCCAGGAATCCATTTGATGTATTCCTTGAAGTGATTTATTTACATAATTTTTTCTCCTTTATTAAATGTTTTGTTTTTCTTGAAACTAACATTATTTTCATACGTTTTATTCTTTGCCAAATTAATGGAAACTTTCTTTTTTGGTAAAGTTCTCATGGTAATATTTCGTTCGCTTATGTTAAGGTTTATCGAATTAAGACATGTACGCGGTATGAAATTAAACAAAAGTTCTGAAGGATTTTTCCCAGTCACCGTTGATGGAGTATTGTTATATGACATAAGTAAATTATTCAATCTATCCTGAATCGACATTTTCTGTTGTTTAGTGTCATATAAATATTTAATTAGATAATTTTTCACCGTTTGTACCCCGCGCTCTGCACAACCGTTAGACTGCGGGTGGTAAGGAGGGGAATGTATAAATTCAATATTATTTGACTTGCAATATTCCGAAAGCTTATGAGAATTAAATGGTGGGCCATTATCGGCTACCATTTGATGGGGTAATCCAAAATACACAAATAATTCACTCAAATTAATTATAAATTCTACCGCATTTGATAAAGTATTCAATAGCTTTATATCTCGAGTTGTCTCCCAAACGCCGCTGCGCACGGTCGTGCTGCACTCCAGCACACGCGAAGTAAAAAAAAACAACATCGTGTATTGTGCTTGCGCAAAAACAAAAAAAAAAAAAACACAAAAAAAAACCAAAGTTAAAGTGCTCGCAAAACAACCAACGGTTCGCGTGATCGGCGCCGATCAACAAGTGCAAAGTGCAGTGTGAGTGTCCGTGTTCCCCATCCCCATCATCGCAGCTAAAGAAATTGGTGAAATATAACTGTCGTGTATTTTGTATGCGGCAGTCTGTTGATGATCTATTTCTTTAGCTATTAGAATAACGGATTGTGAGTGTTTGTTTCTTCTGGTGATTTAACTCATTTTGTCGTGAAGGCATAACACTGGCGACAAATTGTGTTGATAATCCATTTTGAGACATTCTCTTCTCAATTCGGTAAAAAGAAGCGGTAAGTTGTGTTTTGTGTGTTTGTTTGTTGTAGTTATGTGTGTTTTCAGAGTGGATCTCAGCAACATACGTGGGCTGAGAACGAATTCGTTCGCTGTGTTTAACCATGTACATGTCCACAGGCCAGCAATTCTGGCACTGAGTGAAACTCAGGTATTTGATAATTCTGATGCATCGGAATTTAATCTACCTGGGTATAGCTTGGTGCCATTATTTTTCCCTCGACGCGGACTCGCAATCTATGTTCGTAGAGATGTTGCGTTTCAGCTTTTGCCTCAATTTAGCCAAAGTTCCAATCCGGAATTCAATTTCATTTGGCTCAAAGTAAAGGTACATGAGCGCAACATCTACTACTGTTTCCTTTACAGAAGCCCCCACTTAGACAGTGTTTCAACTCAGAGCGAGTTTGATGCACTGTCTGATTCCATCTTAAGAATTGGAAATCGTAAAAATGAAATCGTTATTGCGGGCGATTTCAATGTACACAATTCTGGGTGGCTTCGCCATTCTGGCCAGACAACACTCGAAGGAAGATGTGTTGAGTTATTCGCTGAGTTTAATCACCTTACTCAGCTTGTAAATGAGCCTACACGAATACCTGACATTGCAAATCATTCCGCAAACACCCTAGACTTGTTCCTTACCTCTCGTCCTGATAAATACTCCGTCAATGTATCATCGCCCCTAGGCTCATCAGACCATTGTGTAGTATCAGCTAATTTCTCGTTAATAAACCACGTAGTTAGAGAAAAAACTCCCAAAAAAATAGTATGGCAATACGAGAAAGCCAATTGGGACGGCCTTAACAACTTCTTTGGGAGTTATAACTGGTCGCTATTGTTTCGCGATAGCAACGTGGATGCCGCCGCTGATGCAATAACAAACATCATTCTTATTGGTATGAAAAAGTTTATCCCTTTTAGGAATAAATCTATCAAATCAAAGGAAGATGGATGGTATGACTTGAGCTGTAAAGAGGCTTCTAGGATTAGAGAGGTATGCTTTCGGTTTTACAAAGCAAACCCTTCCGAGGAAAACCGAAAAAAGTTTAAACGAGCAAGAAATGATTGCAATGCCCATCTTCGGCGAGTCAAATTCGCCTTCGACCGAAAATTAAGGCAAAAAATACTACAATATCCCATAGGTAGTAAAAATTTTTGGTCTTTCGTGAAAAGAATCAAAAATTCAGCCTCGTCGTCGATTCCAACGCTCATTTATAATGACATTCCAGTTGTCAGCTCTATGGACAAGGCCAATCTGTTTGCTGCGCATTTCGCAGCTAGCTCTACGCTTCCAGATTGTGCATTGCCGCCTCCTGCACCTCAGAGTATTGAACACTCTATGGGACAGATATTTTTTCGTACTCGTGCAGTTGCTAGAGTTTTAAATGATCTTAACACATACAAATCCGCTGGTCCAGATGGTATTTCTCCATTAGTTCTGAAGAGGTGTTCTTCCAAGCTGGCATTACCATTGCGTAAGCTTTTCCATCTATCCTATTCTTCTGGACTCTTCCCGAGAAGTTGGAAAACAGCATTTGTCCAGCCCATACCCAAAAAAGGCGAACCGTCGTCTCCTTCTTCGTACCGACCCATAGCACTTACATCCATTCTTTCCAAGGTCATGGAAACGCTGATCAATTATCAGCTTAAGAAATATCTTGAAACCAACGTAATCCTTAGTGACCGGCAGTATGGGTTTCGTGGGCAACGTTCTACTGGTGATTTGATGGTTTATCTCACCGAACAGTGGAACCGATCTTTGCATCATTTTGGAGAAAGCAAAGCTGTTGCACTCGATATTTCAAAGGCATTTGACAGAGTTTGGCATCAAGCTCTTTTGTCTAAAATGCGTGCTTATGGTGTCGATGATAAACTGCTTCAATGGATTAGAAGCTATCTTTTTGACCGCTCAATTCAAGTTGTTTTAGACGGTTTCAAATCTGAATTACACCACATAAATGCTGGCGTTCCCCAGGGCTCTGTTCTGTCCCCGACACTCTTTCTCATTTTTATTAATGATCTCTTATCTGTGACTTCTAATCCAATTCACTCTTTCGCTGACGACAGCACTCTCAGCTTCTCATATAAGTTTGAGGAACGTCCCTCCACCTCTGATGTGGAACTCAAACAACTTCGTATGTTAAGCACGTTAAATTCTGACCTTGACAGCATAATACAATGGGGAGAAAACAATCGAGTAGAATTTAACGCTTCCAAAACCCAATGCTGTCTCCTGTCGTCCAAGCGAATCCTAAACCCCATGCCATTATCCATGAATGGCACTTGCATCGAGGAAACTGAAAATCTCGCAATTCTCGGTATGCGCGTTAACGACAAGCTTCGTTGGAATGACCACATATTTACCGTTGCTAAAAATGCTGCGAAATGTTTAGGTTTTCTAGCCCGGTGCAAGAAATATTTCACTCCCTCTGATCTGGCTACCATTTACAAGGCTTTTATTCGCCCAAAACTTGAGTACAATTGCCATATCTGGTCTGGTGCGCCTAAGACTACTTTGCATCAGCTAGATAGAATACAAAACCGCGCGATAAAACTTATCGGTGACGAAAATATAGCGAAATCGATTGATTCGCTTGAACACCGCAGGAACGTTTCTTGCTTGTCACTGTTTTATCGCTTCTTCTACCAGCGGTGCTCAAGAGAAATAGCCAGCTGCATGCCACCTCTCCTTGAATTCAACCGCAATACTCGTGGCGCTCTAAATGCTCATCAGTTTACCCTTAAGCCCATCTTCGGACGTACAGTTAAATTCAGGGATTCGTTCTTCAGCCGTACAACTCGTATGTGGAATGCTCTGCCAAGCTCTGTCTTCCCACATCACTATGATCCACAGGCATTCAAAACACAAGCTCATAGACATCTCCTCTTTTCTCCTCCTCTTCCTTAACGCCCACGCTGTGCCAAGCATATAGCCGAGCATTATAAGGGTGCGAACCCCTTGAAGCGTGCGCGAATTATAAAAAAAAAAAAAAAAAAAAAAAAATCTATAAATTTACTGAAGGAATCGACTATAATTAAAAATGTTCGACTTTGGAAGTAAAATAAATCTACATGAATTCTCTTAAATGGAAACTCTGGTGGGGTCCATTTAGACACTACGATTTCTTTTTTTACTTTTTGGGTTTGACAACATACATAACATGATTTTATAAACTCTTCAATATCTGTATTAAGTGATTTCCACCAAAATAATCCCCGGGCTAGCATTTTCATTCGTACTACTCCCTCATGATTGCTATGAATCAATCCCAATACTTTGTTGGTCAATTTACATGGTATGACAATTCGATTACCATAAAACAAAACTGAAAACCTACCGATAGGGTAGGATCTTCTTTACTATACTTTTGAATCGTACTGGAATCTACATTAACTTGATCTGATAATTCTAACATATTTATTGAATCCGGGCTTACCTCCGATTTAACTGGAAGTGGTAGTCGGGATAAGGCATTTGCGTTTGCCATTTTCCTCGCAGGTCTATATTCAAATTCATAATCGTACATCGATAACAGAACTGCCCAACGTTGTAATTGTGATGCAGCTACCATGGAGGTACTCTTCTTTGGATTGAATATTTCTTTTAAAGCTTGTGAATCTGAACATAATAAAAACCGATGACCATAAATGTATTTATGGAATTTTTTTACAGCAAATACTATCGCTAAGGCCTCTCTATGAATTTGGGCATAGTTTTTCTCAGCAGGAGTCAGTGTACTCGAAACAAACAGCACGGGTTTTTCTTCACCATTAACTATGTGAGACAAAACCGCGCCCACTCCTTAAACCATAAATCACAATTAAGAAGATCTTGTGGAAGTTTTCCGCGCGACACGATATCCGCATCGTTATTTGTACCGTCGACGTATAACCAGTTTTGACGCATAGGATGAAATCCACTTAAGTACGATTGTCGAATATAGATAAATTGGATAAAACTGAGAGCACTGTTCTCTTAGTGATGCGGTTTGAGTTGTATACCGAGGAAGTATAGCCAAACGAATCCGACTTCGGATCCCATTGCATTCCTAACGCCTTAGCTATGCTGTCAATTACTATAGGAACGTCAGTGGTGTTCAATTTGTGACGCAACTTAATGATTGTTACTTTTTTACTTTAAGTTCTTCTAATATTCAATAATTAAAACACGACCTCTTGCTATTGGTATCTTTATTCTATCACTGTCCAGACTGTACTGAACTCATTACAAAATCATTATCATACTAATATCATTACGTGATGTACATATATACATAACATCATCCCCTTTTTGACATAAGGCTACATCTCTAAATACATTATGTTAATAAATCCAATTTCCTATTATAAAATATAGAACGATAAAATATTAGTATTTTATAATATTAATATAACAATAATTGCTGTAACTTAAATAACTATAATAACTATAAATTAGCAAAAAGACTTAAAACTAGTATTTTGGTTTTGACAATGTGTCGTACTGAAAACGATTTGGAGCAGATTTTATTCTACTGGATTTTCTCAAAATCGTATCCATTTCCTCATTTTTTTCGTCACTCTTGCTAACTTCTCTTTCTATGCGAGCTGTTTTAAACTTTTCAGCTTCTCCTTCAAATAAGGTGTGATATTTATCGTCTAAAGTAGATTTTCGTATTTGATTTTCATGCACCAATCGTACTGTATTATTTACATTTATCAAATACGTAAATCTACTTATTTGTTTAATTATTCTTCCAGGAATCCATTTGATGTATTCCTTGAAGTGATTTATTTACATAATTTTTTCTCCTTTATTAAATGTTTTGTTTTTCTTGAAACTAACATTATTTTCATACGTTTTATTCTTTGCCAAATTAATGGAAACTTTCTTTTTTGGTAAAGTTCTCATGGTAATATTTCGTTCGCTTATGTTAAGGTTTATCGAATTAAGACATGTACGCGGTATGAAATTAAACAAAAGTTCTGAAGGATTTTTCCCAGTCACCGTTGATGGAGTATTGTTATATGACATAAGTAAATTATTCAATCTATCCTGAATCGACATATTCTGTTGTTTAGTGTCATATAAATATTTAATTAGATAATTTTTCACCGTTTGTACCCCGTGCTCTGCACAACCGTTAGACTGCGGGTGGTAAGGAGGGGAATGTATAAATTCAATATTATTTGACTTGCAATATTCCGAAAGCTTGTGAGAATTAAATGGTGGGCCATTATCGGCTACCATTTGATGGGGTAATCCAAAATACACAAATAATTCACTCAAGTTCATTATAACTTCTACCGCATTTGATAAAGTATTCAATATCTTTATATCTATAAATTTACTGAAGGAATCGACTATAATTAAAAATGTTCGACTTTGGAAGTAAAATAAATCTACATGAATTCTCTGAAATGGAAACTCTGGTGGTGTCCATTTAGACACTACGATTTCTTTTTTTACTTTTTGGGTTTGACAACATACATAACATGATTTTATAAACTCTTCAATATCTGTATTAAGTGATTTCCACCAAAATAATCCCCGGGCTAGCATTTTCATTCGTACTACTCCCTCATGATTGCTATGAATTAATCCCAATACTTTGTTGGTCAATTTACATGGTATAACAATTCGATTACCATAAAACAAAACTGAATCCTGTATACTAAAATTACTCCGTAGCTTATGATAATACTTTAAGTTATCAAATATTTTAACAGGTCAACTGAACTTGGTCTAATTATAAATAGCCGATAGGGTAGGATCTTCTTTACTATACTTTTGAATCGTACTGGTATCTACATTAACTTGATCTGATAATTCTAACATATTTATTGAATCCGGGCTTACCTCCGATTTAACTGGAAGTGGTAGTCGGGATAAGGCATCTGCGTTTTCCATTTTCCTCGCAGGTCTATATTCAAATTCATAATCGTACATCGATAACAGAACTGCCCAACGTTGTTATTGTGATGCAGCTACCATGGAGGTACTCTTCTTTGGATTGAATATTTCTCTTAAAGCTTGTGAATCTGAACATAATAAAAACCGATGACCATAAATGTATTTATGGAATTTTTTTACAGCAAATACTATCGCTAAGGCCTCTCTATGAATTTGGGCATAGTTTTTCTCAGCAGGAGTCAGTGTACTCGAAACAAACAGCACGGGTTTTTCTTCACCATTAACTATGTGAGAAAAAACCGCGCCCACTCCATAAGGACTAGCATCGGCCGCCACAACCATTGGTTTACTTGGGTCGAAAAGTTCCAACAGATTATTTTGAACTATTAGTTGTTTACATCGTGTAAATGTTTTTTCACATTTGTTGGACCATTTAAACGGTACGTCTCTTTTAAGTAGACTACATAACTCCTTCAACTCAGTCGATAAGTTGGGAATAAATCGTCCATAGTAATTTAGCAACCCCAGAAATTATTGCAATTGTAATAAATTCATTGGGCATGGCGCCATTAGAATTGCATCATTTTTATCTTTACATGGACGAATACCATCATTCGATACCGTATGACCCAAAAACTTAACACTATCTTGGAAAAATTTTGATTTGTCTAGATTGACTTTCACATTATACCTGTTAAGGCGATCTAAAACTTCTTTTAGTAATAACTTACCCTCTTCAAATGAACTACCTCCTATTAAGATGTCATCTAAATAACATAAGACTCTGTCTAACCCATGGAATATTTGATCCATTACAGCCTGAAAAATGGAAGGTGCGCTTTAGACTCCAAATGGTAAGCGTGTATATTGATACAACCCCTTATGAGTGTGTATAGTTAATAACCGGCGCGAACTTTCCGTAACTTTGAGTTGTAGATATGCCCCACTTAAATCGATCACGCAAAAAACTTTTGATCCCGCCAACTTCGCAAATAGATCGTCAATGCGAGGCAAAGGGTAATGTTTAGTTTGTACAAACCTATTGATTGTCACTTTACAATCAATGCATAACCGAATATTACCGTTAACCTTTGGTACTACAACCACTGGTGAAGCCCACTCACTGGTTTTGACGGGTACTAATATACCAGAATTGCATAAGGAGTTAATTTCCTTCTCTACTATTGGTCGTATATGAAATGGTATGGTGTATGGCTTGTGGAATATGGGGATAGCGTCCGGCTTTATTTCAATCTCGGCTAAAAAATCTCTAATTTGTTCTCAATATACTCTTCAATCGGGACACTATCAATTTGAAAATGTCGACTGACCTGACTGATGTGCAAAAACTCGGCAAACTTATCTCGCCAGCCGGGAATTAAAATATCCATCCAATTTCTACCAAGTAAGGGTAATAACTCCTTCTTACTATTGATCACAATCAACTCCATCAACCTCTTTCCTCTTCCCCTGAATCGGCTTCCATTTTTATTGGTTGATTATCAATATATAGCTCGAAAACTGACGGATTGTCTGACATTATTGGCTTTAATGAATTTCCATGTAACCCCCTTCCAATGATTGATGTTCTGTTATGATTTATAGAACACGTTTCTACTTCTTCCATTTCTGAGCATAGAGTTGACTTTTGTTGACTAGCGGCCATCTTTTTGTTTTCCACGTGATGAATCGATAGCTTCTTTATATTCAATTTATTATTGGTTCTATTCGGCGATTCACTTGACGAGCGACTTGCTGATTGTTGTACAGTTGAAACATTCCCAATTTTTTGCAGGACAAAAACTAGGGTTATGGCGCTTTCCACATCGGTAACACTGCATACTATTTCTTATCTGCCACCCTTTTGATCGTTGACTCGCCATTCTTCTATAACTAGATTGACTGGAGTTAGATTGGCTTCTTCTTCTACTAAACTGACTCGATGACTGGTAACGACTTGATAATCGCCTACTTAAACGGTTAGATGTTAAGCTGCTGCTGCTAACTGATTGCAGTTTGTAATCGGAATGATTAGATTTTTCCTGTTCTGCTAACTCCCAACTTAGAGCAAGATCGGAGGCTTTTGCGAATTTTAGGTTTTTCTCTTTCAGTAAATGTGACCTTAATTGACTATCACTTACACCAAAAACGAATCGATCTCGCAATGCTTGCATCAAAAAACTTACATGTCTGTGCTAACGATTTTAACTGCACAATATATTCCGCAACCGATTGTCCAGGTTTTTGATCTTCTTTGTGAAACTTATACCGTTCCGGAATTTCATTAACATCAGGTGTAAAGTGTTTTTTTAGAACGGCTATAATCTGCACATACGACTTCTTTGAAGGTTGTTCTGGTAGCAATAATTTCTTTAAAATCGAATACGTTTCACCACCAATAAATGTAAGAACAAATGAAACTTTTTTTTTCTTCTGTTACATCATTCAATGAAAAAAATGATCCATACGTTCAGCATATTCCGTAAAATTATCTCCTAAGACATATGGTTCAATGTTGCCGATCATCATTAATTTCGCTGCTGTATCCCTTTGCTTTACAAAAACTTTTTCCTCCATCATACGACTCTCTGTAGGCGGCTATATACAAATCCGCCGCGACGCTATCAATTTAAGTAACGGAATCACACACTTGTAATAGAACAGGTTTTTGCTAGTTTAAACACGCGTATTGTTTTTATACGATTTACTTTTCTGTTTTATTACAACTTTTGATTTTCCTCGTCGCCAAATGTTATGTTTTTACTTAAAGTTCTTCTAATATTCAATAATCAAAACACGACCTCTTGCTATTGGTATCTTTACTCTTTCACTGTCCAGACTGTACTGAACTCATTACAAAATCATTATCATACTAATATCATTACGGGATGTACATATATACATAACAATGATGTTATTTCTACATTTGTGGAGCTCAAACCTTTCATCGTTGAGTACCTTAGTAATTTGCGAATGAACATTTAAAAGTTATTCAATTAAGTCTCCCCTGGCCAACACATCGTCTACAAATCTACCAATTTTCTACCGGAGTCTGATTCGAACCGCATGCCGTTCGGTGTCTCAGCCACCCTAGTAGATATTTTCCAATCAAAAAAAAAGTTGAATTTATTTGTACGGTATGTGGCGAAGCTATTCATATGATTAATTGGCTTTGTTACAAACGTAGGTTGCATAGAGCACGCACAATCACATGGCTAAAATCAGATATATTTATTTTAACAACCAAAGAAACTGTGGTGCACTGTGCTCCCGAAACCGAACGATTCACTTAGCAACTGTGCTATTTCCTTAATTTCGAGTCAGGAATTGTTGCTATGTCGCGAAATTAAGTTGCATGGAGCACGAACGGACACTTGATAAAATTCGCTAACGGAACACGCTCACAGGCAATCAATTAGTTCAAAATAAAAACAATGTGTATCTCCGATGGATAAAACTTTTTGTAAAATTTTGGAGTGAACGGGGGCCCGTGGAGTACCCATATAATTTTTTTTAAAATTAGCACGTTTTTATCAAATTTTTAGCACATGTGTATTTCCGATGGACAAAACCTTCTGTAAATTTTTTAGAGTGAAAGAGGCCTGAGGCGCGAGGTGTACCCATAAAAAAATTTAAAGTTAGACCGATTTTCTTTATATTATAAACACATGTGTATCTCTGATGGACAAAACTTTCTGTAAAATTTTTGAACTGAACGGGCGGCCTATACAAAATTTTTAAAACTTAGACCGATTTTCTTCAAATTTTCAACACATGTGTATCTCCGATGACAACACTTCCTATTGAAATTTGGAAGTGATCGGGCCACAAGGCCACAAGGGGCTCCCAAACAAACTTTTTACACATGTGCATCTCCGGTGACAACAGTTTTTGTAAACATTTTGAAGTAAAGCGGCTCTAATATTATTTTTTTCCAAATTAACCTGGTTCAAACTTTGCACACATAGAAAATTTATATGAACAATTTTTATGGGTTGGTTTTTATGATTATGTTGTTAAATCGATCTAACATTGTTGCTTGAAATTAATTGAAATAAAAAATTTTTTAGGTTTGTAGAAGTGAGGATAGGCTGTTATCGTCATTTCTGTCCCCCTGCGGGCGCCATGAATAATTCTGCACTATTTTGCGCAGAATGTAGAGCGAAAACACCAAGAAAAACCATTTGTTGTTTATTGCTCTACTTCGTAATTCTCGTGCCACCATAGTCGCAATTATAAAGCCAAATAAAGACTGGCTGGGTTCTTACCCAAGAAAAAGTACTATCATCTAGTCAAACTGCTTAAAAAAAAGGTAAAGGCACCATGTATCCACTACTCTCATTTGCCAAGCCTTTTTCTCTTATTTTAATAGGCGCCGAAAAATCTGTCGATCGAGTAGGAGCATATACCATAATTAATAACCTTATTAACCAAAAATTTTTAACTTTATTAAAAGTTTTCTTTCAAACAGAAAAATAAAGGTTAAAACTAACAACACCTTTTCTAATATATGGCCACTACATAACGGGATTCCACAGGGTTCCCCTTTGTCAATAGTCCTATTCCAACAACATTTCAAACATTAAAAACAATAAAACCGTTTTTAAGCCACTACTCGTCTTTATGCTGATGACCTATACGAGTATATTTACTGTAATCTTAATAATGTTCCCCATTTTTAACTAAATTCATAGAATTGCTTATTGGATTAACAACATGCAAAAATATCTACAGAAATGTAGCCATCTGCACATTTCTATAAAACAAAACTGTTCTAATTTTAACATTAATATTAACACCATAATTATCAAAAATATAACAATAAATACTTATGCAACAATCATGTCGATTTTCTTTGTAAATCCTTAACTCTTCTATCATCTATCATCTATCATCTATCATCTATCATCTATCATCTATCATCTATCATCTATCATCTATCATCTATCATCTATCATCTATCATCTATCATCTATCATCTATCATCTATCATCTATCATCTATCATCTATCATCTATCATCTATCATCTATCATCTATCATCTATCATCTATCATCTATCATCTATCATCTATCATCTATCATCTCTCATCTATCATCTATCATCTATCATCTATCATCTATCATCTATCATCTATCATCTATCATCTATCATCTATCATCTATCATCAATCATCTATCATCTATCATCTATCATCTATCATCTATCATCTATCATCTATCATCTATTGTTAACGCCATTATCATATTTATTATTCATTATATTTATTATTTAAGAAAGTTGCACAACACTTGCACATGAGTTGAATTGAAACTGCGTTACCTACCGCAACTACCTAATCCAAGAAAAAAAATGACATTGCAGACTGCAATTCAATTCAACTCATGAACTTCTACATAAAAATGAAAAACTACCTTTTTTACGCTACAAAAAGTTGTTCTCAAAAAAAAGCGATCACTTGGATCACTGACATTGTGAAATAAAAACTGAAAATTTCCAATAAAGGAAAAATTGAATTTTAAAATAAATAAAATTATTAAATTGTGTCGACTGCGTGAAAACAAAGATTGAAAATTGTTGGCGATACTTAACTCATCATCAACATTGGTGCCGAAACCAGGGAGACAAAATTAATAAACGTGTTGCAAAATTGCAAAAACCATCGAGCGCTTCGCTAATATAAGGGGATTGAACCGCTACAGGGATTTGCAATTTAGCATTCAATTTTGTCGCAAACGGTTACGGAATAGTTAAATAAATAAAGCTACAGCAAGGAAACGCAAGTACAACCGGGCGCTTGCTATAACACTGGGTTGAACCGATTGCATCCTGCCGCTAACATCAAGGGGAAATTATTTCGTAAGTCGAAAAACTCATCAACCGCTAATCAGTAACAGTAAGCTTTAGATAAATTTGCCAACAATTATTCACATATACGCGCGCATGCTCGCATAACCCAACTTTTAATTTTATCGAAAGCTAATACTTCCATTTAAGATAATACGCAGCACGCGCTCATAAATCATACATACAGTTCCTGCTTACCATACAACTGCGATCAAATAGTCAAACCAGTGTAAACATGCAGTATGGAGCTCACCGAATTAAAACGAAAACGTGGTTTTGCAAAGGCGGCATTGATACGGGTCGAGAAAATTGCTGCCGATCGAGCTCTTGAGGAGTTCGCAGTCGAAGAACTATACGTGCATCTGGAATTATTGGAAAAGGCACATATCGAGTTTAAGGAATTCGATGAGCAAATAGAGGCTTTAGATGATACCCTTTCGGAGATCGATGATTTCGTTGGTCGCTACATCAAGGTTAAAGGAACACTTCGTAAGGTGGTCTCCGGTCGCAACCCAATGCTACAAGCGGTACAGGATCAAATCAGTGAATCAATGAGATCGTTTTCAAACCACCAGAAAGAGATGTTTGAAACCATGAGGGATGTAAGCTTTAATACCACATCTAAGGAAGAAAACATCAAGCTTCCAAGACTGCAAATTCCCTCATTCGACGGAAATAACTACGATGAATTTCATACATTCAAACACCTGTACGATACTACGGTACACAACAACCCATCAATAACCGATGTTCATAAATTTCAACATCTGAAGGGACTCTTGACAGGAAAGGCGAGCAAAATCATTATGCACATTCCACTATCTCCGGAAAATTATGACGAAGCATACAAGAAGTTGTGTAAGCGATTTGACAAACCTGATCAAGTTTACAAATCACTTGGTTCGCAAACTTTCTAAATTTTCTGGAAAAGCGATGTACAATTTTAGAAGCCGTTGATCATGATGTTGCTCAAAACCGCAAATCATCGAAAGACTCGTCATTCCATGCAATCAGCAGCGCTCAGACAGAGCATCCAAACAGCAGCACACAGGTAGAGAACACAAATACAACTCATCAGATAACGTTAGCACCCTCTTCTAAAGGTTCAAAGCCCGATGTATCATGTGTAAAGTGTCATTCGTCTCATATGCTGCACGAATGCGAAAGGTTTCGGCAACTAACACTAGCCCAAAGAAAGGAATTCGTGGCATGTGTCCGAGTCTGTTACAACTGCTTGTTTATACCTCTAAGAATTGCCCCTCTCGTCATCGATGTTTCATTTGTCAGAGGAAGCACCACACGTTATTGCATGATTCTCAGGAGTCGGACACTCATAATGACAGATCTGACCAGTTGCCTACAACAAGAGGGGAAAACAACACGACATCACAAGCAAAACAATCGAATGGCAACTCTCACCTCATTCATTCTGCTGTATGCAATTCAGTGCCTGTAAGGACATCCCTATTGCCGACTGCATTGGTCAGAGTGCTGGATCAATACGGTAACCATCATTTCTGTCGCATCCTGTTAGACTCGGGATCTACTGGCTGCCTCATGACAGAAGCTTGCGCACAACGTCTACAAATACAAAGAAAAAATCTTCGGATACCAGTAGCAGGCGTTACATCAGAAGTCGTTTCCCGTGGTTATACTGAGATAAAGCTAATACCTCATTTTTACGACGATTTTGCTATTGAAGTACAAGTCATAATTCTAAAACGGCTCACTTCACGGCTACCCAGACTTAATGAAAGTATGATGCGTAAATGGCCCGATATCAAAACGTTAACCCTATCCGATCCACTGAACTCCGTCTACAATGATGTGGATATTATCTTGGGGGCCGCTCAATGTTTCCGACTTTTGCGACCGGGATGTGTGGTAGGACCAAATGATCTAACTGCTCAAAACACTGCACTTGGTTGGATAATTTCTGGAGAAAACTCGACAAATAAAACCAACATCAGTCTTCACACGGAATTTAACGTCGATGAATGCTTGCGAAAATTTTGGGAGCTTGAGGAAGCTCCATCGGCCAGGAAATATACACCAGAACAGCAATATTGCGAGAACCTATTCGCTACATCACACACGAGATCCCCAGATGGAAGATTCGTCGTTAAATTGCCCTTTGCTACCAACTCACCTCCTCTTGGAAATTCTCTGGACCAAGCCGTTTCACGATTTCATTCTCTTGAACGCCGTTTACAGCGCGACGAAGCTTTAAAAAATTAATATCAACGAGTCATTCATGAATACTTACAGCTAAATCACATGGAGGAAATTGACTCTAAAAACTTAAATCTAAACTCCGAACATTTCTATCTACCTCATCATCCGGTGATCAAGCTCAACAGCACAACAACGAAGGTTCGCATTGTTTTCGACGGTTCAGCGAAAAGTTCCACATCTATATCTCTCAATGACAAACTTCTAGTAGGGCCGACCATTCAATCTGATCTCATCGACATTATAATGCGATTTCGGTCACACAAGGTAGCATTCACCGCGGATGTCACACGAATGTATCGAGAAGTTCGAATCGCTCATGAAGACTGCAAGTATCAGCGAATATTGTGGCGCGACAATCATCACGAGCCATTGAAACACTTTCAACTGTTAACGGCCACATTTGGGACAGCCTCAGCCCCATTTCATGCCACGCGGGCCGTGCATCAACTTGCATTGGAAAACAAGTCGAATTTTGCCAAAGCGTCCGACGCAATAATAACCGATCTCTACGTGGACGATCTCCTGACTGGCAGTACCAACGTAATAGAAGCGCAACATCTAGCCACTCAAATCACCCACATTTTTAAATCTGGAGGATTCTCGCTTCACAAATGGGCATCCAATTCACCACAGTTGCTAGCTTCTACCTCTATGGAAGACGAAAACGAAACCTTAGTTGATTTGTCCAAGGATTCAGAACACAAGGTATTGGGTTTGCATTGGGACACGAGAAAAGACTGCTTCAGATTTAAGGTAAATCTCCCCGCACCATCCAGCACTATCACGAAACGTCGATTGCTGTCAGATGCCTCTCGATTGTTTGACCCATTGGGGTGGTTATCGCCAGTTACGATAACTGCTAAGGCTTTGTTTCAGCAACTTTGGTTGTTGCATTTGGGGTGGGATGACGAACTCCCATCAGATGTAACGGAAAAATGGAAGGAAATACATGGATCACTGATGGCCATCGAAGAAATTCGGATACCACGGTTCTTGAATGCAGGATCAACATTGGAAATACACGGATTCTCAGACGCGAGTAAGGTGGCGTACTCGGCAGTAGTATACATTCGCGATACTGATTGTCATGTTAACGGCCACATTTGGGACAGCCTCAGCCCCATTTCATGCCACGCGGGCCGTACATCAACTTGCATTGGAAAACAAGTCGAGTTTTGCCAAAGCGTCCGACGCAAAAATAACCGATCTCTACGTGGACGATCTCCTGACTGGCAGTACCAACGTAATAGAAGCGCAACATCTAGCCACTCAAACCACCCACATTTTTAAATCTGGAGGATTCTCGCTTCACAAATGGGCATCCAATTCACCACAGTTGCTAGCTTCTACCTCTATGGAAGACGAAAACGAAACCTTAGTTGATTTTTCCAAGGATTCAGAACACAAGGTATTGGGTTTGCATTGGGACACGAGAAAAGACTGCTTCAGATTTAAGGTAAATCTCCCCGCACCATCCAGCTTTATCACGAAACGTCGATTGCTGTCAGATGCCTCTCGATTGTTTGACCCATTGGGGTGGTTATCGCCAGTTACGATAACTGCTAAGGCTTTGTTTCAGCAACTTTGGTTGTTGCATTTGGGGTGGGATGACGAACTCCCACCAGATGTAACGGAAAAATGGAAGGAAATACATGGATCACTGATGGCCATCGAAGAAATTCGGATACCACGGTTCTTGAATGCAGGATCAACATTGGAAATACACGGATTCTCAGACGCGAGTAAGGTGGCGTACTCGGCAGTAGTATACATTCGCGATACTGATTGTCATGTTAACGGCCACATTTGGGACAGCCTCAGCCCCATTTCATGCCACGCGGGCCGTACATCAACTTGCATTGGAAAACAAGTCGAATTTTGCCAAAGCGTCCGACGCAATACGCAATAATAACCGATCTCTACGTGGACGATCTCCTGACTGGCAGTACCAACGTAATAGAAGCGCAACATCTAGCCACTCAAACCACCCACATTTTTAAATCTGGAGGATTCTCGCTTCACAAATGGGCATCCAATTCACCACAGTTGCTAGCTTCTACCTCTATGGAAGACGAAAACGAAACCTTAGTTGATTTTTCCAAGGATTCAGAACACAAGGTATTGGGTTTGCATTGGGACACGAGAAAAGACTGCTTCAGATTTAAGGTAAATCTCCCCGCACCATCCAGCTTTATCACGAAACGTCGATTGCTATCAGATGCCTCTCGATTGTTTGACCCATTGGGGTGGTTATCGCCAGTTACGATAACTGCTAAGGCTTTGTTTCAGCAACTTTGGTTGTTGCATTTGGGGTGGGATGACGAACTCCCACCAGATGTAACGGAAAAATGGAAGGAAATACATGGATCACTGATGGCCATCGAAGAAATTCGGATACCACGGTTCTTGAATGCAGGATCAACATTGGAAATACACGGATTCTCAGACGCGAGTAAGGTGGCGTACTCGGCAGTAGTATACATTCGCGATACTGATTGTCATGGCACCGTATATGTTAATTTGATTGCTGCAAAAACTCGAGTCGCTCCCAATTCCAATCCAAGGTTAACAGTCCCTAAATTAGAGCTGTCTGGAGCTCATCTGATGGCCAAGCTCATCAAAATGGTTATTCATTCGCTTCATCTTGAAAGTTGCCGTGTATCGGCGTGGACGGACTCAGAAATTGTTCTGCATTGGCTAACCAAGCTTCCTTGCCACCTACCAGTTTTTGTCGGCAACGGAACCGCTCAAATTCTCGAAAGGATTCCCACCGCTACTTGGGGACATGTACGATCTACAGATAATCCTGCTGATTGTGCCTCCAAAGGAATCCTTGCAACTGAACTCGTCAATCATAAGCTCTGGTGGCATGGACCACCATGGCTACCACAACCAAGAGAAACTTGGCCACAAACTACAATCAAATCATTTTCAGAAGTCATGAAGCAGCCGGAAAGCGTCAAGTGTCATGCCACGCAAACTCATCCCTGCTTATTCGACCAATTGACAACACGACACTCTGCCTACAATCAAGTACAGCGAATATTAGGCTTCTGCCATAAATTTATTATCAATTGTCGCTCTAAAACCGGAAAATCAACTAAAGGTGGCCATTCAGAGTCAAACATAACAAATATCAGACTGACCTTGAATGAACTAAATAAGGCTGAGGAATATCTCTGGAAGTGGGCACAAAGGAACGAATTCTGGGAAGAAATTCAAACTCTTTCCGCAAAGAATCAAGTGGTCAAAGGAAAGCTATCGTCACTAGCTCCATTTCTGGATGCCAGAGGTGTTCTTCGAGTCGGTGGACGACTCACTAATGCAGTATGCTCATATCCACAAAGGCATCCAGTGATTCTTTCATCACGTCACGTCCTGAGTGTCATGATCCTAACTCACCTCCATAAACGTTACCTCCATCCAGGTCCATCCCTATTGTCCCATCTCTCCAAACTCTCCTACTGGATTGTAAAATCCAGACCATTAGTGCGAAAAATTACTAATAACTGTTCTATCTGCCACAGATTAAGGAGCCATCCATCTGTGCCAATGATGGGCGATCTTCCTGCTGAACGAGTATCGCCATCTCGGGCATTTAATCATACTGGAGTCGACTTTGCTGGCCCAATCCAAATCGCAACCAAGAAGGGCCGAGGAGCAAGATACGTCAAGGGTTACGTATCAATCTTTGTCTGTATGACTGTTAAGGCAGTTCACTTGGAGCTGGTTAGTGATCTCTCCAGTGAAGCATTCATCTCAGCATTCACACGATTCACCAGCAGAAGAGGTGTGCCAGCGGTCATGTACTCCGACAACGGTACCAATTTCGTAGGGGCAAAACGACGACTATCCGAGATGCAACAGCAATTGTATCGCACTACAACATGCGACAACGTACTTGCTCACATCACAAATCTCAAGATTGAATGGAAATTCAATCCGCCTTCAAGTCCATGGTTTGGCGGACTCTGGGAAAGCGCCGTCAAATCAATGAAGCATCATCTGATTCGATCGACAGGCAACTCAAGGCTGATCAATGAAGAGTTGTCCACTATCATCACCCAAATTGAGGCAATACTCAATTCTCGGCCGCTCATTCCCACAGACGACGATGAAAGCGCTCTATTCGTACTAACACCGGCGCATTTTCTGCTTGTGCATCCGCTACAGGCTATTCCACAACCGAGCCTTTTAGATGTGCCAGACAATCGATTATCGAGATGGCAAGATGTCAAAAAGCGTGTAGATAAATTTTGGGCGCGCTTCACGAAGGAGTATTTGCACAATTTGCAGCAACGGCGAAAATGGAAATCTCAGACACACGAAAATTTGCAAATCAATGACGTCGTCTACATCAAGGATGATGCAACGCCACCGCTCAGCTGGCCGTTGGGACGTATCCAAGATGTTCATCCAGGGGAAGATGGAATTGTCCGTGTTGTCACGCTCAAGACAGCACGAAACATAATGAAGCGACCAGTCGCTAAATTAATAAAGCTCAACAATCTCGTTAATTGTTAAGGAATACATTCCTTAACAGGCCGCCGGCATGTTCACGCCATTATCATATTTATTATTCATTATATTTATTATTTAAGAAAGTTGCACAACACTTGCTCATGAGTTGAATTGAGACTGCGTTACCTACCGCAACTACCTAATCCAAGAAAAAAAAATGACATTGCAGACTGCAATTCAATTCAACTCATGAACTTCTACATAAAAATGAAAAACTACATTTTTTACGCTACAAAAAGTTGTTCTCAAAAAAGGCGATCACTTGGATCACTGACATTGTGAAATAAAAACTGAAAATTTCCAATAAAGGAAAAATTGAATTTTAAAATAAATAAAATTATTAAATTGTGTCGAGTGCGTGTAAACAAAGATTGAAAATTGTTGGCGATAGTAAACTCATCATCAACATCTATCATCTATCATCTATCATCTATCATCTATCATCTATCATCTATCATCTATCATCTATCATCTATCATCTATTATCTATCATCTATCATCTATTATCTATTATCTATCATCTATTATCTATCATCTATCATCTATCATCTATCATCTATCATCTATTATCTATCATCTATCATCTATCATCTATCATCTATTATCTATCATCTATTATCTATTATCTATTATCTATCATCTATCATCTATCATCTATCATCTATCATCTATCATCTATCATCTATCATCTATCATCTATCATCTATTATCTATCATCTATCATCTATCATCTATCATCTATCATCTATCACCTATCACCTATCATCTATCATCTATCATCTATCATCTATCATCTATCATCTATCATCTATCATCTATCATCTATCATCTATCATCTATCATCTATCATCTATCATCTATCATCTATCATCTTCTATCTTCTATAATCTATCTTCTATCTTCTTTCTTCTATCTTCTATCTTCTATCTTCTATCTTCTATCTTCTATCTTCTATCTTCTATCTTCTATCTTCTATCTTCTATCTTCTATCTTCTATCTTTTATCTTTTATCTTCTATCTTCTATCTTCTATCTTCTATCTTCTATCTTCTATGTTCTATCTTCTATCTTCTATCTTCTTTCTTCCTATTTTCTATCTTCTATCTTCTTTCCATCCATGTGTCCATCGGGGAAATACACATGTGCATAAAATTTGATGAAAATCGGGTACGGGTAAGATTTGTATGGGTATTGTATTTGAAGAAAATCTAGTAAATTTTGTAAAATATTTGTATGGGAGCCCGACCCCGTTGCCCGATGGGCCTCAAATTTTAATAGACAGTGTTGTCTCCGGAAATACACATGTGTGCAAAATTTCAATAAAATCGGCCTTTGCGAAGTGGGTTAAAAATTGATCGCAAGATTCCACGACAGATGACCGAAAGACGTCTGACAGACTGCCGATCGACATCCGTGCCACGGGCAATTGAAGTTAATATAGAGAATTTAGTAAATGGGAGCATCTTGGCCCTGAGGCCCGATCAATTACAAATTTTTATAGAAAGTATTGTCATGTCGGCGCCTTGGCTCAGTGGATAAGAGCATGGACTTCTGAGCAGGGGGCTCGTGGTTTGAATCCCAGTAACATCAAAAGTATTTTTTCATGGTGTCCCACCTCTCGTGAAAGTTGTACAAACGTCCGAGAATAATAACTTGTCACGGAAAACTTCTCCATTCGCCGTACGGATCCGGATTAATTTTGAAAAACTTAATACGGGAGCACCTGGAGCCCGATCATCTCCAAATTCTTACAAAATATGTTGTCATCGTAGAAATGTTTAATTTTTTTTAAAAAATATGGGACCCTCAGCCCTGCGGCCTGACAACTTTTTAATTTTAACAACAACACTTTCATGTGCGATACACATCTCGGGCTTTAGGAAGTGGGTTAGAAATTGATTTGGTTAGCCAGCCACAAACATACGGGCACGCGAATTTAATATAGAGAATTTAAAAAGAGTTTTACATATATTATATCAATTACTTATATTAAACTATAATATAGAATATATATAATTGATTATAGGGCTATATATAAAAGGCTAGCAATTTACCTCTTTATTTATTAACAATATAATTATATATCATTTGTTTTCACCACTATAGCATATAACTCTTACTTGCACAAATTTTATCTTAGGACTTAAACGACGTAAATTTTAATATTTATATATGTAATAACTAACTCACTAATACAGTTTAAAAAATGTACTCTTATTATTAATTAATTTATTTAATGAAGTTCTTTCTCGAACTACCTCCGATTTTACTTAATAATTTTAAAACTGTTCCATCGACCATTAAAATGTCAGCCAATACAGAATACTTTCCATTTACCCTTAAAAATATTTCGCTTTATTTAATGCGCAGGATCAATCTTTCCAAGCTTTTGCTATTAAAATACCTTATAAACAGGGTGAATCATTAAGCAGCCGATTGGTATGTGTTTTCTGCCCTGAGTATTTTCAATACTTTTTATTGGTTTTTTTTTCTTGGTTCTGTGCTAATTTCACAATTATTTTTCTTACGACCCAGACTCGCAAATAATTCCTGTAATGGTGTTGCATTATTTTAACCATTGTTCCAATCCGGAATTAAATTTCATTGTCTAAAGCTGTCCTTACAGCACAAGAGTGTGTGCACCGGTGTCATTACATCGGTGTGGCATTCCAACACACACACAACACTGATTTGCTACACATCAGTTGTTAATTTGAATTCGACGATGAAAGAGCAAACCATGAGCGATACCGATATTGTGATTTGTGCAACTATAATAGCAATGTCATGTGTGAAAGAAAAAAAGATTAAAAAAACAACCCATAAAATTTTTCATCTAAATTCTCTAATCCCAGAAATTTTTTTTATTTTTTTATTGTAGGAGAAAATCATCGAAAGAGACATTTGACATCAGATGTTCAAATTGAAAATGCTCAGATCATTTTACTCTGAGCACTTAGAGCACGCTCATACTCTGAGCAAATAAGAAACACGAGCATTTTTCTGGAGAACTCCGTGACTGCTCTGAACTAATTTATGGAAACGCCAAATGACAGAATATTGTGAAAACTTGTTGTTCTATCTGTAAGTTGATATCGACAACAAAAAACGACATCAATAAAAATACAATTCAGTAAATAAGTAAGTAAGTTGAATTAAGCATAAAACATTTATGTCTCGTTTCATATGCTGCGTTCATTTGTGCGTGAGCTGTGTGTGTAAAATTTGAAAAAAATCGGGTAATTTTTATTCTAAATTTGTATGGGAGCCCCACGAACCCAGGGCCCGATCACTTCCAAATTTTAAAAGAAAGTATTGTCCCCGGAAATACACATGTGTACAAAATTTCAGGAAAATCGAGGCTTAGGAAGTGTGTTAAAAATTGTTTAAAATTTTTTTGTGGCCCTTTTTACCAACTTTCGCACAATCTAGAAGTCTGCAATTTTGTGAACGGCTCAATGTCGCGGGCCAATTTTGATATCCCGCATGTAACACGTGTCGCGTGTGGCGCGTGTGAAGCGTGGAAAAAATAAAAAAATTTTGAAAAAAACAGGTATTTTGGCGATTATTAACAAATAATGAAGGACTGTGTGGCATGTTTCGATGTATACATAAAAGTTTGTACCCGAAAAAAGAAGTTGTTTTTCATTTACTTGTGTAACTTGACTAGACCCCTTTGTACAAATGCTCTTAGGATAGATGAGCTACATTTGTAAAAATTACTTAACATGTTTCATATTTCGGTAATGTTGCAATCTTACATAGACTTAGTAAAGTGTCTGGTGAACTGTGCCATTGGATATATTACTGAAATAATACGGCTCTGCATGTTGGAATAGAAATGATAATAGCCATGTTATTTGCCTAAATCTGTACAGGTTATAGTATAATCTCGTTTAATGGCATTCTTACTGACGAATTGCTCTACACATAATTAACCGCTAAGCGCCCTTTTTAAAAACTTTTATTATTATTAAAAACCTTTAATTAACTTGACTCGACCCTTTGGCCTTCGGGCTCGCAATAATCTACATTTAATTGTACTTGTCAGCGTATTTTCCGTTTTTCCGTTTGTCCGTTTACCACAAATCTTGTTAATGCACTTACCGTCATTCAATGATTTGAAATCTCGCACAAATCTACATTCCTAATGACAATACCCATATCATATGATGGACTCTGAAGAACAAAGCATTATTTTATTTCACACTTTGTCTAAAATTCTGCAAACCTTTTTTGACACACTTTTCATTATCCAATCGAATTGAAATTTCACACACATGTGTAGCTATAATTACATGTCTCTTTAAAAACTTTTATTTAACTTGACTTGACCCCTTTTTGTCTGTATTTTCGACTACTTTGATGTCCTTTTTAAGCACCTTCCAAACAACCTGGTGAGCTGAAATTTTGTGAGTGCCTAAGTCCAAAACATCATTTTATTTTATATGGATTTAAATTTTTTTTTTTTCAACTTTTTGAGGTCCTTTTTAACCACCTTCCGCGCGATGACGCGTGTCGCGAGTGGCGCGTGTGATGCGTTGAATATTTGTTTCGATTTTTTTTTGTCTTTTTTAACCACCCTTCCACACGATCTAGAGAGCTGAAATGTTCTGATTGTCTAAATCCAAAATATAATTTTTATATTCCACGTTTGACGCGTGTCGCGTTTCGCATTTGGCGCGTGTGTTGGGTTGAAATCGCGCCATTTTCTCGTTTTTGATGTCTTTTTTAACCTCCTTCCGCACGACCCAGAGAACTGAAATTTTGTGAGCGGCTCAATGTCAAGGACAAATTTTGATATCCCGTGTTTATATTTTTTATATTCCACGTATGACGTATGTCGCGAGTCGTGTGTGGCGCGTGTTATTTGTGCAAAAAGGAAAATACTTTGAAATAGCCCCAGCCGCAAAAACAAATATTTTGTGATTATTACCAAATAACTGTGACTGTGTGGCTAGTTTCGATATGTACATAAAAGTTTGTACCCGAAAAGCGAAGTTTTTTTTAAAATCTCTATATTAACTTCGCGTGCCTGGCGTGCGTGGCTGGCTGGCTGGTGGGCAGAATATTGTGATCCATTTTAAACACACTTTTCAAAGTCGGATTTTATTCAAAATTTGCAACCGTATGTATTTCCCATAAAAATACTTTCTTTTAAATATTAAATATTCTAAACAAAAGCATTCGCGAATCGGATTTGAGTCAACACGGCTGCCCTTCACAACAAAGAGACCAGAAAC
Organism: Nephrocerus scutellatus; assembly: GCA_947095585.1. Lineage (NCBI taxonomy): Eukaryota > Metazoa > Arthropoda > Insecta > Diptera > Pipunculidae > Nephrocerus > Nephrocerus scutellatus. Next base: position 56,763,200 of record OX352765.1, read on the forward strand.
AACTACGGTCAAGCGATAGGACTCGCCCTAAATGCAGGAAGAGTAAGTCCTGAGGCTGAGATGCCGGGCGTAGAAGAGAAATGGATACGCCTTAAGAATACTGTCATTAGTACTGCTGACGCCATCTTAGGCAGTAGTCGTAGAGATCGGAACGACTGGTTCGATGACAGCGTACAGAGCAATCTCACGCGGGCACGCGAAGATGAATATAAAGAGCTCAGAAGATATGAAAAAACAGTTCACCGGCGAAAGAAAGCAGCCTGGGAGAAGAATCTCGTTCGTGAACTAGATTAGTATAGAGAGCGAGGACCGCACTAGACGCGGTAGTTCTACCAATGTGTCCCCGGTATAACGCAATATACACCGCGTTGTACATACTGCAAAGACAAAGATGGTAATCTGATCGCCGATCTCAAAGGCATCTTACAGCGATGGGAAGAGCACTTTCATGAGTTGCTTAAAGACTAGCTAACTGTGGAATTGGAGGCTCCACCAATGACCGAAGACCACGCTATGCTGCCGCCACCAAGCATAGACGAAGTTGGCAGAGCGATAATCGGCTCAAAAATAATAAGGCCCCGGGATCTGATGGTATCCCAGCGGAGCTAATTAAAAAGGAGGCCACAATTCATGAACTAATAGAAGACTGGCATGGGGCATCCTGTGTGTGATCAATAAATTTCTTCATCAAATGATTAAGCAAAAAGACTAAATTTACACACAAAATTCTTTAATTCACAAAAAAGTTCTTTATTTGTCGGATTCAGAACAAAACTCTCCTTTACCATTGACTGCTCGCTCGTATTTTTTCAACCAAAGTGAACAAGTAAAAATGTACAGAGCAAACTGTGACCTGGTTTGTCAAAAGAAATTTTAAGAATTGCTACACGAACGAACTGTTCGCGCACCAGGGTTGTACAAGCAATGAACATTAGATTTACATTTGGATTGAATGACAAATAATATAATATAAATTAATAATTGGATGTGTCTGCAAACATCCAGAATTTCAATCGAAGGGTACTTAGTACAAGTGCCACTGCCATGTAACACTGAATGATATATTTCCTTTATGATAAGCTCGTTCAACGGATGTCCTCGTGGAAGTATGATCGGATGTTGAGTGTTGTATTTAAGATGAGAATTCTTTAATCGTCCTCCGACTTTGAGTATACCATCGTTATCCATAAAACTGTCGAAAGCTTGTAATTTAGATTTCGTTTGAAGTGGTTTATTGTTTTGACAACTGACTATCGCACGGATAATTGTCTTTTCTGCTTGAGCTAACTCTTCGATCTGTATTGGACCCCGAACCCTACTCCTTTTGTTTCGTGATAATTGACAGAAGCGTAGTATATACACCATGGTGCATCTTACCCTAAGAAATGATGAGCACGAACTGATCAGTCTATTAATTTCGGATGCTTGCGAGGTTGAGTTGGTACATAACAAAGTATTAACTCAGAAATTAAAGGACTGAGATTTTTAATTTGGATGTAACGGAAGGGCCATTTTGAAGACTCCTGACGAAGCCATTGTGGACCTTTCCACCATAGATCTGTTTGGTGCAATCGATCGGGATGTATACCTCTCGTAATTAAGTCAGCCGGATTCTGCTTACTGGGTACATAACGTCAATGTTGAGTAGGAATGATGTCTAAAATGGTTGCTGTGCGGTTGCTATGAACGTCTTTCAGCGTCTAGGGATGTCTACCAATGTAAAACGATAGTGGAGTCACACCATGCATAGGTTTCAATTGACATTCCTGCGAATATGTCCTCTTTAAGCATCTTTACCAGCTAAAATATAGGCACCACACAACTCCAACCTAGGCAAACAGATTTGTTTTATGGATGCGACTTTGCTCTTCGAATAAATTAACTGTGTGGTACTCATACCGTTCTTGTCTGTTGCACGTTAATAGACCACTGCACCATACGCCTTCTCGGAAGTGTCACAAAACGCGTGAAGTTGCATACCTTGTAATAAAGATGGACCAAAATTGTGATATCGTCTTTGGATTTCGATCTTATTTAGGCTAGTAAGTCGTTGGTAGACTGACAGGAATTCCGTGTTAGTTCCCGTTGATACTGGTGTATCCCAATCTGAATGTGCAATCCAAAGCTTTTGTTAATGAGTTTGAATATAATTACAGTAGGCGCAAGACATCCAAGCGGGTCATATACCTTGGATATTACTAATAGGATTCTACGCTTGGTCCATACAGTGATCACTGATAGCGTGGTTTGAAATGAAAATGTATCTATTGTCGAATTCCAAGCTAAACCTAATGTTGTCGCTGTTTGATTCTTTTCCAGTAATTTAAATTAAGTAGTCGTTTCGTCCTGCGGGAATGATTGTAAGAATTTCGTGGAGTTCGACCTCAACCTGCGTAAATGAAAACCCTGACTACCCAGTAACGTCACTAGTTCGGTTTTTAGTTTTAAAGCAGCTTCTTCGGAGTCTGCGCCTGAGAGCCGATCATCGACGTACACATCATTTAAGATGGTATTCGATGCGAGTGGAAAATTAACTAAATTATCCTTGGCTAGTTGGTGCACAGATCGAATGGCCAGATAAGGTGAACAGTTTATTCCATACGTTATAGTCAATAGTTTGTAAATCTCGATATTCTTTGACGGATCGTCCCGGAATAGCACCAACTGAAAGTTACAATCTTCATCGTCTACCATTATCTGACGAAACATCTTTTCAATATCTCCTACAAAGGCTATCTGGTGTCTCCGAAAGCGTAAAAATATCGTGAACAGAATTTGTTGTACTTTAGGACCGACATGAAGTATATAATTCAAGGAAATAGAAGTTGACGTCTTACACGATGCGTCGAACACCCGTTATTTTGTTGTTGTACTGGATTCCTTATACACTCCACGATGCAGCATAAAGTATCGCTTGTCATCGTCAGTTGGGATTTGGGACCATTCGATCTTCTCATGTGATTTAGTTTTAGGTACTCATGCATAAACTCTATGTATTCTGTTTTAAATTCTGGGTTTTTCAAAAATTTCCTCTCCATGGCTAATAGACGACACTTCGCGTTTACGTATGAGTTTCCCAATGTAGGTCGAGGAGAAATGAATGGTAGTCATACCTTAAATCGATTATCACTTGTCCTCGTTTTTGTAGTTACATATACGTTTTCACAATATTCTTCATCGACATTATTCTTGCACGAGGCTGTTGGAGGTTCCTCTACCTCCCAGAATATTTTGAGCTGTTCATACAGATTTTCATGTTCCACTTTTAATGATTTGACCATCATTATTGTTGTAAAATAAACGTGGACATTAGATTCAATGTTACCAGCCAATAACCACCCAAAACGTGACTGATATAGTGTAGGTAAGGTAAGCATGTGCATTATTTTACTTCCGATAATTTCAAAGAAATTTTTAGCTCCGATTAATATGTCTACCCTACGCGCTTCATTAAAAGTAGGATCAGCAAGCTCGATTTCTTCCAATCGTGTCTGATCAATAGTGTTTAACGTAGTCTCAGGTATTTTAGGCGAAATAGACTGGATGATCTGAGACGTAGTAGTGAGAGTGTAAGATGGATCAGTTCGAGACTCAATGACTATCGTTGAACTTCCCTTGGTTGCTCCTATAGAAGTAGAAGCTAGGCCGACAATATGAATAATAGATTTACTTCAATCGAGACCTAGACGTTTGACTAAGTATTCCGTAACGAAAGTAAATTGAAAACCCGAATCGAGGAGTACTCGCGCCGCTACAAATTCGCCAATGCATGATTTTACATTTACAATAGCAGTGGGTAGCATGGTATAAATGGGAGACGAGGATTTGTCCTTAGGATCGTTAGATGCCAAATATGTTTGTGTCACTATCTCTGTTTGTTGAGGTATATTATTCGGAACTACGTACGTGGGTTGTTGCTGATTTGTTGATTGACGGTTGTGTGTTGATTGAAGATAATTTGCTGGTTGAGTGCTAACTGTTGATTGAAGACGAGTTGCTGGTTGGGTGTTCATTGAAGACGTCTTGCTGGTTGGGCCTTGATTGTTGATTGAAGACGAAGATTGCTTGACACCTGACAGATTACGTTATTCGAATTTGATTCAATGGATGTTGATGCATGCAGTAGAGAGTGATGCCGTTTTCGACAGATTAAACATGAGGTCCTGGAAACACATTTTTTCGCCGGATGACCCTTTCGTAAGCAAGTGTGGCATAAGCGATGCTCATTTACTAAAACTAGACGGTCTTCCAACTTACCGCTACGAAACAATGGACATTTGAACAGATAATGTTCTTACGTACAACAGTAGCACTTTCTTTGAAAGGATTGTGGTTGTGATACTTGTTCCACTAAGAAGGGTTTAACTCTAGGAGTGACATGTGGTCTTTTGTCTTGAATATTACAAGATTCAAGTGTGTCACACCGAATATTTAAAAACTTCAAAAAATCATTAAATGTAAGATGCACAATGACCACCGAATCTCGTGCCCATAGCTGTCTCGTTTCGCTGTCTACTTTCTGTAGTACTAGATATATGAGCCAAGGATCACTTGATTCCTCTTGTCTACCCAAGCTCCTCAACGCACGAATTGTCTCATTAGAATGATCATAGAGCCGGCGTAGATCCTTATGGCTTGTACTCATACATACTCTCTGGTCTAAAAAGGATTGAATTAACGCGCATACGATTGGTTTTGGTTTATCGTATCGTTCAGTGATCTTTTGCCACACTTCATCGTAATTTTGGTCGGTCGTGCTAATGTGACTGATTAATCCAACAGGTTCTCCCCGTAGCAAACTTCTGAGCTGTTGCAGTTTTTGTGAACCCTTCAAATTCGGATCCTCATGAGCAGCATTCGTATAAAGGGCACGAAACGATGGCCACATTTTATAGTCTCCGTCGAACGGCTCAATATTAATTTTGGGCAACTTCATCGCTGACGTCGAGTTAAGAGTTCCATAAAAGGTCTTTTGTTGCGTAACGAATGTTTCCAATGTCTCATTTAGATCGTCACTTCACTTCACATTTATCGTTGATTTCCAGGAAAGTTTGGCTAAGGCGTCTGCTCTTGCCTCATAATATTGTGCAGGAAACTCTTGTAAAGAAATTTCCATTTCATTAAAATCTTGATGATGCTTAATTAAATCGTCTAATCTCAGCCGAATCGCATTCTCTGTCGTCGTATCAATAATCGCCTTGGCGAAATTAAAAATGGCGTCCATTTGTTTAATTGTACGATTGCGAATTCTAACCTGACGATCCATATTTTGACACGTGGAAATTAGAGGTTAGAACTAAACGAACCTTGGCTTGCTTAAACGAACGACTAAATTAACGTGAATCAGAAGAACAAAATGCCAATTTGGATTTTTAACGCCGTCGATCTGTTCGGAGCAATTCATATACTTTCCAACAATTCTCAAAAGAAAAATGAAAAAGGGATATTTAGCTGCAAATGTGATGGCGTGGTACATTACGTTCATCATCTAAAATTCCCTGGTTTCGGCACCAAAAATTATGTATGATCAATAAATTTCTTCATCAAATGATTAAGCAAAAAGACTAAATTTACACACAAAATTCTTTAATTCACAAACAAATTCTTTATTTGTTGGATTCAGAACAAAACTCTCCTTTTCAATGGACTGCTCGCTCGAATGTAAAAATGTACAGAGCGAACTGTGACCTGGTTTGTAAAAATAAATTTTAAGAATTGCTACACGAACGAACTGTTCGCGCACCATGGATGTACAAACAATGAACATTAGATCATGGGGTTTTGGAAGCGTTAAATTCTATTCTATTGTGTTCTCCCCACCTTGTTATGATCAGAAGTTAACGTGCTTAACATATGTTTTGGTTCAAGTTCCACTTACGTTGAAGACGTGCAGAAAGCGCGAATTCATATGAAAATCTAAGAGTGCTATGGTCAGCGAAAGAATGAATTGGATTAGAAGTAGCGGAAAGGAGATCATTAACGAAAATGAGAAAGAGTGTCGGAGATAAAACAGAGCCTTGGGGAACACCGGCATGTATGTGGTGAACACTGGATTTAAAACCGTCTAATACGACCTGAATTGAACGGTAAGAAAGGTAGTTACTAGTCCAAACAAGCAGGGTCTAATCAATTCCATAGGTATTCATTTTCGACAAAAGAGCTTGACTCTTGACTTGCATAAGATTGCGATTGATCAGCGATTCCATGACGTTAGAAAGTATGGATGTTAGCACAATGGATCACTACGAGGAAAGAGATGACGGTTCGCCTTTTTTAGGAACAGGCTGGACAAAGGCTTTTTTCCAATTCCTTGTGAAGTCTCCAGAAGATTAAGATAAATGGAAAAGCCCGCGCAAAGTGTACCTCTTCAAAACAATTTCGGGTTTACCATCAGGGCTAACAGATTTGTGAATGTTGAGATCATTTAATACTCTAGCCACCTGACGAGTACTAAAGTAAATCCGTTCCACGGAGGATTTGACTCTTGAATGTACAGGCGGCGACTACGCGCTATCTGGTAGCGTGGAGCTAGTTACGAAATGTGAAGCAAGCAAATTGGCCTATTATCTATAGAGCTGACAGTTGGAATGTCATTGTGAATGAGCTTTGGACTTGAAGACGAGGCTGTGTTTTTAATTCGTTTCTCGAATGACCAAAAATTTTTACTTCCTTTGGGACATTGAAGTATTTTTTGCCTCAGTTTCTAGTCATAGTCGAATTTGACTCCTCTAAGGTAGGCATTGCAATCAATTCTGACTCGTATAAATTTGGTTCGATTTTCCACAGGTTTTGTTTATATAGCAAATAGCCTACTGTTAAGATATGTTAGTAATAAGTCAATAACTTCATTGCACAAATTCATATTACGAACCTTATATATTGTTTGTATGCACTATTTCTGCAAGTTAATCATTACTTTAATGAAAAGACTTAAATATTTTTTGGGTCTTGCGACCTTTATTCGTTCCATTCTAAAATAATACTACTCTCTACTTATAATTTTCAATAACTTATAACGGGTGTTTTTTTAAGAGGTTGCCGATTTTTTTTTTGAATAAAACACATATAAAATTATGAAATGACCAAAATTTTTTCTTATTTGGTAGATAATTTTTTGGCATTTAACATTTAAACACAATTTCTGGCATATGGCTACCACGACTATTTTTCACAAATGTCATTCTGGAGGTCCAATTTTCCAGCACTTTTTCAAGCATTTGAGGGCGTATGTCAGCAATGACACGTTGAATATTGGTTTCCAAAGCGTCAATCGATTGAGGTTTATCCACATAAACCAATGACTTCACGTATCCCCACAAAAAGTAATCGAGTGGCGTCAAATCGCACGAACGCGGAGGCCAATTCACCGGACCATTTCTCGAAATAATGTTGTCGTTGAAAGTTTCTTTCAATAAGTCGATTGTTTCACGTGCTGTATGGCAAGTGGCACCATCTTGTTGAAACCACATTTCATCCATATCCATATCTTCAAGATTTGACAACAAAAACTCATTTAACATGGTTCTGTATCGATTTCCATTCACGGTAACGCGTCGTCCTTCCTCATTTTTAAAGAAATATGGACCGATGATCCCACCAGCCCATAGACCGCACCAAACAGTACATTTATCAGGATGCATTGGTAATTCTTGAACGGCGTGTGGATTATCTTTGCTCCAAATGCGACAATTTTGTTTGTTGACGTTCTTTATGGTGGTCTCTGACGGACGATTATGTGCACCATAAAATTCACGAAGTGCTCTATAAACATTTTTAATTGAACACTGATTTTGAAAATAAATTTCCACGATTTGAAAACGTTGTTCTGGAGTTAACCTATTCATAATGATTTGCCAAACAATACTGAGTAGAAATGCCACTTTGAGCTGTCAAAACAACTGTCATAAAATAAAACGACATCTATCGGAAAAACAAACCTCCTAAAAAAACACCTTTTATATACTTCAGCTCCGCTGCTGCCTCGGCCGATGTAGCGATGTACTCACGCTGTCGGTTACTATGGCAGATATGTTGTTTTGTTTAGTCTACACTGCTCCTGACATATCGTCAGCAGTTTTATTTGATCGGATGTTCTCATAGTCTGGCGACAGTGGTTCGTTCGTTATTATGATGATCTTCAACATAAACAGCTTTAACTCTTTCGCCCTTAATTTCGAACGTCCGCGTTCGTTACAAAAAATTCTGGATTTTCATCGATGACCGTAACTGGCTGCTGAAGTGGTGGAGATATATTTATCTGCTCTGCTCTGGTCTTTCGTAGATTTTTGTATGATAGGAATAGGAATATGATAGTATGATATTATAAGTATGGATATAATTATTATTATCCCAAGATTTGTTGCAGATCCGTTTTTCTGTCTTTTTTCCAATAAGTCTATCGTCGATGTGTTATTGAGGTAAGCTGCTTTAGGCTTTAAAGGGTAATTGTCTCTTCGTAGGCACCTTAAGATGGTACTCTAATTATAGCTGGCAAAGGCTTATATTGGACTGTTTCTATGAAGCTGTATTCTTGTTCTTCGATTTTAAAAGAAGTATTTCGGTATTGAATTAGAAATGTTCCTGGGATGATGGTTTCTATTTTTGGTATATGAAAGCCGTTTGTCTTGGGACAGTGTGATCTTGTTCCTTTAAGTAGCATTGGCCAGCAGTTGTCTTTCGCTATATCTAATACATTATTATTGTCACATATTCTTAAATCGTTAATTGTTCTGCATTATTTTATTTAAGCTGAGTTTTTCATTACATGGAATTATTTGATCGTATTTTACTTTGTAAACGATATTATTTTTCTTAACTGGTTTTATAAGCTTAGCCTCGCAGATCTCTTTATTTGTTATAGGTAAACTTACAATAAAAATCAATGCTTTATTATTACATGCTACCTTAATTTCAGAAAATTCTAAAGCTTCCTCTATATTAAAATAATCTATATTATTCATCTCAAATTTTTTTTTTAACATAATAATTTCTTTTTCGGATAATATAAATGAATTTAAAATTCCTGTTTTGGACCAATTTATTGCATGTTCTACATTTATTAGTTCTTCTTTCTAAATATTTAATTTTTCTTTAATATTTACAGCTATAAATTTTGGGTTAATTCACTATGTTTTATTGCACGTATTAAAGTCTTTGTTCCTTTTGTTATGTTATTTATTGCGTCAATAACATTTCTATTTATAACGATTTGCTTATTATTATTTTAATTTAATTTTCCATTTATAATCATCAGATCCTGGTGATCTGGACTACCTGCGATCCATTTCCAAATTGTTCCTAAGAAATCTATAGATCTTCTATTTTTCTTTTTGAATTAAGTTTATCTAAGGCTAATTGGGATTGGGTTAGTTCGTAATGTAGGAAAGGCAGGAGAGGATTTTCTGGGCTTACACGATTTATAATGGTCTGGTTTAATTCCTGTAATATAAGTTGGTATTCTGTAATATTTATGATTTGTACAAGTTTAAAGGATCCTATTTGCAGTTTGGTACTTCCTGTATTTAATATATAGCAGGTGACTCGATGCCGAACAAGCAGGTTTCCGCACTGGATCCTCCTGTGTAGACCACATAAACACCCTGCGGATCATTATTGAACAGTGCGTTGAATTCCGGTCACCACTGCACCTGCTGTTCATCGATTTTGAGAAGGCAGTTGACAGTGTCAACAGACAGTTTATCTGGCTCGCCTTGCGCAGGAGAGGTATACCCGATAAACTAATAGCTATTATTAAAGCAACCTATGATGGCTCTAAATGTCATGTGCTGCATAGAGGAAAGCTGTCAGAGGAATTCGAGATCCTAAGTGGGGTACGACAAGGTTGCATTCTATCGCCGATACTTTTTTTGTTGGTGATTAGCGATGTACTTCGCGCAGCTTTATCTACTGGAAACGGAGGAATTCGTTGGACTCTTACATCTCAACTCAAACATCTGGATTACGCTGACGACGTTTGTTTACTCTCACATAGAATTATGGAGCTGCACCAAATGACAACAAATGTGGAGAGGGAGGCAAATGTTGCGGGTTTGAAGATTAATACTGCCAAAACCAAAATCATCAACCTGGGCACTAACTCAGTTACTCATGTTAACATTGCTGGACAGCCGGTAGAGAGAGTAGAGAGTTTCCAATATCTTGGGAGTATTGTCTCGACCGAAGGTGGAACCGAACAGGACATTGCCAACCGAATCGGCAAAGCAAAATCGGTGTTTGGAATGATGTCCATGATATGGCGAAGCAATGCGATCAGCTTAAACACCAAGCTGCGACTGTTCCGCTCAAATGTTGAATCTGTGCTGTTGTATGGGTGCAGCACTTGAAAGGTGACCGCTACTATCACAAAAAGATTACAAACATTTGTAAATAGGTGCCTACGGAACATCTTAAGGGTTTTCTGGCCTAACCGTATCTCTAACGAACATCTTTACCAGAGAACGGGTCAGGAACCAATAGGCACAACCATCCAACGACGGAAGTGGCAGTGGATTGGTCATACACTCCGAAAAGGCGACAGTTCCATAGCAAACTACGCAATGCAATGGAACCCGTTATCTCAGGATGGTAGAAGAACGGGTCGTCCGAGAAATACATGGCGCAGAACAGTTGAGGAGGAGGCACGGCAATTGGGGAAGAGTTGGAGAGAGCTGAAGCTCATTGCCAGGAACCGCACGCGATGGCGCGTAGGCGTAGTAGAGGCCCTAGGACCCATAAGGGAATACAGGACATAAAGAAAGAAGAAGAGGTGAGTCGGAATAGTTTAGTATTTCTACTTCGGCTACACCTAAAGCGCTGAGGCCTCTGCAAAAAAAGGAATTTAGGTTCTAATAAGTCTTTTGTGTAGTATTTTGTTAGTGGTAGTAATAATTATATCTGGCTTATTTTCTTTTACTACATTTTTTTTTCTTTTAATACAAGAAAGAGGTATCTTGATGAACCTTTGTTTTTGGGGTGCTTATTTATTACTACAAAAACTGTGTCTCCTATTGTATAATCTTTGTAAGGTTTCCTATTGTTATTATGGTAGTTTAAATCTGCTTCTTGTTTTTTTATTAACTTTCGTATACTGTCTCTACTCTTCTTCTACCGGTTTTATACAAGTGGAAGAGTGGATAGAATTGTTGTATTTATAGAGTGCTTGATTTTTCTTCTTTTTTTGCACCTCATTATTTCGTTTAGCGTGGAGTGGAACCGTTTGTAGTGCTAACATATGGACGGGCTCTATGTATTTCTATTCCATATTGATCTTCTAACATAAATCTGATTGAAGCCGCTGCTAGAGATTTTTCATTGTCAGTCACAACTTTTTTTGGAAAGCCAAGGGAAGTGATCAATTCTCGAAGGGGCTCCTTTATATCTTCTACCGCTCTTGACTTTTTTTTTGCCTGGGCATATTTAGAAAATTTATCAATGACCGTGAGTATTACTTTTTGATTTGTGTAAAAAAGATCCAAGTGAACTATTTGACCATGGTGTTCTGGGATATGGGTTGCTTTTACTATTGGCTTATTTGGATGTCTATCATACTTTTGTTCTTTACAGATATTACATTGTTTTATTATTCTGTTCATTTTCGCTTGCATGCTGGTGCGTGCTCTTCTATTTTCTTTAAATATTTCAGTTTCCTGTGCTGTTTCGTCTGTAAGGTCCAGAACTTTTTCTCGTGAGAACCTCACTTTGTAATGCTTAAAATGAATGGGAAATATTTTTTGTATTTTACCTAAGGTTTCTTCGTTGGTCTTGGTGGTCGGTTAGAATTTTAACGTTTGCTGAGCCATATAAGTAATTTCTTAATTTTTCTAGTGCCCATATAATAGCCAATTGCTCATTGGTGGCGTAATTTTCTTCTGTTTTGCTGAGAGTGAGAGATATGAATATGAATAGGTCGGTCTTCCTGTGATAATACAGCTCCTATTGCGTAGTTTGACGCATCTGTGGTAAGTTCAAACTGTTTATTGGAGTTGGGGTAGGCTAATATGATATCTTGACTAATTAAGGTGTTCTTAAGTTTATTTAAAGCTTCTATTGCACCTGTATTAAAAGAATTATGTTTATTTTCGTGACAGGTTTTTCGGCAGATTTCCCTCTTCCCCCTTAAAAAAGAGCAGGGAAGGCTGTGTCGAAGACACGGCCGTGGGTTTTGAGCATGACAACGTCTGTCCGGGATGAAAGAAAAGAAAACAGCACGCGAAAAATTAATTCCAATCGACCTTAAAATTTTTTCTTTGTTAGAACCCTGTTAACTTTAACAACAAATTCAGATGCACTCGATATACATGCAAATAAATAAAAGATGCATTTCGACGGATACGTTTATTTTTCTTTACGCAATGCAAAAGCATTATACGGTTTTACGAGACGCAGGCTTTAATTTTATTAATAAAACTAACTTATCATGGTTAGAATCTTCCATGTAAATTCTTTAACCTGAGGCCATATCACTTCCATATTTGTATAGAAAGTGTTGTCATCATATAATCATTATATACAAAAGTGTATATGTGGAAAAGTACCGTATGGTACTGAATGGATATTTCAGAGTCATTTTTCAATAAACAATGAGAAATGAACCGTATATTAAAGATTATTGTTTGATTTTGTATTAGTATACAGTCAGTACAATGATAAGCATAGTTAATTTAATAAGAAGTGAATGGCGAACTGTCTGTTTATAAAGATAGAAGACGAACAGAATGTTAAAAAAAGCCGAAAGGGAACAAGCAGACAATAAACTAACAGAAACTGTTACTCATAACCTTCTCTACAGAATGCCCAACTGTTTAAGAATACATGCTTAAAATAGAACAAGAGAGCTAAATCCATATAATAATTTCCTGTTTCTCACTACAAAAACTTACGTTTCTCCTTCTATTTCCTTCACTGAGAGTTGTTGGGAAGTGGTATGGCATGGAAATAAAAGTATGTATGCATCAAAATGTTTTTCGCTTTGAAACGCACAGACGCAATATTCGCCATTAATTTCGTTTTATCTGGTTCTCTTTTTATTTAATTTCTTTGCATGGTTCTCTCATTTCTGTAATTGATCGAAGAGTTATTTACTCTAGTTACTGTTAACATGAGTAAGGATAAGATAAGCGAAAAGAAATGAAAATAGTTGCAAGGAAGCTTGCAGGTTGTCATTGTTATCTGCCTCTTTTTTGTAACTTATAGTAGTATTTTTTTTTTCTGTTAATCGACCAAACACGAGAGCACTGTATCATTTTATGCAATGTTGATAGAACGAGCAGAGCAGAGCACTGATAGAAAATGAAAAGAGACTATACTATCACTACGGCTGCGGTAAATAATTAAGGAGTTGCGCAGCTTGTGCTGCACAAAAAAATTGGCAGGCAGTCGGTATGAACGAAATTGGGGCTACATTTTAAACCGACTTTCAGTCTGTTTGTAGGGCGACAATTTCACATTTACATTTTGCTATTTGTATACAATTTAAAATGGCTGCGTAAATTGCGCAGTCGATTTTTCTTTACTGCATTGGCTGAAAAGTGAATTTTTGACCAACATGCAGCATAAACTGCTTAGCGGCTGAATTCTCGACATATGTATGCATATGTTTCTTTCGTTCTGCTCAAGCTGTGAGCTTGATTGTATGTTATTGAAATCAAATACATCATTATCAATCACATCAAATACAACAGAATAAATATTTATAAGCTGATCTAAATGTTCATAACAATTTTATGTGAGGTGGGTGTATATTGGATTTGCATATCACTGCCCAAACACAGTAATGCAGTTGCGTCGATAAAAGTAGGAGAAGTAAGAGCTGTTAAAAAAATATGTGCGTGTAATCTTTACGCGCGGTTGGAGTGAAATTCTTTGACGTTGTGGCCAATATTACGATTAAATTAAAAGGCACGAGTCGCTTGAGAAATTGTTTTGTTCCAGAAATTCCAGACCATAATGATCATATTCCAGAATTCGCATAGGAAGAAGTCTTATAGTCGCATCTTAGTCCTACATTCCGAATTTCATGCGAATCGCTTAAAAAATTGCTTTGTTCCAGAAATTCCAGACAATAAAAATCATATTCCAGAATTTGCATAGGAAGAAATCTTATAGTCGCATCTTAGTCCTACATTCCTAATTTCATGCGAATCGCTTGAAAAATTGCTTTGTTCCAAAAATTCCAGACAATAATGATCATATTCCAGAATTTCCATAGGAAGAAATCTTTTAGTCGCATCTTAGTTCTACATTCCGAATTTCATGCAAATAGCTTGAGAAATTGATTTGTTCCAGAAATTCCAGACCATAATGATCATATTCCAGAATTTCACTAGGAAGAAGTCTTACAGTCGCATCTTAGTCCTATATACAGAATTTCATACGAATCGCTTGAGAAATTGCTTTGTTCCCGAAATTCCAGACCATAATGATCATATTCCAGAATTTCGATAGGAAGAAGTCTTATAGTCGCATCTTAGTCCTACATTCCGAATTTCATGCGAATAGCTTGAAAAATTGCTTTGTTCCAGAAATTCCAGACAATAATGATCATATTCCAGAATTTCCATAGGAAGAAATCTTATAGTCGCATCTTAGTTCTACATTCCGAATTTCATGCGAATCGCTTGTAAAATTGCTTTGTTCCAGAAATTCCAGACAATAATGATCATATTCCAGAATTTCCATAGGAAGAAATCTTATAGTCGCATCTTAGTTCTACATTCCGAATTTCATGCGAATCGCTTGAAAAATTGCTTTGTTCCCGAAATTCCAGACCATAATGATCATATTCCAGAATTTCCATAGGAAGAAATCTTATAGTCGCATCTTAGTTCTACATACCGAATTTCATAAGAATCGCTTGAGAAATTGCTTTGTTCCCGAAATTCCAGACCATAATGATCATATTCCAGAATTTCCATAGGAAGAAGTCTTATAGTCGCATCTTAGTCCTACATTCCGAATTTCATGCGAATCGCTTGTAAAATTGCTTTGTTCCAGAAATTCCAGACAATAATGATCACATTCCAGAATTTCCATAGGAAGAAATCTTATAGTCGCATCTTAGTCCTACATACCGAATTTCATAAGAATCATTTGAGAAATTGCTTTATTCCCGAAATTCCAGACCATAATGATCATATTCCAGAATTTCCATAGGAAGAAGTCTTATAGTCGCATCTTAGTCCTACATTCCGAATTTCATGCGAATCGCTTGTAAAATTGCTTTGTTCCAGAAATTCCAGACCATAATGACCATATTCCAGAATTTCCATAGAAAGAAGTCTTATAGTCGCATCTTAGTCCTACATTCCGAATTTCATGCGAATCACATGAAAAATTGATTTGTTCCCGAAATTCCAGACCATAATGATCATATTCCAGAATTTTCATAGGATAAAGTTTTTTTTTTATAATTCGCGCACGCTTCAAGGGGTTCGCACCCTTATAATGCTCGGCTATATGCTTGGCACATTGTGGGCGTTAAGGAAGAGGAGGAGAAAAGAGGAGATGTCTATGAGCTTGTGTTTTGAACCGCACTTACCGAGAATTGCGAGATTTTTAGTTTCCTCGATGCAAGTGCCATTCATGGATAATGGCATGGGGTTAAGGATTCGCTTGGACGACAGGAGACAACATTGGGTTTTGGAAGCGTTAAATTCTACTCGATTGATTTCTCCCCATTGTATTATGCTGTCATGGTCAGAATTTAAAGAGCTTAACATACGATGTTGTTTGTGTTCCATATCAGAAGTGGAGGGACGTTCCACAAACTTATATGAGAAGCTGAGAGTTCTGTCGTCAGCCAAAGAGTGAATTGGATTAGAAGTGACAGATAAGAGATCATTAATAAAAATGAGAAAGTGTGTCGGGGACAGAACAGAGCCCTGGGGAACGCCAGCATTTATGTGGTATATTTCAGACTTGAAACCGTCCAAAACAACTTGAATTGAGCGGTCCAAAAGATAGCTTCTAATCCAATGAAGCAGTTTATCATCAACACCACAAGAACGCATTTTAGACAAAAGAGCTTGATGCCAAACTCTGTCAAATGCCTTTGAAATATCGAGTGCAACAGCTTTGCTTTCTCCAAAATGATGCAAAGATCGGTTCCACTGTTCGGTGAGATATACCATCAAATCACCAGTAGAACGTTGCCCACGAAATCCATACTGCCGGTCACTAAGGATTTCGTTGGTTTCAAGATATAGTTGCATCTTAGTCCTACATTCCGAATTTCATGCGAATCGCTTTAGAAATTGATTGATTCCAGAAATTCCAGACCATAATGATCATATTCCAGAATTTCCATAGGAAGAAGTCTTATAGTCGCATCTTAGTCCTACATTCCGGATTTCATGCGAATCGCCTGAAAAATTGCTTTGTTCCAGAAATTCCAGACCATAATGAATATATTCCAGAATTTCCATAGGAAGAAGTCTTATAGTCGCATCTTAGTCCTACATTCCGAATTTCATGCGAATCGCTTGAGAAATTGATATTGAGAAATTGATATTCCAGAATTTCCATAGGAAGAAGTCTTATAGTCGCATCTTAGTCCTACATTCCGAATTTCATGCAAATCGCTTGGGAAATTGATTTGTTCCAGAAATTGCAGACCTAATGATCATATTCCAGAATTTCCATAGGAAGAATTCTTATAGTCGCATCTTAGTCCTATATACCGAATTTCATACGAATCGCTTGAGAAATTGATTTGTTCCCCAAATTCCAGACCATAATGAATATATTCCAGAATTGCCATAGGAAAAAGTTTTATAATCGCATCTTAGTCCTACATACCGAATTTCATAAGAATCGCTTGAGAAATTGCTTTGTTCCCGAAATTCCAGACCATAATAATCATATTCCAGAATTTCCATAGGAAGAAATCTTATAGTCGCATCTTAGTCCTACATTCCGAATTTCATGCGAATCGCTTGTAAAATTGCTTTGTTCCAGAAATTCCAGACAATAATGATCATATTCCAGAATTTCCATAGGATAAAGCCTTTTTTTTTTTTTTTTATAATTCGCGTACGCTTCAAGGGGTTCGCACCCTTATAATGCTCGGCTATATGCTTGGCACAGCGTGGGCGTTAAGGAAGAGGAGGAGAAAAGAGGAGATGTCTATGAGCTTGTGTTTTGAATGCCTGTGGATCATAGTGATGTGGGAAGACAGAGCTTGGCAGAGCATTCCACATACGTGTTGTACGGCTGAAGAACGAATCCCTGAATTTAACTGTACGTCCGAAGATGGGCTTGAGGTTAATCTGATGAGCATTTAGAGCGCCACGAGTATTGCAGTTGAGTTCAAGGAGAGGTGGCATGCAGCTGACTATTTCTCTTGAGCACCGCTGGTAGAAGAAACGATGAAACAGTGACAAGCAAGAAACGTTCCTGCGGTGTTCAAGCGAATCTATTGATTTCGCTATATTTTCGTCACCGATAAGTTTTATCGCGCGGTTTTGTATTCTATCTAGCTGATGAAAAGTAGTCTTAGGCGCACCAGACCAGATATGGCAATTGTACTCAAGTTTTGGGCTTGTATATGGTAGCCAGATCAGAGGGAGAGAAATATTTCTTGCACCGGGCTAGAAAACCTAAACATTTCGCAGCATTTTGAGCGATGGTAAAGATGTGGTCATTCCAACGAAGCTTGCCGTTAACGCACATACCGAGAATTGCGAGATTTTTAGTTTCCTCGATGCAAGTGCCATTCGTGGATAATGGCATGGGGATAAGGATTCGCTTGGACGACAGGAGACAACATTGGGTTTTGGAAGCGTTAAATTCTACTCGATTGATTTCTCCCCATTGTATTATGCTGTCAAGGTCAGAATTTAACGAGCTTAACATACGATGTTGTTTGTGTTCCATATCAGAAGCGGAGGGACGTATTTCATACTTGAAACCGTCCAAAACAACTTGAATTGAGCGGTCCAAAAGATAGCTTCTAATCCAATGAAGCAGTTTATCATCAACACCATAAGCACGCATTTTAGACAAAAGTGCTTGATGCCAAACTCTGTCAAATGCCTTTGAAATATCGAGTGCAACAGCTTTGCTTTCTCCAAAATGATGCAAAGATCGGTTCCACTGTTCGGTGAGATATACCATCAAATTACCAGTAGAACGTTGCCCACGAAATCCATACTGCCGGTCACTAAGGATTTCGTTGGTTTCAAGATATAGTTGCATCTTAGTCCTACATTCCGAATTTCATGCGAATCGCTTTAGAAATTGATTGATTCCAGAAATTCCAAATCATAATGATCATATTCCAGAATTTCCATAGGAAGAAGTCTTATAGTCGCATCTTAGTCCTACATTCCGGATTTCATGCGAATCGCTTGAAAAATTGCTTTGTTCCAGAAATTCCAGACCATAATGAATATATTCCAGAATTTCCATAGGAAGAAGTCTTATAGTCGCATCTTAGTCCTACATTCCGAATTTCATGCGAATCGCTTGAGAAATTGATTTGTTCCAGAAATTCCAGACCATAATGATCATATTCCAGAATTTTCATAGGAAGAAGCCTTATAGTCGCATCTTAGTCCTACATTCCGAATTTCATGCGAATCGCTTGAAAAATTGCTTTGTTCCCGAAATTCCAGACCATAATGATCATATTCCAGAATTTCCATAGGAAGAAGTCTTATAGTCGCATCTTAGTCCTACATTCCGAATTTCACGCGAATCGCTTGAAAATTTGCTTTGTTCCAGAAATTCCAGACAATAATGATCATATTCCAGAATTTCCATAGGAAGAAATCTTATAGTCGCATCTTAGTTCTACATTCCGAATTTCATGCGAATCGCTTGAGAAATTGATTTGTTCCAGAAATTCCAGACCATAATGATCATATTCCAGAATTTTCATAGGAAGAAGTCTTATAGTCGCATCTTAGTCCTACATTCCGAAATTCATGCAAATCGCTTGGGAAATTGATTTGTTCCAGAAATTCCAGACCTAATGATCATATTTCAGAATTTCCATAGGAAGAAGTCTTATAGTCGCATCTTAGTCCTACATTCCGAATTTCATGCGCATCGCTTGAGAAATTGCTTTGTTCCCGAAATTCCAGACCATAATGATCATATTCCAGAATTTCCATAGGAAGAAGTCTTATAGTCGCATCTTAGTCCTACATTCCGAATTTCATGCGAATCGCTTGAGAAATTGATTTGTTCCAGAAATTCCAGACCATAATGATCATATTCCAGAATTTCCATAGGAAGAAGTCTTATAGTCGCATCTTAGTCCTACATTCCGAATTTCATGCGAATCGCTTGAAAAATTGCTTTGTTCCAGAAATTCCAGACCATAAAGATCATATTCCAGAATTTCCATAGGAAGAAGTCTTATAGTCGCATCTTAGTCCTACATTCCGAATTTCATGCGAATCGCTTAAGAAATTGATTTGTTCCAGAAATTCCAGACCATAAAGATCATATTCCAGAATTTTCATAGCAAGAAGTCTTATAGTCGCATCTTAGTCTTACATTCCGAATTTCATGCGAATCGCTTGAAAAATTGCTTTGTTCCCGAAATTCCAGACCATAATGAATATATTCCAGAATTTCCATAGGAAAAAGTTTTATAATCGCATCTTAGTCCTACATACCGAATTTCATACGAATCGCTTGAGAAATGCCTTAGTTCAAAAAGTTCTAGTTCCTAATGACCAAATCCCAGTGGATATTAAAAGAGGACAATACAGAGTACAAAATGCTGTTAAAATAATGACATAACAGCGGAAAAAATGCTGTTAAAATATGGACATAACAGAGGACAAAATGCTGTTAAATAGTTCCATTTAACATTCGACTTTTTTAATATGTCCCCCTTGTAGTGAGAATTTGTCACGTCAAAAGGCTGTCAGGGGCTTCGCAATTTTGGCGTAGTCTTTGACGAAGCGGCTATAAGAGCTGGACATACATAAAAAGGATCTGAGATCTTTTACTGTTTTTGGTAACGGAAAGTTTTTAAGTTTTAAGTCCAAATGGTAACCGAGTAAGCTCATATTTACCATTATTAATAGAAAAGTCAGTTTTTTCTATATCTGATCTTTCTAAAGGGATTTGGTGAAAACCACTTTTTAGATCGAGCACAGAAAAGCAAGTATTATTACCTAATTGTGCGAGTACCTCTTGAATTTCCGGGAAATGATAGCGATCTGGAATAGTATTCTCAATTAATTTGCGATAAGCGATTACCATCCTGTATTGTTTATTGCCTAGAGAATCTGGGTTTTGCTGAATAATCCACACTGGTGAATTGTATGGTGATCTTGATGGTCTGATGATACCATCATCAAGAAGTTTCTTAACTTCACTTTCTATTTCTGTTTTGAGTGACATAATCAAAACATAAGGATAATATTTAGTGTAGATGGGGGTATCTGATTTTGTACGAATTTCTTCTAGTAGTATAAGTTAGTTTTTCATCAGGATCGGAAAACAAATTAGGGGATTTTCCAACTAAGGAGATTATTGAACTTTTCTGTACAGTTGTCATGTGATCTTTTCTGATTTTAATATTATTCACATCACGTGACAGTTGTTGTTTTATTTTTATTTTCTTGCCCCCTTTGATGACCATATAATTATATTCTGTGTATATTACTGCTGAAAGCTGTTTGAGGCTGTCATTCCCTTTTATAACGTGAAAGGATTTGGGAGTTGGAAGTAAGAAATATTTAATGGCTATTTTATTATTTTGCATAAAGGGGATTTTCATTTTGAATGCGGTTTTCTATTAAATTTGGTTGAACATAATTTTTGTTTGATCCCGTGTCTAATAGAATTTTAATAATTTTTCCATCGCTTAGCTTACAGTTAATGTATGGAAGCGATGATTGGCTTAGCCTAAAAAATGTATATCTTCTTCAGGTTGATCAAGATTTTCTGCTTGACACCCAGAGAAATTATTGATGTATTCGTCTAGGGATTTGTCATAGTTTTTATCTTCTTCCATAGTAGTTTGTGCGTATTGTTCTTGTTCTGCTAAGGTATGGAAATTGCGTTGTACCTTGAAAGGTGGACGCACTTGAAAGGATGATTGAATTGGCCTTTCTCCCTAAAATTGGAGTGTTGGTTTTGGTCTGTTCATGTAGTTGATATTTCGAGTCATAATATTCGATCAACGTCCATGGGTTCGGGACGTGGTTGTGGTTTGGGAAAAAATGGTCGAGGTGGAGGTTGTTGGTTATACTGAAATGGTCCGGGTTGCATTTGGTTGTTTCTAAGGTAGAATTGTTGGTTTTGTTGACCAAATTGAAAGCTTTGTACTGCAGGGTTGCAGACAAATGTTGCGGTTTTGAGTATGATAGGTGCGAGTACAATGGAATTGGCCTACCTGTATGCATATTGCGTCTTGGTGGTAATGGTGGTGTTGGTATGTTGTCATATTTTTTCGTGTTGCTATGAGAGTTGTAGGCGTAATTTGACCTAAATGCTTGATTATCAAGCTTTTGGCAAAGACTTAACGCCTGATGAAAATCCGTTGGTTCTCTCATGCCTAATAGCATTGGCATGTCTCCGTTAAGTCCTCTTATAAAAGTGTCGAGTGCCTTGTCGCGGTATGTTTTTGTTAAGATGTTTAACGCCTCATTACTCATCTCGAGTGAAGAGAGTTTGTTAAGGATAAGTGATAGACAAGTGTAGAGTTTGTAATAAAATTCCTGAATAATTAATTTACCCTGAACAAGATATGTCATTTGATATTCTAACGTTGTGACGTCTCGCTTGTCCGCGAAATGTGTGGTAAGACAGCGTTATATACAATTCCAGTTGAGAGGGGTGTTGTATGATTCTAATACATTGTCTGCTTGTCCTGTAATTTTGTTACGAATTACACTTATTATCCCGTAGTATTTTGCGGTACCTCCATTTGGTTCGTAAAAAGTTGTCGAATTCTTTCTACGCTTTTAAACTGATCTGAATTTGGATTTAAAGTGGATTTTATAAGCTGTACACCTTCTGTTCTGAGAGTCTGTGTTACTATATTTGTTATAGCAGTTCTTAATTCACAGGTGGATTTGGGTTTTGAGGTTGATTTGGGTTAAGTACGGGTGGACGAATTAGGTTATTTGGATAAGCCATGGTGGTAAAAGTATTTAATAGAAAAATTTAAATTTTAGAATTAAATTATAGATGTTATTTTCTTTACAATTTAAGTTGCTTAAATTTTACTTAAATTTATAAATTTGTCGTTGTTTTTCAAAATATGTTATTTTCTTTACAATTTAAGTTGCTTAAATTTTACTTAAATTTGTAAATTTGTCGTTGTTTTTCAAAATTTCTTTAAAACATAACCTGTGTTAATATTTTCAAAAGAAAATTTTCTATTTCTATTTCTCAAAAATTTAAATTTATTTATTTAAATAAGATTTTTTTGTGTTAATATCTCCGAAATTTTAAATTTTTATTTTAATAAGGTTTTCTGTTTTTTCTTCAAAAGAAAAATTTTGAATTTTTTTGTTTTAGTTAGATATATTTAAAATTTTAAATTTCTACTTAAATAATTTTTTTATATATATACTTATTACTAGCTGTTCACAGGCACTTTGCTACCCGCACACATGAACCCCGGTGGTGACGGGAGTTCACGTTTACGTTGACATTGTTTTAAAAATACGTTTGTAAATCTCATATTAAAATTTTACCTTTCTCCCCTTCCATCTATACCTATAACTTTCCCCTACCAGCAAATAATAATCTTAAAAATTTCATAAAATTCAGTTTAAAAATGTGGCTGATATTTTACATTCCCTGTGTATAAAATAAAAAAAACTACTAAAAAAATAAATGCAGTTTTCCTGACTCATGTGTATAATATTTGAAGAAAATCTGGTTAATTTTTTTAAAACACCTGTATGCAATTTGTGAAATGGTGACCCCTTACCCCAGGAGTCTGACCACTTTCAAAATATACCTATTTAGTGCCCATTTTGGTATAAAACCCCTACGCAAAGTTTGAACGCGATTGGTTCATAAAAACATGCAATTTGTAAAAACAATAAAAAAAATTCGTATGGTGACCCCTTGATCTAGGAGTCTGACCACTTTCAAAATATGCCTATAAAGTGCCTAATATGGTAGAAAACCCATATGCAAAGTTAGAACGCGATAGGTTGAAGGGTTTGGCTTTCCATACCGGACATACATACATACATACATACAAAGTTTCACTTTTATATATATAGATTTTTCTCTCGCAATCTATTATTCTTTCAAATTTACTTACTTTAAATCAAGGAAGAAATTATTTTTATCTACTTTTACTCACTACACTTAAAATTCATAAAATCTCACTTACAATAAAATTATTATAAAAATCATCACGCAGCTAAGTTCGACTTGGTCCGTTTTGTCCGTTATAGGAGTTTTCCTTAACTTCTTTCGTGTGATTTCCTGCGTTGAGCAACTGCAGGAGCTGGGTTCAAGGTTTTCCTGGTTGATTATTAACTTACACCGTTTTCGCGTTCAATATTTAAAACAATTCGTTTCGTTTACACCATTTTATATCAGAACACTTATAAACAATTCGTGTATCAAGATAACCATAGAAAGTTAGGCGCCAGTTAATCTTTACGCTAATGAAAAGACTAAAAAATTATTTTTTGGGTCTTGCGACCTTTATTCGTTCTATTCTAAAATAGTACTACTCTCTACTTATAATTTTTAATAACTTATATATACTTCAGCTCCGCTGCTGCCTCGGCCGATGTAGCGATGTAATCGCGCTGTCGGCTACTATTGCAGACAGATACTTTATTTATATGTTTATATATGTTTATATGAAGTGCTTTAAGTTCTAAAAGTTAAAGCAAGTGTTGCTTAACTTCTATTTTGTAATTGGTCGATGAGTGCAACGCATGCCACCATTTTCTTTTCTGATTTGCGTGTAGAAACAACAGTGGCATTGCAGTCACTCATTCGGCTTTGGACAGTGCGATCAGTGAACGTTCAGTCTGCTTTCCCCTTGTCGCGCTATTGGCACGCTACGCGCACGTTTTCTTAATATGGCACCAAAAAGAGGGCAAGGAAACATTCAGGAACTGAAAAATTGTCGCTCGATTCTAATAAGTTCCCTCGAACGAATTCAAACTTACATCACGAAGAACAATGCGGCAATGACAGTAAGTGAATTTGAAAGCAGACTAAGTCTGCTTGAAAAGTATTTCGACGAACTGACTGCCTTGAAACCGACATCGAAAGAAACGACGACGAACGCGATATTGAATGCGAACGAAGAAGGCAAATCGAAGATTTGTATTTGGACGTAAAGTCGAAATTAAATTCAAGCATATCGCATCGTAATAAACGCCTCTCAATGCATGACCTGAGTGAACGGACGTTAAACACTTCACATTCCCGCGCTATCAAACTGCCGAAGCTTAAATTGCCTGTATTCACGGGTAGATACACGGATTGGACAGAGTTCATAAGCACCTTCAATACGCTAGTGGATTCAGATCCAGAGCTTTCCGATATTGAAAAATTTCAACATCTTCGCTCGTGTTTGACCGAAATACCACTGCGCACAATTTCCTCAGTTGACTCTTGTCCAGAGAATTACTCACAAGCCTTGCAACTGCTCAAAAATCGTTATGACAATAAGTCAGTCATATTCCAATCACACATTCGTTAGCTGTTCGAATTGTTGCCCGCTAAGCGCGGCTCATCGGAGCAGCTTCGAAAGCTCGTTGACTCGACGAATAAGCATTTGCGGTCTCTACGAGTTCTCGGAAGCACAGACGAATTGCTTGACGTAGTCCCCTTTCATGTTTTGAGTGGCAAGGTAGACGCTGAATCGCTAGACAAATGGCATGACCAACACAACTCCAAGGAGTTACCAACTTGGCAGAAGTTCTCTAACTCCTTGGAAGAGCGTTCTACTTCCTGGAAAACAGAGAAGTTCAAGTGAAATCTTTAAACTCCCAGTCAAGCACCAGCACCAAATCCGGTCTCAATACAGTTCAAGCACTACAGCGAAAACCCAGCATTTTTTTGACATCGGCAAAAACTGGGGAGTGTCCATCTTGTAGTTTTGCCCATGCACTGGAAAGATGCAAAAGATTTCTGGAGTTAAATCCCGTCCAGCGCTTTTTCGAAACAAAGAAGCTTTCGCTCTGCATCCGTTGTTTGAATGGCTCGCATGCAGTAAGAGAGTGCAAGGCTGAGAAATGTAACTTATGTGACGGCAATCATCACAAACTGTTACATAGGCAGAAAATAGAAACGGGAGAAGGGGTTTTTATAGAACGCAAGGAAGGCCATCTTCCTCAATCCGCTTAAGGCAAAACATCTCAAGACTGCTACAAAGCAATGCCCATAGCGCTGCCAGCATTTCAACACACATTTTTAGTCACTGCGGTTATCTTGATAAAAAAACAGCAGAAATGCATATGAACCTTGCAGAGCGCTGCTAGACTCAGCATCGCAGCTGAACTTCAAGACAACTTCGCTTTCAGAGCGACTAAAGCTGAAACAACACGCTATAGGCGTGCAGGTGCAAGGCATAGGACAGATAAGTACTGACATTAAGTCGAAAACCGCTACCACAATATTGTCTCGAGCTTCCAACTTCAACCTTCAACTTTAATTTTTTGTTTTACCTCAGATCACCCAACACCAGCCAACCGTCGAAATAAATATCTCCAACTGGAAGCTGCCCAAGAATCTGCAGTTAGCTGATCCAGAATTCTTTAAACCAAGCGCAATTGATGTCCTGCTAGGTGTGGATGTATTCTTTCGGTTAATATCAGTTGGGCAAATTAAGTTAGGCGACCATCTTCCAGTGCTGCAAAAAACGCTTTTGGGTTGTATAGTCGCCGGTGATTTAAAAGAGAAGTCATACTCCACACTGTCTTCAGAGTTAGTTAGTACATTCGAAGAACAGGTGCTAGACAATCCAACTGACTTGGACAGCATTGATAAGTTGGTCGAGCGTCTGTGGTCGTTCGACGAACCTGAAGAAAGGAAAATGATGTTAAAGGAGGAACAAGAGTGCGAGGCTCACTTTACTGCAAATGTGAAGCGTACTTTGTCGGGTCGATTTATCGTTAGGTTCCCTCTGAAGGGAAATCCAAGAGACTTGGGACAGTCATATGACACAGCAAAAAGAAGATTCTAATCACTTGAAAACAAATTAAGAAACAATCCCGGATTAAAAGAGTCGTACACAATGTTTCTCGACGAATATAAAAACTTGGGTCATTTGGAAAGAGTAAAAAACATTGACTGGAGTCAGCCAGCATACTTTATGCCACATCACTGTGTCGTTCGGCCGGAATCAAACTCAACTAAGCTTCGGGTTGTATTTGACGCGCCATGTAAAACAACCACCCATTTATCACTAAATGACATCATCATGGTGGGCCCAATCATTCAGCCCACTTTATTCCAAACCTTACTACGATTTAGAACCTATCGGTACGGTTTGACGGCTGATATCGCAAAAATGTATCGTCAGGTGATGGTGGACACCAAGGATTGTGATTTGCAATGCATTTTATGGAGATCCGAAGAAAATCAGCCAATCAACATTTATCGCTTGAGAACCGTAACTTATGGTACGAGTGCGGCTCCATTTTTGGCTACCCGTTGCCTCACGTATCTCGCGGATGAACATGCAGACGCTTCACCTATAGCTAGCAAGATCTTAAGAGAAAACTTTTACATATGACATGTTGTTGAAAACCCATATGCAAAGTTAGAACGCGATAGGTTGAAGGGTTTGGCTTTCCATACCGGACATACATACATACATACATACAAAGTTTCACTTTTATATATATAGATTTTTCTCTCACAATCTATTATTCTTTCAAATTTACTTACTTTAAATCAAGGAAGAAATTATTTTTATCTACTTTTACTCACTACACTTAAAATTCATAAAATCTCACTTACAATAAAATTATTATAAAAATCATCACGCAGCTAAGTTCGACTTGGTCCGTTTTGTCCGTTATAGGAGTTTTCCTTAACTTCTTTCGTGTGATTTCCTGCGTTGAGCAACTGCAGGAGCTGGGTTCAAGGTTTTCCTGGTTGATTATTAACTTACACCGTTTTCGCGTTCAATATTTAAAACAATTCGTTTCGTTTACACCATTTTATATCAGAACACTTATAAACAATTCGTGTATCAAGATAACCATAGAAAGTTAGGCGCCAGTTAATCTTTACGCTAATGAAAAGACTAAAAAATTATTTTTTGGGTCTTGCGACCTTTATTCGTTCTATTCTAAAATAGTACTACTCTCTACTTATAATTTTTAATAACTTATATATACTTCAGCTCCGCTGCTGCCTCGGCCGATGTAGCGATGTAATCGCGCTGTCGGCTACTATTGCAGACAGATACTTTATTTATATGTTGTTTTGTTTAGTCTACACTGCTCCAAACATATCGTCAGCAGTTTTATTTGATCGGATGTTCCCATAGTCTGGCGACGGTTGCATGTTTTTCGTTATTATGATGATCTTCAACATAAACAGCGTTTGTTAAATCTTATCTTAACCTATCTTGCGCGATCACGCAACGGTCGAAGTACCGCAAATATATTGCATACCGCTGCCGAAGTGCTTTAAGTTCTAAAAGTTAAAGCAAGTGTTGCTTAACTTCTATTTTGTAATTGGTCGATGAGTGCAACGCATGCCACCATTTTCTTTTCTGATTTGCGTGTAGAAACAACAGTGGCATTGCAGTCACTCATTCGGCTTTGGACAGTGCGATCAGTGAACGTTCAGTCTGCTTTCCCCTTGTCGCGCTATTGGCACGCTACGCGCACGTTTTCTTAATATGGCACCAAAAAGAGGGCAAGGAAACATTCAGGAACTGAAAAATTGTCGCTCGATTCTAATAAGTTCCCTCGAACGAATTCAAACTTACATCACGAAGAACAATGCGGCAATGACAGTAAGTGAATTTGAAAGCAGACTAAGTCTGCTTGAAAAGTATTTCGACGAACTGACTGCCTTGAAACCGACATCGAAAGAAACGACGACGAACGCGATATTGAATGCGAACGAAGAAGGCAAATCGAAGATTTGTATTTGGACGTAAAGTCGAAATTAAATTCAAGCATAAACAAAACAACCACCCATTTATCACTAAATGACATCATGATGGTGGGCCCAATCATTCAGCCCACTTTATTCCAAACCTTACTACGATTTAGAACCTATCGGTACGGTTTGACGGCTGATATCGCAAAAATGTATCGTCAGGTGATGGTGGACACCAAGGATTGTGATTTGCAATGCATTTTATGGAGATCCGAAGAAAATCAGCCAATCAACATTTATCGCTTGAGAACCGTAACTTATGGTACGAGTGCGGCTCCATTTTTTGCTACCCGTTGCCTCACGTATCTCGCGGATGAACATGCAGACGCTTCACCTATAGCTAGCAAGATCTTAAGAGAAAACTTTTACATATGACATGTTGGCCGGCGGAGACTCAATTGAAGAACTTCTAAATGTTCATTCGCAAATTACTGAGGTGCTCAACGATGGGAGGTTTGAGCTCCACAGATGGAGAACTAACAACATTGAGTTGCGTGGTGAATTGAACACCACTCAAGTTCCTATGTTAATTGATAGCGACAGCATAGCCAAGGCTTTGGGCATGCAATGGGATCCGAAGTCAGATTCATTTGGCTTCACTTACTCAGTGTGCAGCTCAAACAGAATCACGAAGAGGACAGTGCTCTCAGACCTAGCCAAATTATTCGACCCACTTGGATTAATTAATTCCGCAAAAATTTTTCTGCAAGAGTTGTGGCTTCTAAAGATGGATTGGGATGAGGCACTGCCTCAGAACCTGCACACTCAATGGGAAAAGCTGCGTCATCAACTTTCATCATCAGTTCAAATGATCTCATTCCCGCGATGTGTTTACTCGCAATCGCTACACAAATCTTATCAGCTGCACGGCTTTGCAGACGCATCAATTCACGCCTTTGGTTGTTGTGTATATATACGAACATTAAACTCTGAAAACGAATCAAAATGCAAATTACTCGCCGCGAAATCTCGAATCGCCCCTGTCAAATCAGTGTCTCTTCCTCGACTCGAGCTTGGAGGAGCACTTCTTCTAGCCGAACTCGTAAAGAATATAAGGTTAATTTTGGACATAGATCCATCTCAAATCTACTGCTGGACAGATTCGACAATCGTGCTCAACTGGATCTCATCGCATGCGTCGAAATGGAACACCTTTGTAGCAAATAGAGTTGCCAAAATTCAGGACTTGACTAAAAATCACAACTGGTTATACGTCGACGGTACAAACAACCCGGCGGACATCGTGTCGCGCGGAAAACTACCACAAGATCTTCTTAATTGTGAATTATGGTTTCAAGGACCCTCATTTTTGTCGTGTGAAAAGGAACATTGGCCGGCTCAGCAGTGGAGTTCCAAATCGATCCACGAAGAATCACGTCAAACAAAGCATTCATTGACAGCACTTAAAGTTGATAATGATGATTTAGTCGCGAATTGTAAATATGTAAGCAATTATTCAAAACTACGACGGGTCTTCGCGTACGTAATAAAATTCTTTAAACTCTAATCCATTGCATCCGAATCCAAAGGTAGCTTATCGGCAGATCTGCTTCGAAGCGCAGAATGATATTTAATGTGCAGAATGTAAAATTTGAAAATGTTCGCCGAAACATAAACGCGGGCAAGGAATTAAATTCCAAAGGTCAAATTCGAAGTTTAAGGCCAATGACAAACGAACACGACGAAGTCCCGGTACTCCGCGTCGGCGGTCGTTTATCGCACTCCGATCTTCCCTACGACAGACAAGTCATATCTCGTAGTATTTGTTTATTTGGCGGTCAAGGCCGTTCATATTGAATTAGCTAGCGACCTAAGCTCTCTAGCTTTCATAGCAGCACTCAAAAGATTCGTATCTAGACGGGGACTCTGCACCGACCTGTTTTGCGATAACGCCACCAATTTTGTAGGAGCATGTCGGCAATTAAAGGAATTGTAAGTTGATTTAAGCAACTAAGCCAATCGTCAACGAGTGGAATCATGCTGTAACGAACTAGGCATACGATTCCATTTTATCCCACCTCGTTCCCCCCATTTCGGGGGTATTTGGGAAGCCGCCGTAAAGGTTGCAAAAACTCATTTACTTCGCATACTGCAAGGGATATCGTTAACATATGAAGAGCTATCAACGGCGGTGTCACAGATAGAAGCTATAATGAATTCTCGGCCTCTAACTCAGGTTTCATCAGATCCGTTCGACAATGAAGCATTAACTCCAGGACACTTCTTAATCGGAAGTCGACTGAACGCTATTCCTGAACCTATGAAACCCGAAGACTTAGAAATTTCATCACTACAACGCTGGCATCGAGTAAGCGCTGTACATGAGTCATTTTGGCGGCGTTGGGTAAAGGAATATCTAATACAACTTCAACAGCGAAGCAAATGGACCGAGAAACGACCCAATTTGGATCTCAACATGCTCGTCATCATTGCAGAAGACGGAATACCACCAAATCAATGGCTTCTTGTACGAGTGGAAGCATTACATCCAGGAACCGACGGGGTGGTACGAGTGGTATCCCTTCGCACTAAAAACGGCATCATCAAACGAAACATTCATAAACTAAGCCCGTTGCCTATTGAAACGGCTCAGGTTTAAATCATTGTTTAAATGAAACACCTTATAATTGAAGTCATATAGTCTCCTTTATTAGTTATTTGTTGTGAATTGTTGGTAAATCTTGCTTAAAGATTTTCTTTCATCTAAAGTTAATATAGTTTAATGTTAAACTTTCTTTCAATATCAAGGCTTGTCATAATTGTCTCTTTGGGTTAATGTATTATTTGAAAGAATCTCCTTTCAACGGGGGGAGTATGTTAAATCTTGTACAAAACCAATCAAAATTAACTACTGTAAAAAATAATCTTGTACGAAATTAATACACACTGCTGTAAACACAATCTTGTACAAAAACAAACTGCTGAACATGGCAACGCAACTGATATAAAATAAAGAAGGTTATTCGCTTATAACCGGTAGAGCATTACACATCATCGTTTTCTTTTGTTCTCGCTCTACATCTTGCGCAAATTAGCTCAAGATTTTTTCAGCGTTAACTTGCACAAGCTCATAGCTTAATATTTTTTATGTACAATCACCTTAGCTGCAATAGCAATAACAGTCAGCACATCAATTAATTCATTTTTGTTTGTGTTCTTTTCCGCACACTTTCGTGTCATTGTTTTTTTATTTAACGTTAACTACGTGGACCCTTCCAATATAGCTAAATAAGGAATTTTTTTTGTAGAATTTAATAAAGTTAGTTTGTGATAGTCTAAGCAATTTTAAAATTCTCTTTTTAATTTTGGACATAGATCCATCTCAAATCTACTGCTGGACAGATTCGACAATCGTGCTCAACTGGATCTCATCGCATGCGTCGAAATGGAACACCTTTGTAGCAAATAGAGTTGCCAAAATTCAGGACTTGACTAAAAATCACAACTGGTTATACGTCGACGGTACAAACAACCCGGCGGACATCGTGTCGCGCGGAAAACTACCACAAGATCTTCTTAATTGTGAATTATGGTTTCAAGGACCCACATTTTTGTCGTGTGAAAAGGAACATTGGCCGGCTCAGCAGTGGAGTTCCAAATCGATCCACGAAGAATTACGTCAAACAAAGCATTCATTGACAGCACTTAAAGTTGATAATGATGATTTAGTCGAGAATTGTAAATATGTAAGCAATTATTCAAAACTACGACGGGTCTTCGCGTACGTAATAAAATTCTTTAAACTCTAATCCATTGCATCCGAATCCAAAGGTAGCTTATCGGCAGATCTGCTTCGAAGCGCAGAATGATATTTAATGTGCAGAATGTAAAATTTGAAAATGTTCGCCGAAACATAAACGCGGGCAAGGAATTAAATTTCAAAGGTCAAATTCGAAGTTTAAGGCCAATGACAAACGAACACGACGAAGTCCCGGTACTCCGCGTCGGCGGTCGTTTATCGCACTCCGATCTTCCCTACGACAGACAAGTCATATCTCGTAGTATTTGTTTATTTGGCGGTCAAGGCCGTTCATATTGAATTAGCTAGCGACCTAAGCTCTCTAGCTTTCATAGCAGCACTCAAAAGATTCGTATCTAGACGGGGACTCTGCACCGACCTGTTTTGCGATAACGCCACCAATTTTGTAGGAGCATGTCGGCAATTAAAGGAATTGTAAGTTGATTTAAGCAACCAAGCCAATCGTCAACGAGTGGAATCATGCTGTAACGAACTAGGCATACGATTCCATTTTATCCCACCTCGTTCGCCCCATTTCGGGGGTATTTGGGAAGCCGCCGTAAAGGTTGCAAAAACTCATTTACTTCGCATACTGCAAGGGATATCGTTAACATATGAAGAGCTATCAACGGCGGTGTCACAGATAGAAGCTATAATGAATTCTCGGCCTCTAACTCAGGTTTCATCAGATCCGTTCGACAATGAAGCATTAACTCCAGGACACTTCTTAATCGGAAGTCGACTGAACGCTATTCCTGAACCTATGAAACCCGAAGACTTAGAAATTTCATCACTACAACGCTGGCATCGAGTAAGCGCTGTACATGAGTCATTTTGGCGGCGTTGGGTAAAGGAATATCTAATGCAACTTCAACAGCGAAGCAAATGGACCGAGAAACGACCCAATTTGGATCTCAACATGCTCGTCATCATTGCAGAAGACGGAATACCACCAAATCAATGGCTTCTTGTACGAGTGGAAGCATTACATCCAGGAACCGACGGGGTGGTACTAGTGGTATCCCTTCGCACTAAAAACGGCATCATCAAACGAAACATTCATAAACTAAGCCCGTTGCCTATTGAAACGGCTCAGGTTTAAATCATTGTTTAAATGAAACACCTTATAATTGAAGTCATATAGTCTCCTTTATTAGTTATTTGTTTTGAATTGTTGGTAAATCTTGCTTAAAGATTTTCTTTCATCTAAAGTTAATATAGTTTAATGTTAAACTTTCTTTCAATATCAAGGCTTGTCATAATTGTCAGTTAACGGTACAACTACTTTATGGATGCTTTTTAACAAGTTAGTATCTCTTTGGGTTAATGTATTATTTGAAAGAATCTCCTTTCAACGGGGGGAGTATGTTTAATTTTATACAAAACCAATCAAAATTAACTACTTTAAAAAATAATCTTGTACGAAATTAATACACACTGCTGTAAACACAATCTTGTACAAAAACAAACTGCTGAACATGGCAACGCAACTGATATAAAATAAAGAAGGTTATTCGCTTATAACCGGTAGAGCATTACACATCATCGTTCGTCGGTGGGTTCTCTAACAAAAATTTTAAAAAATTTACCCGATTTTATTCAAACTGCACATTGTGTATAACCGTTAAGAGAATTTACACGAAAAATTTGAATTTTTATGGGCTGTTTTATTGTGTATAAAAACTGAATAAAAATAATGAATTTGCAGATATCGTTAACTACCAAGTAAGCATTTAATTTATACCTTCGTGTTACTATTTCTCCAATATTGATGCTCTAGTACTGCACTAGTAACATCAAATTAGTCACGGTACAAGAACCGTGATCTATCATTGTTGGCAGTAAAAGCACTGTAAAAATTTGGTGACACCGACGTGATCGTTATTTCGCTTCCCCCCATCGGTTGTAAGGGACATTTAACAATCACAGAACAAAAAAGCGTTTCAGGGCTTAAACACTGGTAGGGACGATTAAACACTCCGATCAAGGAGCGGTGATTCGTCGCAAGAAACGTTACCAGCATGAAATGGAAATGGACGACACAGAAGTGTCCCTTATCGTATGCCCTAGCAGATGAGCTTTGGAGCTAAAAAACCAACATTTCCAAGGAATCCAGTTCAAGAAAACAAGACAATATCGAGCGGATAGGATTCAGCGGAATGAAACCATTTGGCAATAATTTCAAACTTACCACAAACAAATAGAAGGCGTGATCAAACATGACACTCCATATATCGCAGGTAATACATTATAACGGGTAGAACTTCTATACCACGAACTAAGGAAAATTTTACAAGGGGTACCAAGGTAGGAAGAATCTCCAATCAGGACTCCTCTATCGTCAATCCAAAACCCATACCAAAAACCCGAGGATCTCTTCCACCGACAGCTGATAATGTACCAGAATTCCAAAGGCTATTGCGAAGACACAACATTATTGCTGATACTCTTCAACTTCAAATTAGTAGTCTAAGTGATAAAAACATATCTTGCTCCAAGGCATTTAATGAGCTGAAGATATCGGGCATACAAAAATACTGGCTACAATTGGAAGAACTACATCAACAGATAGGAGAACTCGAGGAAAATCACAATACATTATACCTTATACAACTTCAAAGAATATTTTCATCTAGAAAAATCTACTACCATAGTAAACTTATCGACCAAAATAAATGAATTAAGTATTGGGAATTTAAAATTGACCTTACCAAAATTTGATAGTGATTACCTGAAATGGGACAGTTTCGTTATTTATTCACGGAGCTAATTCATAATCCGCAGATTCCGTAGTGCCAAAAGCTATTCTATTTGAAGACAACACGCACAGGTGAGGAATTAATTCCTCATTTCACAACATCTGACGTCAACTTTAGCGCCTCCTGGAAGGTTATA
Organism: Nephrocerus scutellatus; assembly: GCA_947095585.1. NCBI lineage: Eukaryota > Metazoa > Arthropoda > Insecta > Diptera > Pipunculidae > Nephrocerus > Nephrocerus scutellatus. Next base: position 56,797,908 of record OX352765.1, read on the forward strand.
AATATCGTTACGAGAACATACGTCTATTGGTAACAGGGTTGATCAATAAATTGATGGCACAACTAACAATCCACAAAGAAGATTCGTTCATGATCAAGGCACTGCACGACACAGCACGTGAGTGTCTCCTTAGCTTACAAAATATTGGCGTGGATACATCAAATTGGGATCCACTTTTATTACATACATTAATAAAAAGATTGGATCGTAACTCGCACTTACTATGGGAGCAATCGTTGCAGCAACTAAGATCATTACCCTCATTTAATGATTTCTTGTCTTTCCTTGAAACCCGCTTTCAATCTCTAAAGACATTAGGAGCAAAAGTGCACAAGGTTAATTCAGACGAACCTCATAAAAAACAAGGAACGTTAATCGACGTGCTCATTAGAGCTGAGCTGTATTAATTACTTCTATCAGATCAGATGGGGCCAAGCCATGCCCAGGTTGGAGAATACAGTATTTGGATGAACAGTCTCCGAAAAAATAGAAGGCACTCAGGATGTGAACGCTGTGTGTGAAATATGCAGTGCAGATGAAACACTTGACCACCAAATCGAGAAATTTTGGCAATAAAAAACGCGTCCGAACAACACTGTGAAACCAATTTTAACCACACACTTTCAAGAAGTCACGAAGGAAGCTTTATTATAAGGCTACCATTTAAGGAAGATCCGCACATATTGGGCGAATGAAAAGATGTAGCTTTCCAACGGTTTTTGCCACTTGAACGCAGACTTGCTAATTCGAAGGAACTTAAGATACAATATGTCGAGCTCATACAAGAATACCAACAAATACCAACAAGTTAAAGCCCCTTACTACTTTTTGTCACATCACTGTGTAACAAAGGCTGATAGTAGTACAACTACTTCGCCATATGTACGAGCAAGGGATGTGACCTTAACTTCATACCTCCACGTTCACCACACTTCGGAGGGCTGTGGGAAGCTGCAGTCTGTCAAGCATCTTCTGCATCGGCGTCTTTAACATATGATGAACTCGAAACTGCTGTAATTGAATTTGAAGCTATCTTAAATTCTCGACCGATAACACCGATGTCAACATCTCCAAATGACTTTAACGCTCTGACTCCGGATAATTTTCTCATTGGGGAACCACTCATCAGTAACATTGATAGTCTCGCAACACCTAAAAGATCTTCACTTCCTACCCGATGGAAACTCGTCACCCATGTGAATAACGAGTTCTAGCAACGTTGGTCAAACCTAAATCGACTACAACATAAACATAACACACATACAGGCATTCAAAACACAAGCTCATAGACATCTCCTCTTTTCTCCTCCTCTTCCTTAACACCCACGCGTGCGTGAATTAAAAAAAAAAAAATGGACGGAAAGATATCAGAACTTGGAGCCAGGAATAATGTATAACCATCCAGAAGAAAATCAACCCAGTCTCAAATGGCCACTAGGACGAATAATCAACATAGTTCAAGGAAGCGATGGGCCTCTTAGAGTAGCGGATGTTTAAACAGCCACCGGAGTCTTTAGCCATACTTTTCAAAAACTAGCACCACTTCCGATAAAACAATCATCGGAGGAAGAGAACATGACAAACAAGAATCAATTAAAACGAAATAATGATGAAACCGATACGCCTGATAAAATATTATCTAGACAGGATCATGCTATTAATGATCCCAGCCCAAGCAAACGGAAGAAAGGGTTATCCTATGGATTTGCATTAGTTTCGTTGTTTATTTCATGTGAATGCGCGATGTTAGCCGCAAGTTTGGCAAGTGTAATCGAAACCACTAGATTTACGTCAGGACCGGGAATATGTTTTGACAATGTTAGACTGCTTTCACGTTAACAACCCACTCATGTAATTTAGTCACGTACTATGATTTGAAACCATACTGATATGGATAATTGAAAATAGCACTAGAGTATTGCAACATTTTTGTGACAATACGCAACAAAAAACACTATGTACTCGAGTAACAAATTAATTCAGGCCAAATATCAGGAGCAAATTAAAAGAAGCAAACGAGGTGCATTCATTCTCATTGACAATATGGCAAGCTAGTTATTTGGTGTACTGGACTCGCAATGTGCAGAAGAAATGTCGAAAACCATAGAAAAGGTTAAGGGCAATGAGGATTATTTACTAAACCGTGACTACAAGAACTTCATTAAATGTGGTATGCGTCCACCACTACTACTAACTATTGAAGGTTCAGGAATCCTTAAATTACAAGAATGACATAACAACAATACGAGCTCACGGCACTCGTCATCAAAGTATTCGCTTATCTATCACAAGATTTAGTGACCAAACATTACCATTCAAGAACAAATGGCAATAACAAATCCTATCCAAATGATTGTCCAACAGCGCAAGTTAAAAACATTACCAGCACGAATTGATTCAAACCACCTAGAATTACGAGGGGTGCCGTAAAAGTTTATATAAAAAGTAATAAAAAATTAAAATTTTTCATAAAAAATTGCTTTGTTGCTTTTTAAAATATTCGCCTTTAAGATCTATACACTCTTGCATACGCTCAAACCATGTAACGAAGGTTAGGTTAGGTAAGGTTGAAGTGGCCGTCAGACAAAACTGACGCACTTAGACCAAGAAGGTCCGTTGTGATACCACAAGGATCTAGAAAATCACACGCCTACTCGTTGAACCACTTGGAGCTTCATATGAAGCGCAATAGACTATTAATGTGAATTTGGATTAGATCGTTGAGATCGTTGAAAAAGAACGCTCCCAGATAGAGCCAGATCTGCTTCGTTGCTATGCAAGTTGTACCGTTTGACCATCTATAATTAGTTTTTATTATAGCATCCCGTTTAAACATAAGTTTGCACGTAGCGATCGGAATGCCTAGTGAACCATATTCAGGTAATAGGGGTAGTGTGGTTCCATGTTTGGCGAGTTCATCAGCCATACAATTACCATGAACGTCTCTATGCCCCGGCACCCAGCACAGGTGAATGTTGAAATGCTCCGCCATCTCCTCAAGAGACGATCGGCAATTCCGGTCCCGAATAAAATTTGTAGAGACTGATTCCATGGAATTTAGCGCAGCCTGGCTATCCGAGAAAATGTGATATCCTTACAAGATATGACATTACTCTTCAGCCAAGACAATGCTTCCTTAATAGCCATGATTTCCGCTTGGAAAACACTACAGTGATCAGGAAGACGAAAATTGAGACTTAGATTTAGTCTTTTTGAAAAGACACCTCCGCTCCTTCTCCTTCATCAGTTTTCGACCAGTCTGTGTAGAACTCCTTCATTTTCCAAGTAGATACCTTCCTCCCAAGAAGACCTGGAGGGGATGGTAAGTTGGAAGTTTTTGTTGAAGTGGAGCTGCGGAATGGTGTAGTCTAAGTTGACAAGTGGAGTGGACTGAATTCAGGATAGAAGAGTGACCGAAATCATTCACAGTCCACTGAGAGATTGCTCTGAGGCGAGTAGCCGCGCTTGCAACGAGTTGTCTACCGAAGATGTCGAGTGGAACAAGGTTGAGCAGAATGTCCAGTTCAGCATAGGATTGTACAAAGCGCTCCGCTCACACAAAGACAAGCTGATCTTTGGACTCTGCTTAGTTTGTCGCGATTGATCGCTTTATCTAATGCAGTCCACCAAACAGCCACACCGTATAGCAGAATAGGTCTGACTACTGCTGTGTACGGCCAATGAGTGATATACGGTTGAAGACCCCATTTACTTCCTATGGCTTTTTTGCTTGAGAAGAGTGCCACTGTGGCTTTACGGACTCTTTCTTGTATGTTGGGTTTCCAGCTCAGCTTCCTATCTAGAATAAGACCACGATATTTGGCCTTATCGGAGAAAGTCAACCTTGTGCCCTTGATTGACGGATGGTTGACGAGTGGGATTTTGTACTTCGGTTTTTAGGGGGTGTACCACGCTGATCTGCCCAGCTTATTACCTTATTTAGAGCATTCTGCAGAAGTTCTTTCAAGGTGTGTGGGTGCTTTCCTGAGACGGCGTATGCAGAGCTGTTTGCAGATTTGCACTTGCAGTACGCATGTTGATCGACGGACAGAAGTCTTTTGTCAATACAAGTACGAAGGAGGATTTCGATCAGTCTTTTTAATGTTTTTAAAAGGCATGACTAAAGGCTAATGGGTCTGAGGTCTTTTGGACTGATGTGGGAACATTTACCTGCTTTTGGAATGAAGACCACTTTCACTTCTCACCATATGACTGGAATATAGACCAGATCAAGACAACTTTTGAAGATTGGCTCAAGCAAAGGAAGATTAATGTCCGAAGTCCTTTGCAGTTCGGCTGGAATTATGCCGTCTGGTCCTGCAGATTTATATGGTTTGAAGCTATGTAGTGCCCAAAACAATTTATCCTTATCAATTGTATCTCGAGAGATGGTATTATACCTATCTATTTAGATCAGTGTTGTAGGTAGTATGAGAGCTATCTGGGAAATCTAGAAGCAGTTTTAGCGATTCTTCGCCACGTAGTCCACGAGCCATCAGCATTTTCAGACAACTAGGCATTATTGGATTGGTTGAGAGGATTTTCCTGAGCCTTGATGCTTCCGAAGCCTCTTCCATTCTGCCGCAGAAGAGTATCCAGGATGCGCGCTTGGCTTTCCTCAATTCTTTTTTATACACTTTAAGGGATACTTTGTAGGCATCCCAGTCGGTCGGTGAACTTGGAGAGCCGCTACGGTCCTCTATCTTAGCGACCTTCCAGTCGTGCGTCGGAAGGGAGGAATTGCTTAACCGTAAGATTTCGAGTATTCCATCAGCAGTGGGGGGTTCGATAGGAATCCAAGTCCACGCTCTTGCTCGGCTAGGGATATCCTCCTTTGCAACAACCTCGAGCTTGGCACCAGGCCAAACCTCCCCAAGACTGCCAATAGCCAGTTAAAGATCTCGAATCTTCGCACGCTATTAGCTATATCCGCCCTTGATGCCAACCGCCATCGTATGTAGTAGGAGGAGGTCCAGTGCGACCCTTCATAAAGCTCGCGAAACTACCTGAGGTTTAACATTAATTTGCTGCCACCGATTAGGAGAAATGAATCCATCCATGTCGCTTTGATCAATTACCGCGACAACGATCCTGTCTCGCTAAAGGACCTCTGAGATGTAATGGTGGAGTGACTAGGGGCGGTTGCACTATGTGCCTTGAGTTATTTTGAGACCGGAATGGCCTCCTCCACCGATCTCTGACGCTTCGACGCAGAGTCTCCGCTGGCCTTCCTGCCGTCTTTATCAAGAAAGTCTTTGGCCAATTTAAGCTTGGCGATTTGCCTCGGCGTCCTGATGGTCTCCGGAATAGCTCCGAGGGTCCTTGTAGAGCGACCTTGTTGTAGCGCGCTGTCGCGAACTATTACTACAAGTTGCACTCCCAAGCAAAGTAGTCGGTACGACTTTACCTCCTTTGTTGTTGCATGTAGCGGGAGGGCCATGAGGTGCCACAACCCTGCCACTGCTGGTAGGCTGGTAGAAGGATTCCCTTTAATAGCCGCTCTGCGCTTGTCGGCAGTGAATAAACCACCACCCACCGTTGCAGGGGCTCCTCCGGTAGCCAGCGATTGCACCGTGCTACCGTTCGGTATTGCAGAAGAACCAGTAATTGAAGATATAATTTTTGCCATAATAACCGCTCTTCGTTTGTCGGCAGTGCATGAACCACCATCCGTCGTTGCAGGGGCACTAACGGTAGACAGCGATTGTACCGTGCTACTGTCCAGGATGGAAGAAGAACCGGTATTAGAAGTACTAGTTTTCTCACAACTAGTAAAAGCAAAGTTATTTTTAGCTTTAATGGCCCCTCTGTGCTTGTCGGCAGTAGATAAACCACCATCTACCGTAACAGGGGCACTACCGGTAGCCAGCGATTGCACCGTGCTACCGTCCGGTAAAGAAGAACCGGTGTTGGAAGTTTTTGTGCTAGTTTTCTCACAACTAGCAAAAGAAATTTTTTTATTACTTGCTGCCATTTGATTCCAACGAGTAGCGGAGAATGGAGGTCCATCTGAACAAAGATGAGTCATATTCAGATAGGGATTGTTTAGTCAGGAGGACGCCAGGTATCCGTGGTTACTCCCTTCTATTTTTAAAAACTGGGCCCCCAGCTAGGCACGAGTCATATGACACCTTAATCCAGCCCAGGGGGTGAGGACGGGGATGTGGATAGTAGATGAAGGAGATGGTAGGAGGAATTAGGGAAGATGGTACAATAGTACGAGCGCCCTTTAGTTTCAGGACTCATCTTAGGGAAAAATTCCCAAGAAGCTTTGACCTTACTTAGCCCCTACAACTCTTCGAGTTCGACGCTCAGGTAGGGGTACATTTAACGAAACAATTTTTCCAATCCGAAGAGGATAGCTCCAAAACATGGTTTTTGAACGCTTCAACTGCTTCTTCAGGCGATTTGATTGTTGGAAACAGGAAGAAGTCATTGGGTGCCAAGTCGGGGCTGTAAGGCGGATGACCCATCAATTTGATCGTTTGAGTGCTCAAATACTCGCTTGTTTGATGTGATAGTTTGAGCTCGCATTATCGTGATGCAAAATAATTCGCTATTTTGGCGAATTTGTTGAAAACCCCAGGCAAACAAATGGTCGTAGACCAAGCTGAATTGACTGTCTTTCGATTTTCAAGAGCCACAGTAACCACATGACCGGTTTTCGTGAAGAAACACGCCCATTTGCTTCCCAACGCTCGCGCAATTTTTGTTGAATTTTCTTCGAATTCGAAGAAGAAGGAGAAGACAACTATCCATGACTCGTCACCTCTCACGATCTTGTATACGTTTTTGGAAGTATCTTCAACGAATTTTTCAAGCATTTGGCGGCACCAATCGACACGAACCTTTTTTTGTGCGTCTGTTAAAAAATGTGGAATCCAACGTGCACATAGCTTCTGCCCCGTGTTTATGCTGGTGTTACTAATGCCTAGGCATGCCTCGATTTTCCGATAAGTCACATGACGATCCTGTTCAATCAGTTCTCTCAAAGCATCGATGTTTTCTTGGACAACAGTTTTTTTGGACGACCTTCACGAGGCTCGTCTTTAAGTGAACGTCGTTCGCGTTTAAATATATTGTACCAATTATAAACACTAACAAAGGATGGTGCTTCATCGCCAAAAGTCGGATGAAGTGATTTGAAGCACTGTTGTTGAGTTAGCACCTTTCGAAAATCGTAAAAATCATCACACAAAAATGTTCACGCGATAATTAAATTTTTTCACTGAATTAAATTTTTCAAGTAAATAAAAAACAATGTTGCGATGCGAACTGACAGATTACTTTTATGAAATGAACCTCCAAAAATGTTAAACTTTTTGACTGACATAGAGATTTGCATCGGAAAACGCTAGTATTACCATTTTATAAAAACATTTACGGCACCCCTCGTACCAAATATCATCCAGCGACATGTTTTGCCTCATACTATTGTAAGTTCAGCCGGACTGTTTATGCTCCTCGCAGCATGTATTATACTAGCATGGAAACTGTGATTTTGCGACCAGCTAGCAGCCGAGTATCCTGTTCCCGCACCAAGAGGACCTAAAAGTACATCATGTAGAATCACCACCTAACCAAGTTATTGAATTACATTCAATTGGGGCAGGATGTTAAGATATATTAGTTATATGTCAATACCTCATTGCACAAATTCTTAGCATAATACTTTTTATGTACAATCACCATCTTTGTTTGTTTTCTTTCCCACAAACTTTCGTGTCATTGTTTTGTTATTAAACGTTAATTACGTGTACCTTCCAATAAAGCTAAGTAAGCAATTTGTTTTATAGAATTTAACAATTAGTTTGAGATAGTCAAAACAATTAATAAATTCTCTATATTAACTTCATGTGCCCGTGGCTGGTCAGATATTCTGCTCAATTTTTAACATACTTTCCAAAGCCCGATTTTATTGAAATTTTGTACACATGTATGTAGATTGGATTCTGTTATTTTAAATCGAAAATTATTTAAAAAAAAATAAAAACACACAAGTTTAAATTTTATAAAAAAAAGAAAAATAATATTTTTAATTCAAAAAATAAGACAAAATACTGTCAATTACAATTACAATACATTCAATTCGGAAAATCAATAAAACAGAAGACACGACCGCACGGCTGCGTAGCTTAAAACAGAACTCTCCTTTTGTTGTGCAGTCACCCTCGTTTTCGCCTTAAAGCATGTCCCACACATGCAGTGCTTTCAGCAGCCGGTACCACGTCCATAGTTTCAGCAGTACCGTCAGCAGTAATCCAATACCGCCCGCAGCAACGACAGCGACTAGCAGCTTTGCCGGTGTCATCGCTAACAGATAACACCAACCTACGCTGACTTGCCTATTTATCAGGGTGCCAATCACCCGTGTGATGATTCAGCCGACCTACATCATTATCTTCTACGTACGGCGAAGAAAACCGACGCTTAAGAATTCGGACGACATGTGAGTAACACAACGACCCAAAACTATGGTGACTGCGCAACGTACTAGGAGTAGAAACAATCAGTATTATGAGTAATGCTTATTGGACAAAAAGATAATTAACAGAATAACTAAACCTACACGTTATAAGTAATGCATATTATATTAGACAAAAGATAATTGATAAAATAAGTTATCCTACATGTATATTTCCGGTGACAATACTTTCTATTATCTAGAGATCGGGCAGCGGGATCGGGGGCCCCCATACAAATTTTTCCCTTTAAGCGGCATCAGATCATATCATACTATAACGACTGTGTTCTGTGTGCGTTGATGCGCTGTAAGCAGCGCTGCATTTAAAAAAAAAATTAACCCGATTTTCTTCAAATTTTATACACATTGTATCTCCGATGGACAAAACTTTTCTGACATTTTTTGAGCGAATGGGCCCTCAGGCCCAAGAGGTGCCCGTATAATTTTTTTAAAAATTAGCCCGATTTTCTTTAAATTTTAAACATATCCCGATGGACAAAACTTTTTGTAAAATTTTTGAAGTGGCCCTGAGGCCCGGAGGCGGGGCCATTCATTTTTTTTAAAAAAATTAGCCCGATTTACTTTAAATTTTAAACATATGTGTATCTCCGATAGATTTCATTATCTTTGATTCATTGAAAAAGAAAAATGGAGAAATATTCATCAGCATCATGGTCAGGGAAAACTAAAAAAAAACCCTGACCAAGAAATAATACAAATAATAACGAAATTGAGCCTTAAATTTCTTTGCACCTCTGTAGTGGAATTCTGCAACTTAACGCCTTTCTTGAAAGCCAACAACTTGACAGTGAAACTTACAGGATTCGTCTGTAGTACCAGGCCTTACAAACGAAAAGGGCACGCTCAACTATCGAGCCGAAAGGCTTATCAAAATTCTGTTTTGTGGATTTTCGTAGATAGGCTAAGTCCTCTCGAGCAAACTTCCAATTAAAGCTCTTGAATAAAATTTTCCATTTCGTTTTTAATTTTTGAGATTTAAATTTTAAAAATAAATATTTTGAATTTTAAAAACGAATCATATACTACGACCGAGAATTTGGTAACCGGCCGATTCCACTAGACACAATTCAACTGGACACAATTCCGCTGGTACAATTCCACTGGGAAACAATTTAACTTGCACAATTCAACTTGTATAGTTACACGGAAACGCAAATACAGAAATACACACATTAATATTTTATTTTCGTTGGCATGGTTTTAATTGTAGAAAAAACAATCGCGCTCAAGATTTACCACAAAAATGCGTTTAATATTTTATTTGCGTAGGCGTGGTTTTTATTGTACATTATCGTTTATCGTTGCTTATGGTTTTTTTTTCTTCAAATATTTGCAATTTTCAAATCACCGTGCAATTGAAAATAAAATGCGTAATTATTATAACTATTTTGGTAGTTATGGTCCGTTCGAATATATGAAGGCAGGCTGCAGTTACACAAATTGATTTTGTCAACTAAAAACTAAATTTTTGAATTTTATGATGTATTTTTTTCGCATACTACATAATAAAATATTTACTTATTAAATTCTCTATATTAACTTGACTTGCCTGTGGCTGGCTGGCTGGCTGGCCAAATCTTGTGATCAATTTTTAACCCACTTCCTACAGCCCGATTTTATTGAAATTTTGCACACATGTATATCTCCCATGACAACACTTTCTATTAAAATTTGAGGCCCCTCGGGCCGCGGGGTCGGGGGGCTCCCTACAGATATTTTACAAAATTTACCCGATTTTCTTTAAATTTTGTACACATGTGTGTCTTCGATGAAAAACACTTTTTGTAAAAATTTGGAGGACCTTGGGGACCCCAATATACAATTTTTAAATATCGCTATATCGCATCAGATCACGGCAAAGTCTAAGCTCTGTGCTTTGTGAGCAGTGCTATTCGCTGCCGCTGCGGCATTTGGTGGATGATTTTGCCACAAAACGAGCACGCAGTGTGTGTTTGTGTCTGTGTGTATCCCCGATTAGAGAATTTACAAGAAAAATTTTAATTTTTATGGGTTGTTTTTTTTCCCTTTAAATTAACATTCTTTAACATTCGTAATCTTTCTTTAGTTAACTTTTGTTATAATTAAACGAATTCAACTTGCATACTTTTAGTCTTTGATAATCAAACGCGTACTTTACACTTTTTGTAAACATTTTGGTCATAGGGCCCCAACAAATTTTTATAAAAAATTAACCCGAAATTTTCAAATTTTATACACGCTGTTATCTCCGATGGACAACACTTTTTGTAAAAATTTTGGAGACCCCGGGCCCCGGGGTCGTAAGGCCCCAAAAACTTTTAAAAAAAATTAACCCGATTTTCTTCAAATTTTATATACGCGTGCATCTCCAATAGATTACACTTTTTGTAAATATTTTGGAGACCCCAGGTCCCAGGGTCGTGGGGCCCATACAATTTTTTTAAAAGAAATTAACCAGACTTTCTTCAAATTTTACACACGGATGTACCTCCGATGGCCTATAATTTTTGTAAAAATTTTGGAGACCTTTACGGGCTCCGGGGTCGTGGGACCCAAAACTTTTTTTTAAAAAAATTAACCCGACTTTTTTAAAATTTTATATAAAATTTTATATACGTGTGTATTTCCGATGGACAACACTTATCGGGGTCGTGGGGCCTCATACATATTAAAATTAAAATTAACCCGATTTTGATAAACATTTATACATATGTGTATCTCCGATGGACAAAACTTTTTTTACATTTTTTGAGCGAATGGGCCCTGAGGCCCGAGGGGTGCCCATATAAATTTTTTAAAAAATTAGCCCGATTTTCTACAAATTTTGAACATATTTTTATCCCGAGGGACAAGAGTTTTTGTAAAATTGTTGGAACGAATGTGCACTGATAGACCGAACTTTTTGTAAAAAATTTTGAGTTTTTGATTTGGATTTTTTTTCCCATACAAATTTTTTTTAAAAGTGAAGGGGGCTGTAATATTAAGTTTTTCCAAATTAACCCGGTTCAAACTTTGCACACATATCTCTTATTAGAGAATTTACATGAAAATTTTTAATTTTTATGGTTTTTTTTTTGCCGTATAAAAACTGAATAAAAAAGACTGAATTTGCAGATATCGTTAAGCTACCAATCAAGCATTTTTTTATACCTTCGAGTTGCGATTTCTCCAATATTGATGCTCTAGTACTGCACTAGTAACATCAAATTAGTTACGGGACAATCACCGTGATGTGCCATTATTGGCAGGAAAAGCACTGTTAACATATACCTCTCGGTTCCAGAAGCCTCTTTGCATCTTAAATCATAACAAGCATTTTCCTTCGGTTAAATACACCTTGTCCTGGAAAGGATAAATTGTCTCATACCCTCCGGTATTATGTTTGTGATATGATCAGAAATGTCATCCACACTACTATTGGCATAAAGTGGCCTAAGTATTCCTAAAGAAATTGTTTTCTTTTAGGAGTTTTCTCTTTTTTTGACGTGACAACGTCTCACTACAAGGTATAAGGGGGTGCATGTTCAAAAAGTAAAATGTTAAATGTCCCACTGTTGTGAGACACTGTTAAGTGTTGCACTGTTAAGTGAGACAGTGTTAAGTGAGACACTGTTAAGTGAGACACTGTTAAGTGCGACACTCTTAAATGTCCGACTGTTGCTCTCTCTACAAGAGGATATAAAAGCTCTGCTGATGTCGTTGGAGCTGCACGCAGAAGCTCTGCGGGTATACCATCTAGTCCTACCGACTTGTTGTTCTTTAGTGCGTTAATCGCGGTAGCGATCTCGTCTTTACTGGGAGTTGAGGTGCGAATTCGGGAAATTGTTACTTCCGGCATTTCCGCTTGATTTAGGTGCATATCGTTAGCAAATACACGGTTAAGGACCGTAGAGAAATGCTCCTTCCATCGCTTGAGCTGATCCTCATCTGAAACGAGTACGGTACCATCTAGGCCTTTCACCGGATGTTGACTAGAGCGGTGACCACCTGTCAGCTCTTTGGTGATTCTGTAAACGGTTCTGCTATCGCACCGGCTCGCTGCTTCCTCTGCATCTGAGGCCAGGTTGTTAATATAGTTACACTTGTCACGTCTTACACTACGCTGCACTTCTCTCATTTTTCTTCGATACATGGACTCTAGCTCGCTCCTCGCTGCTGCTGGGATATCTACAATACGAGCTTTAAGTAGTTTACGTTCTTCAATCCGCCTCCAGGTATCTTCGGTAAGCCACGTGCTGTGCCTTGCCTGGCTTCTACCAACAATACTTTCCGCTCCAGATGTGAAAACATTTTTCACAACCTTCCAATGTTCCTGGATGGTTGTCGGCAGTGAGCTGCTGATTGCTTCCACTCCTTGCGATAAATGATCCCTTAATTGTTGGCGTACTGAGGGGATCTTTAGCCGGTCGATGTTATACCTAGGCATTCGGATGATATTGCGGATTCTATGAACTGATGCAGTACGTAACTGGACACTACGCTGCACTTCTCTCATTTTTCTTCGATACATGGACTCTAGCTCGCTCCTCGCTGCTGCTGGGATATCTACAATACGAGCTTTACATAGTTTACGTTCTTCAATCCGCCTCCAGGTATCTTCGGTAAGCCACGTGCTGTGCCTTGCCTGGCTTTTACCAACAATACTTTCCGCTCCAGATGTGAAAACATTTTTCACAACCTTCCAATGTTCCTGGATGGTTGTCGGCAGTGAGCTGCTGATTGCTTCCACTCCTTGCGATAAATGATCCCTTAATTGTTGGCGTACTGAGGGGATCTTTAGCCGGTCGATGTTATACCTAGGCATTCGGATGATATTGCGGATTCTATGAACTGATGCAGTACGCAACTGGACAGTAGCTACCATAAGGTGATGATCACGTACCATACCCATGTCGGCTCCTCGTCTGTTTCGGACGTGTGACAGACAGCTCCTAAAACGTCTGCTGATCGCCACATGGTCGATTTTAATTTTTATCGCACGGTTTTGTACGAGTATTCTATCTAGCTGATGCAAGGTAGGTTTATGCGCACTATACCAGATATGACAATTATACTCAAGTTTATGGTGAATAAAATCCTTGTAGATACGAGAAGTAGGCAGATCAGAAGGAGAGAAATATTTATTGCACCGGGCTAAAAAACCTAAACATTTTGCAGCATTTTTGGCGACGGTGAATTTGTGGCCATTCCAATGAAGCTTGTCGTTAACGCACATACCGAGAATTGCTAGTTTTTCAGTTTCCTCGATGCAAGTGCCATTCATGGATAATGGCATTGGATTTAAGATTCGCTTGGATGACAAGAGACAGCATTGGGTTTTGGAAGCGTTAAATTCTACTCGATTGTTTTCTCCCCATTTTAATATGCTGTCCACGTCAGAATTTAACGTGCTTAACATCCAAGTAGGGTGGACGTTCCTCAAACTAATATGAGAATCTGAGAGTGCTGTCATCAGCGAAGGAGTTGGATTAGAAGTAATGGACAAGAGATCATTAATAAAATTGATAAAGAGCGTTGGAGACAAAACAGAGCCCTGGAGAACGCCAGAATTTATCTGATGTGTTTTAGACTTAAAACCGTCCAAAACAACTTAAGTTGAGCGGTCCAAAAGATAGTTTCTAAACTAATGAAGCAGTTTTTCATCGACTCCATAAGCACGCATTTTTGACAAAGGAGCTTGATGCCAAACTCTGTCACCTTTGCTTTCACAAAGTGATGCAAAGATCGGTTCCACTGTTCGGTTTTTGAGTTTTTGATTTGAATTTTTTTCACATACAAAATTGATAAAGAGCGTCGGAGACAAAACAGAGCCCTGGAGAACGCCAGAATTTATCTGATGTGTTTTAGACTTGAAACCGTCCAAAACTACTTGAATTGAGCTGTCCAAAAGATAGTTTCTAAACCAATGAAGCAGTTTTTTATCGACTCCATAAGCACGCATTTTGGACAGAAGAGCTTGATGCCAAACTCTGTCACCTTTGCTTTCACAAAGTGATGCAAAGATCGGTTCCACTGTTCGGTAAAATAAACCATCAAATCACCAGTGGAACGTTGCCCACGAATTCCGCACTGCCGGTTGTAAGGAAGATTTGGGCGATCCCAAAATCACCTATACAACACAACCAAACAGCAACAACACATCTCAGCGTTCCAGGTTCCACCCTAAAATATATTTAAATTTTTATCATTGTATATATTATGTAACACAGAATTTTGTTTTCAAAATAAAATAAAAAAAATAAAATAAAAAATTTAAATGCTTAAAATTAGAACACTCACTATTAGAAACTCACGATTAAAACAAAAGGCTTGAATACTTGTATACAGAACACTTAGAAACTTACGCTCACAATTAAACGGAATATCGGAAATACTCACGAATAAATTTATAATACTGTTACGAAATTCAGGCTTTCGAGTTCGTAAAGGATTTTGCAAATAAAATACAAAACAATTTTATTAATTTACAAATAACAACTTTAATTCACACACAGTAATAATAACACAAGTTGTCGAGCCGGAAATTAATTATTATTGACAATAAATCTCTTAGGAAGTAGCTTAATCACTTTACAAAAACTTTAACAATTTCACTGTTTAAATTCCAATTAAATAATGAATTCTCCGCAGTAAACACCACCTTTTATACTCATTGAAAAGCTTCCAATCTTATAGACTGAAATATCGAGAAAATACCAGAAAATTGTAGCCTTATAACTTGTTTGCAACTAACGAAACTTACATGTAATGAGTCATCTTCTAAAAATAGACTACATGTTCAATCATATTCTTTTACAAAAACCGGGCAAACTGCACAAAACGGTTTGACAACATTTTGACGTGACAACGTACAAGGAGTACATGTTCAAAAAGTCGAATGTTAAATATCCACTGTTGTGATCACTGTTAATGCTCACACTGTTAAATGTCCGAATGTTGTGATCAACAGAATGCCCTACTGTTGTGATCACTGTTAAATATCACACTTTTAAATGTCAGTACTTTGGGAACTAAGCCATTTCTCAAGGGATTCGTATGAAACTCGGAATGTAGGACTTATATGTGACTATAAGATTTGTTCCTATGGAAATTCTGGAATATGATTATTATGGTCTGGAATTTCTGGAGCAAATCAATTTCTCAAGCGATTCGCATGAAATTCGAAATGTAGGACTAATATGTGACTATAAGACTTGTTCCTATGGAAATTCTAGGATCTGGCCAATAGGGTCTGGGATTTTTGGAACCAAGCCATTTCTCATGGGATTCGTATGAAACTCGGAATGTAGGACTAATATGCGACTATAAGACTTCTTCCTATGGGAATTCAGGAATTTGATCATTATGGTCTGGCATTTCGTATTTCCGTAGCTACCGTGCTTGCTTCCTGGCTTGCGATGGGATATGCTTCTGCCCATTTACTGAAGTAATCAATGTACACGAGTTTATAGCGATTTCCGTCTCTTGTTTCTGGGAATGGACCAGCTATGTCCATTGCCACCCGCTCAAATGGTGCTCCGACATTATACTGTTGCATTTTTCATCTGGTTTTTGGCTGTGGTCCTTTGCTTGCGGCACATGTATCACACGTTCGGCACTAGTCTTCCACATCTCTGCGGCGATTGACCCAATAGAAGCGATTTCTGACTTTATCTAGCGTCTTATTAACGTCCAAATGTACTCCTGATGTTTATCTAGCGTCTTATTAACGTCCAAATGTACTCCTGATGTCTCACTATGTAATTCTTGCAGAACTTCTTTGGTCCGGTTTGTTGGTAGCAAAATCTGTGATTTTGTGCTTTGACCATCAGCCGATTCCCGTTGCCTTGCCAGTAGTCCATCTTCCAATATCAATGACTGCCATTGAGCCCAGTAACTTTTTACTGTAAAACTTGCTGTTGCTTCTGGATAACCCGTCGGCATTCCTTTTCGCATTCCTTTTCGATGTTCTGTTCTGAATGTGTATGCCTGAAGTAGTTCGTTCCATCTGGCCACTTGACCCTCTGGTTCCCTAAACTGCATTAGCCACTTGAGCGCTGCATGGTCAGTTCGAAGAAGAAATTCCTGACCGTATAGGTACTTGTGGAAGTGTTTGACGCTATCGACAACAGCTAGCAATTCCCTTCGCGTCACGCAGTAGTTCTTCTCGGGCTTAGAAAGCAAACGGCTCTAGTACGCTATTACGTGCAGATTTCCTTGCTGATTCTGTGATAGAACTATTTCTATTCCCGCATTGCTCGCGTCAGTGTACAGGAAGAAGAGTTCTCCTGCCTGTGGATATGCCAAAATTGGAGAACTACACAGCTTTCCCTTCAGCAAGTCAAATGATTTTTGGTGCTCACTCGACCATTGGAACTTTTGGTTCTTCTCAGTAAGGTGATGAAGGCTCCGTGCAGCATCTGCAAGGTAAGGCACAAACCGTCGATAGTTGAGCATAGCCCCAGAAAACTTCGCAACTCATGTAAATTCTTTGGTACCGGCCATTCGTTAACAGCTTCCAATTTCTTGGGATCCGTGCGTACTCCTTGACTGGATACAATGGGGCCCAAATAATTCACTTGATTTTTGAAAAGGCTTCAATTCGGCGGACTCAACTTTAATCCTGCTGCTTTTATGATTTCCAGAACTTGCCGTAGATTATTCACGTGCTCATTAAATGTGCGGCCAAAAACAATGATGTCATCTAAATAGACCAGACATGTCTTCCAGCTAAAGCCTAGCAAAACATGTTCCATCAACCGTTCGAACGTAGCAGGAGCATTGCATAAACCAAACGGCATTACAGAAAATTGATACAAGCCGTTTCCCACAGTAAATGCTGTCTTCTACTTGTCGTCGTCATGAATTGCTTCCTGCCAGTATCCGCTTTTAAGATCCAATGTACTGAAGATTCTGGCTCCGGATAAGGTGTCCAATGTATCATCTATACGCGGTAATGGATAACTATCCTTCTTGGTGACATCGTTCAGTTTCCGATAGTCCACACAAAATCTCGTTGAATCATCTTTCTTTTGGACAAGTAACACATGTGAGCTCCATGGGCTTTTAGACTTCTCTGTGATTGAATCTCGTTCCATCTTCTTTATCAGTGTTTCTGCCTCTTGTTGCTTAGCAAGTGGTAATCGTCTTGGCGCCTGTCGAATTGGAAAAGCATTTCCTGTATCGATTCGATGTCGCACTATATTGGTTTTACCCATGTCGTTGTCGCTGACAGCAAAAACGTCGACAAATTGCTCTAGCACCTTTTCTGCTTTTTCTGCTAGAAGATGTTTACATAGCGAACAAATTATCTGCTTTCTTTCCAGATCCAGTGGCGTATTCTTTACTTTTACAGGCTGGCAACTTGGGATGCAGCTTACTCCCTGAGTCTAACCAATGACTGTTCCTCCACTTATTACCTTCGGTGAAGGGCTAACGTTCATTATTCTCACTGGTATCTTGGGCTGGAGTTTCACTAAAGTTCTTCCGCATAGCAATCCGTTCTTATTGAAATTGGTTGGCTCCACTATTCCTACTGTACTGTCCCCAAGATCACCGTTCACCTTGCCATAGATGATTTTCTCGCACATCGGTGGTATCTTCACTTTTTCTTCAGTAATGACTCTTAGCCCACCACTCTGGTTGTCATTTATTTGCAGAGGTACTTCCACATTACACCATGTTTACACGTGGTTCTTTAGATAAAGGGACATCTCGTGCTCTGTCATGAAATCCAAGCCCAATATGCATTTATCTGTAATTCTGGAAACAAGAAACGATGAGAAAACTGTATTCCTCCAAACATGACACTACAGAAGCACTCTCCTTATATTGCTACAACTTCATCTGTTACTGTCAACAAATTATAACGAAATACTTTTTCCACTTGACCTTTGAACACCACTTTGGAATTTACAACTGATCTGGAAGCTCCTGTATCCAAGGTAAACGTACATAGTTTTCCTTCTTACACATCACTAACAACCAAGCTGTTGCTGTCCTTTCCAAGTTTGGATATGCTCACCGTGACCTTGGGCTCTCTCCCCTCTTCCCCAGCTTACGCCCGTAAAACTGGTGTAACTTAGTTTTCTTGGTCTGCAACTACGAGTTAAGCTAGCTGCTGCACCCCATTCATCTGTGATGCGCCTATCTGCCGTAAATGTTCAGGCCTCTTAACACGATTCACAGGCTGTACTTTAGTTTGTACCAGTCTTGGCTCCTTGCAGTCACGCATGAAATGTCCAGGTTTCTGGCAAATCAAATATTTTGGACGAGAATTTGATGTGGAATTCCTGTCGTTCTGGAAGCGTCCAGTCTTTGATTTTCGAATCTTCTCATCAATGAGGGCTTCTATTTGTGTGATGTTCTCAGTTTCCAACTTGCGCAATCTAACTAATCAGTAGACAAACTGACTCTAGCTGCTTCGTATTCCAAGGCCGATGCCAACACTTCATTCATCGACTTTCCTCTGGCTGTTTTCCTCAAATGAAGTTTCAAGTGTTCAGTTTGGAATTTAACTGCTGATTTTGCTGCTCAAATTTTCTTTAGTTTTTCGCTATGCTGGTCCAACTTGTCACTAATTTGAAACTTCAAATCTTTCTTCAGACCTTGACTTTGCTTTTTTGTTATAGTGTACACACGCTAAAGCGGTTTGCACCCTTATAATGCTTAGCACAGCGTGGGCGGGCGGCGTGGGTTAGGAAATTAGGGAAAGGAAAGTATGAGATGTCTATGCACGCATGTCTTAAACGACTGCAGATCATACAAAAGCGGAAACACAGAATCAGGCAATTTATTTCACATAACTATCGTGCGGCTTAAGAAGGATAAAACAGCGACAGGCAGGAAAAATTCCTACGATGTTCAAGCGATTCAATTGTTTTCGCGATATGTACATCACCAATAAGTGTTAACGCGGTTTTTAACTCTGTCTAGTAGATGCAATGTGGGGGCACCTGCCCAGACAATACAATTGTATTCGAGTTTATGGCGAATATACGCCTTGTAAATAGAAGCCAGATCTAAAAGAGTGAAGTACATCTTGCACCGTTTTAGGAAACCTAAGCATCTCGCAGCATTTTTGGCATTGTTGTTGTTGACGCACATACTGAGAATTGAGAGTTTTTCAGTTTCTTTGATGCAAGATCCTTTCATGGATAAAGGTTGTGGGTTTAAATTACGCTTAGACGACAGAAGACAGCATTGGGTTTTAGAAGCGTTAAATTCAACTCTATTATGTAGTCCCCACCTTGTTATGCTGTCAAGGTTAACGTGCTCAACATACGTTGTTGTTCAAGTTCCACTTGTGACGAAGAGGGGCGTGCAGAAAGCGAGAAGTCATATGATAAGCTAAGAGTACTGTCGTCAGCAAAATAATGGATTGGATTAGAGGTGGTGAATAGGAGATCTTTAATAAAAATCAGAAAGAGTGTCGGGGATAAAACAGAGCCTTGAGGAACACCGGCGTTTATGCGGTGAACATTGGTGAACATCCGTCCAATACGACCTGGATTGAACGGTTAGAAAGGTAGTTACTTGTCCATTCGAGCAGGGTGTTATTAATTCCATAAGCATTCATTTTCGACAAAAGAGCTTGATGCCAGACTCTGTCAAATGCCTTGGAAATATCGAGTGCAACAACTTTACTTTCACCAAATTTGTGAATAGACTGGTTCCACTTTTCAGTTAGATAAGCCTTCAGGTTACCTGTAGAACGCTGCCTAGGAAAACCATACTGCTGGTCACTAAGGATTTCACGAGATTCAAGGTATTGCATAAGCTTACGGTTGCTCAGGGTTTCCATGACCTTGGAGAGTATAGATGTTAGCGCAATGGGTCGGTACGAGGAAAGAGATGACGTTTCGCCTTTTTAGGAACAGGCTGGATAAAGGCTGTTTTCCAATTTCTTGGGACGACTCCAGAAGAATAAGAGAAATGGAAAAGTCTGCGCAGCTTCCTGCTTTTCCCCTTTAACGACTTGTTGCAATCGAAGAAAAAACTCCTGCTTATTTCCGGCAGTGCTTAGACCTCGCCTTCCAAGCCAACGTTGAAGAACACCTCTTCAAAACTATAGCGGGAATGCCATCAGGCCCAGCAGATTTATGAATGTCATGATCATTTAATACTCTAGCCACTTGACGAGTACGAATGTAAATCTGTCCCATAGAAGATTCAACTCTTGCAAAAACAGGTGGAGACAATGCTCTATAAGGGACCGTAAAGCTAGCTGCGAAATGTGAAGCAAGCAGATTGGCGTTGTCTATAGAGCTGACTGTTGGAATGTCATTGTGAATGAGCGTTGGAATTGAAGACGAGGCAGTATTTTTAATTCGTTTCACGAATGACAAAAAGAGTTTAATTCCTTTGAAGAATTTTTTGTCTCAGTTGTTGGTCATAGTCGAATTTGGCGCGCTGTTCCAACTTCTCGTTTAATTTGGAACTCAATTATAAATTTATCTGTTTATTCTCCTGACTCTGTTGTCGCGATTGTTCACTTTGTCGGTTCAGCTTGCTGTTCATTTGCTCTCTATGCTGGTCAAACTTGAATTCTCCGCAGTGAACGCCACCTTTTATACTCATTGAGAATCTTCCAGAAACGTTCAGTCTTATAGACCGAAATATCGAGAAAATACCAGAAAATTGTAGCCTTATCACTTATTTACAAAAAACGATACTTATATGCAATGAGTCCTCTTCTAAAAATAGACTACATTTTCAATCATGTTCTTTAAAAAAAAACCGGGCAGACTGTTCAAACCGGTTTGACAACATTTTTGACCAGTACGTAATGATTCAAACTTACAGGCAGTTAAATTTCAAATTTCAAGTCTTAGTGCCTACATATGCTACATAAAAGTGCTTATTTTAAGAATACAGTATTTACATTGCGATTTATCTTAGGATTCTAATTTTATTATATGCGCTACTAACTTCTTTTCATAATAATACTCACGACTATTTTTAAGATTAGAAAGAATTGTAACGGACTTTGCTCCATAGCACTGCGCCGACAATTGCACAGTAATACTCGTGGCAACACACAGCGGTAAATTGGATATTTAACGAGAAAAGCAAAACACAAGAAATCATAATTAGAAAACAACAACATAGAACAAGAACAAGAACACGGTGCTTTGGTCTAGCATGCGGGAGGACGAACACACATTACGAACACGGGCATTAACACACAGTAGTATTTACTGAGTTGAAAATTTTCAGAAAATCTGACCAGCCAGGCAGCCAGATAGCAAACCAGCCAGCCAGCCACGGGCAAGCGAAGTTAATATAGAGAATTTAAAAGATGATAGATGATGAGAAGATGATACACTGTCATCTAATGATGATAGTGTAAAATTACCATTAGGTCCTTAAATGCTGACTAGTAAAAGCCGATAAATACCAGTTCCGCTTTTTCTTGCATTACACGCACCACACACGACGCGCGACACGCGTCACACGCAGAATATCAAAAATGCTGTGTGAGATGTAGCAATTCAGCACTCTAGGTCGTGTGGAAGGTCAAAAACTAACGACTTCACTTTTTGTTAACGCGTCACAAGTTAACGCGTAACAAGTTAACACTCGATTTCACTCCCCATAAAATGTTTTGAGTAATTTTTTTGTATATATTTTTTTTTTTTAAAGGACTCAATGCCAAGGGATAAGTCCCTGAATGACTTTCGTCACGGCAAAAAGTTGGGCTATGATCTTTATTAAAATTAAAAATTAAAAATTCGAAGGAATGTGAATTACAATATAACACATTCCTCACGTTTGTAACCGGTTTCAGATTATTTTCTCAGAATTATCTCTGATTCATTGAAAAAAGCAATACGAAAAAACGAACACGAAACTAAAACGATGCGAGTCCAAATACTTTTATCAATGAATCATGGTCAGGGAAAACTACAAAAAACCTTGACCAAGAAAATATTACAAAATAAACAAGAAATATTATAAATAATACAAAAAATACAATCAATAATAATTTTATTATATAAAATAATCATATCCTCTAATGAACACTACGGTCGTCCTTCAGGAAGTTGTTGACAGCTATTTTGAAGGCCTGTAAATTATAAGATTCGGGAAATACGGATTCGAGCAATTGATTCCAAATCGAAGTCACTCTCAGAACCGCGCTTTAAAACTTATTGGTGACGTACAAAACGCGAAAACAATCGAATCGCTTGAACATCGTAGGCATGTTTCCTGCATGTCACTGTTTTATCGCTTTTTCCACAAGCGGTGTTCAAAAGAAATATCCAGATGTATCCCGCCTATTCTCCAACCCAACTGCAGTCGCTTAAGACACGCGTGCATAGACATCTCATCCTTTCCTCTCCCTAATTTCCTAATGCCCACGCTGTGCTAAGCATTATAAGGATGCAAACCCCTTTAGCTTGTGTACATTATAAAAAAATATATGTGAAAATCGATTCTTAAGCTGTAAGCTCCAAAAAATTAAAAAGAAAAAAAAGTTTTTTTTTTAAATGTTGTGAGGTACATCTCACACATCAGCGTGTGTAATGCATGGAATAGTGGAACTGGTATATATCGGTTTCTACTAGTCAGAATTGAAAGGGGAGGTCTCAGAGGTTCCTTATCCTGTGAGTACCACCAGAAGGCCGATTTCGGTCGCAAATGAGTCTAGGTGAGATGTCATTTTCGTATATGTACGAGGTGTATAGCATACAATTTTATTGTTGTGTTATGTTTTTTCTTTCTTTGGGTTAGTGTAAATTTAATGACAGAAAGTAGTAAAATCTTGTACATAATTGCCGAATCGGTTCACTCTTGCCTCATGCAGTAGTCTAGCCACATGCTGGCATTTACGTGAAAAGTCTTTATCTGTCAAAATTGCTTATGAATAGTGCTGCTGCTAAATTGCAATCAAGGTATTATACTACTATTTCATTAGCCGCACTATTATACTACCTTAAACCTAATTATACTACTTTTATGAAGTAATTCTAAATCGAAACGATATCAAATTTATTTGATTTTTAGCAAAAAAATGGTTTCTTTTACAATTACATGTTATTAAGTCTGTAAATTTCTCTCCGAACTATCAATAATTATTATAAAGGAATTTTTACATTTCCCAAAAATTATATTGACCAAGAATGTATGTCAAAAAATAAACAAAACACAAATAACAAAATTTGGTATTTTATTTCAATTGATGCCTTTGCTTCCAAATTGAAAGCCAAATACTATTATATAATATACTAAGAAACCGACGAGTTTTTAAATTCTCTATATTAACTTTACTTGCCCGTGTGTTTGTGGGTTTGTGGGCTTGTGGATTTGTCATGGATTCTTGCGATCAATTTTTAACCCACTTCCAACAGCCCGATTTTATAGAAATTTGGCACACATGTGTATTTCCGGAGACAACACTTTTTTTTGAGGTCCCTCGGGTTGCGGGGTCGGGGGGCTCCCATACAAAAATTTACCCGATTTTCTTCAAAATTCACACATGTGTATACCCAATAAACAATACTTTTTCGAAAATTTGGTAGTGATCGGGTCCCGGGTTCGGCCGCAAGGCCCTTATAAATTTTTTAAATATCTATACTGGCATCAGATATTCGTCGCCCTTTATGCACTGTGTGCGGTGTGTGCTGCGCAGTCGGCTACGCTGCATGGTTTTGGTGGTAGAGAGAGAGAGAAATCTTAGCTCACGCACAAATGAACCCAGCAAATGAAACGAGACATAAATGTTTTATGCTTAATTTAACTTACATTTTTATTTACTGAATTTTATTTTTATTGATGTCGTTTTTTGTTGTCGATATCAACTTACAGATAGAACAACAAGTTTTCGCAATATTCTGTCATTTCGCGTTTTCATAAATTAGTTCAGAGCAGTCAAAGAGTTCTCAAGATAAATGTTCGTGTTTCTTATTTGCTCAGAGTATGAGCGTGCTCTAAGTGCTCAGAATAAAATGATCTGAGCATTTTCAATTTTAACATCTGATGTCAAATGTCTGTTTCGATGATTTTCTCCTACAATAAAAAAAAATGGCCCAGGATCGAGGGGCTCCCATATCAATTTCTGCTACACATAACATCTACTTACACCACAAACTTGCGGTTGTTCAGGAGTCTAGACTCATTTGCGACTGAAATCGGCCCCCAGGTCTTTGCGTCTGGGTGGTACTCCCAACGTACAAGACGGAACACATAACTACCGGGCGGGCTCTGTGGGCCTTCTGCTTCGTGTTCGTCTGGCTGGCGTTCGGCTTCTCGTCGTGCTGGCCAACGTTGTGCTTCTTGTTGGGCTGACGCCTCCGTCCTGCTGATGAGCGAGTGGTGTCTACCATTGCAGTAGCGGCAGGAACTCGCGGACGAGCATCCGGCAACGCTGTGTCTTGACTGCAGGCAGTTGAAGCAGACCTCCGTCGTCCTAGCGACATTGAGGCGCCGATACGCGAGGGCCATGGCAGTGTCCGCATCGGTTCTCTGGAACTGCAACGACGTGAGTCCGGGCAACGGGAAGCATCTTTGGTTGCCGTGATCCACCTGCCTGTTTTCGTCCAGATGTAGAAGGGAGCTGGATCTTTGTCGCCAAGCTGTAGGCCCGATGAGTCAAGAACTCGAGCATGCTGGTGAGAGTGGGAATCTCTTTGGCTTGGCAATGCATGCATCAACCTTATTGGGTCACTTTCGGCAAACGGGACCGTTAAAGCGTCCCAACTGGAGATTGGTTGTCTCATCACTCGTAGTGCACGGAGTGATTCTTGCACGGTATCCACGATCTGTAACAGGGCATTTGAACATTCATCCTGGGCTGCCTTCAGGTTTAGGATCCGAGAAACATGGGTCTCGCACAACAGTCGTGGGTTTATTAACCTCTCTTTGAGCTCACTCCAGAGCTCTTCGTAGCCGCCGGAGTAGATAATGCCGACCAGGCCGACGCTGCCATGCAGTGCCACGGCACGTAGCTTTTGGAGTTTTTAGGCGGGCGTCAGCTCCGTGTGGTGAAGTAGGTTTTCAAACGCGTCCTTAAACGCTAACCAAATGTGTAGTTGTCCATCGAATGTCGGGATTTGCACCGTCTCCAGCTTCATCTCCACCCATGGCACGGTTGTGCTGTGATGCTGCTGTGGCGAAACCGGCCCAATTTCCGCCATATCTTGCAGAGCTTTTTGACGTCTCCCCAAGACCACCATGACGTTGTTGAACTGCTCGTCCACGACTACCAGCAGATTATCATGAGCCTTAGCTATTGCATCGCTCACCAGCGCTATGTAGGCTGCCATGAAGTGTTCGTAATGCGCTTTTATCGAATGCTGTCTTAGGCGGATTTGCACCTCATCCAAATCCGTCACGTCCATATTGACGATGCGGTCGTGCACCCGCTTGATAGCGGTGCATGCGACAGTGCGTCGATTTAAATCGGCAATGTCAGATGTCACTCACTGCACTATGAGTAGTTATATTTGGTTCACAGTATAACAGTATGGCAATTAGCATTGTCAAAATAAGCAATATGACGTTAGCCTAGCCAACTGTGGCCGCACGCGCACATAACACGAAATTACCTTTTTGTTCCACTGAACGATGCAGGGGTAATTTATTTTGGTTTTGCTAGAAAACCCACAAAGTCAAACCAAAAACCTCGAATATAAAACCGTTTGACAAGTGTGTCCACACGAGCACAAATTTATACCCGTTTAAATTATTCGTCCTCACAGAAGGCACCAAAATGTCGGGTATTTAACTTTCGTTCTGGGGGTGTTTGAATTAAAGAATGATGTACCTTGCGTTTACTAAAATGTAGACCAAGTCTGCCTTAGCAAATATGCCACCAGACTACATCGCAACGGAGCGATGTGCGGGTGTCCACCCACAGTGCCCAGTAGATGAGTGGACGACGATAAACAGCACAAGCAGTGAATCGTTGCGATGCCAGCGAATTCGCCCTTCGGGCTTGCAATAATACTGTTCTATGGAAATTCTGGAATACGGTAATTTGGGACTGGAATTTCTGGAACTAAGCCATTTCTCAAGCGATTTTTATGAAGTTCGGTAGGCAGGACTAATATGCAACAATAAGATTTGTTCCTATTCATCATCATATTTGGCTCTACAACCGGTGTCCAGCCCTGGCTTCCCACAACAAATCTCTCCACCGATCCCGATTTCGAGCCGATGTCATCCAGTTTCGTTTCGCTTATGTTCTATATCCCCTTGTGGGTCCTTGGGCCTCTACTACGCCTAGGCGCCATCGCGTGCGGTTCCCGGCAATGAGCTTCAGCTCTCTCCAACTCTTTCCCAATTGCCGTGACTCCTCCTCAACTGTTCTGCGCCATGTTTTTCTCGGACGACCCGTTCTTCTACCATCCGGAGATAACGGATTCCATTGTATAACGTAGTTTGCAATGGAACTGTCGCCTTTTCGGAGTGTGTGACCAATCCACTGCCACTTCCGTCGTTGGATGGTTTTTTGGTTCCTGACCAGTTCTCTGGTAAAGATGTTCGTTAGAGATACGGTTAGGCCAGAAAACCCTTAAGTTTTTCCGTAGGCACCTATTTACGAACGTTTGTAGTCTTTTTGTGATAGTAGCGGTAACCTTCCAAGTGCTGCACCCATACAACAGCACAGATTCAACATTTGCGCGGAACAGTCGCAGCTTGGTGTTTAAGCTGATCGCATTGCTTCGCCATATCATGGACATCAAGCACCGATTTTGCTTTGCCGATTCGGTTGACAATGTCCTGTTCGGTTCCACCTTCGGTCGAGAATATACTCCCAAGATATTTGAAACTCTCTACTCTCTCTACCGGCTGTCCAGCAATGTTAACTTGAGTTACTGAGTTAGTGCCGAGGTTGATGATTTTTGTTTTGGCAGTATTAATCCTTAAACCCGCATTTGCCTCCCTCTCCACATTTGTTGTCAATTGGTGCAGCTCCATAATTCAGTGACAGAGTAAACAAACGTCGTTAGCGGAATCCAGATGTTTGAGTTGAGATGTAAGAGTCCAACGGATTCCTCCGTTTCCAGTAGATAAAGCTGCGCGAAGTACATCGCTAATCACCAACAAAAAAAGTATCGGCGATAGAATGCAACCTTGTCGTACCCCACTTAGGATCTCGAATTCCTCTGACAGCTTTCCTCTATGCAGCACATGACATTTAGAGCCATCATAGGTTGCTTTAATAATAGCTATTAGTTTATCGGGTATACCTCTCCTGCGCCAGGCGAGCCAGATAAACTGTCTGTTGACACTGTCAAACGCCTTCTCAAAATCGATGAACAGCAGTTGCAGTGGTGACCGGAATTCAACGCACTGTTCAATAATGATCCGCAGGGTGCTTATGTGGTCTACGCAGGAGTTTCCAGTGCGGAAACCTGCTTGTTCGGCATCGAGTGTATCTTCCAGATGTTCCTTAATTCGCTCAAGTACTACTTGGGCTATTACCTTTGCAACTACAGGAAGAACGCAAATGACTCTCCAGTTTTAGCACTCCATAAAACTACCTATTTTAGGAAGCTTGACAATCATTCTTTTCTTCCACTCGTCGGGGAAACTTTCTGCCCGGCTTCTTCCAACAATACTTTCCGCTCCAGATGTGAAACATTTTTCACAGCCTTCCAATGTTCCTGGATGGTTGTCGGCAGTGAGCTGCTGATTGCTTCCACTCCTTGCGATAAATGATCCCTTAATTGTTGGCGTACTGAGGGGAGCTTTAGCCGGCCGATGTTATACCTAGGCATTCGGATGATATTGCGGATTTTTTGAACTGATGCAGTACGTAAATGGACAGTAGCTACCATAAGGTAATGATCCCGTACCATGCCCATGTCGGCTCCTCGCCTGTTTCTGACGTCTAAAAGACAGCTCCTAAAACGTCGGCTGATCGCCACATGGTCGATTTGGTTGGATGATGATTGCCTGTTGGTTGACACCCAGCTGACCTTGTGGCAGGTCTTATGCTCAAACATGGTGCCTCCTATAACAAGGTTGTTGGTGTTGCAGAAATCAACAAATCTTTCACCATTGTCATTTCGTTCGCCGAGGCCGTGCTTCCCAATCACATGCTTGAGTCCTTCATTGTCGTTGCCAACCTTGGCATTCAAATCCCCCATCACGATGACGATATCTCCGTTCGGCGTTGCGTTGAATACAGCGTTTAGTTGATTGTAGAAGTTGTCCTTTTCATACTCAGTCGAGGGATTCGTTGGGGCGTAGCACTGTATGATCGTGACGCGCCGTACTCTAGTCCGAATTCATCTAGTCTGAATTCATCATTGTATTATTAAACTCAACCTTTTGTTCTTGTTTCATTAAATCTGTTTTAAGTCTTACAATCTAATATATAAATAAAATTGAAATCATAACGTTTGGCGACGAGGATTATGGACGAAAACGCGCTTAAAAGAGTCCTTAAGCAATAGCAAGAATGGATGGAAAAGCTGATGGAGAATAACAAGAAGACGATGGAAGAGGTTATCAAAGCGGCAAGTTCTAATCAAGTGTCATCCAACGCAATTCCACAATTTCGAGCTTTTGATGGACAGAAAGATAAGTTGGAAACCTACATCTTTCAGCTCCAACAGCACTTTTCTGCTCACGGTATCGAACACGATAATTTAAAGAAAGCATATTTTCTTTCCTCATGTGGTACTTTTATCAATGAGTTGCTCAATAAATTAATAGAAACAGATAGCGTAAGTACACATTCATTTAAAGACATAATTGGTAAACTAACAAAACACTTTGAACAAAAATTACATGTGCTGGCATCTCGCTGTAATTTCTTACGGCACAAAAGGACGTCGGGCCAGTCATACGGAGACTGGATAGCTGATCTTAGAGGGCTAGCAAGGCAGTGCAGTTTTGTTTGCACAAATGAGAGCTGCAAAAAATCATATGCGGAGTTCGTGATAAGAGATATGATCACATTCTACACCCCCCATGATCATGTCAGATCAGCAGCGACGCAGAAGAAAAACCCTACGTTGGAAGAAGTGGAGGCTATAGCAGCTGCCTTCGAGTAAACACAAATAGCATCAAACATAATGAAGAATACTAGTAAAGAAGCTACAGCGACAACAACACATGAAGTAAATCAGGTGACAATGAAGGAATCACGTTTCGGCAACCAAAGTAAGTCAAATACAGAAAATTATTCAGATCGCAAATCATGTATTAACTGTGGAGTCAATCATGATCGTAGTCAGTGCAGGCATTTAGATTCGGTTTGTGATCTATGCTATCGTAAAGGTCATATAAGCAATTTGTGCTTAAGTGGTAGTCAAAGAATTAGACCGGCAAGGTGGTATAGAGAAGAGTCTCGTCATCGCGCCATGAACCGTGGTCGTTCAAGTTAAAGGCATCAGGGCAATTTTTACAATAACAGACAACAGAGTGTGCATTCAGTGTACAGTACAGCAAACAACGAGCATGTAAGTCAGACAAAGAAAGATGTTTCGACAGTACATGCAGTAGAATCTTGGTTTAGTGGAAATAAGCAAACCGAGACCGATAGAAGGGGAAATAAGATGTTTATATCTTTCACAGTTAATGACAGACACATGCAATTCCAAGCTGATACTGGAGCAACCTACTCCATTGTTGGTGATGACGGATACGAGAAATTAGGAAGGCCAACTTGTAGGAAAACGACAAAGGTTCTCAAATCGTATGGTGGTGAGAATATTCCAATTCGTGGTGTAATTCAGGTGAAGGTGATGATGAAAGGTAAAGTGACAGAATTACCACTTTTAGTCGCTGACAGCTCCAAAGGTAGTAATATTTTAGGGCTCGATTGGTTTGCTGCGCTCAAGTTTTGCGTAGGCTCAGCTGACAATGAAGTTAACTTTTTGTCATCAACGTCAGATTCGGTAGACAAATTGCAAGCTGATGCAAAGCTGCTTTGTGATAGGCATCATAAGGTGTTTAATAATACTTTAGGCTGCAGTAAATTATTTAAAGCTCGCGTAAGTTTGAAAGAAAGTGCTCAACCAAAATATTTTAAATATCGCCCACTGCCGTTTTCACAAAAGGCCGCTGTCAAAGCTGAACTTAACCGATTGGAAGAATTAAATATATTGAAGCCAATTCAGACGTGTCAATGGGCTGCTACCATTGTTGTGGTTCCCAAGCCTAACGGATCAGTTCGCATATGTGCCGATTTTAAAGCTTCTTTAAATCCACAACTGGAAGTACACGGGTATCCCTTTCCAAGGTTTGAAGAGTTGTGTCATCAGCTGCATGGTTGTCAATTTTTCACGAAGATTGATCTTGAACCAATATCTGTACGGTCGTGAATTTGAACTCATCACGGACCACAAGCCCCTAATCACAATTTTTCATCCAAATAAAAAACTGCCTGAAATGACTATCCACAGATTGCAAAGGTATGCTATAATTCTTATGACCTACAACTACAAAATACGATACCGGTCTACAAAACAGCACTGCAACGCTGACTGCTTATCTAGATTGCTGGTTGGGCCTGACACGAAATTTGACGAAGAAGAACAAGACGGGGTAGGTGTTGACACGGTATATAATGCGGTATTGGAAAACGTCCCGATCACAAGCAATACTGTAGCTGAAGCCTCTGCCCAGGACAGCACCCTTCAAAGCGTTTTAAAAACATTCAGATTTCGTTCTTCGTGTGTCAATATAAAACATTAACAATGGCAAATGAAAATATACTTAGACCTCCGGTGCTTAATGCACTAGACACATCCAAATTCCCCTAACATTAACCATCCAATGAGTTTAACACAGGAACTTCAAACAATTATAACTTCAATTGTTAGCCAAGTCATTAATTCGGAAGGACGAAGCATGATCCAAAACATGCTAAATCCGAATACGGATATTTCCAGAGGAATCGACCAAACGATAAACCCTGAACATCAGTCCAATTTATCGGAACTTGATAAGATCTCGGACGTTGTTCGCTGTCTCAGAGAGTTCTCTGGTCAGCCAGGCGAGTTCAGCTCATGGAAAAAGAGCGTGGATCGTACTATTCGACTTTACGAGTCAATTAAAGGTACACCAAAATACTTCGGCGTTTTAAACGTCTAAAAAAAAAATTGTAGGAAATGCGGATATCGCCTTAGAATCCTACAATACACTCCTTAATTGGGAGTGTATATCGCGTTGCCTTACATTGCATTACGCAGACAAGCGTGATTTGGGAACACTGGAATACCAGATGATATCCTTAGTGCAATTCTGTACAAGGCTTTTATCAAGAAGTGTATTCACACTTGTCTTTGATTCTAAATAAAATCAGTTGCATGGAAGTTGGCCAAGAAGCAATCTACTTACAAAAAATTATAGAGACAAAGCTTTGGACACCTTCGTACGTGGTCTAAAAGGAGACTTGCCTAGGCTCCTCGGAATTCGTGAACCTGTTGACCTTTCACAAGCCCTCTACCTATGTCTAAAATTGGAGAACCAGAATTATAAGTCCATCTATGCCATAAACCACCAGGGAATATCGAGAAAACCACAGTACCATCACCCAAATCCTCCAACACTTCCTCCGCGAAGATCTAATAACAATTTAAATCTTCGAAGAAATAACATCCCTTTATTTCCCACAACTTGCATATATTCCACAACCAACTAATAATTTTAATAACAGACCCACTCAATTTAACAACACCCCATTCCAAACCCAATATTCATATCGCAATTACCAACCCAACCAAAATCAAGGAAACTTTATGCGACCACCGCCTAGACGACATCCTCGACCAGAACCGATGGACACAAGCACCATTCAGTCGCGCGCAGTTAATTATACTAATCGACCCCAAGGAAATTGGCAACCTGCAACCAAAAGACCCAACTGGACAACCCAACGACCTACACCAAATAAAATGCAAAGAACTTTCCACACGACAACCCAAGTAGCGCATTAGGAGACGGAAACTCCGACCAAACTCTTGCTGAATACTTGGGAACAATAGGTGACTTACAGGAATATGAATATCAAGAACCCAATATTATAAATCCCAATAACACCGAAATCTTCCTCGAAGCTCAAGACATTCATTTTTTAGATTGAACAGCTCTTCGCTTCCATATTTTGAACACCGAACGAAGAGCGGAAACACACTAAAAGTTTTAATCGATGCAGATTCTAATAAGAACTATATTCACCCGAACTGTGTAAATAAAACTAGAATCAGAAGCATTTCTATATGTAGATGACATAATCATCTACGGATGCAGTCTAAACCATCACAATGAAAATTTGATTAGAGTACTAGATAGATTGAAACACTACAATTTAAAACTAAACCCAGACAAATGTTGTTTTTTACGACCAGAAGTAGTGTATCTTGGTCATCTAATCACCAAGGACGGCGTACAAACAGACCCCGCAAAATTCAAAACAATCAATGAATACCCCATACCAAAAAACGCAGACGACACAAGAAGATTCATAGCATTTTGTAACTATTACCGACGTTTCATACCAAA
This sequence comes from Nephrocerus scutellatus, assembly GCA_947095585.1. NCBI lineage: Eukaryota > Metazoa > Arthropoda > Insecta > Diptera > Pipunculidae > Nephrocerus > Nephrocerus scutellatus. The sequence continues at coordinate 56,830,816 of OX352765.1, forward strand.
TTTTGCAGACATAGCAACAGACTTAAACGTATTACTAAAAAAGAACACAAAATTCAACTGGACACCAGAATGTCAAACCGCATTTAATACACTAAAAGAAAAGCTCATTAAACCACCAATTCTGCAATACCCAAACTTCGATAAACCATTCATTTTAACAACTGACGCCTCAAATTTTGCTTTAGGTGCAGTACTTTCACAAGGCGAAATTGGCAAAGACCTACCTATATCGTATGCCAGTAAGTCACTGCAAAAACACGACCTAAACAAACCCGTCATTGAGAAAGAACTCCTTGCAATACATTGGAGTATAAACTTTTTTAAACCATACCTATACGGTAGAAGATTTACTGTAGTGACGGACCACAGACCTTTGGTATCACTGTTTACGCACAGTAACCCATCATCAAAAATGACAAGAATACGATTAGACTTATGTGACTATGATTTTGAAATAGTCTACAAACAAGGAAAATTGAACACGAACGCGGATGCATTATCGCGAATACAACTAGACTCGGATATATTAAAGGAGATGATACCGCATAAAATAGATGAAAAAGCCAAGAAAGCATTAATAATTACAAGGGGAATGACCAAAAACGATAAGAAAGAGAATAGTACGGAGAAATGCAGCTCTCAACAGAAGTCTGATCAACTTCAAATGTGGGAATGCACATCCATAAATGAGATAAAGAACATGAGGAAATTAAAATTTAATGTCGACAAAAATATAAAAAACTGCAGAATAAGTATTGAAAATAATTATGTACACGTAAGTTGCAGCGATAAATCAGCGAATCCAGATTCGACTCTGAGAAAGCTTGCACAAAGAATGGAAAAAGAAAATATTAAAAACCTAGCGCTAGGATATGACGATAATATATTTAAAGTGTACACAAAAGAAGAATTAAAGAAAGCATATGGAAATATAAAGATAAATAACAGAAATCCTCATCTGAACATACTAATATATATCGCCCCCATACAAGTAAATGATGATTTAACAAAGTACAAATTAATTTACGAATTTCATAATTCGACACATGGCGGACATCTCGGAGTCAGAAAAACCATTATAAAACTAAAACAAAGATACAACTGGAAAAACTTGGCTCAAATGGTCAAGAAATTCATAACCAATTGCGAACTCTGTGCCAGAAATAAACAGACACAACACACAAAAGAACCTCTGACAGTTACAGACACTCCTAACACTAGTTTTGAAATAGTATCTATAGACACAGTAGGACCATTAAGAATATCAAACGGTTTTAGATATATTCTGACAATGCAATGCGAACTTACAAAATTCGTTATTGCATACCCAATGACATCTAAAGACGCAATCTCAACAGCAAAAACAATAGTTGAACAGTTTATTCTAAAATACGGACACTTTAAGATACTCAAATCGGAACTATTAAGAAACATATGTTCACTGCTGGAAATAAAACAAACATTTTCCACACCATACCATCATCAGACAATAGGAGCACTTGAACGTAACCACAGAGTACTAAACGAATTTTTACTGAACTTTGTAAATGACAATGAATGGGACAGATGGATACCATACTTTACATTCGCATACAACACAACTCCACATATCGACACAGGCTACACGCCATATGAAATTATATACGGCAAATTAGCAAGACTACCCTCAGACAAATTCGAAACCAATGACAAAATATACAATTTTGATGACTATACAAGCGAATTACGAGTAAGACTTAACACAGCACTAAAACGTGCAAAAGATTTAACAACAAAAGTCAAAATGAGAAGATCAGCAAACAATAATGTAAATACCAATAAATTATATGTAAATATAGGAGATCTAGTATTAGTTAAAGTTGAAAATAGAAGAAAAAATCATAGTCCATACAAAGGACCATATACAGTAATAGATAAGAAAGGTGTAAATACTACTATTAATCAAAATGGCATAATAACTGTACTACACAATACCCAATTAAAACCATACAAAGCACAAATTTAACATTATAAACTGTATCTATATTTTAAGTACAATTAATGACTAGATGTAACCTTAGTATTCATCCAAAATTTTTCTTTTTATAATAAAATAAAAAATTTTTCAATTAAAGGGTGAGGGTGTAGTGTACCAACGCATGCGTCACATCGATACATGCACCCTACCAATTAACAATAAAACATTTCAATGCCAATACCATACAGTCATCACTACATAGTCTAAGAATAGTCGTAAGATACAAAGTATTAAACAATAAAATTGTTGCATTGTACAATACAAATATCACTACACAGCTCGCACAAGCATTATATGAACAGAGAGTTCACCATTAGGGTGACTCACTAATAAATGTCACCTAGGCAATTATAATCAATAGTTTATGACTCTGTGCGCTACCTCTACAAAGTAGGCCAAGCGCACCGAAATCAAATTTAGAGCAATAGTGTTACTTTGTTTTAATACAAACTCTTTGTTACTTCCTATCTTGACCATAAGAATCTATGTTAGAATTTAAGTATAAAAGGGCCAGCTATTTGAATAAAAGATACAGAATTAATTTATCAATCAAACTCATCGGCATTTTTAATTCTCTGCGATCTTCTGCTTTTGCTTCTTGCAAATAAAGCAATAGAAGATAGGACTAGGCGCAACTAATGCGAGTCCTAAACTCTGCTCAAATAATCTTCGCTGCTTGCCAGGATCTCTTGTTATCCTTTTTAATTTTTGAAAGCATAAAGCTTATACATATATATATATATAGCAGTAAAAGTTATACCCTGCATATTACACACCAGTTAGGCCAACTTTATTACACTACTGTTAAAGGTGAAATAAGGACAAACTATGAAAACCCATTTATTCGAAAAGCTACCTATACCCAATGGCATTAAAGGATGAGGTAAAAAAACAGATTTAACAACTCCTAACCGATGGTATAATCCGACCTTCACGGTCACCCTATAATGCTCCCATATGGGTTGTACCAAAAAAACTCGACGCCTCCCGTGAAAAAAAGTACAGAATGGTAATAGACTTTAGGAAATTGAATGCAGTTACAATTCCTGACCGTTACCCAATTCCGGAGACAAATGAAGTACTTGCCCAATTGGGAAAGAATAAATTGTTTTCTGTTATTGACCTTAAAAGCGGATTCCATCAAATTCCGTTAAAAGAAAGCGATATTGAAAAAACCGCTTTCTCGGTAAACAATGGCAAATACGAATTCGTAAGACTTCCATTTGGTCTCAAGAATTCTCCGTCAATATTCCAAAGAGCACTCGACGATATATTGCGCGACTACATAGGAAAAATTTGCTATGTCTACATTGAAGATATAGTCATCTTCAGCAAGGATGTTCAAACCCATCTCGAAAACCTAGAAACAATTTTCTGTACATTGCAAAAAGCAAATATGAAAGTACAACTTGACAATGTGAGTTTTTAAAAACGGAAGTTGAATTCCTGGGTTTTATTGTATCACCTGACGGAATTAAAACAAATCCTGCGAAGGTAGCAGCAATAATGAAATTTCCCTGTCCAAGAACAAGAGTTTTACCGGCGATTTATTAAAGACTACGCCAAATCGGCAAAACCCCTCACATCCCTCTTAAGGGGGGAAGACGGACGTTCGTCCAAACACAATTCAAGCAAAAAGCGTATTCACCTCAACGAAGGAGCCATTAATGCATTCAATAAAATAAAAAATTCAGTTACAACAGAAGACGTAATGCTCACTTACTCCGACTACAATAAAGAATTCCATCGCACCACCGATGCTTCAGACTATGCAATCGGTGCCGTGTTAGCACAGGACAACAAACCGATAATGTTCATATCAAGAACACTAAGCAATGCAGAAGAACACTACGCTACAAACGAAAAAGAAATGCTTGCTATTATCTGGGCCCTTAAAACTCTGAGAAATTACCTGTATGGCTCCGCAAAAATTCAAATCCTTACAGACCATCAACCCTTGACATATGCAGTAACAAAAGCACTAATAATAAAATATAACGATGGAAGGCAATACTTCTTGAAGAATATAATTATACACTGAAGTATAAGCCAGGTAAAATGAACGTCGTAGCTGATGCATTGTCGAGACCTCCTCGCCAATACCAAATTAACTCAATGACACAACATAGTGACGAAAGCTCAGGTCAAAATTTAATACAAATAGCTAAAGAACCAATTAACGTATTTATGAATCAGCTTTTCCTAGATCTAGATAATCCTTCCACTTACCAATTCAAAATTATCTTCCCTACCTATCACCGCCATATCATAACTGAACCTGAATACTCAGAAGAAAAGTTAATAAATATTTTTAAACGTTATTTAAACCCATCAGTTATCAACGGATTAAAAACAGACGAAAGAACTTTAGGCCTTATACAAGAAATTTACACTAAACATTTTAGTCAATACCGAATACGATTTGCTCGGAAGATGGTAACTGATGCACCCTATAAAGTACAATGCTACCAACTATGCGATGTTAAAACAAAATTAAGCTGGCTATGGTAGCACGACGGCATCATCATCATGCGAGCGGTCATTTCTACTTTGGCTGCTTACAGAAACACTTCTGAATTCATCATTCTTTATGTCCTGTATCCCCTTATGGGTCCTAGGGCCTCTACTACGCCTACGCGCCATCGCGTGCGGTTCCTGGCAATGAGCTTCAGCTCTCTCCAACTCTTCCCCAATTGCCGTGCCTCCTCCTCAACTGTTCTGCGCCATGTATTTCTCGGACGACTCGTTCTTCTACCATCCTGAGATAACGGGTTCCATTGCATTGCGTAGTTTGCTATGGAACTGTCGCCTTTTCGGAGTGTATGACCAATCCACTGCCACTTCCGTCGTTGGATGGTTGTGCCTATTGGTTCCTGACCCGTTCTCTGGTAAAGATGTTCGTTAGAGATACGGTTAGGGCAGAAAACCCTTAAGATGTCCCGTAGGCACCTATTTACAAATGTTTGTAATCTTTTTGTGATAGTAGCGGTCACCTTCCAAGTGCTGCACCCATACAACAGCACAGATTCAACATTTGAGCGGAACAGTCGCAGCTTGGTGTTTAAGCTGATCGCATTGCTTCGCCATATCATGGACATCATTCCAAACACCGATTTTGCTTTGCCGATTCGGTTGGCAATGTCCTGTTCGGTTCCACCTTCGGTCGAGACAATACTCCCAAGATATTGGAAACTCTCTACTCTCTCTACCGGCTGTCCAGCAATGTTAACATGAGTAACTGAGTTAGTGCCGAGGTTGATGATTTTGGTTTTGGCAGTATCTCAACAGCAAAAACAATAGTTGAACAGTTTATTCTAAAATACGGACACTTTAAGATACTCAAATCGGAACTATTAAGAAACATATGTTCACTGCTGGAAATAAAACAAACATTTTCCACACCATACCATCATCAGACAATAGGAGCACTTGAACGTAACCACAGAGTACTAAACGAATTTTTACTGAACTTTGTAAATGACAATGAATGGGACAGATGGATACCATACTTTACATTCGCATACAACACAACTCCACATATCGACACAGGCTACACGCCATATGAACTTATATACGGCAAATTAGCAAGACTACCCTCAGACAAATTCGAAACCAATGACAAAATATACAATTTTGATGACTATACAAGCGAATTACGAGTAAGACTTAACACAGCACTAAAACGTGCAAAAGATTTAACAACAAAAGTCAAAATGAGAAGATCAGCAAACAATAATGTAAATACCAATAAATTATATGTAAATATAGGAGATCTAGTATTAGTTAAAGTTGAAAATAGAAGAAAAAATCATAGTCCATACAAAGGACCATATACAGTAATAGATAAGAAAGGTGTAAATACTACTATTAATCAAAATGGCATAATAACTGTACTACACAATACCCAATTAAAACCATACAAAGCACAAATTTAACATTATAAACTGTATCTATATTTTAAGTACAATTAATGACTAGATGTAACCTTAGTATTCATCCAAAATTTTTCTTTTTATAATAAAATAAAAATTTTTTCAATTAAAGGGTGAGGGTGTAGTGTACCAACGCATGCGTCACATCGATACATGCACCCTACCAATTAACAATAAAACATTTCAATGCCAATACCATACAGTCATCACTACATAGTCTAAGAATAGTCGTAAGATACAAAGTATTAAACAATAAAATTGTTGCATTGTACAATACAAATATCACTACACAGCTCGCACAAGCATTATATGAACAGAGAGTTCACCATTAGGGTGACTCACTAATAAATGTCACCTAGGCAATTATAATCAATAGTTTATGACTCTGTGCGCTACCTCTACAAAGTAGGCCAAGCGCACCGAAATCAAATGTAGAGCAATAGTGTTACTTTGTTTTAATACAAACTCTTTGTTACTTCCTATCTTGACCATAAGAATCTATGTTAGAATTTAAGTATAAAAGGGCCAGCTATTTGAATAAAAGATACAGAATTAATTTATCAATCAAACTCATCGGCATTTTTAATTCTCTGCGATCTTCTGCTTTTGCTTCTTGCAAATAAAGCAATAGAAGATAGGACTAGGCGCAACTAATGCGAGTCCTAAACTCTGCTCAAATAATCTTCGCTGCTTGCCAGGATCTCTTGTTATCCTTTTTAATTTTTGAAAGCATAAAGCTTATACATATATATATATATAGCAGTAAAAGTTATACCCTGCATATTACACACCAGTTAGGCCAACTTTATTACACTACTGTTAAAGGTGAAATAAGGACAAACTATGAAAACCCATTTATTCGAAAAGCTACCTATACCCAATGGCATTAAAGGATGAGGTAGAAAAACAGATTTAACAACTCCTAACCGATGGTATAATCCGACCTTCACGGTCACCCTATAATGCTCCCATATGGGTTGTACCAAAAAAACTCGACGCCTCCCGTGAAAAAAAGTACAGAATGGTAATAGACTTTAGGAAATTGAATGCAGTTACAATTCCTGACCGTTACCCAATTCCGGAGACAAATGAAGTACTTGCCCAATTGGGAAAGAATAAATTGTTTTCTGTTATTGACCTTAAAAGCGGATTCCATCAAATTCCGTTAAAAGAAAGCGATATTGAAAAAACCGCTTTCTCGGTAAACAATGGCAAATACGAATTCGTAAGACTTCCATTTGGTCTCAAGAATTCTCCGTCAATATTCCAAAGAGCACTCGACGATATATTGCGCGACTACATAGGAAAAATTTGCTATGTCTACATTGAAGATATAGTCATCTTCAGCAAGGATGTTCAAACCCATCTCGAAAACCTAGAAACAATTTTCTGTACATTGCAAAAAGCAAATATGAAAGTACAACTTGACAATGTGAGTTTTTAAAAACGGAAGTTGAATTCCTGGGTTTTATTGTATCACCTGACGGAATTAAAACAAATCCTGCGAAGGTAGCAGCAATAATGAAATTTCCCTGTCCAAGAACAAGAGTTTTACCGGCGATTTATTAAAGACTACGCCAAATCGGCAAAACCCCTCACATCCCTCTTAAGGGGGGAAGACGGACGTTCGTCCAAACACAATTCAAGAAAAAAGCGTATTCACCTCAACGAAGGAGCCATTAATGCATTCAATAAAATAAAAAATTCAGTTACAACAGAAGACGTAATGCTCACTTACCCCGACTACAATAAAGCATTCCATCGCACCACCGATGCTTCAGACTATGCAATCGGTGCCGTGTTAGCACAGGACAACAAACCGATAATGTTCATATCAAGAACACTAAGCAATGCAGAAGAACACTACGCTACAAACGAAAAAGAAATGCTTGCTATTATCTGGGCCCTTAAAACTCTGAGAAATTACCTGTATGGCTCCGCAAAAATTCAAATCCTTACAGACCATCAACCCTTGACATATGCAGTAACAAAAGCACTAATAATAAAATATAACGATGGAAGGCAATACTTCTTGAAGAATATAATTATACACTGAAGTATAAGCCAGGTAAAATGAACGTCGTAGCTGATGCATTGTCGAGACCTCCTCGCCAATACCAAATTAACTCAATGACACAACATAGTGACGAAAGCTCAGGTCAAAATTTAATACAAATAGCTAAAGAACCAATTAACGTATTTATGAATCAGCTTTTCCTAGATCTAGATAATCCTTCCACTTACCAATTCAAAATTATCTTCCCTACCTATCACCGCCATATCATAACTGAACCTGAATACTCAGAAGAAAAGTTAATAAATATTTTTAAACGTTATTTAAACCCATCAGTTATCAACGGATTAAAAACAGACGAAAGAACTTTAGGCCTTATACAAGAAATTTACACTAAACATTTTAGTCAATACCGAATACGATTTGCTCGGAAGATGGTAACTGATGCACCCTATAAAGTACAATGCTACCAACTATGCGATGTTAAAACAAAATTAAGCTGGCTATGGTAGCACGACGGCATCATCATCATGCGAGCGGTCATTTCTACTTTGGCTGCTTACAGAAACACTTCTGAATTCATCATTCTTTATGTCCTGTATCCCCTTATGGGTCCTAGGGCCTCTACTACGCCTACGCGCCATCGCGTACGGTTCCTGGCAATGAGCTTCAGCTCTCTCCAACTCTTCCCCAATTGCCGTGCCTCCTCCTCAACTGTTCTGCGCCATGTATTTCTCGGACGACTCGTTCTTCTACCATCCTGAGATAACGGGTTCCATTGCATTGCGTAGTTTGCTATGGAACTGTCGCCTTTTCGGAGTGTATGACCAATCCACTGCCACTTCCGTCGTTGGATGGTTGTGCCTATTGGTTCCTGACCCGTTCTCTGGTAAAGATGTTCGTTAGAGATACGATTAGGCCAGAAAACCCTTAAGATGTCCCGTAGGCACCTATTTACAAATGTTTGTAATCTTTTTGTGATAGTAGCGGTCACCTTCCAAGTGCTGCACCCATACAACAGCACAGATTCAACATTTGAGCGGAACAGTCGCAGCTTGGTGTTTAAGCTGATCGCATTGCTTCGCCATATCATGGACATCATTCCAAACACCGATTTTGCTTTGCCGATTCGGTTGGCAATGTCCTGTTCGGTTCCACCTTCGGTCGAGACAATACTCCCAAGATATTGGAAACTCTCTACTCTCTCTACCGGCTGTCCAGCAATGTTAACATGAGTAACTGAGTTAGTGCCGAGGTTGATGATTTTGGTTTTGGCAGTATTAATCTTCAAACCCGCAACATTTGCCTCCCTCTCCACATTTGTTGTCATTTGGTGCAGCTCCATAATTCTATGTGAGAGTAAACAAACGTCGTCAGCGTAATCTAGATGTTTGAGTTGAGATGTAAGAGTCCAACGAATTCCTCCGTTTCCAGTAGATAAAGCTGCGCGAAGTACATCGCTAATCACCAACAAAAAAAGTATCGGCGATAGAATGCAACCTTGTCGTACCCCACTTAGGATCTCGAATTCCTCTGACAGCTTTCCTCTATGCAGCACATGACATTTAGAGCCATCATAGGTTGCATTAATAATAGCTATTAGATTATGGGGTATACCTCTCCTGCGCAAGGCGAGCCAGATAAACTGTCTGTTGACACTGTCAAACGCCTTCTCAAAATCGATGAACAGCAGGTGCAGTGGTGACCGGAATTCAACGCACTGTTCAATAATGATCCGCAGGCTGTTTATGTGGTCTACACAGGAGGATCCAGTGCGGAAACCTGCTTGTTCGGCATGGAGTGTATCTTCCAGATGTTCCTTAATACGTTCAAGTACTACTTTGGCTATTACTTTTGCAACTGCAGGGAGAACGCAAATGCCTCTCCAGTTTTTGCACTCCATAAGACTACCTTTTTTAGGGAGCTTGACAATCATTCCCTTCTTCCACTCTTCGGGGAAACTTTCTACCTCCCAAGCTCTCTCTACAAGAGGATATAAAAGCTCCGCTGATGTCGTTGGAGCTGCACGCAGAAGCTCTGCGGGTATACCATCTAGTCCTACCGACTTGTTGTTCTTTAGTGCGTTAATCGCGGTAGCGATCTCGTCTTTACTGGGAGTTGAGGTGCGAATTCGGGAAATTGTTACTTCCGGCATTTCCGTTTGATTTAGGTGCATATCGTTAGCAAATACACGGTTAAGGACCGTAGAGAAATGCTCCTTCCATCGCTTGAGCTGATCCTCATCTAAAACGAGTACGGTACCATCTAGGCCATTCACCGGATGTTGGCTAGAGCGGTGACCACCTATCAGCTCTTTGGTGATTCTGTAAATGGTTCTGCTATCGCACCGGCTCGCTGCTTATTCTGCTTCTAGCTCGCTCCTCGCTGCTGCTGGGATATCTACAATACGAGCTTTAAGTAGTTTACGTTCTTCAATCCGCCTCCAGGTATCTTCGGTAAGCCACGTGCTGTGCCTTGCCTGGCTTCTACCAACAATACCTTCCGCTCCAGATGTGAAAACATTTTTCACAGCCTTCCAATGTTCCTGGATGGTTGTCGGCAGTGAGCTGCTGATTGCTTCCACTCCTTGCGATAAATGATCCCTTAATTGTTGGCGTACTGAGGGGATCTTTAGCCGGTCGATGTTATACCTAGGCATTCGGATGATATTGCGGATTCTATGAACTGATGCAGTACGTAACTGGACACTACGCTGCACTTCTCTCATTTTTCTTCGATACATGGACTCTAGCTCGCTCCTCGCTGCTGCTGGGATATCTACAATACGAGCTTTAAGTAGTTTACGTTCTTCAATCCGCCTCCAGGTATCTTCGGTAAGCCACGTGCTGTGCCTTGCCTGGCTTTTACCAACAATACTTTCCGCTCCAGATGTGAAAACATTTTTCACAACCTTCCAATGTTCCTGGATGGTTGTCGGCAGTGAGCTGCTGATTGCTTCCACTCCTTGCGATAAATGATCCCTTAATTGTTGGCGTACTGAGGGGATCTTTAGCCGGTCGATGTTATACCTAGGCATTCGGATGATATTGCGGATTCTATGAACTGATGCAGTACGTAACTGGAAAGTAGCTACCATAAGGTGATGATCACGTACCATACCCATGTCGGCTCCTCGTCTGTTTCGGACGTGTGACAGACAGCTCCTAAAACGTCTGCTGATCGCCACATGGTCGATTTGGTTGGATGATGATTGCCTGTCAGTTGACACCCAGCTGACCTTGTGGCAAGTCTTATGCTCAAACATGGTGCCTCCTATAACAAGGTTGTTGGTGTTGCAGAAATCAACAAATCTTTCACCATTGTCAATTCCATCACCAAGGCCGTGCTTCCCAATCACATGTTTGAGTCCTTCATTGTCATTGCCAACCTTGGCATTCAAGTCCCCCATCACGATGACGATATCTCCGTTCGGCGTTGCGTTGAATACAGCGCTTAGTTGATTGTAGAAGTTGTCCTTTTCATTCTCAGTCGAAGGATTCATTGGGGCCTAGCACTGTATGATCGTGACACGCCGTACTCTAGTCCGAAATCTGGCCGATAATATCATATCACTATGTGGGTGCCAGGAAATTAGGGCTCTGGGTGCTGTTGGCGTTAGCAGCAGACCCACTCCAGATTCACGAGGACTGCCGGAGGGTTTGCCGGAGTAGAGTAGCACAGTGTTACACGTTGGGGATTGATACTCTCCCGCGTCGAACCATCTTACTTCACTTACTCCCAGTATGTCCAAATTATATCGAAGAAACTCACGTTCCAGTTGAAGAAATCTGGCATTTTGAGGTCCTTCACTTCCTGAATCAAGGAGCGTCATCACATTCCAGAAACCAATCTTAGTCCGGGTACAATAGCCAAAACTCGTCATTATTCGATAATTACTTATCCGAGGCGTTGTGTCGGTTTCATAGAGGGCATTTTTCGGTACCGCAGGGTGCTAACCCACGTTACCTAGACTAGAAACCCTAGACCGTTCGCACTTGCAGGTTTAGCCTACATATATATGGATTTATACACATAGATGCCCGGAGGATTTATACACTAGGAGGTAGAGCAAGCACTACATAACGAACTTGATTGTTGCGCTACTGGCCCAAACCAAGTTTGAGCAGTCTGTAGTTTCCCAATCATTCGCAATGCAGATCCCCAATTATCCGTAAAAATTTTCTCTCGAACGCGGCTAAGAGGTCAGAATGGTTATTACTGCTTACCAAGTCTCGGATCCATATGTTAGTACTGGTATGACCATTGTCTTATATACCAGCAGCTTGGATGTTATGGTTAAGTTCCTGGATTTGAAGAGTCTTGACAGACTATAGTAGGCTTTGTTGGCTTTAAGCAACCGTGCGCGTATTTCTGGTTCCATGCTGTTATCGGCTGCTATAGTTGACCCGAGGTAGTTAAAGGATTGCACTACTTCAAATTCGCGCTCCACTATTTGAATTGAGGGATCAATGCTGGATCTTCTACTCGCAGACGTGGCCACCATGTACTTTGTTTTGCTCTCATTTATATGCAGCCCCAGATTTCATGCCGCCTGCTCCTTTCGGATGAAAGCTTCCTGTACAGCTCTTCGGTTTCTACCAACGAAGTCAATATACTATGCGTAAGCCAGTATATGAATGGACTTATAGAGGATTGTTCCTCACTTTCTCCAACGCCAGGTTAAAGAGGACGTAGGCCAGTCCATCCCCTTGTTGGAGCCCGTTATAGATGTCGAATGGGCTTGATAGCGATCCGAATATTTTTACTTGGTTTATATATTGGTCATGGTCAACCTTCATAGTCTTGTTAGATTGGGATGCCAAAATCTCTCATAGCTTTATAAAGTTCTACTCTGGCTATGCTATCATAGGAGGCTTTAAAGTCTATAAAAAAAGAGTGCGTGTAACTTTTACGCGCGGTTGAAGTGAAACTTTTTTGACGTTGTGGCCCATTTTTTTTATATTTAAATTTACTGCCAAGGGAAAACGATTAAAGATGAGATGAGATGACGATGAGAAATGGCTTCGTTCCAAAAAATTCCAGACCCTATAGGCCAGAACCCAGAACAGAATTTCCATAGGACCAAGTTTTAAAGTAGGATCTAAGTACTATATTCAGATTTTTATACGAATCGCTGGAGAAATGGCTTAGTTCCCAAAACTCCAAACGCTATTGGTCAGGTCCGAGAATTTCAATAGGAAAAAATATTATAGTCGCATAATAGTCCTACATTACGAGTTTCATAAGAATCGCATGAGAAATGGCTGGGTTCCTAAAACTCCAGACAATATTGGCCAGATCCCTGAATTTCCATGGGAACAAATCTTATAGTCGCATATTAGTCCTACATTCCGAGTTTCATACGAATCGCTTGAGCAATGGCTTGGTTCCCAAAACTCCAGGCCCTATTGGCCAGATCCCAGAATTTCCATAGGAAAAAATGTTATAGTCGCATATTAGTCCTACATTCCGATTTTCATACGAATCGCTTGAGAAATGGCTTGGTTCCAAAAATTCCAGACCCTATTGGCCAGATCCCAGAATTTCCATGTGAACAAATCTTATAGTCGCATATTAGTCCTACATTCCGAATTTCAGACGAATCCCTTGAGAGTGAGTCGGTTTCTTCTGTGCGGTTGACACATAGCTCTTTAATCATCTCCAGGGATTGTAGTTCTTCTATTTTACTTTGTTTGTGGGATGGTTGTAGTATTGCCGGTAATGGTTGGTATTGAGTTACTTCTTTAGCCAAGATTGTTTTTCCGTTGACCTCAATGGTGGTGTTGATGTGTTTGACGATGAAAGTACCTCTAAGCATCACGGTTTCATTGTTGATCAGCACTGGTCCCTCGAATTGGTTTAACAGCAAGATTCCGGAACATGTTCGTTGTTGACGATAGTACAATTAGCTTTCTGACTTTTTACTAGCTTTGGGATGCAGGATGCATTTCTTAAGTTTTAGATATAATTACTATAAAAATTGATAAGTTGTTATATGTTTTACATTTTTTTGATATGCCATAAATTTCCTCATTACATTCTATAATTGAGTCAAAGTTAATTTTACTTATTACTTTCTTAATTTTTACTGGTTTTAATATTGACAAGTTACATGTTTCTACATTGGTAGTTGGAAAACTTAAAATATAAATCATATTTTTATCATTTGATGCGATTTTAATTTCGGCGAATTCTAATGCTTCATCAATGTTTATATATGGAATATTTTCAATTTTTAATATTTTTCCGTTATATTTATTTCAGTATTGGATCAATATGTTCATGTTGACGTTCAGTTCAAATGAAATTATTGAACATATTTATAAAATTAAAAACATCTTAGGGTGTAAAGTAGATATTCAACCAATACGAAAATCTAAGATTATTGTCAAGGATATGAACATACCCAAAAATACTATGGAACCGAGGTGTGTTAAATGTTCAGGTAGACATTTAACAAAGGATTGTGATAAACCTATAGAGGCTCGACCTAAGTGCGTACACTATGGATCTCAATCACCCTGCTAACTATAGGGGATGCAGTGTTGCAATCGAGCTTAAAAAAATTAGAAACAAAAAAATAAGTGATAAAAGAATAAATAAAATCAGGAATCAACCTTTTAAGGTAAAACAACCTGAAATGGGAGAAAGGCAAACGGCAATAGCATATGCAGCCACACAAGGGGAAATAGGGGAAATGACCTACGCCCAAGTAACAAAAAAAGCTAATATTGTACAAAACGATGATATAAAACAGCAACTACAGTTAATTATAAACAAACTCAATATATTTGATGAGAGATTGCAAAAATTAGAAAATAGCAATAAAGGAGCTATACCTAAAAAACTTTTATGTTGGAATGCTAATGGACTTTTGCAACATCAACAAGAATTGCAAGTGGTCCTGGACACTGAAAAAATCGATATATGCCTTATTTCGGAAACACACTTTAGTAGACAATCTTATATAAAATTTACAAATTTCAAAGTATATCACACCATACATCCCGGAAATTCGGCCAGAGGTGGGAGTGCTGTTTTAGTTAGAAACAAAATTGAACATTACGAAGAATTGAAATATGAAACAGAAGAAATACAAGCCACAGCTGTAAATGTCAAAACCAAGAATAATTATGTTAGTTTTATTGCAATCTACTGTCCACCAAAACATTCACTAAAAGAAACAGATTATCTGGAATTCTTCGGTAAACTAGGAAAACGATTCGTAATTGGAGGTGATTTTAATGCTAAATCCGAAAAAAGCCCCAGGCTTTGATATTATCACTGGAGAATTTCTAAAGAGACTACCGAGAAAAGCCTTAGTGAAACTCACTAACCTAATAAATGCTGCTTTTAGAATCAAATATGTCCCCAGCCTATGGAAAATAGCAGATGTTATCATGATTCCCAAACCAGGAAAGCCACCGCATGAAACTACATCATACAGACCTATATCAATACTGCCTGTTATGTCTAAACTTTTTGAAAAGTTATTGATAAAAAGGTTAAATCCGATCATTGAAAGGAAAAATTTGATCCCAAATCATCAGTTTGGTTTTCGCACAAAACATTCAACAATAGATCAAATACATAGAATAACCAATACTATTGATAAAGCTTTAGAAGAGAAGAAAATCTGTGCAACTATATTTCTGGATGTCGCACAGGCTTTTGATAAAGTTTGGCATAAAGGATTGAACTATAAGCTGAGAGCTCTTCTCCCTTTACAATATGCAGAAATTCTAAAATCATACCTAAGCGATAGATTCTTCAGAATTAAACTAGATGATACATATTCTGAATTGAAACAAATTAAAGCGGAAGTACCTCAAGGCAGTGTGTTAGGACCGATCCTTTACCTATTATATACCAATGATCTTCCTGTATTAGAGCGCAATATTGTAGCGACATTCGCTGATGACACGGCGATACTTGCAGTTGGAAAACCAATGAAGAATCATCGCAGAATTTACAAACAGCTATTAATAAAATATATAGTTGAACTAAAAAATGGCGAATTAAACTTAATCAAACTAAGTCAGTTCACATCAATTTCACAAACAAACGGTTGGAATATATTCCGGTTACAATTAATCAAGAAATTGTTCCGTATGCGAACACAGCAAAATATCTCGGCATGACTCTAGATGCAAAACTCCGGTGGAAAGCATATGTCAAAAAGAAAAAGGAAGAACTTGGACTCAAATATAGCAATATGTATTGGCTGATAGGAAGGAACTCTGCTCTATCAACACACAACACTCTTCTACTTTATAAGCAAATATTAAAACCGGTTTGGACTTATGGCATTCAACTTTGGGGCTGTACCAAACAGAGCAACAAGAATATCATCCAGAGATTTCAAAATAAGGTATTAAGGAACATCGTTGATGCACCGTGCTACGTCAGAATCAATGATCATCATAGAGACCTTAAAATTGTTCTTGTAACCGAGGAAGCTCGGGTTATTGCAGAAAGACAGAGAGTAAGACTCCACCAACATGTGAACATGGAGGCAACTAAGCTATTAGACAACAGCAATGTAATACGCAGGCTTAAAAGAACTAAACCGTTCGAATTAATCTAAATAGTAAGAAATAATTTCCACGGCAAAGATGTGGCTGTATAGAATGCTTGATTTTACTCAATCATTCTTCAGATCCTATGAAACGCCAATGGGAAGTATTCATAGATGTAAACCGTAGTAAATTAAGTTAAATTAAAATTGTTTATTAATCCAAGTGACTAGATTACAATACCATAAATATGTATTTATCGAAATATATTATTTAATTAAATAAACAAAAAATTCTTTTTTTAATTCTTAATTCTCTTTGTTTTTATTATGATAGTTAAGGTCAGCGTTTTGTTGTTCTTCAAGTCTTTTAATGCTTTCCTTTCTTTCTATTTCAATTTGTTGTGGGGGGAGTGGTTACGGTTCGTCCAAAGAATAGTTCCATCAGTTTTTTGTTAGTAGTGGAGTGTATTGAGTTGTTATACACATAAAAGGATCTGTTTAATAGTTCTTGAAAAGATTCGTGCACATTTTCAGATTTGAGGCAACGCATGATCTCACCTAAAGTAGAGTGGAAACGTACTACTTGTCCATTGGCAGAGCTTGTGTAGCTTTAAATATTTTTATGTTGAATTGTTTTCAAGCATAAATGTAATTGGACTGGAATTAAAAGATTTTTCGTTATCGAATACTATTAATTTTGGTACGCCAAATGAAAGTAAGAGTTCTCTGAGTGGCTGCTTAATATCTTCTACAGCTCTGGAACGTAAAATTTTAGTTTGTGCGTACTTTGAGAATTTGTCAATAGCCGTAAGTATTATTTGTTTGTCAGTAAAATAAATGTCAATGTGTAAAATATGTCCTGGATGTTGAGGTATGGTAGCATGTATCATGTGTTTATTGGGATGGCTAACCTGGCTTATACTTCAGTGTATAATTATATTCTTCAAGTATTGCCTTCCATCGTTATATTTTATTATTAGTGCTTTTGTTGCTTACTGCATATGTCAAGGGTTGATGGTCTGTAAGGATTTGAATTTTTGCGGAGCCATACAGGTAATTTCTCAGAGTTTTAAGGGCCCAGATAATAGCAAGCATTTCTTTTTCGTTTGTAGCGCAGTGTTCTTCTGCATTGCTTAGTGTTCTTGATATGAACATTATCGGTTTGTTGTCCTGTGCTAACACGGCACCGATTGCATAGTCTGAAGCATCGGTGGTGCGATGGAATTCTTTATTGTAGTCGGGGTAAGTGAGCATTACGTCTTCTGTTGTAACTAAATTTTTTATTTTATTGAATGCATTAATGGCTCTTTCGTTGAGGTGAATACGCTTTTTGCTTGAATTGTGTTTGGACGAACGTCCGTCTTCCCCCCTTAAGAGGGATGTGAAGGGTTTTGCCAATTTGGCGTAGTCTTTAATAAATCGCCGGTAAAACTCTTGTTCTTCGACAGGGAAATTTCATTATTGCTGCTACCTTCGCAGGATTTGTTTTAATTCCGTCAGGTGATACAATAAAACCCAGGAATTCAACTTCCGTTTTTAAAAACTCACATTGTCAAGTTGTACTTTCATATTTGCTTTTTGCAATGTACAGAAAATTGTTTCTAGGTTTTCGAGATGGGTTTGAACATCCTTGCTGAAGATGACTATATCATCAATATATCGTCGAGTGCTCTTTTGAATATTGACGGAGAATTCTTGAGACCAAATGGAAGTCTTACGAATTCGTATTTGCCATTGTTTACCGAGAAAGCGGTTTTTTCAATATCGCTTTCTTTTAACGGAATTTGATGGAATCCGCTTTTAAGGTCAATAACAGAAAACAATTTATTCTTTCCCAATTGGGCAAGTACTTCATTTGTCTCCGGAATTGGGTAACGGTCAGGAATTGTAACTGCATTCAATTTCCTAAAGTCTATTACCATTCTGTACTTTTTTTCACGGGAGGCGTCGAGTTTTTTTGGTACAACCCATATGGGAGCATTATAGGGTGACCGTGAAGGTCGGATTATACCATCGGTTAGGAGTTGATAAATCTGTTTTTCTACCTCATCCTTTAATGCCATTGGGTATAGGTAGCTTTTCGAATAAATGGGTTTTCATAGTTTGTCCTTATTTCACCTTTAACATTAGTGTAATAAAGTTGGCCTAACTGGTGTGTAATATGCAGGGTATAACTTTTACTGCTATATATATATGTATAAGCTTTATGCTTTCAAAAATTAAAAAGGATAACAAGAGATCCTGGCAAGCAGCGAAGATTATTTGAGCAGAGTTTAGGACTCGCATTAGTTGCGCCTAGTCCCATCTTCTATTGCTTTATTTGCAAGAAGCAAAAGCAGAAGATCGCAGAGAATTAAAAATGCCGATGAGTTTGATTGATAAATTAATTCTGTATCTTTTATTCAAATAGCTGGCCCTTTTATACTTAAATTCTAACATAGATTCTTATGGTCAAGATAGGAAGTAACAAAGAGTTTGTATTAAAACAAAGTAACACTATTGCTCTACATTTGATTTCGGTGCGCTTGGCCTACTTTGTAGAGGTAGCGCACAGAGTCATAAACTATTGATTATAATTGCCTAGGTGACATTTATTAGTGAGTCACCCTAATGGTGAACTCTCTGTTCATATAATGCTTGTGTGAGCTGTGTAGTGATATTTGTATTGTACAATGCAACAATTTTATTGTTTAATACTTTGTATCTTACGACTATTCTTAGACTATGTAGTGATGACTGTATGGTATTGGCATTGAAATGTTTTATTGTTAATTGGTATGGTGCATGTATCGATGTGACGCATGCGTTGGTACACTACACCCTCACCCTTTAATTGAAAAATTTTTTATTTTATTATAAAAAGAAAAATTTTGGATGAATACTAAGGTTACATCTAGTCATTAATTGTACTTAAAATATAGATATAGTTTATAATGTTAAATTTGTGCTTTGTATGGTTTTAATTGGTTATTGTGTAGTACAGTTATTATGCCATTTTGATTAATAGTAGTATTTACACCTTTCTTATCTATTACTGTATATGGTCCTTTGTATAGACTTTGATTTTTTCTTCTATTTTCAACTTTAACTAATACTAGATCTCCTATATTTACATTTAATTTATCATTTTGACTTTTGTTGTTAAATCTTTTGCACGTTTTAGTGCTGTGTTAAGTCTTACTCGTAATTCGCTTGTATAGTCATCAAAATTGTATATTTTGTCATTGGTTTCGAATTTGTCTGAGGGTAGTCTTGCTAATTTGCCGTATATAAGTTCATATGGCGTGTAGCCTGTGTCGATATGTGGAGTTGTGTTGTATGCGAATGTAAAGTATGGTATCCATCTGTCCCATTCATTGTCATTTACAAAGTTCAGTAAAAATTCGTTTAGTACTCTGTGGTTACGTTCAAGTGCTCCTATTGTCTGATGATGGTATGGTGTGGAAAATGTTTGTTTTATTTCCAGCAGTGAACATATGTTTCTTAATAGTTCCGATTTGAGTATCTTAAAGTGTCCGTATTTTAGAATAAACTGTTCAACTATTGTTTTTGCTGTTGAGATTGCGTCTTTAGATGTCATTGGGTATGCAATAACGAATTTTGTAAGTTCGCATTGCATTGTCAGAATATATCTAAAACCGTTTGATATTCTTAATGGTCCTACTGTGTCTATAGATACTATTTCAAAACTAGTGTTAGGAGTGTCTGTAACTGTCAGAGGTTCTTTTGTGTGTTGTGTCTGTTTATTTCTGGCACACTGTTCGCAATTGGTTATGAATTTCTTGACCATTTGAGCCAAGTTTTTCCAGTTGTATCTTTGTTTTAGTTTTATAATGGTTTTTCTGACTCCGAGATGTCCGCCATGTGTCGAATTATGAAATTCGTAAATTAATTTGTACTTTGTTAAATCATCATTTACTTGTATGTGGGCGATATATATTAGTATGTTCAGATGAGGATTTCTGTTATTTATCTTTATATTTGCATATGCTTTCTTTAATTCTTCTTTTGTGTACACTTTAAATATATTATCGTCATATCCTAGCGCTAGGTTTTTAATATTTTCTTTTTCCATTCTTTGTGCAAGCTTTCTCAGAGTCGAATCTGGATTCGCTGATTTATCGCTGCAACTTACGTGTACATAATTAGTTTCAATACTTATTCTGCAGTTTTTTATATTTTTGTCGACATTAAGTTTTAATTTCCTCATGTTCTTTATCTCATTTATGGATGTGCATTCCCACATTTGAAGTTGATCAGACTTCTGTTGAGAGCTGCATTTCTCCGTACTATACTCTTTCTTGTCGTTTTTGGTCATTCCCCTTGTAATTATTAATGCTTTCTTGGCTTTTTCATCTATTTTATGCGGTATCATCTCCTTTAATATATCCGAGTCTAGTTGTATTCGCGATAATGCATCCGCGTTCGTGTTCAATTTTCCTTGTTTGTAGACTATTTCAAAATCATAGTCACATAAGTCTAATCGTATTCTTGTCATTTTTGATGATGGGTTACTGTGCGTAAACAGTGATACCAAAGGTCTGTGGTCCGTCACTACAGTAAATCTTCTACCGTATAGGTATGGTTTAAAAAAGTTTATACTCCAATGTATTGCAAGGAGTTCTTTCTCAATGACGGGTTTGTTTAGGTCGTGTTTTTGCAGTGACTTACTGGCATACGATATAGGTAGGTCTTTGCCAATTTCGCCTTGTGAAAGTACTGCACCTAAAGCAAAATTTGAGGCGTCAGTTGTTAAAATGAATGGTTTATCGAAGTTTGGGTATTGCAGAATTGGTGGTTTAATGAGCTTTTCTTTTAGTGTATTAAATGCGGTTTGACATTCTGGTGTCCAGTTGAATTTTGTGTTCTTTTTTAGTAATACGTTTAAGTCTGTTGCTATGTCTGCAAAATTTGGTATGAAACGTCGGTAATAGTTACAAAATGCTATGAATCTTCTTGTGTCGTCTGCGTTTTTTGGTATGGGGTATTCATTGATTGTTTTGAATTTTGCGGGGTCTGTTTGTACGCCGTCCTTGGTGATGATGACCAAGATACACTACTTCTGGTCGTAAAAAACAACATTTGTCTGGGTTTAGTTTTAAATTGTAGTGTTTCAATCTATCTAGTACTCTAATCAAATTTTCATTGTGATGGTTTAGACTGCATCCGTAGATGATTATGTCATCTACATATAGAAATGCTTCTGATTCTAGGCCAGAAAGTGCTATAGTTAACATTCTTTGAAAGCTATTTGATGAAATTTTTAGTCCAAAGGGTAGTCTTTTGAATTGGTAGTGTCCGTTTGATGTAGAAAAGGCTGTTAAGGGTCTTGAATCTTTATCTAAGTTAATTTGGTAAAAAGAAACTAGTCTTGTCTAAAGTCGAAAACCATTTGGCTCTGCCTAATTTGTCTAAGATGTCCTCTAGTCTCGTTAATGGGAATTTGACATTTACTATCTTGTCGTTCAATTTTCGAAAATCTACTACTACTCTCCATTTCTTTTTGTCGGAACAGTTTTTCTTTGGGACTAAGAGAAGAGGTGAGTTATATGGGCTTACTGATGGTTCTATAATTTTATCTTTGAGCATTTTGTTTACTTGCTCATTTATGGCTTCTATGTTTGAATGGGGTAATCTGTAGTTTTTGATATATACTGGGGTATTGTCATGAGTTGAGATTATTTACTGTTAGAGGTTCATTTTCTAAATGGAATACCTGATGGTATTGTCTAATTATATTTATTAGTGAAAGTTTTGATTGTTCGTCATTACTGTCGATTTTTAAAGAATTTATTATTTGTTGTATTCGTTTTTCTTTTGAAACATTTTGTGTTTCGTATATTAGTATGTCATAGTCATTAAGTGGTGTCGTCTCTATTTTAATGTTTTCTTATGTAATGTCTGTGTTATTTGTGTGATTTTTATGTGTGTCATGCCTGATTTGGGTGCAATAGAGTTGCTAATGAAAACGCCTTGTACTAATTCTTTATTGAGTATAACTGTATCTTCTTTTAGATCAAGTTTATAAGGCCTAAGGTACAGTTCTTTTGAATTTTTATCCGCATCATATTTTTGTATGTTTTGCATATTTGTTTGTACTTTTAGTTTTTGTGTTTGAAAATAAAAAAATGTTGTCTGTGTTTTAGATCAGACTAGAGATAATCAATGTCTGCATGATCGCAGATTTAGTCAGAATTTGTTCAGGATCTGGATATCTTCCTCTAGAGTTTGGGTTCTATGTCGATGCAATTTCTTGATTCAGTCCGCAGGATCTGGATTCGTTCTATTCTTTTTTGTTCACTCCGTAGGTCTGGATTTTTCTTGTTCCTGATTCGGTCCGCAGGATCGCCATGTAATAAAGTTCGCCTAACTGGTGTGTAATATGCAGGGTATAACTTTTACTGCTATATATATATATGTATAAGCTTTATGCTTTCAAAAATTAAAAAGGATAACAAGAGATCCTGGCAAGCAGCGAAGATTATTTGAGCAGAGTTTAGGACTCGCATTAGTTGCGCCTAGTCCTATCTTCTATTGCTTTATTTGCAAGAAGCAAAAGCAGAAGATCGCAGAGAATTAAAAATGCCGATGAGTTTGATTGATAAATTAATTCTGTATCTTTTATTCAAATAGCTGGCCCTTTTATACTTAAATTCTAACATAGATTCTTATGGTCAAGATAGGAAGTAACAAAGAGTTTGTATTAAAACAAAGTAACACTATTGCTCTACATTTGATTTCGGTGCGCTTGGCCTACTTTGTAGAGGTAGCGCACAGAGTCATAAACTATTGATTATAATTGCCTAGGTGACATTTATTAGTGAGTCACCCTAATGGTGAACTCTCTGTTCATATAATGCTTGTGCGAGCTGTGTAGTGATATTTGTATTGTACAATGCAACAATTTTATTGTTTAATACTTTGTATCTTACGACTATTCTTAGACTATGTAGTGATGACTGTATGGTATTGGCATTGAAATGTTTTATTGTTAATTGGTAGGGTGCATGTATCGATGTGACGCATGCGTTGGTACACTACAGTAGTCGTAAATGTCAGTCAGTCTCGTCTGGTTCTGTAAATAAGTTCGGGTATTTTGAAATTGTTTTTAAAAGTTTACTCGTTTGTTCTTGGTTTAAGTGGGAAGTCCTTATATCTATTTTGTTAACAGATTGCGAAATATGTGGTTTTATGGGGATTTTAATTTTATTGTGTAATATAATGTAGTTTTCTGCAGTATATATTACTGCATTGAGTTCTGTGAGACTGTCGTTACCAATAATACCGTGGAATGATTTAAGGGTTGGAAGAATAAAAAATTTGACACATATATCGTTAAGGTAAAAGAGGTGCAACATGGCATGATGTGTTATTTTCACATCGCCACCTATAGAGTTAGCAAAAAATGGATTTTTATTACAAATAGTTTTATTTACACAGTTCGGGTGAATATAGTTCTTATTAGAACCTGCATCGATTAAAACTTTTAGTGTGTTTCCGCTCTTCGTTCGGTGTTCAAAATATGGAAGCGAAGAGCTGTTCAATCTAAAAAATGAATGTCTTGAGCTTCGAGGAAGTTTTCGGTGTTATTGGGATTTATAATATTGGGTTCTTGATATTCATATTCCTGTAAGTCACCTATTGTTCCCAAGTATTCAGCAAGAGTTTGGTCGGAGTTTCCGTCTCCTAATGCGCTACTTGGGTTGTCGTGTGGAAAGTTCTTTGCATTTTATTTGGTGTAGGTCGTTGGGTTGTCCAGTTGGGTCTCTCGGTTGCAGGTTGCCAATTTCCTTGGGGTCGATTAGTATAATTAACTGCGCGCGACTGAATGGTGCCTGTGTCCATCGGTTCTGGTCGAGGATGTGGTCTAGGCGGTGGTCGCATAAAGTTTCCTTGATTTTGGTTGGGTTGGTAATTGCGATTTGAATATTGGGTTTGGAATGGGGTGTTGTTATATTGAGTGGGTCTGTTATTAAAATTATTAGTTGGTTGTGGAATATATGCAAGTTGTGGGAAATAAAGGGATGTTATTTCTTCGAAGATTTAAATTGTTATTAGATCTTCGCGGAGGAAGTGTTGGAGGATTTGGGTGATGGTATTGTGGTTTTCTCGATATTCCCTGGTGGTTTATGGCATAGTTGGACTTATAATTCTGGTTCTCTAATTTTAGACATAGGTAGAGGGCTTGTGAAAGGTCAACAGGTTCACGAATTCCGAGGAGCCTAGGCAAGTCTCCTTTTAGACCACGTACGAAGGTGTCCAAAGCTTTGTCTCTATAATTTTTTGTAAGTAGATTGCTTCTTGGCCAACTTCCATGCAACTGATTTTATTTAGAATCAAAGACAAGTGTGAATACACTGCTTGATAAAAGCCTTGTACAGAATTGCACTAAGGATATCATCTGGTATTCCAGTGTTCCCAAATCACGCTTGTCTGCGTAATGCAATGTAAGGCAACGCGATATACACTCCCAATTAAGGGGTGTATTGTAGGATTCTAAGGCGATATCCGCATTTCCTACAATTTTTTTTTTAGACGTTTAAAACGCCGAAGTATTTTGGTGTACCTTTAATTGACTCGTAAAGTCGAATAGTACGATCCACGCTCTTTTTCCATGAGCTGAACTCGCCTGGCTGACCAGAGAACTCTCTGAGACAGCGAACAACGTCCGAGATCTTATCAAGTTCCGATAAATTGGCCTGATGTTCAGGGTTTATCGTTTGGTCGATTCCTCTGGAAAGATTCGTATTCGGATTTAGCATGTTTTGGATCATGCTTCGTCCTTCCGAATTAATGACTTGGCTAACAATTGAAGTTATAATTGTTTGAAGTTCCGGTGTTAAACGCATTGGATGGTTAATGTTAGGGGAATTTGGATGTGTCTGGTGCATTAAGCACCGGAGGTCTAAGTATATTTTCATTTGCCATTGTTAATGTTTTATATTGACACACGAAGAACGAAATCTGAATGTTTTTAAAACGCTTTGAAGGGTGCTGTCCTGGGCAGAGGCTTCAGCTACAGTATTGCTTGTGATCGGGAAGTTTTCCAATACCGCATTGTATACCGTGTCAACACCTACCCCGTCTTGTTCTTCTTCGTCAAATTTCGTGTCAGGCCCAACCGGCAATCTAGATAAGCAGTCAGCGTTGCAGTGCTGTTTTGTAGACCGGTATCGTATTTTGTAGTTGTAGGTCATAAGAATTATAGCATACCTTTGCAATCTGTGGATAGTCATTTCAGGCAGTTTTTTATTTGGATGAAAAATTGTGATTAGGGGCTTGTGGTCCGTGATGAGTTCAAATTCACGACCGTACAGATATTGGTTCAAGATCAATCTTCGTGAAAAATTGACAACCATGCAGCTGATGACACAACTCTTCAAACCTTGGAAAGGGATACCCGTGTACTTCCAGTTGTGGATTTAAAGAAGCTTTAAAATCGGCACATATGCGAACTGATCCGTTAGGCTTGGGAACCACAACAATGGGAGCAGCCCATTGACACGTCTGAATTGGCTTCAATATATTTAATTCTTCCAATCGGTTAAGTTCAGCTTTGACAGCGGCCTTTTGTGAAAACGGCAGTGGGCGATATTTAAAATATTTTGGTTGAGCACTTTCTTTCAAACTTACGCGAGCTTTAAATAATTTACTGCAGCCTAAAGTATTATTCAACACCTTATGATGCCTATCACAAAGCAGCTTTGCATCAGCTTGCAATTTGTCTACCGAATCTGACGTTGATGGCAAAAAGTTAACTTCATTGTCAGCTGAGCCTACGCAAAACTTGAGCGCAGCAAACCAATCGAGCCCTAAAATATTACTACCTTTGGAGCTGTCAGCGACTAAAAGTGGTAATTCTGTCACTTTACCTTTCATCATCACCTTCACCTGAATTACACCACGAATTGGAATATTCTCACCACCATACGATTTGAGAACCTTTGTCGTTTTCCTACAAGTTGGCCTTCCTAATTTCTCGTATCCGTCATCACCAACAATGGAGTAGGTTGCTCCAGTATCAGCTTGGAATTGCATGTGTCTGTCATTAACTGTGAGAGATATAAACATCTTATTTCCCCTTCTATCGGTCTCGGTTTGCTTATTTCCACTAAACCAAGATTCTACTGCATGTACTGTCGAAACATCTTTCTTTGTCTGACTTACATGCTCGTTGACTGCTGTACTGTACACTGAATGCACACTCTGTTGTCTGTTATTGTAAAAATTGCCCTGATGCTTTTAACTTGAACGACCACGGTTCATGGCGCGATGACGAGACTCTTCTCTATACCACCTTGCCGGTCTAATTCTTTGACTACCACTTAAGCACAAATTGCTTATATGACCTTTACGATAGCATAGATCACAAACCGAATCTAAATGCCTGCACTGACTACGATCATGATTGACTCCACAGTTAATACATGATTTGCGATCTGAATAATTTTCTGTATTTGACTTACTTTGGTTGCCGAAACGTGATTCCTTCATTGTCACCTGATTTACTTCATGTGTTGTTGTCGCTATAGCTTCTTTACTAGTATTCTTCATTATGTTTGATGCTATTTGTGTTTACTCGAAGGCAGCTGCTATAGCCTCCACTTCTTTCAACGTAGGGTTTTTCTTCTGCGTCGCTGCTGATCTGACATGATCATGGGGGGTGTAGAATGTGATCATATCTCTTATCACGAACTCCGCATATGATTTTTTTGCAGCTCTCATTTGTGCAAACAAAACTGCACTGCCTTGCTAGCCCTCTAAGATCAGCTATCCAGACTCCGTATGACTGGCCCGACGTCCTTTTGTGCCGTAAGAAATTACAGCGAGATGCCAGCACGTGTAATTTTTGTTCAAAGTGTTTTGTTAGTTTACCAATTATGTCTTTAAATGAATGTGTACTTACGCTATCTGTTTCTATTAATTTATTGAGCAACTCATTGATAAAAGTACCACATGAGGAAAGAAAATATGCTTTCTTTAAATTATCGTGTTCGATACCGTGAGCAGAAAAGTGCTGTTGGAGCTGAAAGATGTAGGTTTCCAACTTATCTTTCTGTCCATCAAAAGCTCGAAATTGTGGAATTGCGTTGGATGACACTTGATTAGAACTTGCCGCTTTGATAACCTCTTCCATCGTCTTCTTGTTATTCTCCATCAGCTTTTCCATCCATTCTTGCTGTTGCTTAAGGACTCTTTTAAGCGCGTTTTCGTCCATAATCCTCGTCGCCAAATGTTATGATTTCAATTTTATTTATATATTAGATTGTAAGACTTAAAACAGATTTAATGAAACAAGAACAAAAGGTTGAGTTTAATAATACAATGATGAATTCAGACTAGATGAATTCGGACTAGAGTACGGCGCGTCACGATCATACAGTGCTACGCCCCAACGAATCCCTCGACTGAGTATGAAAAGGACAACTTCTACAATCAACTAAACGCTGTATTCAACGCAACGCCGAACGGAGATATCGTCATCGTGATGGGGGATTTGAATGCCAAGGTTGGCAACGACAATGAAGGACTCAAGCATGTGATTGGGAAGCACGGCCTCGGCGAACGAAATGACAATGGTGAAAGATTTGTTGATTTCTGCAACACCAACAACCTTGTTATAGGAGGCACCATGTTTGAGCATAAGACTTGCCACAAGGTCAGCTGGGTGTCAACTGACAGGCAATCATCATCCAACCAAATCGACCATGTGGCGATCAGCAGACGTTTTAGGAGCTGTCTGTCAGACGTCCGAAACAGACGAGGAGCCGACATGGGTATGGTACGTGATCATCACCTTATGGTAGCTACTGTCCAGTTACGTACTGCATCAGTTCATAGAATCCGCAATATCATCCGAATGCCTAGGTATAACATCGACCGGCTAAAGATCCCATCAGTACGCCAACAATGAAGGGATCATTTATCGCAAGGAGTGGAAGCAATCAGCAGCTCACTGCCGACAACCATCCAGGAACATTGGAAGGCTGTGAAAAATGTTTTCACATCTGGAGCGGAAAGTATTGTTGGTAGAAGCCAGGCAAGGCACAGCACGTGGCTTACCGAAGATACCTGGAGGCGGATTGAAGAACGTAAACTACTTAAAGCTCGTATTGTAGATATCCCAGCAGCAGCGAGGAGCGAGCTAGAAGCAGAATAAGCAGCGAGCCGGTGCGATAGCAGAACCATTTACAGAATCACCAAAGAGCTGACAGGTGGTCACCGCTCTAGCCAACATCCGGTGAAAGGCCTAGATGGTACCGTACTCGTTTCAGATGAGGATCAGCTCAAGCGATGGAAGGAGCATTTCTCTACGGTCCTTAACCGTGTATTTGCTAACGATATGCACCTAAATCAAACGGAAATGCCGGAAGTAACAATTTCCCGAATTCGCACCTCAACTCCCAGTAAAGACGAGATCGCTACCGCGATTAACGCACTAAAGAACAACAAGTCGGTAGGACTAGATGGTATACCCACAGAGCTTCTGCGTGCAGCTCCAACGACATCAGCGGAGCTTTTATATCCTCTTGTAGAGAGAGCTTGGGAGGTAGAAAGTTTCCCCGAAGAGTGGAAGAAGGGAATGATTGTCAAGCTCCCTAAAAAAGGTAGTCTTATGGAGTGCAAAAACTGGAGAGGCATTTGCGTTCTCCCTGCAGTTGCAAAAGTAATAGCCAAAGTAGTACTTGAACGTATTAAGGAACATCTGGAAGATACACTCCATGCCGAACAAGCAGGTTTCCGCACTGGATCCTCCTGTGTAGACCACATAAACAGGTAATTATTGAACAGTGCGTTGAATTCCGGTCACCACTGCACCTGCTGTTCATCGATTTTGAGAAGGCGTTTGACAGTGTCAACAGACAGTTTATCTGGCTCGCCTTGCGCAGGAGAGGTATACCCGATAATCTAATAGCTATTATTAATGCAACCTATGATGGCTCTAAATGTCATGTGCTGCATAGAGAAAAGCTGTCAGAGGAATTCGAGATCCTAAGTGGGGTACGACAAGGTTGCATTCTATCGCCGATACTTTTTTTGTTGGTGATTAGCGATGTACTTCGCGCAGCTTTATCTACTGGAAACGGAGGAATTCGTTGGACTCTTACATCTCAACTCAAACATCTGGATTACGCTGACGACGTTTGTTTACTCTCACATAGAATTATGGAGCTGCACCAAATGACAACAAATGTGGAGAGGGAGGCAAATGTTGCGGGTTTGAAGATTAATACTGCCAAAACCAAAATCATCAACCTCGGCACTAACTCAGTTACTCATGTTAACATTGCTGGACAGCCGGTAGAGAGAGTAGAGAGTTTCCAATATCTTGGGAGTATTGTCTCGACCGAAGGTGGAACCAAACAGGACATTGCCAACCGAATCGGCAAAGCAAAATCGGTGTTTGGAATGATGTCCATGATATGTCGAAGCAATGCGATCAGCTTAAACACCAAGCTGCGACTGTTCCGCTCAAATGTTGAATCTGTGCTGTTGTATGGGTGCAGCACTTGGAAGGTGACCGCTACTATCACAAAAAGATTACAAACATTTGTAAATAGGTGCCTACGGGACATCTTAAGGGTTTTCTGGCCTAACCGTATCTCTAACGAACATCTTTACCAGAGAACGGGTCAGGAACCAATAGGCACAACCATCCAACGACGGAAGTGGCAGTGGATTGGTCATACACTCCGAAAAGGCGACAGTTCCATAGCAAACTACGCAATGCAATGGAACCCGTTATCTCAGGATGGTAGAAGAACGAGTCGTCCGAGAAATACATGGCGCAGAACAGTTGAGGAGGAGGCACGGCAATTGGGGAAGAGTTGGAGAGAGCTGAAGCTCATTGCCAGGAACCGCACGCGATGGCGCGTAGGCGTAGTAGAGGCCCTAGGACCCATACGGGGATACAGGACATAAAGAATGATGAATTCAGAAGTGTTTCTGTAAGCAGCCAAAGTAGAAATGACCGCTCGCATGATGATGATGCCGTCGTGCTACCATAGCCAGCTTAATTTTGTTTTAACATCGCATAGTTGGTAGCATTGTACTTTATAGGGTGCATCAGTTACCATCTTCCGAGCAAATCGTATTCGGTATTGACTAAAATGTTTAGTGTAAATTTCTTGTATAAGGCCTAAAGTTCTTTCGTCTGTTTTTAATCCGTTGATAACTGATGGGTTTAAATAACGTTTAAAAATATTTATTAACTTTTCTTCTGAGTATTCAGGTTCAGTTATGATATGGCGGTGATAGGTAGGGAAGATAATTTTGAATTGGTAAGTGGAAGGATTATCTAGATCTAGGAAAAGCTGATTCATAAATACGTTAATTGGTTCTTTAGCTATTTGTATTAAATTTTGACCTGAGCTTTCGTCACTATGTTGTGTCATTGAGTTAATTTGGGATTGGCGAGGAGGTCTCGACAATGCATCAGCTACGACGTTCATTTTACCTGGCTTATACTTCAGTGTATAATTATATTCTTCAAGAAGTATTGCCTTCCATCGTTATATTTTATTATTAGTGCTTTTGTTACTGCATATGTCAAGGGTTGATGGTCTGTAAGGATTTGAATTTTTGCGGAGCCATACAGGTAATTTCTCAGAGTTTTAAGGGCCCAGATAATAGCAAGCATTTCTTTTTCGTTTGTAGCGCAGTGTTCTTCTGCATTGCTTAGTGTTCTTGATATGAACATTATCGGTTTGTTGTCCTGTGCTAACACGGCACCGATTGCATAGTCTGAAGCATCGGTGGTGCGATGGAATTCTTTATTCTAGTCGGGGTAAGTGAGCATTACATCTTCTGTTGTAACTGAATTTTTTATTTTATTGAATGCATTAATGGCTCCTTCGTTGAGGTGAATACGCTTTTTGCTTGAATTGTGTTTGGACGAACGTCCGTCTTCCCCCTTAAGAGGGATGTGAGGGGTTTTGCCAATTTGGCGTAGTCTTTAATAAATCGCCGGTAAAACTCTTGTTCTTGGACAGGGAAATTTCATTATTGCTGCTACCTTCGCAGGATTTGTTTTAATTCCGTCAGGTGATACAATAAAACCCAGGAATTCAACTTCCGTTTTTAAAAACTCACATTGTCAAGTTGTACTTTCATATTTGCTTTTTGCAATGTACAGAAAATTGTTTCTAGGTTTTCGAGATGGGTTTGAACATCCTTGCTGAAGATGACTATATCATCAATGTAGACATAGCAAATTTTTCCTATGTAGTCGCGCAATATATCGTCGAGTGCTCTTTTGAATATTGACGGAGAATTCTTGAGACCAAATGGAAGTCTTACGAATTCGTATTTGCCATTGTTTACCGAGAAAGCGGTTTTTTCAATATCGCTTTCTTTTAACGGAATTTGATGGAATCCGCTTTTAAGGTCAATAACAGAAAACAATTTATTCTTTCCCAATTGGGCAAGTACTTCATGTGTCTCCGGAATTGGGTAACGGTCAGGAATTGTAACTGCATTCAATTTCCTAAAGTCTATTACCATTCTGTACTTTTTTTCACGGGAGGCGTCGAGTTTTTTTGGTACAACCCATATGGGAGCATTATAGGGTGACCGTGAAGGTCGGATTATACCATCAGTTAGGAGTTGTTAAATCTGTTTTTCTACCTCATCCTTTAATTCCATTGGGTATGGGTAGCTTTTCGAATAAATGGGTTTTCATAGTTTGTCCTTATTTCACCTTTAACAGTAGTCGTAAATGTCAGTCAGTCTCGTCTGGTTCTGTAAATAAGTTCGGGTATTTTGAAATTGTTTTTAAAAGTTTACTCGTTTGTTCTTGGTTTAAGTGGGAAGTCCTTATATCTATTTTGTTAACAGATTGCGAAATATGTGGTTTTATGGGGATTTTAATTTTATTGTGTAATATAATGTAGTTTTCTGCAGTATATATTACTGCATTGAGTTCTGTGAGACTGTCGTTACCAATAATGCCGTGGAATGATTTAAGGGTTGGAAGAATAAAAAATTTGACACATATATCGTTAAGGTAAAAGAGGTGCAACATGGCATGATGTGTTATTTTCACATCGCCACCTATAGAGTTAGCAAAAAATGGATTTTTATTACAAATAGTTTTATTTACACAGTTCGGGTGAATATAGTTCTTATTAGAACCTGCATCGATTAAAACTTTTAGTGTGTTTCCGCTCTTCGTTCGGTATTCAAAATATGGAAGCGACGAGCTGTTCAATCTAAAAAATGAATGTCTTGAGCTTCGAGGAAGATTTCGGTGTTATTGGGATTTATAATATTGGGTTCTTGATATTCATATTCCTGTAAGTCACCTATTGTTCCCAAGTATTCAGCAAGAGTTTGGTCGGAGTTCCCGTCTCCTAATCTAATGTGTTGGTCATTCTCTTGTGGTTCTGGATGCGCTACTTGGGTTGTCGTGTGGAAAGTTCTTTGCATTTTATTTGGTGTAGGTCGTTGGGTTGTCCAGTTGGGTCTCTCGGTTGCAGGTTGCCAATTTCCTTGGGGTCGATTAGTATAATTAACTGCGCGCGACTGAATGGTGCCTGTGTCCATCGGTTCTGGTCGAGGTTGTAGTCTAGGCGGTGGTCACATAAAGTTTCCTTGATTTTGGTTGTGCTGGTAATTGCGATTTGAATATTGGGTTTGGAATGGGGTGTTGTTAAATTGAGGGGGTCTGTTATTAAAATTATTAGTTGGTTGTGGAATATATGCAAGTTGTGAGAAAAAGGGGATGTTATTTGTTCGAAGATGTAAATTGTTATTAGGTCTTCGCGGAGGAAGTGTTGGAGGATTTGGGTGATGGTACTGTGGTTTTCTCGATATTCCCTGGTGGTTTATAGCATAGTTGGACTTATAATTCTGGTTCTCTAATTTTAGACATAGGTAGAGGGATTGTGAAAGGTCAACAGGTTCACGAATTCCGAGAAGCCTAGGCAAGTCTCCTTTTATACCACGTACGAAGGTGTCCAAAGCTTTGTCTCTATAATTTTTGGTAAGTAGAGTCATTGCTTCTTGGCCAACTTCCATGCAACTGATTTTATTTAGAATCAAGGACAAGTGTGAATACACTGCTTGATAAAAGCCTTGTACAGAATTGCACTAAGGATATCATCTGGTATTCCAGTGTTCCCAAATCACGCTTGTCTGCGTAATGCAATGTAAGGCAACGAAATATACACTCCCAATTAAGGGGTGTATTGTAGGATTCTAAGGCGATATCCGCATTTCCTACAATTTTGTTTCTTATGACGTTTAAAACGCCGAAGTATTTTGGTGTACCTTTAATTGACTCGTAAAGTCGAATAGTACGATTCACGCTCTTTTTCCATGAGCTGAACTCGCCTGGCTGACCAGAGAACTCTTTGAGACAGCGAACTACGTCCAAAATCTTATCGAGTTCCGATAAATTGGCCTGATGTTCAGGGTTTATCGTTTGGTCGATTCCTCTGGAAAGATCCGTATTCGGATTTAGCATGTTTTGGATCATGCTTCGTCCTTCCGAATTAATGACTTGGCTAACAATTGAAGTTATAATTGCTTGAAGTTCCGGTGTTAAACGCATTGGATGGTTAATGTTAGGGGAATTGGATGTGTCTTGTGCATTAAGCACCGGAGGTCTAAGTATATTTTCATTTGCCATTGTTAATGTTTTATATTGACACACGAAGAACGAAATGGAAAAATTTGAAAATCAATATTACTCTCTATTACTTAAGGTTTCTTTATTTTCTTAAGTATTTTCTTTAATAATTATTATTCACTACGTTTTTTCCTTAATTAAAGTTTTAAAATACCAATATATTCTTTTCTGTATGTACTTTAAAGTTATCGGATTCACTTAACTTTTAAATTGAATTAAGATTTGTTTAATTTTTGTGTAAAATTTTTTTAAGAATAATGAAAAAATGTATATATCAAAAATTTTAATAATATAGGAATAATAAAAAAATATAGTAATAATCTTAATTTATAAAAATCAGGAACATTGCTGGTTTTCTTACGTACGAGAATATCGTATTGTTGGATCTGGAGCGATGCGGCTAACGTTCTGCGACGTTTCCTTTTCTTCCGTTTTAACGGCTACTAAGGGGCACTTTCTTTTTTTATTTCACCACTCTCAATGATCGTTAAAAAACGCTGTTGCAAGTCCTGGGTTTCGGGACTCAGGAGGCACTGCTTTAGGGCCATTTTTTCACGCTGAATAATTTTGGGACTAAGACTTTTGAGCTACATGAGGTCACTTGCCTATTTTTCTTAAAAACACAGCACTACTTTAGGGTTTTCTTGTGTTGAAATAACAAAAACTTTTTGAGCTACTTGAGGTCACTACTTTTAATATAATTTCACTTAAGAACACTTTTCCTTTAAATTATTATTCGCGTACCTGAGCCCCACACGTCGGGCGCCAATTAAACTATTTTATATTACTTTTAGTTCTTAAAAATACTCATCAGAGCAGAGCTCTTTATTAAATGAATTCAAAATTAGAACTGACTTAAAACTAGTTACAATTGGTTCTTTTATATTAATAAGTGGCGTTGGCATCCCAAGCAAGTCATCATGGTCATCCTGACGAATTATTGATGATGTCAGCAGAATTGAAGGCTAGCGTATCAGACACTCGTAATGTAGATGAATTTATGATGTTTATGTTGTGTATGATCGTCGTCCAATGAATTGAAACATTGTATGTGATTTATGCGTTTATACTTTGTAAGATCCGTTATTAGTGTCAGCACTTCAGACGAAATACTTTTATGGAGCTGCGTCCAGCGGATGTTTACATAGCATTCTTGCGAATATGCGGCTTCAACTTATTCGTCGTTAACTTGTACAACGAGCAATGTGTACAACAGAGCAATATGTACAACAGAGTATTAACAGTGTAACGCTGTGAAAATTGTTGCCCCCTCCGCAAAAAAGTCTCTCTTCAAAAATGGTGTAGTGAGTTTTGAAACTCTAGACATTTTTCCATTACCTGTCTAAGGGTGTAGATCTGATCAGTTGTTGGCCTTAAGCATACTGTCTTTAGTACTGCTGTAGACGCCGTGGCTCAGTGGAAAAGCGCTTGGCTTAGGGGTTCGTGGTTCGAATCCCAGCAACAGCAAAATGTATTTTCACGGTGTCCCACCTCTCGCGAATGGGTGACAAACGTTCCGAGAGTAATATCTTGTGACGGAAGGCTTCTCAATTCGCCGTTCGGATCCGGCCTCAAACTGTAGGTCCGTTCCATTTGTGTCCAAAAATATACATGCACAGCACAAATGGTCGCGAGAAGCTAGGCCGTGGACATGGGTGTGGGTCAATTTAGTGAGACATCTCTGCGAACTGGCCAGTCCGCTTGACAGCGAACCTCCAAATTGAAGAATTTGATGAAAATAACAAATGTTCTAACCGATGCACAAATGCCTCTTTGAAGAATTTCATGAAAATAGCAAATGTTCAAACCGATGCAAAAAGCCACTTCCCCTCTGCATTGTAATCTAATAAAATCTAATCCATAGACAATTCCTTTAGGAAGACATGGGTGTGCGTCAATTTAGTAAGACATCTCTGTGAACTGGCCAATCTGTTTTACAGTGAACCTCCAAAATTAAACCAATTTCATTAAAATTGCAAATGTTCACATTCATAACAAAAGCTTTTTTCTGCTCGTATGGTTATAACAACATACAACATATTTTTTTTCATAGAGCATAGAGAAGACTTGGCTATTAGTAGCATCTATGGAACAAAGCTGTGAGCTGGTTAAATTTTATAACAGTGAACATATATTTAACAAATAAAAATGTTTGCATTCTGTTAAATAGCATTACCCATACATACAAAAATTTTGTTATTTGTTAAAAACTTCACATCCGTGATTGTGAATGTTTGTTTCTTATGGTGATTTAACCCATTTTGACGTGAAGGCATAACACTGGCGACAATTTGTGTTGATAATCCATTTTCAGACATACTCTTCTCAATTCGGTTTAAAAAAGCGGTAAGTTGTGTTTTGTGTGTTTGTTCTGTTGTAGTTATATGTGTTTTCAGAATGGAACTAAGCAACATACTTGGGCTGAGAACGTATTCTTTCTCTGTGTTTAACTATGTTCATGTCCAAAGGCCAGCAATTCTGGCACTGAGTGAAACTCAGGTATTTGATAATTCTGATGCATCGGAATTGAATCTGCCTGGGTTGGTGCCATTATTTTTCTCTCGACGCAGACTCGCAATCTTTGTCCGGAGCGATGTTGCGTTTCAGCTTTTGCATCAATTTAGCCAAAGTTCCAAACCGGAATTCAATTTCATTTGGCTCAAAGATAAGGTACAAGAGCGCAACATCTACTACTGTTTCCTTTACAGAAGCCCCCACTTAGACAGTGTTTCAACCCAGAGTGAGTTTGATGCACTGTCTGATTCAATATTAAGAATTAACACAAAACATGAAATCGTTATTGCGGGCGATTCAATGTACACAATTCTGGGTGGCTTCGCCATTCTGGCCAGACAACACCCGAAGGAAGGTTTGTTGAGTTATTCGCTGAGTTTAATCACCTTACTCAGCTTGTAAATGAGCCTACCCGAATACTTGACATTGCATATAATTCCGCTAACACCCTTGACTTGTTCCTTACCTCTCGTCCTGATAATTACTCCGGCAATGTATTATCGCCTCTAAGCTCATCTGTGTTGTATCAGCTTATTTCTCGTTAATAAACTACGTAGTTAGAGAAAAACCTCCCAAAATTATAGTATGGCAATACGAGAAAGCCAATTGGGACGGCCTTAACAACTTCTTTGGGAGAACTAACTGGTCGCTATTTTTTCGTGATAGTAACGTGGATGCCGCCGCTGATGCAATCACAACCATCATTCTTATTGGTATGAGGAAGTTTATCCATTTCAGGAATAAATTTATCAAATTAAAGGAGGATGGATGGTATAAATTGAGCTGTAAAGAGGCTTCTAGGATTAGAGAGGTATGCTTTCGGTTTTACAAAGCAAACCCTACCGAGGAAAACCGGAAAAATTTTAAACGAGCAAGAAAATATTGCAATGTCCATCTTCGACGAGTCAAATTCGCCAACGACCAAAAACTAAGGCAAAAAATACTACAATGTCCCAAAGGTAGTAAAAATTTCTGTTCTTTCGTGAAAAGAATCATACAGCCACGTCGTCGATTCCAACGCTCATTTATAATGACAATCCAGTTGTCAGCTCTATAGACAAGTCCAATCTGTTTGCTGCGCATTTCGCAGCTAGCTCTACGCTTCCAGATTGTGCATTGCCGCCTCCTGCACCTCAGAAAATTGAACACTCTATGGGACAGATATTTATTCGTACTCATGCAGTTGCTAGAGTTTTAAATGATCTCAACACTCACAAATCCGCTGGTCCAGATGGTATTTCTCCATTAGTTCTGAAGAGGTGTTCGCATTACCATTGCGTAAGCTTTTCTATCTATCCTATTCTTGTGGAATCTTCCCGAGAAGTAGGAAAACAGCATTTGTCCAGCCTATACCCAAAAAAGGCGAGCCGTCGTCTCCTTCTTCGACCCATAGCACTTACATCCATTCTTTCCAAGGTCATGGAAACGCTGATCAATTCTCAGCTTAAGAAATATCTTGAAACCAACGAAATCCTTAGTGACCGGCAGTATGGATTTTGTGGGCAACGTTCTACAGGTGATTTGATGGTATATCTCACCGAACAGTGGAACCGATCTTTGCATCATTTTGGAGAAAGCAAAGCTGTTGCACTCGATATTTCAAAGGCATTTGACAGAAGTTGGCATCAAGCTCTTTTGTCTAAAATGCGTGCTTATGGAGTCGATGATAAACTGCTTCATTGGATTTTAAGCTATCTTTTGGACCGCTCAATTCAAGTTGTGTGGCCGGTTTTAAGTCTAAAATACACCACATAAATGCTGGCGTTCCCTAGGGCTCTGTTCTGTTCCCGACACTCTTTATCATTTTTATTAATGATCCCTTATCTGTGACTTCTAATCCAATTCACTCTTTCGCTGATGACAGCAATCTCAGGTTCTCATATAAGTTTGAGGAACGTCTCTTCACCTCTGATATGGAACTCAAACGACTTCGTATGTTAAGCACTTTACATTCTGACCTTGACAGCATATTACAATGGGGAGAAAATATAAAAATATAGCGAAATCAATAGATTCGCTTGAACACCGCAGGAACGTTTCTGTCACTGTCGTATCGCTTTTCTACCAGCGGTGCTCAAGAGAAATAGCCAGCTGCATGCTCCTCCTTGAATTCAACCGCAATAATCGTGGCGCTCTAAATGCTCATCAGTTTACCCTCAAGCCCATCTTCGGACGTACAGTTAAATTCAGGGATTCGTTCTTCAGCCATACAACACGTATGTGGAATGCTCTGCCAAGCTCTGTCTTCCCACATCACTATGATCCACAGGCATTCAAAACACAAGCTCATAGACATCTCCTCTTTTCTCCTCCTCTTCCTTAACGCCCACGGTGTGCCAAGCATATAGCCGAGTATTATAAGGGTGCGGACCCCTTGAAGCGTGCGCGAATTATATAAAAAAAAAAATTTGTGCGGATTAGAATATAACCTATATTCCTATATTTTCTGCAACTCCTACACGTGCTAAAATGCAGGCTGATCAATCCAGTTGTGCACTGAACCCATCATCAGCAGTACTTGGTATTCCCACATTTGAATACGATGTACAAAATTGGTCTGTATTTAAAGGGCGCCTGGAGCAGTATTGTTGCCAGGCCGATATCACGGACGAAACAAAGAAACGAGCTGTTCTCATCAATTTACTGGGTGACAGAACGTAGGAGGTGGTACATGGATTATGTGCCCCTAAAAAGCCTGGAGAGAAGTCATACGACGAACTAATTACGATATTTAACGCTAACTTTACAATTCCAACGATTTTGTATTGTGTAAGACGAACTTTCTACGAGGCTGCAGCAAAAGAAAATAAAACTGCACAGGATTATCTGATCAGGCTGCATAATAATTGGACATGTGCATTTGGTAGCCGGTTAGAAAGCATGCTTTGTCATAGGAATGTCGGGAGTCGTCTTTGACAAATTATGTGACGATTAAAAAGTAACACTTTCGAGAACGTTGGAGACAGCAAAGAAATTCCAGGAACGACACGACGGCGAATCAAAAGGTAGCGGATATGTGGAAAACATCTGTGCAATTAAAACGAGTTATCAGAAAAGACAGCAGCAACTTGCAAATTGTAAGGTTAGTCTGGAAGTTGACAGTAATGTCCAACCGATTTTTGTGAAAGCACGCCCGTTAACAAGTTTTTGAAAGACACGAATCATCCTTTGCCACGAGTTTTTCCAAAATAGACTTAGCTAATGCCTATACTCAGATAGAATTAGATGAGTTGTCAAGAAGGTTAGTCACGTGGAGTATAATTGGTAATTTCTTAATGAATAGATTACCTTTTGGCATAAAGCCAGCCACGGGTATCTTTCAACGAGAAATAGAAAAGGTCTTACGTGGTATCGAGGGAGTAGTAAACTTCATCCTTTGCCACGAGTTTTTCCAAAATAGACTTAGCTAATGCCTATACTCAGATAGAATTAGATGAGTTGTCAAGAAGGTTAGTCACGTGGAGTATAATTGGTAATTTCTTAATGAATAGATTACCTTTTGGCATAAAGCCAGCCACGGGTATCTTTCAACGAGAAATAGAAAAGGTCTTACGTGGTATCGAGGGAGTAGTAAACTTTTTTGATGATATAATCATTTCGGCACCTAATCTAAGAAAACATAACGAAAGGCTTCACGCGACTTTTGAAAGATTATATAATGCGGGACTTAAACTAAATAAAACTAAATGCGTTTTCGCGAAAGACGAAATTAAGTATTTAGGGTATTTAGGGTTTAGTAAAAATAAATAGAGATGAAACTATAACGAATTTTCCAGTTCCGAAAAGCATTTCGGATGTTAGGTCTTTTTGTGGTTTTGTTAATTATTTTGAACGATTTATTCCTGGTTTAGCTAGAATAATGTCTCCTATTTACAGCGTTTTGAAAAGCATGAAAGCATTGAGAGCATGAAAGAAGAAATTATGTCAGATACGGTTTTAGTACACTACAATCCGAAACTACCAGTAGGGCTTACGTGCGATGCATCTAATGTGGGCATAGGCGCAATTTGGCACACACCTTTCCAGACGGGTCTGAACGACCAATTGAATTTGCCTCACGCTCCCTATCTGAATCCGAACAAAATTACGGGGTTATAAAGAAAGAAGCTCTAGCCATTGTATAAGATAATAAAAACACTACAACTTCTCCTAAAAAAATATTTTATTCAGAGCAGGTTGCTCTGACCTTTATTGCTTGATTCCAGTTTAGAACTAACTTAAAAATAATTTACAATAAAACATTTTACCTTCGATACCTTGCATTCGCATTCACATAGAAATTGCTGACTTAGAAATAGTTCACATTTATTGCAATAAGAATTTCTATGGAAATTTATTTCGTGAAGATAAACAAGCCAGACGCTTGGGCAGCATTTCCGTTGGGTCAGAACTCGAGTTGACGTTAACTCTTCCCCTCTTAAAAACGATCGTCATCGATCGTCAGAAGTATGGTAGGTTGTTAAACTTTGGTCTGCTTAGATATTGAAGAGCGTTGATCTTGGGAACTAGAAATCATCAACAATTGTTACTGGTCCATTAGCTTTTGATGTTGGTTGCTCTAATATAATCTTTGTATTCTGTCTTTTTGGAAAAATTTTCCATATGATCAATATTGTTATAAGTAATCCCAGCAAGGAAAAGAGGGAATATGTTGTTACTTGGTGGTTATTGTTTTCTGTTTGTAAGAGATGGATTTAATTGGTGTTGTTAATATGAAGATACTTCATAATTTCCAGCGAGTAGTTCACGGTATTCATTTTCCTTAGGGCATGTTTGCAATATTGCCGGAAGTGGGTAAATCATTGAAGCTTCCTTATTTATTTATTGAATTCCGTTCAAAGTAATGATCGTGTTTAGGAATTTGACCAAGAATGTTCCATTCAATTTGTGGGTTGTATTGTTGAATTCGAGATTACCGTTAAATTGGTTAAGCAGTATTACTCCTGTTGAGATCTCGTCTATGGTTGGAATGTGGTGACTGTTTACTATATTGCAGGTAGCTGATAAACTTTTTAGTAAATTAGGAATGCAAGTATCGTTTGTAATATTAATAACATTTTTGGAGTTACAAATTGATAGATTATTAAAAGTCTTTCATTTTTTGGTTGTTCCATTAAAGCTTTCATTATTTCTTAAATTAAAACATTTTTCTTTTTAATTAATAAATTTTCGTAAATTTCGTTGTAAGTACTGTTATGGACGCCTAGCGAATGCGCTAACTAGCTCGTCGGATTGGGGTGGGGCCTTGGCCCGTCAACTGAACTGAGATAAAAAAATAAAGAAAAATAACAGGAACCAACGATGAGGCGGTGGGATCTGAACTCAATTAAAAAGATTTTCCGTTTCGAGTGAACGTTATAAAACTGACTTTATTTCTTTAAAAGTAAATTACATTATGAGGCAAGTAAATAATTTTCCTAAGGTATATAAATTCAATCATTGATTAACATGGGTACTGTGGTTCTTAAACCACAGTATACAAATGAATAGAAAATAAAGATTAAGGTAATTATAATAGAAGTAATCGATAATTGATTTGATGTGATACCTAAGGTAACTATCATCAAAGTAATCGATTATTGAATGGATATCGTATTTAGGTAAGTATCATAAAAGTATTCGATAATGGAATTGATATCGTATTTAAGGTAAGTAAAATACAAATAATGGATAATTGAATTGGTATCGTATTTAAGGCAAGTATCATACAAATAATCGATAATTGAGCTGACATGGTATTCAAGGTAAATCTATATGTAAGGTGTAATTGATGTTATAATGTTTAATGTAAGTATATACGTAAAGTGTAATTTGAATTTATAATGTTTAATGTAAGTATATACGTAAAGTGTAATTTGAAGATATAATGTTTAATGTAAGTAAATATGTAAAGTGTAATTGGGGGTATAATGTTTAATGTAAGTAAATAGGTAAAGTGTAATGAGGATATAATGTTTAATATAAGTATATACGTAAAGTGCAATTGAATTTATAATGTTTAATGTAAGTAAATAGGTAAAGTGTAATGAGGATATAATGTTTAATATAAGTATGACCATAAAGTGTAATGAGGAAATAATGTTTAATATAAGTGTATCCATAAAGTGTAATTGAATTTATTATGTTTAATTTAGGTATAACCGTAGGCATTATTGAATTTATATGAATATATGAATTTATATATGATGTTTAATGTAAATAAATATGTAAAGTATAATTGAGGTTATAATATTTAATGTAAGTATATACGTAAAGTGTAATTTGAAGATATAATGTTTAATGTAAGTAAATATGTAAAGTGTAATGAGGATATAATGTTTAATATAAGTATATACGTAAAGTGTAATTGAATTTATAATGTTTAATGTAAGTAAATAGGTAAAGTGTAATGAGGACATAATGTTTAATATAAGTGTATCCATAAAGTGTAATTGAATTTATTATGTTTAATGTAGGTATAACCGTAGGCATTATTGAATTTATATGATGTTTAATGTAAGTAAATATGTAAAGTATAATTGAGGTTATAATATTTAATGTAAGTATATACGTAAAGTGTAATTTGAAGATATAATGTTTACTGTAAGTAAATATGTAAAGTGTAATTGAGGATATAATGTTTAATGTAAGTAAATATGTAAAGTGTAATTGAGGATATAATGTGTAATGTAAGTAAATATGTAAAGTGTAATTGAGGATATAATGTTTAATGTAAGTAAATATGTAAAGTATAATTGAGGTTATAATGTTTAGTGTAAGTATATACGTAAAGTGTAATTTGAAGATATAATGTTTAATGTAAGTAAATATGTAAAGTGTAATTGAGGATATAATGTTTACTGTAAGTAAATATGTAAAGTGTAATTGAGGATATAATGTTTAATGTAAGTATATACGTAAAGTGTAACTTGAAGATATAATGTTTAATGTAAGTATGTACGTAAAGTGTAATTTGAAGATATAATGTTTAATGTAAGTAAATAGGTAAAGTGTAATGAGGATATAATGTTTAATATAAGTATATACGTAAAGTGTAATTTGAAGATATAATGTTTACTGTAAGTAAATATGTAAAGTGTAATTGAGGATATAATGTTTAATGTAAGTAAATATGTAAAGTGTAATTGAGGATATAATGTTTAATGTAAGTAAATATGTAAAGTGTAATTGAAGATATAATGTTTACTGTAAGTAAATATGTAAAGTGCAATTGAGGATATAATGTTTAATGTAAGTATATACGTAAAGTGTAATTTGAAGATATAATGTTTAATGTAAGTATATACGTAAAGTGTAATTTGAAGATATAATGTTTAATGTAAGTAAATAGGTAAAGTGTAATGAGGATATAATGTTTAATATAAGTATATACGTAAAGTGTAATTTGAAGATATAATGTTTACTGTAAGTAAATATGTAAAGTGTAATTGAGGATATAATGTTTAATGTAAGTAAATATGTAAAGTGTAATTGAGGATATAATGTTTAATGTAAGTAAATATGAAAAGTGTAATTGAGGATATAATGTTTACTGTAAGTAAATATGTAAAGTGTAATGAGGATATAATGTTTAATGTAAGTAAATAGGTAAAGTGTAATGAGGATATAATGTTTAATATAAGTATATACGTAAAGTGTAATTTAAAGATATAATGTTTACTGTAAGTAAATATATAAAGTGTAATTGAGGATATAATATTTAATGTAAGTAAGTATGTAAAGTGTAATTGGGGATATAATGTTTAATCTAAGTAAATAGGTAAAGTGTAATGAGGATATAATGTTTAATATAAGTATGACCATAAAGTGTAATGAGGAAATAATGTTTAATATAAGTGTATCCATAAAGTGTAATTGAATTTATTATGTTTAATGTAGGTATAACCGTAGGCATTATTGAATTTATATGATGTTTAATGTAAGTAAATATGT
The DNA here is from genome assembly GCA_947095585.1 of Nephrocerus scutellatus. Classification (NCBI taxonomy): domain Eukaryota; kingdom Metazoa; phylum Arthropoda; class Insecta; order Diptera; family Pipunculidae; genus Nephrocerus; species Nephrocerus scutellatus. The sequence goes on from OX352765.1 coordinate 56,875,375, forward strand.
AAAGTATAATTGAGGTTATAATGTTTAATGTAAGTAAATACGTAAAGTGTAATTTGAAGATATCATGTTTAATGTAAGTAAATAGGTAAAGTGTAATGAGGATATAATGTTTAATGTAAGTATATACGTAAAGTGTAATTTGAAGATATAATGTTTAATGTAAGTAAATATGTAAAGTGTAATGAGGATATAATGTTTAATGTAAGTAAATATGTAAAGTGTAATTGAGGATATAATGTTTAATGTAAGTAAATATGTAAAGTGTAATTGAAGATATAATGTTTACTGTAAGTAAATATGTAAAGTGTAATTGAGGATATAATGTTTAATGTAAGTAAATATGTAAAGTGTAATTGAGGATATAATGTTTAATGTAAGTAAATATGTAAAGTGTAATTGAGGATATAATGTTTAATGTAAGTATATACGTAAAGTGTAATTTGAAGATATAATGTTTAATGTAAGTAAATAGGTAAAGTGTAATGAGGATATAATGTTTAATATAAGTATATACGTAAAGTGTAATTTGAAGATATAATGTTTACTGTAAGTAAATATGTAAAGTGTAATTGAGGATATAATGTTTAATGTAAGTAAATATGTAAAGTGTAATTGAGGATATAATGTTTAATGTAAGTAAATATGTAAAGTGTAATTGAGGATATAATGTTTAATGTAAGTAAATATGTAAAGTGTAATTGAGGATATAATGTTTACTGTAAGTAAATATGTAAAGTGTAATGAGGATATAATGTTTAATGTAAGTAAATAGGTAAAGTGTAATGAGGATATAATGTTTAATATAAGTATATACGTAAAGTGTAATTTAAAGATATAATGTTTACTGTAAGTAAATATGTAAAGTGTAATTGAGGATATAATGTTTAATCTAAGTAAATAGGTAAAGTGTAATGAGGATATAATGTTTAATATAAGTATGACCATAAAGTGTAATGAGGATATAATGTTTAATATAAGTGTATCCATAAAGTGTAATTGAATTTATTATGTTTAATGTAGGTATAACCGTAGGCATTATTGAATTTATATGATGTTTAATGTAAGTAAATATGTAAAGTGTAATTGAGGATATAATGTTTACTGTAAGTAAATATGTAAAGTGTAATTTGAAGATATAATGTTTAATGTAAGTATATACGTAAAGTGTAATTTGAAGATATCATGTTTAATGTAAGTAAATAGGTAAAGTGTAATGAGGATATAATGTTTAATATAAGTATATACGTAAAGTGTAATTTGAAGATATAATGTTTAATATAAGTATATACGTAAAGTGTAATTTGAAGATATCATGTTTAATGTAAGTAAATAGGTAAAGTGTAATGAGGATATAATGTTTAATGTAAGTATATACGTAAAGTGTAATTTGAAGATATAATGTTTACTGTAAGTAAATATGTAAAGTGTAATTGAGGATATAATGTTTAATGTAAGTAAATATGTAAAGTGTAATTTGAAGATATAATGTTTAATGTAAGTATATACGTAAAGTGTAATTTGAAGATATCATGTTTAATGTAAGTAAATGGGTAAAGTGTAATGAGGATATAATGTTTAATGTAAGTATATACGTAAAGTGTAATTTGAAGATATAATGTTTAATGTAAGTATATACGTAAAGTGTAATTTGAAGATATCATGTTTAATGTAAGTAAATAGGTAAAGTGTAATGAGGATATAATGTTTAATGTAAGTAAATAGGTAAAGTGTAATGAGGATATAATGTTTAATATAAGTATATACGTAAAGTGTAATTTGAAGATATAATGTTTACTGTAAGTAAATATGTAAAGTGTAATTGAGGATATAATGTTTAATGTAAGTAAATATGTAAAGTGTAATTTGAAGATATAATGTTTAATGTAAGTATATACGTAAAGTGTAATTTGAAGATATCATGTTTAATGTAAGTAAATGGGTAAAGTGTAATGAGGATATAATGTTTAATGTAAGTATATACGTAAAGTGTAATTTGAAGATATAATGTTTAATGTAAGTATATACGTAAAGTGTAATTTGAAGATATCATGTTTAATGTAAGTAAATAGGTAAAGTGTAATGAGGATATAATGTTTAATGTAAGTATATACGTAAAGTGTAATTTGAAGATATAATGTTTAATGTAAGTATATACGTAAAGTGTAATTTGAAGATATCATGTTTAATGTAAGTAAATAGGTAAAGTGTAATGAGAATATAATGTTTAATATAAGTATATACGTAAAGTGTAATTTGAAGATATAATGTTTAATGTAAGTATATACGTAAAGTGTAATTGAGGATATAATGTTTAATGTAAGTAAATATGTAAAGTGTAATTGAGGATATAATGTTTAATGTAAGTAAATATGTAAAGTGTAATTGAGGATATAATGTTTACTGTAAGTAAATATGTAAAGTGTAATTGAGGATATAATGTTTAATGTAAGTAAATATGTAAAGTGTAATTGAAGATATAATGTTTACTGTAAGTAAATATGTAAAGTGTAATTGAGGATATAATGTTTAATGTAAGTAAATATGTAAAGTGTAATTGAGGATATAATGTTTAATGTAAGTAAATATGTAAAGTGTAATTGAGGATATAATGTTTAATGTAAGTAAATATGTAAAGTATAATTGAGGTTATAATGTTTAATGTAAGTATATACGTAAAGTGTAATTTGAAGATATAATGTTTAATGTAAGTAAATAGGTAAAGTGTAATGAGGATATAATGTTTAATATAAGTATATACGTAAAGTGTAATTTGAAGATATAATGTTTACTGTAAGTAAATATGTAAAGTGTAATTGAGGATATAATGTTTAATGTAAGTAAATATGTAAAGTGTAATTGAGGATATAATGTTTAATGTAAGTAAATATGTAAAGTGTAATTGAGGATATAATGTTTAATGTAAGTAAATATGTAAAGTGTAATTGAGGATATAATGTTTACTGTAAGTAAATATGTAAAGTGTAATGAGGATATAATGTTTAATGTAAGTAAATAGGTAAAGTGTAATGAGGATATAATGTTTAATATAAGTATATACGTAAAGTGTAATTTAAAGATATAATGTTTACTGTAAGTAAATATGTAAAGTGTAATTGAGGATATAATGTTTAATCTAAGTAAATAGGTAAAGTGTAATGAGGATATAATGTTTAATATAAGTATGACCATAAAGTGTAATGAGGATATAATGTTTAATATAAGTGTATCCATAAAGTGTAATTGAATTTATTATGTTTAATGTAGGTATAACCGTAGGCATTATTGAATTTATATGATGTTTAATGTAAGTAAATATGTAAAGTGTAATTGAGGATATAATGTTTACTGTAAGTAAATATGTAAAGTGTAATTTGAAGATATAATGTTTAATGTAAGTATATACGTAAAGTGTAATTTGAAGATATCATGTTTAATGTAAGTAAATAGGTAAAGTGTAATGAGGATATAATGTTTAATATAAGTATATACGTAAAGTGTAATTTGAAGATATAATGTTTAATGTAAGTATATACGTAAAGTGTAATTTGAAGATATCATGTTTAATGTAAGTAAATAGGTAAAGTGTAATGAGGATATAATGTTTAATGTAAGTATATACGTAAAGTGTAATTTGAAGATATAATGTTTACTGTAAGTAAATATGTAAAGTGTAATGAGGATATAATGTTTAATGTAAGTAAATAGGTAAAGTGTAATGAGGATATAATGTTTAATATAAGTATATACGTAAAGTGTAATTTGAAGATATAATGTTTACTGTAAGTAAATATGTAAAGTGTAATTGAGGATATAATGTTTAATGTAAGTAAATATGTAAAGTGTAATTTGAAGATATAATGTTTAATGTAAGTAAATGGGTAAAGTGTAATGAGGATATAATGTTTAATGTAAGTATATACGTAAAGTGTAATTTGAAGATATAATGTTTAATGTAAGTATATACGTAAAGTGTAATTTGAAGATATCATGTTTAATGTAAGTAAATAGGTAAAGTGTAATGAGGATATAATGTTTAATGTAAGTATATACGTAAAGTGTAATTTGAAGATATAATGTTTACTGTAAGTAAATATGTAAAGTGTAATTGAGGATATAATGTTTAATGTAAGTAAATATGTAAAGTGTAATTTGAAGATATCATGTTTAATGTAAGTAAATGGGTAAAGTGTAATGAGGATATAATGTTTAATGTAAGTATATACGTAAAGTGTAATTTGAAGATATAATGTTTAATGTAAGTATATACGTAAAGTGTAATTTGAAGATATCATGTTTAATGTAAGTAAATAGGTAAAGTGTAATGAGGATATAATGTTTAATGTAAGTATATACGTAAAGTGTAATTTGAAGATATAATGTTTAATGTAAGTATATACGTAAAGTGTAATTTGAAGATATCATGTTTAATGTAAGTAAATAGGTAAAGTGTAATGAGGATATAATGTTTAATATAAGTATATACGTAAAGTGTAATTTGAAGATATAATGTTTAATGTAAGTATATACGTAAAGTGTAATTTGAAGATATCATGTTTAATGTAAGTAAATAGGTAAAGTGTAATGAGGATATAATGTTTAATATAAGTATATACGTAAAGTGTAATTTGAAGATATAATGTTTACTGTAAGTAAATATGTAAAGTGTAATTGAGGATATAATGTTTACTGTAAGTAAATATGTAAAGTGTAATTTGAAGATATAATGTTTAATGTAAGTATATACGTAAAGTGTAATTTGAAGATATCATGTTTAATGTAAGTAAATAGGTAAAGTGTAATGAGGATATAATGTTTAATATAAGTATATACGTAAAGTGTAATTTGAAGATATAATGTTTACTGTAAGTAAATATGTAAAGTGTAATTGAGGATATAATGTTTAATGTAAGTAAATATGTAAAGTGTAATTGAGGATATAATGTTTACTGTAAGTAAATATGTAAAGTGTAATGAGGATATAATGTTTAATGTAAGTAAATAGGTAAAGTGTAATGAGGATATAATGTTTAATATAAGTATATACGTAAAGTGTAATTTAAAGATATAATGTTTACTGTAAGTAAATATGTAAAGTGTAATTGGGGATATAATGTTTAATCTAAGTAAATAGGTAAAGTGTAATGAGGATATAATGTTTAATATAAGTATGACCATAAAGTGTAATGAGGATATAATGTTTAATATAAGTGTATCCATAAAGTGTAATTGAATTAATTATGTTTAATGTAGGTATAACCGTAGGCATTATTGAATTTATATGATGTTTAATGTAAGTAAATATGTAAAGTATAATAATAATAATACAAAAATTAAATTCAATTTCACATGTGCTTTGAAAAAGAAAAAAAAAATTGTGTCGATCCTGCAGCCACAAAATGGCCGCTGCTCAATCAAGCGAAACATTTATTAAAGGCAAATTTACGCATCTCAAAATTTAACATTTTTATTCTTTCGCCATACCATCACAAAATGGCCGTTGTCCATCAAGCTTCATAAAGGGGAACTGTATATAAGAACTCATCTTCGCATCTCGGACCCGCATCCTGAGCATGGGCAAACCATCTGTTACCCACCGACACTGGAAGTCGTTCGTTTTTTCGGCGCCTCGCCCACAGAAAGGACAGCACCTTCAGCACCAGCACCGGGTTTTTTTTGTGGACACCGATTTCAGTACTGTAATTTAATTTAGTCCCAACAAAACCATTCGAAATTTATCAAGAAGAGAAAAAAACGGAAAACTTTTTTTTTTCTCTAGGTTTATTTGTTTTTCTTTTCCTTATTTTCGATTTACATACCGATTTTAACCCCTAATATATCATACCCGAAAGTAGTAATTAGCCAATAATAATAATAACTTATTAAAATAACCATTGAACCCACAGAGTGTTAACATCGATCTCGTCAGCGATGCAGAGGGAGTTGTACAGGAATTCTCAGTGAGTATTGTTGCACCAAGTATATTCAATTATCATATTCCAATTATAAATATACATATATAATAGATTTCTCCTTTTCTTTTCTCTTTTGTTTAAATTACATATAATTGTTGTCTGTTATTGCTACTTCCCTTCTTTTTGTTTCCTTTGGTGTCCAAAGAAGGAAAAAACAAGAGGGAGAGAAAAAAAATATATTTTTTTATTAGAGTTACTTGGTATCGGTAAATGGTTCTTGAAATTTTTTGTCTTCATGAGATTTAATTTACCATTCGTTTAATTTCGGTTATTTAAACTATGAATAAAGTATGCAAAATTAAAGACAAAAAAAATAGTTCTTGAAATTTTTGTCTGTTTGAGATTTAACTTACCTTTCGTTTAATTTCGGTTATTTAAACTATGAATAAAGAATGTAAAATTAAAGACATAAAAAATAGTTCTTGTTCCTCATAAGATTTAATTTACCTTTTTTTTATTTCGTTTACTTAAATTAGGAATAAAGTATGTAAAACTAAAGACATAAAAAAATAGTTCTTTAAAGTTTGTCTTCATAAGATTTAAATTACCTTTCTTTTTAATTTAACTTTCCTTTTGATTTCGGTTATTTAAATAATGAATAAAGTGTGTAAGATAAAAAAGACAAACACTAATATGCGTTATTATTACCTAATATGACAAATGAGTTGGCGTCTTTCTCTTGATTCAGGTTGCTCTTCGACTCTGCTGAGTGGTAAGCTGCTGGCAGAATGGGTTCATGGCGGTATTGAACCCCAGGGTCGTCTCACAGGACTTCTTTTTTTTCTCCTTCTATAATTTGTTCATCATAGTGCACGCAATATAACTTTTATGTGATGCAAGTGGTATGGCGGCCGGCAAAGAACCCCACAACCCGACGAGCTAGGCTAGAGCTTAGCTACGCGTGCACTTCACCGGTCGGCATTCCAGCCCAGGATCGTCCTGTCGCACCCCAAAAAGGAAAAAAATACCTACGACAGGTTTACTATCGACGAAAGAAAAGAAGGTACGTAATCGAGAGCATATAACGATGATGATGAGGATCAAATAAACATCATGGTTGCTAAATGCTATATAGAACATAAAATGGCGCCCAACGTAGGATCCGAAGGGTTCGGTTCTCGTACAGAATCCCTTTTGGGTTTCAGACCTCTACCTCTTCAAAAATTTTTTTTCTTCTCCTTTCCCTCCCATACCCCCATAACTTTAATCCTTGAGTAAGATTACGTAGAATATAGATATAGTTAAAATCGCATAAATATCCCGTGGATTGTCCCGTGTGAGGAGTTTGAGTACATCCGGAAATGCAGGTCATCTGGTGTAATTTCGGCTGGATACCTGACCGATGTTCTTGTCTTTTGGACTACCTTCGGAAACGCAGGTTGATTTGGCGTATAACTGCTAGACCAATGACTTTTGATCTATTCGATTTATCAGAGTTTTTTTTTTGCTCTTTCTTGGGTCCCCTCACAACGGAATAACTTATGGTAATTTTTGAGATTCTCATACCAACTTCATTGCTAATTTAAATATATTAATTAAAATCAGCGTCCCTTCGACACCACAGAATTGCTGGATTTAGGTCGATCGCGTGATCGCATAGTAAATTTCATGCGGGTCAGTTAATTTTTTTTACCTTAGTGTTCCATTTTCCAACCCTAAAAATTTAATTTTATTACTTCCTTTCTACACGCAAAAGACGTCAGGATAATAGTGATTCCCTGAATTATTCAGGACGGATGGAGTTTGAGCAGCCCTGTTATAAGACCTGCTACCAGAACCCTGACTGACTTTGATTTTTTTGTTTTGACCTGAGGGTTGCTTCATTTTCCTTTCGGTTGTACTCCTCCGGAATAGCAGGTGATCTGGGATTTTTTTTCTTTCGGCTGGATACCTGACCGCGGGTTAAAGTACAGAGGGATAAATGAAAGGATTTGGTGGGTCAGGATTATTTACGCGCTGACTCAAACCATCCGTACACCTTTTGCGGTTCGTTCCTTGAAGTGTTTTAGGGTTATCCATGAATTACAGCGTACTTGGCACCAGCTAATGTGCTGACCGGTTAGCTCTTGGTAGTTCGACGAAAGGAACACATCTATTTTTGTTTATCATTGCTATAATGTTCCCTTATATGTGAGACATCCAGATTAGGTTGTGGGTTTTTTTGTACCCTTCTAATAAATGTTACCGGGTCTGAGCAGTTGCGCAGACTGGTAAACCGTGGTTAGACCGAAGAAGTCTGAAGGGACTATTCCCTAATCGCGATAGTCATGGAAAAAAAGAGTAGGCAGAGAGAGAGAGACGCCCATATCGTTTTCAATTATTGACTTTGTTGCATGGAACAGTAAATTTTTTTTTCATCATCTTTATTCCTAATTTTTTTTTCGGGGTTTTCCTTCTCCTTGACTTATGACATAAACATATTTTTTTTATTATTATTATATATTTTCTGTTTAGGAGTACGACTGCCCTAGTATCTGAACAAGATTAGTTCAAAAAGCAGAAAATATTAAAGATTATTTTTGGGGATTGATAAAACATTATAATTTAATAGAGCACGAGTCAGCTCATTATCTTAGTATCGTGCAGTTCGTTATGGTACTTAGTAACGACTTTTCGTCACGATAAACGGTACCGGCGTTATCCTAGTCATATATTTCGTTATTAAAGTTTTCTTTCCTTAAACATACATATAAATGTATGTTTCGCTGGTGTTTCCCTAAGCAGTTAAAGGCCGGGTACAATTTGTTGCCAATGGAAATCTAGTCAAATGCGCCTTGAACTTACTAACCCCAAGTTTGTACTCTGATTAAATAACTGGTGGAGAAGAATCCATATAGTGTCTGACATTAACCTTATTATAATTTCTCTTGCATTTCAAACGTTAAACAAGACGCCCGTAGGTGCACTCGTTGTAGTTGAATTTTTTTTGAAGATCGTCTTAGATTTCCCTAAGGAAACAAATTTTATTACACACATCTTAACCTTGTTACCTTGAGTTCGTTTTTACTTCCTGATGGCGGTTCGTCGAAGCTTAGATGGTCATAAGCGGCCCGTATTGCGTCCGGAGGAAATTTCCGCCGAACACCAGGAGTGTCTATTTTGTATTACCAATTTAGATGGAAGTGCGGAAAGTGTGGTTACCACATGCCAACACATACTTCATAAATTCTGCTTAATCGAAAAATTGAAAAGTTCAGAAACTTGTCCCCGATGCAGTCAGCCATGCTTACTGAGTTCTCTTAGACTGTACGCTGCGTGACCCGACCCACTAACAGGGAATTGGGTTGGTACAGCAGAAGGCCTGAACGTTCACAACACTCGGAACCGAACGAAAAGAAAGCCGCCGGTAACTTCAGAGTAGGGTCAACGTGTCGAGCCTCCGGCGGTGGTTGAAGAGTTAAGGCAAAAGCCCTTCGCTGCCATCGAGGCTCACACAAGGTTTTCCTTGCCTGGCACCTCTAGTGGCCAAAGCCGAAAAGATTCGCACCTTATTACGACAATACAGCGAGTGGTGAGTGAATCCATAGATCAGATTCAAGGATCCATGATGCAAGACCTCTCGGAACTCATAGAGTCGAATGTCGATCGATGTTTTGGGATACCAGGCGTTGATATTGATATATATTCCTGCGTTACTCAAGTGAGTCAATGGCGCAAGAGAAGAACTTTGAACTATAAATCACTAGTTACCGAGTTCATACCCCAGCCTTGACTCGGACTTTTTTTAAAACTACAAAATTATATATCGCCTGTGGTAATGGGTATTTTACCACAGGCGATATATAATACGGCCCTATGTCTTTATGGCAAAGGAAAAGACTTTAATTTAATATAAAAAATTAAGAAAAAGGTTATATTCATATAAAATATCGCCGCCAATTAAACATTGGAAATAATCAGCCAATGTTTATTAGAAACTACTTTTTGGTTTCGAATAGCCATATAATTCTCAACAAGCCTTTATTTTTAGTTTAAGACATAGGGACCGAAAATTCAATAGAATCAGAGAGAAAATTCCAAATACCAACTTCGGTATAAGTCTCTCTCGGTTCTAAACGAACATATTTTTGAAAAAGTGAGAGAAATTCCAAGTACCTACCCAGGTATACGTCTCTCCGGGTTCTATATTTTCTGCCGAAACTTCTCATGGGCTACTAAGGGATTGGTAGATTTAATCGCCTTTCCTTACTTGCACCATATTATACTGACCGGCACTGCACTTAATAGGAAGTAAGTAGATTTAATCGCCTCTTCCTCATTAAAGCCCCTTCTGGTCAATCTAGCATCGCATATAGGGGGAAATACTTAATCTTCGTTTCCTCACTATAGCCAGCTCTCATCCGTCGACCGATAGGTATGACTTTGCCATTGGGTATTGGATGCGCCAATACTCCTGCGTAGGAACACCCATATATATAAGTTGGTAGTTATTTTTAGCTTTAAGTACCAGAAAGATGTAAACTTGTATTAGTACCAAGAAAATAAGACAACAAAAAAGAAACAATAAAACAAAAACAAATACCTGAAAAAACCGAGTTATTATTTAAGCAACAAAAAACACAATTTCTAACACCAAAGCAGAGAAGAAAAACCTTGGGTGACCGGCGAGCCTCATCCGAGCAGAAATCGTTACAATGCAAAGTACAGTGATGCCTATCAGGTATACAAAAGGGAGAAAGAACTTTAGTAATTTTAAAATCTAAGGAGTTATTTAAAAAAACTAAATCCAAGAAATCATTATTTGGGTTTGAAATATGGTTGATTTGTTTCAGCGATAGACCCATTAGCCCATCAACAAAAACTATTTCATCGCCTGTAGTGAAGTTGAATGATAACAAAAGCTTGTCTTCGTCAATCCAGCGCCAAGAGATTTTAGGTAAATTAAAAACAACCCATAAAAATTAAAATTTTTCTTGTAAATTCTCTAATCGGGGATACACACACACACACACACTGCATACTCGTTTTGTGGCAAAATCATCCACCAAATGACGCAGCGGCAGCGAACACCGCTGCACACAAAGCACAGAGCTCAGACTTTGCCGTGATCTGATGCGTTATAGCGATATTTAAAAATTGTATATGGAGGTCCCCAGGGGGCCGATCACTCCAAATTTTTAAAAAAAGTGTTTTCCATCGAAGACACACATGGGTACAAAATTTAAAGAAAATTGCGACGCTTGTATTAATTGTCAAAGAGATTTCATGAGGAAGCTCATCCCACTCCCTGTGTTGTTCGCCAACGAACTGGGCGACCATCGTCTTTATCGTGCGGTTTGCTCTCTCTATGTGGTTCTCCTGGGGCGTGTACCGTGCGGTGAACTGATGCCTGACCCCCAATCCTTGTAGGTACCATCGGAATAGGCCACTGGTAAAGTGGACTCCATTCTCGCTCTCAAAGATCTTTGGGACACCAGATCTGGTCAATATCCATTCGCGAAACGTCTTCCTCAACGACTCTGTCGTTGCTTTTCGTAAAGGGACGATCTCCGTCTATTAAGAAAATTTGTCGAATAACACTAGCATGACCCTGTTGCCGTGCTTGCTTCTGGGTAGGGGTCCGACGAAATCTGCACACGCTGTACTCCATTATTCGTTTGCGATCTGAGGCATCATGGATCCGTCCGGCTTCTGTTGCATCCATTTGTACTTTCTGCAGGACTTGCAGCGACGTACATATCAGCTGATGTCGCGGAACATACCTGGCCAGTGGTACCGATTTCCACTAGCACTCGCGCTCGTTGGAACTTCGGGATGCACAATTTTCAGGGGGTGCAATCCTCATCTGCGGTCTGACGGGAAATGTGACGATACAGTTCATTGCCTTCTATGACGTAATCTGGAAATTTCTCAGGGTTTTCCCTTACTTCTGTCTTCTTTTTCTCAAGAAAGCTACACCTCTGTGAATTGTTGTCTACCACTGCTGTTCGCAAGACCTCCCTTGGCTGGCGTGATAGTGCGTCGGCAACTAAGTTCAATTTCCCTCGTTGATATTGGATGCCATATGTATACTGCTGCAGTTCTAACGCCCAGCGGGCGATTCGTCCAGATGGACTCTCGATCGAGTTCAGCCATTTCAACACTAGATTATTTGTGATAATTATAAACCGGTACGCTCTCCGCGGACGCATTTTGCGGACGCCCCACACTCTGGGTCAATGTGGATTCCTTGCTCGCTGACCATCTGTCCCAGATACTGTGAGGAACAAAGTTCTTTAAATAGAATTTTGCCCCACAAAACAAATGCCATGAAATACTTAATTAAACTTTGTTCAAAACAAGATGACAAGAGATCATGGATAATGGCATGGGGTTTAGGTTTTGCTTGGACGACAGAAGACAGTATGGGTTTTGGAAGCGTTAAATTCTACTCTATTGATTTCTTCCCATTGTATTATGCTGTCAAGCTCAGAATTTAACGTGCTTAACATACGAAGTTGTTTGAGTTCCACATCAGATGTGGAGGGACGTTCCTCAAACTTATATGAGAAGCTGAGAGTGTTGTCGTCAGCGATGGAGTGAATTGGATTAGAAGTCACAGATAAGAGATCATTAATAAAAATGATAAAGAGTGTCGGGGACAGAACAGAGCCCTGGGGAACGCCAGCATAAAGCCAAAATGGTCAAAACGATCTGGGTGTACAATCTATCGAAAGAAGAACTAAAAAATTATATGAGCGAGTTCAGACTGGATATTAACGGTGCGGTAGAAGAACTAAGGAAACGTTTTTCCAATTATATTAAAGGGCGAGACGTCACGTTAGAGGACGAAACGCGCCTCATCGAGTTGGAAAATAAGCATATCCGCGGCCCATCGCCGCTGCCTCAACCATCCTTGAACCCTCCGGATTCACAGGGTTACATGGAACCAAAGGCGGTCATAAGCAGGACGGCGTCCCTAGTACCACGGGAAACAACCGCCATGCGAAACCCAACAGAGGCACCAGGGACATCATACCCCATGGTTATCAACCAGGTACGAAAATGGTCAGTGCGGTACGACGGTGGCAAAGAGCCTCTTCTATTTATCGAGAGATTGGAAGAGCTCGCTGATGCATACTTGTTGAGTAGAAACCTCCTCCCCCGAACTATGCCTTAGTTGCTTCGCGACCGAGCCTTTCTGTGGTTCCGTAACAACAGCCAGAGGTGGCAGGATTGGAACAGCTTCAAGACAGACTTCTTGCCCACCAGATACTGGAAACGTCTGGACGATGAAATTCGCCAAAGACGCCAGAAACAGCAGGAGCAATTAAAGGATTATGTAATTGCGATGCAGAACCTGATGAGGCATGCGAATTATCACGAAGAATAACAGGTGGAAAGAATCTTCCGGAACTGCCGCCAGAAATATCAGTATTACATCCGACGAAATGATTTCCGTATGAATCATGGGACTGGCGGAAGATTTCGAGAGTATAGCAGACGACTACGAAAGAATCCACGCAAACCAGGACAGCACAAAGACAACACCTCGAAGAAGTCCATAGGAGAGGCATTGTATGGTGAGTCAGCCTGAAGAAGGACCATATAATCCTCGATTGACTTGTCGATGGTGCCGACAGGAAGGCCACTTTCAAAAAGAGTGCACTAACCCTCGAGTGATTTTCTGCTGGTATTGTGGCCAACAGACTATGAAGACAATTGACTGCTGCCGTCAACGTATTTCACTCGCTGAGCATCGTCATTTGCTCCTGTGCGGGGAGAAGTCCGCCCTGATCCAGGATCGACACCGAATTTTCGCTTGCATCATCATCAACCGCGAACCCGTTCAGGCCACTATTAACACCGGAGCATCCCGCAGTTTCGTCAGCAAAGCTTTGGCTGAAAGGGTAAGAAAAGTGGACAGCACCACCCCCGTGCACATCCCAATACAAATGGCTAACAGAGCTCAGGTAACAGTCCGTCAAGAGTTAAATGTCAACTTTCAGTTTGGGGAATCCCTATGTTCACTGCACCTGCTGGTGTTGCCGAACGCCGCTGATGACCTGACACTGGGTCAAAAACCAGAGCCACTTTTAATTTCGAAGGTGAGTGCTTAACACTCCAAACTGTACCAGCACGGCCGGTTAAACGTCTGACGTGCAACACACTTCGAGAACTTAAGCAACCACAATTGTTAAATATGCAACAGTAATGGAAAGTTACCTCTGTCCAAAACAACAGAGTCGTAGAATCGGCAAGAGACACCATAGTGTACTACCACATCCCTTTGGACATACTGCATTCAGGACTCTTGCCAAAGATTGCCACAGACGCCTAAACAGTCAGCATTACCAGAAGTCGTCTACAAAAGCTCAACAATCATCATTGTTGAGGAGAAATCCGTCAGAAAAACCGTCGCCAATAACCAAAGCAGCTTTTAGAAATCATCACCGTCGCCAGAGCCACCAACTCAATCAAATGTTATTAAAGTCGCCGCAACCGCCACAGTTACCAATGTCACATTCGTCATAGACGCCACAGCCGTCACAATCGGCACATTCGTCACAGTCACACTCGCCACAGTCGTTTGGAACCTCACAGTACCTACCGCCGCCAATAATTAACGCAGTCACCAAAAGACTCGAAACGACAATGACCCGCATGCCAATCACAACCTGGTTTCGTTCACTTCCAAGAGAGCTGCCGTTTTACACAAATATTGGTAAGGGTAAGTGCTTGTCCACCGAAGCAACGGGGCAGTGCGAGGAACAAAATTCTTTAAATAGAATTTTGCCCACACAAAACAAATGCCATGAAATACTTAATTAAACTTTGTTCAAAACAAAATATATACCAATGGTGTTCTCAATACACAAAAGCAAGTCACTCAATATCAGCCATGTTTGTTTTCTCTTGAGGACAAAATCACTCAAATGCAGGAAAATGCAATACAGATGACAACCAATTACAGCCGTCATCACCGACCATCACTACCAAGCCGAACAAACCTGCAACCACCAACCCAACACAACTGATCTCATATGACTCATAGGCGATCAGGAAATCACAGAAGAAAAGAAATCAAGCACAAGACGGGAGTAGCATTGCATTCGCCCGAAAGTACGTCTGTCGCACTCACACTCGACTATTTAATGGCCATTACCGCAGAACCTAAACGCTGCGACGACAACTGAGTCCCCAAATTAATGGTTAAAGAGTACTTACCTTGCCATTACCGTAGAAGCTAAACGCTGCGACGCCAAGTGAGTCCCCAAATTAATGGTTAAAAAGTACTTACCTTGCCATTACCGCAGAAGCTAAAACGCTGCGACGCTGACCGAGTCCTCAAATTAATGGTTAAAGAGTACTTACCTTGCCGTTACCGCAGAAGCTAGACGCTGCGACGCTGACTGAATCCTCAAATTAACGGTTGAAGAGTACTTACCTTGCCGTTACCGCTGAAGCTAAACGCTGCGACGCTGACTGAATCCTCAAATTAACGGTTGAAGAGTACTTACCTTGCCGTTACCGCAGAAGCTACACGCTGTGCAATTATCCGCTATCAAAAATCTTATCGAACTTTATATATAATAGACTTCATTTCCTTATATCTTTGCCATAGGAAAACAACTTAACGCCACGACATCACGCGCTGCCAAGGAGGCGTCGCTAGAAACCCTTCGCTACACGCCTCAAGGAGCCACAAACATCCTTTTTTTGTAAATAACATTGAATAAATCTCGAAATAAACCTTAACGAAATAAATAAAATTCCGAGAACCTAAATAAAAAAATTTTATTATTGTAACGACCCACTATAAATAGAACCCTGGTCACACTGAGGACTACCCCGGCTGGAAAACTCCGTTACAATTCTTGATTTCCTATTTGAAGAATTTGCATTTCTCCGTGTTATTCCTTAGGTTTGCTTGTCTTAACCGTCGCAGTACTTCCTCTAGATGCCTCATGTGGTCCTCCAAAGATTCTCCAGTCACGACAATGTCGTCCAGATAGGCAAAAGCGTGAGATTCCATACCTGGGCCGATGACCTGGTCTATTGCTTGCTGAAACGTGTCGGGGACCTAGTGCAGGCTAAAAGGCATGACGCGCCATTGGAATAATCCACGCCCTGGTACCTTGAATGATGTGTACTTCTTACTGCCCACTTCCATCGAAATCTGCCAGTACCCATTCTTGAGGTCCGAACTGCTGATGTATTCTGCGTTTCTGAGGCAATCAAGTATGTGGTGGATCCTCGGAAGTGGGTTAGCATCTGGAACAGACTTAGAGTTCAGCGGTCTGTAGTCCACGCAAAGTTTCCCTTTACCGGACTTCTTTTTCACAAGGACGATTGAGGCACTGTTGGGGCTCTTGGATGATTCGATGCACCTCTTTTTCAGCAGGTCGTCGATCTCTTCGTCAATGATACGCTGCATGGCCAGGTTCTTCGGGAAGTTACGCTATTTTAACTGTCGATCGTCCTACATCACGATCCTGTGGCTAGTTATGTTGGGAACGCCGTTCATTGACTCGAACTTCAGTATTTCATGGTCCAGGAAATATCTTATCTTGTCGTTGATTGGATTCTTACTTTGTATAGTACGTACCTGCGGTTTTTTGGCGAAGTATTGGTTATATTATCGCTGAGAGTGCGGTTCCACTTACCTATGGTAATCGCTGTTTTGACTCGGCTGAGGAAATCTAATCTAATTATGTTGTCGATGGCCTCTGGCTGGGTGAGTTGTTGAATCTTGCAGCAGCTGTGTCCGAATCTTATCGTGGTTTTGAACGCCTGCGGTCAAATCCTCCTGTTGCAGTCGTTCTAGTTGTGCCGGGGAGTGGGTTCTGGGGTTCCACCATTCCTGGCATTCGGCGAAAGCCGTTCTCATTTCCCACTGGTCGGCGGCAGCAGTCGATGCTCCTGGTATTTTTTTTTACCACATTCCCAGCAGAACAGAACCCTAGGATTACGGCAATATCTCAAATGTCCTTGCTGGTCGCATCGGCGGCATGCTGACCGTGGGTTGACTGCTCCCCCTGGCATCTGGGCGACTTGTCGGTGCTGCTCGTCTCTTTTTGGTGGCCGTGATGGTGTTTCGTCGTTTCGACTGCAGCAGTTGAGACACTCGAAATCCTCGGCTAAATTATTCAGCTCTTCGAGGCAGGAGAAGTCCTTCCGCTTTATGTATAATTGGTAGTCCTGGCGGCTGTTGCGGAAAATTGGTTCCAGCTTCTGCTCCTCATTGTACTGGGCGTGGCACATCAGGTTCTGGAGGGTAATTACGTTGTCTTTAAACGATTCTTTCGGGAGCTGTTTTTTTAGCGGATGTCGTCATCTAATCGTTTAAAGAACCGTTCTGGGAGGAAAACCTTCAGGAAGTTGTTCCTAAATGTTTCCCACATCTTCCAATGACCGCTATTTTTCTTACCAGATCAAGGCCCTATCCTTGAGGAGTTCTGGCATTGTAAGTGGCTGGAAATTCTTGTCTATCCCATAGACAACCGATAATTCTTCGACCCGTTCAATGAAGTGTCTAGTGGGTTCCGCACACCGTCGAATTTCACAGACCATTTCCTGACTTGGTCGATGACCGCTGAATATGATGGTGTGGAGGTACATCGTGGTGGGACGAATATCGCTGGACTTAAGCTGATAGTTTCTGCTGGGTGACGGTAATCGGAGGTGGTATTGGGGAAACGCTTCTCGTGTGCTGGGTTTCCAGGATGAGAAGTCGTTCTTTTGCTTCTGGTTTGAGCTCCTTCTCGTTGACATGGGTGGCAAAGCGTTTTCGGAGTATCCACCTGTTGTGGGCGCCGTGGCTTAGTGGAAATGAGCCAATGAGGTTCGTGGTTCGAATCCCAGTAACACCAAAAGTATTTTTCACGGTGTCCCACCTCTCGCGAATAACTTGTCACGGAAAGTTTCTCAAATCGCCGTTCGGATCCGGCCTTAAATTAGGTCCCGTAAAATTAACGTTATCTTCTGTGGCGTATCCACGATGCGTTGGTGTGGGATGTGTGTGCGATGTTCCGAGTTTTTCTGGAGTTGTCCTTTGTGTGTGTTGACGTCTTTGATTTTCTGTGAATAATAGTCCAGATCAGCGGATCCAGTGGTTCGTTACAGAAATTTTTTAATTAGATCAACAAATTTTTGATTAAAAAAAAAAAACAATACTTTTATTAAATCGAAAGTAATTACATATCTTTACAATAATAAACTTTATATCAAAATGTAATTACTAATCCACGGGCTCACGAGTTATAATGGGGTTAGTATAGTTTATTTACTCACTCGGAATTCTCTGACGTGGGAGGTGGTCTCGACATTTGCATGATACGTTGCGTTGGATGGGTACCTGTTGTGGCTTATTACTGCCAATTTACCCTGTCCAACAACTGTGGAGGGGTAGAACCTCTGCCAAGCTACAAGTAGAACTACAATAGTGGTTTGTAGCCCCGACATCGGGTTGGGGGAGCAACAAGCCGTAGAAAAAGCTTTTGCAAGTAAAACTTAACCACCAACTGCGGAGAGGTAGACCGTGCCAAGCTACAAATGAATATAATTTTAATGGTTTGTAACTTACCACGGGTGGGGAAGCTACAAACCGTAGAAAAAGCTATGTCTGAAAAAGAATTGATCCACCAACTGCGAAGAGGTGGAACCTCTGCCAAGCTATGAACGAAACTAGATTTAATGGTTTGTAACTATTACCAAGGGTGGGGGAAGCTATAAACCGTATAAATATAAAAAGAAACCCAACCCTTATAACTAATAACGTGCAACTTCTTACCACGGGTGGGGGAAGCTACAAGTCATATTTAACTTACGGATAATACTTAGGAATAATATCTTGTAGCCCCTACCGCGAGTGGGGGAAGCAACAAGCTATGTATATATCACTACGACTAAAAAAAGAACTGACCCAACAACTGCGGATAGGTAGAACGTCTGCCAAGCTACAAGTAAATATACTGTTAATGGTTTGTAACCCCTTACCACGGTAGGGGGAAGCTACAAACCGTAGAAAAAGCTATATCTGAAACAAAACTAATCCACCAACTGCGGAGAGGTAAAACCTCTGCCAAGCTATTTGCGAAACGAGATTTAATGGTTTGTAACCCTTTACAGGTGGGGGAAGCTACAAACCGTAGAAAAAGAACTAAGTTCCTGATGGTGATAATTTGTAACCCCTTACCACTGGTGTGGGAAGTTACAAACATCCTAAAGATAAGATCCGCTCCGCACCGTCAGCGCCTTCTTTTACACTTAGCTAACGGTACGTTGGTCCAGCATGCATTAAATAAATTCTATGTGTATTCGTCATGTATGTTTGTTTGTCCTTGCCGTTGCCATACGCATACACATTGGCTCTGCCTGTATGCAATGTGAAGCCATGCCCCATGCCGATACACGTGTGTGTGTAACGTATGTTCTCTTCTCCCCGACGTTGCCATGCGCATGCACACTGCCTGTTTGCAGCGTGCATGCCATGCTGATATCTCACACGAATATTTATCGCAGTTGTCGGCGTAGGCACTTTTATCATTGTGTATAGCTGGATATGCAAAGCATGGGCTTAGAGTTTGGAGTTTGTGATGACGCAGCAGCTTGGCGTCGCAGACGATGGTGGTGGTGGACGGACTCGCATGGCGAGGCGAACTTTCATGCAGCATTCGCCTGCACAACGGAAGCAGTTCTATAATACGACTGGAACGAATCGCTCGTGGCAGCAATTTTGACTTGGTCTACATAACAAATAGTTTGTCATTTTAAATTAAGTTTGTAAATTTGGTTATAATAAAAAATTAGTAAACGCAAGGTACATCATCTTTTAATTCTACACCCCCTGAACTTTGGGAGTTAAGTCCCCGATACAGTCTATTTCAAAAATCGCTTATGACTAAGTGCCCTATCGCTTATGAGTGAAAGACGTACATTTAACGTTGCATACTATTAGGCTTCTAAGATAAATTAGTCTTTAGACCGAATTTCAACTAAATATACATACACGGGTGTGTGTAATCACTCACATGCAGAATACATTAGCTCGTGTGTCTATAGAAGTGGAAAGTTTATGGTAGGAACGATTTTCATTGTTTATCCCAAGTTAAAGTTACAGATTTAGAATTTTTTTTAAAGGAAGAAGGCAAAACAAGTCTGATGTTTGTTAACTTGTATATTTTTTAAAAAAAAAATTTTTCTATCTTAGTCGCATATTAGATTTCATAAAAATCGCTCGAGAAATGGCTTAGTTCCCGGAATTCCAGTCACCGTATTCCAGAATTTCCATAAGAAACAAGTTTTATGGTCGCATATTAGTCCTGCCTACCGAATTTCATAGAAATCGCTGAGTAATGGCTTATCCCAAAATTTCTATAGCAACAAGTCTTATGGTCGCATAGTGGCTTAGTTCCCGAAATTCAAGTTCCTAATGTCCGTATCCCAGAATTTCCATAGGATCAATTCTTGAAGTCGCATAGTTGTCCTATCGAGCTTCATAGAAATCGCTTGAGAAATGGCTTAGTTCCAGAAATTCAGTCCCTAATGACAGTATTCCAGAATTTCCATAGGAGCAAGTCTTATAGTCGCACGTTAGTCCTGGGTACCGAATTTCATAAAAATCGCTTTAGGAATGACTTAGTTACACGAATTCAAAAATGTAAACAAAATTGCAACACAAAATCATAACTCAAAATCGTAAAACAAATTTATTTTTGGGACCGTACTAAATTTTTTCCTCACCGCCAATAAAGTAGTTTCACTTAAAAAAAATAAAAATTGTTCATGTAGATTCTCTAATCGACAATGTGTATTGTGCAAAGTTTGAATAAAATTTGGTTAGTTTTAATTTTTTTTATATGGGCCGAGGGGCCCCTGGCCGGATCACTTCCAAATCCTTACAAAAAGTGTTGTCACTAGTATACCAAATGTACAAAATCGGAAGAAAATCGGGTTATTTTTTTTTTTTTAAAAAGTGCGTTTTAGCTTCGACGCCCGACTGAATTTAACTCCTTAAAAATCGATTTTCATATATAATACGCGCCACACGCCACGCGTCACTTGCGTCACTATTCCACGCTGATGTGTGAGATATAGCTGCTCACAACATTTAAAAAAAAAACTTTTTTTTCTTTTTAATTTTTTGGAGCTTACAGCTTAAGAATCGATTTTCATATATACAAAAAAAATACACATTTTATGGGGAGTGAAATCGAGTGTTAACTTGTGACGCCTTAACAAAAGCGTTAACAAAAAGTGAAGTCGTAAGTTTTTGACCTTTCCTTTGACCTAGAGAGCTGAAATTGTGTGAACAGCTACATCTCACACAGCATTTTTGATATTCCGCGTGTGACTCGTGTCGCGCGTTGTGTGTGGTGCGTGTAATGCATGGAAAAGCGGAACTGGTATATATCGGCTTTTACTAGTCAGAATATAAGGACCTAATGGTAATTTTACACTATCATCATTAGATGACAGTGTATCATCTTCTCATCATCTATCGTCTTTTTAAATTATCTATATTAACTTGGCTTGCCCGTAGCTGGCTGGTTGTCTATCTGGCTGGCTGGCTGGTCAGATTTTCTGATCAATTTTTAACCCACTTCCCAAAGCCCGATTTTAAATTGAAATTTTGCACACATGTATATTTCCGGTGACAATACTTTCTATTAAAATTTCAGAGAGATTGGGCTGCGGGATCCCCCCGCTCCCATACAAATATTTTACAAAATTTACCCAATTTTCTTTAACTTTTGTACACATTTGTGCCTTCGATGGAAAACACTTTTTGTAAAAATGTGGAGTGATCGGCCCCCTGGGGACCCTCATATACATTTTTTAAATATCGCTATATCGCATCAGATCACGGCAAAGTCTGAGCTCTATGCTTTGTGTGCTGCGCTGTTCGCTGCCGCTTCGTTTCATTTGGTGGATGTTTTTGCCACAAAACGAGCACACAGTGTGTGTGTGTGTGTGTGTATCCCCGATTAGAGAATTTAGAAGAAAAGTTTTTATTTTCATGGGTTGTTTTTTTAAATTCTCTATATTAACTTCGCGTGCCCGTGGCTGGCTGGCTGGTCAGATTTTCTGATCAATTGTTAACCCACTTCCCAAAGCCCGATTTTATTATTTTATTGAAATTTTGCATACATGTATATTTCCGGTGACAATACTTTCTACTAAAATTTGGGGCACCTCGGGCCTCGGGCCTCGGGGTCGGGGGCTCCCATAAAAAATTTTTATAAAATTTACCCGATTTTCTGAAAATTTTATACGCATGTGTACCTCCGATGGACAACACTTTTTGTAAAAATTTGGTAGTGATCGGGCCTCGATTTCGGAGGGCTCCCTAACAAAAATTTTAAAAAAATTACCCGATTTAATTCAAACTGCATATTATGTATCCCCGATTAGAGAATTTACACGAAAAATTTGAGTTTTTATGGGTTTTTTTTCGTTAATTGATTATTGTAATCATTTTTGGATAACGGCCGAAGATAGTGTGAAATCACAATTACACCGTAATAGAAATCGCCATTTTGAATTTAAACTCTTCTCAACTCAGGTATATCACATTTGTTCCTGCTAAGGATTTCTCGAGTATAAAAAATGATGGTTCCAACTAATAGCGTTTCCATGAACAGGTATAGTAGAGTTAGTTTGACACTTGTTTTACTTAACATAAACAAAAACAAAACAATAAAAGTGGGTGTGTGTACTTGTGTACGCGCGTTAGAAATAATACTCCTTTGGCGTTATTGAAGGAATAAAGGAAAATATGCATGCAAAAAAACAATACGAGTAGAATGATAAGAGCAGTAAAAGGAGATAGTACATAAATACGATCGATGAAATTTAATCGCTCGACACCATGCATAACAAATCAAAATGGTTGAGCTTACATCGCAAAAAATTATTTCACAATTGGATAACTAACAATACTCTATAATATAATATATAAAAATATGTATTAGATATAAGACTATTGGATTGACTAACATATATTCCATTTTGTTAAAATTATATTAACAACATTCTCAAATGACCCCCAAAAAACCTCCTAAAATACCACAAAATCACTCCAAAAAGACCCCAAAAAGACCCCAAAAGATCCTCAAAAGACTTCAAAAGACCATCAAAAGACCCCCATAAGATCTACAAAAGAACCCAAGAGGACCCCCAAAAGACCCAAAAAAAAACAATCCAAAATAACTGCCAAAAGACCCCCTAAACACTACCGAAAGACCCACAAAAGACCCTTCAAAGATCCACAAAAAAAACTCTGAAAAAGACCCCCAAAGACGCGGAGTCAGCATTTCCTTAGTGCGAGAGCAGTGAGGAAATGTGACACGTTGCGACTGCACCTCAGCGGATGCAAGTAGATTATTTTCCGTATCGTTCTTTGTGTCGTTTTGCGGACGAATCTGCTGAACCAGGCGCGACGTCAGCAATTTCTTCTGTGTACTCGTACTGAAGGAATTGTTATATTTCGCAACCAAGCAGCGGTGCTTGGACTGTTTTATTTTTACTTATCGCAGTTCAGTCGAGAGTTGACCACAAGCGAACATTGTGAATCACTCGTTTAACTTTTATATTACTTCAATAAGATCATATAATCACTCGTTTAACTTTTATATTACTTCAATAAGATCATAAAATCACCCGTTTAACTTTTATATTACTTCAATAAGATCATATAATCACTCGTTTAACTTTTATGTAATATATATATTTTATACCATTAATTTAATATAATAAAACAATAAACTTACAAATAAAACCGGTTTCTTTTGTTTTATATTACAACCAACTTAAATCGGTTTCTTGTGTTTTATATAATTTACACATGTGTATCTCCGATTAATGAATTTACAAGAAAAATTTAAATTTTTATGGGCTGTTTTCTCAATAATAACATTGTAACCAATATCTGTTTGGTTTGTTTTTTCGCCAGACATGTTTGTCCAATGTTTCAGAAGAGGGTCGAATGCCAGAAGATCATGTTCCAGAAGATAGTTCGATGCCTAAAGATTTGAACGGTCCTACGAACAAGACATAGTGGACGATGTAGATTTAAAATTAAGTAATATTATAATAATTGAAATTGATACGTAAGTTACGTTACTTAGAATGCCTTGCATGCATGACTGAACTCAGTTCATGCATCTCATCGTACGCTTCCAAATTGTCTATTTTATCAAGCTTTCGTAATTGCATTTAAAATGATTTGACAAATGCACTGTACACATCTTCGGGCTCATCCTTCAAAACCTGGGTGACAGCATCTTTGAACATTCATCTTCAGTCCGTTTTTTTTTTAGTTTACTTCTTAAGAATCGATTTTCATATATAGAAAAAATTACACAAAACATTTTATGGGGAGTGAAATCGAGTGCGAGCTTGTTAAGCGTTAATAAACGCGTTAACAAAAGTGAAGTCGTTAGTTCTTAACCTTTCACACGACATAGAGAACTGAAATTGTGAGCAGTTAAATCTCACATAGCATTTTTGATATTCCGCATGTGACGCGTGTCGCGCATCGTGTGATGCGCGTGTAATGCATGGAAAAGTGGCACTGGTATATATCGGCTTCTACTAGTCAGAACTTTTTGAGACTTGTCTTAAAATAATTGGTTAGTACTCGGCGGGTCATAACGTAATTTGTGACCCGTGTAACGCGTGGCGTGTGGCGTGTGTTATATATGAAAATCGATTCTTAAGGAGTAATTTTCAGTCGCGCATCGGAGCTGACAAGCTCCCTTTTTTACACGCGCCATACATCACAAATTACGCCATTGCAAGCCGAGCGCTTACCAATTGTTTTAAAACAAGTCTCATCAAATTCCTACCACTAGAAGCTGATATATTCCATTTTCACTTTTCCAAATGTGTACAGAATTTCAATAAAATTAGGTTAGTTTTTTTAAAAACTGTCTGTGACCCCAGGACCGATCACTGCCAGCCAAATTCTTACAAAAAGTGTTGTTGATCGGAGATACACATGGGTATTAAGTCTGAAGGAAATCGGGTAATTTTTTTTTTTTTAAAAAACTTGTCTGAAAGCCCCCCGATCCCGGGGCCAGATCACTCGCAAATCCTTAAAAACGTGTTGGCCATCGGAGACACACATGTGTATAAAATTTAAAGAAATTCTTAATCGGCGGAGAGAAGAAAATTTAGCACTGTATAAAAAATAATTTTGTGTTACGATTTTGCGTTATGATTTTGTGTTGAGATTTTTGCTATTTCTATGAAACTCGGTATGAAGAACTAAGATTCGACTATAAGAATTGTGTTGTAGTAATTATGAAATACGGTCTTTGGGGACTGGAGTTTCGGGAACGAAGTAATTTCTCAAGCGATTTCTATACGGTCATTATGGACTGGAATTTCGGGAACGAAACCATTTTTTAAGTCATTTCTATCAATCTTGCTATGTAGGACTAAGACGCGACTATATGACTTGACAATATTTGGTATTTAGTATTTATTTAGTTAACATGATATCACTTACAATGAAGATTTAAATAATATTATAAGTTTTGTAAGGCTTAAAAATATTTTGAAATATCTGGTTTAAAAAAAAATATAACATGTATAGATATAATAACAGAAAGATAAATAATATTATTTAAGAGCCAATTGAAAGTAAAGGCAGAAACAATGTAAATATAAAGGAGACATTATGAAGTAAAATGATATAAGCATGAAATGTACGTTTAAGATAAGTTTAAAGATAATAAATCAAGTATTATTCTATTGTGTGGCCAAGTGTGAAAGAAGAGATGTTTTAAATTTGTTTGTGTTTTCAATTCGTCAAAGCTTTATTGGCAGAGAGTTCCACAATCGAATAGTTTGAACAAAAAATTGACGTTCGGACTGTTGACATGAGTACCCAGGTTGAGCTAACATGATGGACCTCCGAGATTGGAGAGGATGCTACTTATCATATAGGTATTCTGGCTGTCGCATTTTCAATATGTCGCTTAGTAAACACAGTAACTTAAATCTTAAAAGGTTTTCAAAGGTACACCCACTTATCTGCTTAGAGAATCTCGAAATATGGTCACCATATTTCAAACTAAAAATATACCTTGCGATGTTGTTATACATAACGTTTAGCTTTTTCTTATAGACTCATAAAAATTTCGCATCCATAAAGTAAGACTGGTAATAGAAGATTTTTTGCCAGCATCAACTTGGTTTTTATAGATAGAAAATGCTGACTGGCCAACATTGTACGCAGTCCACAATACACCTTACCGATAGCACTATTTATATTTGTGTCCCAAGAAAGAGTACGGTTAAAGATCAGTCCTTGGGTTTTTAGCTGTATCCGCCCACTTAATCGGACTATTTCCGATTTTAACCGATTGGAATTCAGATAAATCAAGAACTCTACGATGTATAGCTAGTGCCTTGGACTTTTTTAGTTTTAAACGAAGCTCATGTTTTAAAGACTAATCCTTTAGGCTTGACAAATCTTCATTTATTAGATGAATAGGTCATCAATCTTAATCGTAAATCGTTCACATACAATGAGAAGAGTGTAGGGCCTAGGATTGACCCTTGAGGTACATCGGTTAAGACATTACGAAAACGTGAAGTCTTGTCACCAACTACCACGTGTTGTTGCCTTCCTTCCAAGTAGGAGGAGACTAGTTTTGCAGATATAAAGAAAAACCTAAAATCCTGCATTAGTTTATTGCACAGAATCGAGTGATTCACAGTGCCAAATGCTTTCGAAAAATCTAGAAGAATTAGAAAAGTAGGGTGATTATTATCCAAAGACTTCCGCACTTCATCAACAATGTATAAAAACGTCGTTTTACAGCTTCGCTTTGGTCTAAATCTTGATTAATTTGAGCACAGAAGTTGGTTTTCTGAGAGATATCTATGGATTTGTGACAATATAATTTTTTCTAGAACTTTTGACAGAAAAGGAAGAATAGCAATTGGTCTATATTCCGTCATTCTAGGATTGCTATTCATTGGTATAGGATTTATTTTAGCTCTCTTCCACTCGGATGGGAATACGGACATAGTTAGCACAGAGTTAAAGAGATACGTTATAAATGGCAGTATTATGGGCAGAAGAATTTTGACAAACTTAGGATTTAATCCATCTAGACCAGTATCGTTAGAGCTTATAAATTATGTTTCACACAAAATTATTGGTATTTTAAAAAAGACTTAATTTTAATTCAATATTTTATAAGTGTTAAGTCAATCTTAATAGTAGAATTTAACGAATGGTGAATAGTAAATGATCAATAGTGAATGATCCATAGTGAGTGACTGAATGAATAGTGAAGTCTGAATGCTTCTGCTTTTATACTTAATTCTATATACTTATTCTGCTATGTGATCCAACTGTTTTGCATTGGACTTGACTGTCCTTGAAATGAAGATCAAAACATGTTCTCGATTTAGATCCGCTTTGAGATAAGGATGCGTTCGTGTCAGAACTTGAATGTTATCTAAAAGCGTATTGAATATATTCGTCGTAATTGACCATCTGGTGTTTTGATCATATTGACCTTGAATTGAAAGTGGTAAACAAGATATGAAGTTGGATCGCATTTACATTGTTCTTATTCTATGTGATTATGCGATTACATACTGTGAATATCTTATATAGTTATCCAGTATTTCTATATGATATCGGGTGCCTGTAGTGGGATATTCTCTATGTTAACACCCCCAACGCTAGCCTGAGGCTCCGACGAAGTAATAGCTTTATATATTGATATTTTCTTATATTTTAAAAATTTATAAATTTATGATATGATTATTAATATGAAAATTATAGATATATAAGATGTATGAAAATAGGTTTGTCATTTAGTTTTTATAGTAATTTCTTCAATATGTTTTCTATTGTTTTCTATTTTTTCGATATGAAAATCTTCTAATTTGATTATTTCGATACTCTTATTTTCTTATTACTTCTGATATAAAATATGGAAGGATAATGTTATCTTTAATTTTAAAATATGAATTAATATATGTCTTATTTTTTATTTCTATGATACAATTTTCGAATTTAAGTAACTTACTTCTATATAACTCTATTTTTAATTGATTACAGTTATGTTTAATATTGATTTTAGAAATGTTTTTTGTTAATACAATTCCTGGAGTTATTTCCTTTATTTCATTTCCTGTGAAGTTTTTCATTTGACAATAGGCCTTTTCGAATTTAATTATGTTTGAAATACAGTTATTTTTGATTTTATTTAGATTTCTCTCCAAATTGTCTTTTACATTTTGATCATATATGTTATTATTTTGGTCTATTATAAAAATGTTTTCATTTAGTGATATAGCTTTATTGTTTTTATTTGGCATTGGTTCAATAAAAATAGTGGAATATGAGGAGTTTGAAAATTTGGTTATTAAAAGTATTATTATAATAAGTTCATATTCAAATATTACGGCTATTTTTGTGTCTTTAAGTCCTTGGATATTTTAAGCTAGTTTTATTTCCTATTCTGTTAAAATATTTTTTGAAAGTATACCAAGTTTGCTTGTTAGAATAATTTGTTCTATGTCGTCTATGTGATGTCGGAAAAGATTGATGTCATTATTAATTTGATAAAAATGTTGTATGCAATTTATTTCTTTTTCTATCTTAGTAATGTCTTTTTTATTTAGTTTGTTAAAGTCATTTAAAAATT
Organism: Nephrocerus scutellatus; assembly: GCA_947095585.1. Classification (NCBI taxonomy): domain Eukaryota; kingdom Metazoa; phylum Arthropoda; class Insecta; order Diptera; family Pipunculidae; genus Nephrocerus; species Nephrocerus scutellatus. The sequence goes on from OX352765.1 coordinate 56,903,948, forward strand.
GTGGAATATTTTTTTGTTGGTTTTGAATATGATTAGTTATATTTTCTATCTGTTGAGATATCTTAAAATTGAATGAAACTTGTTTATTATTTTCCGAAATTAATTCTTTGTTTTTTTATTTAAGAGCTTTTAGTTGAGATTTTATTTCGTCTTGAGAATCCATTGTACCTGCTATATATTTAAGTCCTGTACCAAATATGTTTATTAATGCTCGTTTTACTTTTGGATGTGGTTTAAGATTAGATATTTTTCGTTTTAAATGTCTGAAGTTATGTATTAGTGTATTAAACATTGGGTTAGTTGTACCTATTTTGGATTGTATAAGATTTATATTTTCATTTAAATGATCCATAGTATTTTCTGTGTCCCTTATGTTTATTATATGTAGAACTTTATTAAAATTTTGAATAATGTTTATATCTTCTTTTTTAATTGTCATGTATCCGTTATTATTGTTTAAATCGTGTATTTCAAGAAATTGTGCTTTAGTTTTTGGAAAACAGCATAGTATCGTTGATAAAATGATGATTTGAAAATGCATCAGTAAAGGATATAATTAAAAGATATAATTAAGATATAATTTTGATTTCTTGTTTTATTGAAGTTACTTAGTGTTTATTTTTTTATGTTATTTTTAAATTTTCCTCTTCTGTTTTAAGATTTTACTAGTTTATGAGTTAATTTATTATTTCCTTTTGTTTTAATTGTTGATGAATCGTAGTTTTGATATTTCTTTTTCCGTTTAATATGTGATTTATAATATTTTAAATTATTTCGTTTATCGATTATATGATTTTCGTCTGTTTTTTCTGCATCGAGTTTTCTGAATATCATGTGGTTTTTCCCACCACGTGTTTCTTTGATGAAATTATTTCCTGGTTGTATTTCTATATCTTCCCTTTCTTTATTTAATTTATTTATGGAAGTTTGTTTTTTCTTGAATATTTTATCTTTAATAGAATCATATTCGTTGTTATGTATTTTTCCATTTTTGAAATCGATTGGTTTTTTATCAGTAGTAGATTATTGGTATTGTTATAATAATTTATAATTTTTAATATCTTTTCTTCAACAGTATTATTATTTGTGTTTGGATCATGCCTTAATAATCTAATGTGTTCATTGATTGTGTTATGTAGTCTTTCTACATCTGAATCGTATGTGTGGTTATAATTTGAGGTTTCTTTAAGTGGGAGAGCTTTAAATCCTAGCTCGTTATCTACAATTAATTTATTTATTGGTCCAATAGCATCGATTAACGTTAGAATGCTTCTTTTAAATTCTGTCCATCTTCTTGCTGTAATTTTTATTTTTTTGATTAACATCTTCTAGTGTTTTTATGAATTCTTCGTTATCTGCATAAAGACAGTTTAAGGATTTTGGATTGAAATGCGATTTTAAGAGTATTAATGCTTTTTATCATCCAGTGATTTGATATAAATAACTTTTCTATTTTTATTAAAAATTTTTATTTGTTTAATTCTTAATGAACCGGAAGTAATTTTAAAGATTGCTATTTGTGTTTTAAATATATTTAAAGAGGATTTACTAAGAGGAAATATATTTAATTCATTTTCTTCATTTCTTTCTGTAAGATTTATTTCTATTCGGGAGAGTGCATCTGCATTTTTGTTTTTTGTTCCTTTTTATATGTGATTTCATAATCAAATTCGGATAGTTTTAGTCTCCATCTTACTAGTTTTGAATTTGGTTCTTTGATTGAGAAAAGCCATGTTAAAGGTTTATGATCAGTTTCTATTGTAAATTTACATCCGAAAAGATATGGTCTGAAATATTTTGTTGACCAGACGATTGCTAATAGTTCTTTTTCAATGGTGCTGTAATTTATTTCATGTTCATTTAATGTTCTGCTAGCGTAACATATCGGATGATTATTTTGAGAAAGTATTGCTCCTAATGCATAATTACTAGCATCTGTTGTAAGGGTAAAATTTTTATTGAAATCGGGATAACTTAATATTGGATCGTTTATTGATAATTTTTTAAGTGTGTTAAAACTTTCTTGATATTTTATATTTGAAATGTCTATTCTAGCATTCTTTTTTAAGAATAATGTCATTGGCTTTGCTATTAATGAATAGTCTTTTATGAATTTTCTGTAATAACCCGTAAGTCCTAAAAATTGTTTAATTTGTTTCGTAGTTTTGGGTATTGGAAATTTATTTACGCATTCTATTTTTTTTGGATTGGTTTTATTCCGTTTTGTGTCATTATTATTTATGTCCAAAAAATTCTGTTTCTTTCTTTAGAAACTCTGATTTGTATAATAATTAAATATTAAATTGATTGAATGTATATGCTTTTGTATTGAAGTAGAGAAGATGATGGGTTTTGACTTCATCTTTATGTATGTAAGGATATCTGTATGACTTCGCGTTTATTGGTACATTATCAGTGGTACGTATTTCATGCTTGATTGCATTCGTAAATGAGAGATTTGAATTTTCTTGATAAAAAATGTTTGAATATTGATTTATTATTTTCAATAATTTTTGCTTCTCTTCTGCGTTGAGATGTTGAGTTCGTATTTGTTCCGTTAATGATTTATTATTATATTCTTCTGTTATAGAGAAATGTTTTATATTAACTTCTTCAATTTCAACTTCAATAAATCCAAATTTATTTCAAATGGACCTTGGCATTTTACGTTCGTTTGAACTTCAATCTTATGATTTTCAACATTGTAAATTCCTTCATCAAAAATTATTTCGTTTTTCAAGTACTTCTGCTTCTTGAGGTAAACTAATCCTTCTTGTTGATTCACCAATAATTGTACGGTATGTTTGTTTGATCTTTCAAACAACATTTGTATAGTTTGTCCATTGATTCCTAATAGATTATGTTTATAATCTATCTTAGCGTTAAATCGTTTTAGTATGTCGTTTCCAATAATACCGTCGTATTTATCATGGAACGCGCAGACCAAAAGGTCGATTTTTTGCTTTAAATTACCAAATTCTTTAAAAAGAGTTTGTCGGTCCAGTGTCAGTAATGAATTTTAATGGATTTTTATTAGACTTTATTTTTACAAATGGTAAGTCTCCTCCGAGGCTCGTGAGTGAAAATTTTCACTTGTTTCGCATTTATTTATGTCCATAGGTTCAACAGTTTGATTTTGTTGGATTTCAGGCAAACTATTGTAAATTGATTATAATTTGGTTGTCTATAATTATAATAACTATCATTTCTATAATTATTGAACTGTCTGTTATTATTCTGATTTTGGTCGGATCTATAATTATTATAACTATCATTTCTATAATTATTGAACTGTCTGTTCCTATTCTGATATTGGTCGGATCTATAATTATTATATTGTTTATCTCTATTTTGTCTTTGGTCTTTTCTGTTAAACTGTTCATTTTTATTCTGATTTGGTTATGTCTGTCTGTATCTATAATTGTTAAAATGTTCTTTTCTGTTTGCGTTTTGTTGGTATTTATTTCCATATTCTTGTTTATTTGGAGCAAAATTATTATTTTTATTGTAACTGTTATTATAACGTATTTTTCTATTATTATTGTGATCATAGAATGGTTCTGCGTTTAATTGATCTGCGTAGCCTGTTTGACTAAGTATATCAATCGCTGATTCTAAATTCTCAGGATTTCTACAAATTAGAATTGTTTTTATTGGTTCAGGTATTTTATTTTTAAATATGTCAAGTGCAGTACGTATGTTATTTAATGCACATTCGTTCGCTATTTTACCAGGGCCAGTTACGAATAATGTTTTGTTATTTAATTTTCGTAGTTTATCTTTGATTTCATTAAAAAACCTAAACATTGTTTTTGAAAGTAACACCTCTCAATTCGTCGAAAAGTTGTTCTACACTACGTCTTTCGGCAAAGTTATTTTGTAAAACAATTTTTATATCATTCCAAGCAATAGCTTGGGTATTAATTTCTATTACTTCTCTAGCTTTTCTGATAAGTTTGCTTATTATTATGTCCGAAAATAAATATTGAGAAAGGTCATCGTAAGTTATTAATAGGGGATTTATTCTGTCTACTAAATTGAATGTTAATTAGTTGTCCGAATTTCCCTCAAAGTAAGGAGGTATTTAATAGGATTTAGGATTATTTTCTAAGATAGTATTATTTTCTTGCATTAAATTATCTTGCATTAAATTATTTACTTGATTTTCCATTGCCATTGTTATTATTTTTTGCGTATCAACTTGCAAAAGACAAGTAGGGAAAAATTTGTTTAAAAATTTTAAATTTAGAAATAGGAAATTGTAATTTTTTTAATGTTTAATATAATAAGATTTTGTAAAAATTTTATGTATGTATTTTAGAAAAATATAGTAATAAAAAGTATTTATCAACTTGCCCTTATTGTTGATCCTGCTTTTGAATTTTATTTATAAAGTTGTCTTCTGTTGTTGTCTTCTAACGATGTTATTTTCTTAATTGATTCGTCTTTTGATCCTGACGATTTGAAGTTTAAAATTATTTTGTAAAGTTGTCTTCTAATGGTGTAAATTTCTTTATACTGATTCGTCTTTTGATTCTTATGTTGTTTAAAATTATTTTGTAAAGTTGTCTTCTAATGGTGTAAATTTGTTTGTTTGTTCGTCTTTTTATTATAGAAATGTTCACTCTTTTGTAAAAAATTGTTAATCTGTTTGTCGTAGAAATGTTCACTTTGTTAAAATTATTAGTTTAATTGTTTTAAACTTCTTCACTCTTGTTGTAAAAAAAACTTAATTTATTTATTGCAGCTCTTCTTGTTAAAATTGTTAATTTGATTGTTAAGAAAAATTTCTTCTTTTGATTGCAACTAATGCAATTTCGTTATTGCGAATAATGAAATTTTTAAATTCTCTATATTAACTTCGCGTGCACGTGGCTGGCTGGGTGGCTGGTCAGATTTTCTGATCTATTTTTAACCTACTTCCCATTGCCCGATTTTATTGAAATTTTGCACACATGTATATTTCCGGTGAAAATCCTTTGAGGCCCCTCGGACCTCGGGGTCGGGGGGCTCCCATACACATTTTTTTTTAAATTATCAATTTTTAACGCACTTCCCGATTTTTCTGAAATTTTGTACACATGTGTATTTCCGGTTACAATACTTTCTTTTAAAATTTGGAAGTGATAGGGCCCCGGGTTCGTGCGGCTCCCATACAAATTTAAAATAAAAATTACCCGATTTTTTTCAAATTTTACACACATATGTATACCCAATAAACAATACTTTTTCTAAAATTTGGTAGTGATCGGGCCCCGGGTTGGGCCGCAAGGCCCTTATACATTTTTTTAATTTCTTATAGTGGCATCAGATACCGTCGTTCTTTAATGACTGTGTGCGGTGTGTGCTGCGCAGTCGGCATGGTTTTGGTGGTGGAGAGAGAGCGAGAAATCTTAGCTCACGCACAAATGAACCCAGCAAATAAAACGAGGCATACATGTTTTATGCTTAATTCAACTTACTTACTTATTTACTGAGTTGTATTTTTATTGATGTCGTTTTTTTGTTGTCGATATCAACTTACAGATAGAACAACAAGTTTTCACAATATTCTGTCATTTGACGTTTTCATAAATTAGTTCAGAGCAGTCAAAGAGTTCTCAAGATAAATGCTCGTGTTTCTTATTTGCTCAGAGTATGAGCGTGCTCTAAGTGCTCAGAATAAAATGATCTGAGATTTTTCAATTTTAACATCTGAGCACGGATTTTGGCCGCAAATGTGAAAAACTCACATCTTAACCGCAAGTTCTTAGTATTAGTAGATATTGTGTGTAGTAGTATGATTTTTAACGCATGCGCATAATTTGATTATGCTTTAATGTCAACAGCAGTGTTGTTGCAGCTCGTTATTTCCACCTCAAATAAAAAAAAAAGCTACAATAAAATAATTTGCTTGGGTGAGTAAAATTATGGAGTTATCGCTGAAATGCATTCATGGCAAAAATTAAAAAATAAATTTAAAACACATGTTATCGCATATTCGGTAATTAATAAGCAAAGTAATAAAAAGAATAAAGGTAAATTGAAAAATATAACAAATGATATTTGAAATTAAAAATTTAATAAAAATAATAATTATATGAGAACAGGAAAAATAAACGAACATAAATAGAATAAAGAGAACAAACAAACAAGTGAGCAAAATGGGTAAGAGAGTTTAGTGAGCAAGTGCGCCCAATATTGAGCTTGGTAGTGCATTAAATGTGGTTTCGTTCATAATTTCGGTGATCACAGCCGAAACCTAAAAAATATCGCAAATGTTTATGGAATGGTAATCAACAAAAGAGCAAAATCAATATTTACGTTTCTCGCTCTTTGCAATTCCACCAGTTAGCGCGTTTCATAAAATGTGTCTGCTTATTTTTTGTACACTCCCATCAGATCCCACAAACACAGACGCGTTTGAGATAGTTTCACTGCATTAGTATGCGTACAGTTGGGCTTTCTTTAGAGTAGGTTTTGATCACAGCTAACAATTATAACGCCCACTAATACATGTGTTCTAAATTTTCTCTGCCTCCGTATCGGTGTTTGCAGTGCGATCCTTCTCTTCAAATTCAAATTTCGCCATTTTGATCTGTGCTGACCCTGAAAATAGCTTAAAATAATCCTACAACACTTTTCCTTCAATTCGGCTCACATTTATTGTAGCATTATTTGAAGCCCGTATACGTGTACATGCAAGAAGCAAATTATTTTATTGTAGCATTATTGTTATTTGAGGTGGAAACAATGAGTAACACTTTGGTGAGACTTTTTCACATCTCACCTAGTTTTGAGTACGTGAGTTGTCGTCTGCATTAGACAAAATCGAACCTATTCAGAATTTGTACTAGAATCTTATACTAGAATCTGCCATTAAATTACACTAAGCCAAAGAAAGAAAAAACATCACACAACTTTAAAATTGTATGCTGTACACCTCGTACGTATACGAACTGACATATCTCACATTCAGGTGAGTTTTTCACATTTGCGGCCAAAATCCGTACTCTGATGTCAAATGTCTCTTTCGATGATTTTCTCCTACAATAAAAAAAAAAATGACCCAGGATCGAGGGGCTCCCATATGAATTTCTGCGATTAGAGAATTTAGATGAAGAATTTTAATTTTTATGGGTTTTTTTTTTATTGCAAATAATGCAAAAACATTTTTATTAATGCAAATAATGCAAAATAAATTTTTTTTATTGCAAATAATGCAATGTTCTTCGTAGAATGATTCACTTGTAACTTCTTGCACTTATGTTTGAGGAAACTTCGGCTTCCAACAAATTTTATTTGTGCAATTATTCAATTGTTTTGTAAAAACTTCGACTTTTACAAAAATTCACTTTTAAGTCACTTTTATAAAATTATAAAAACTTCGGCTTTACAATTTTATTTTTGAATAGCGTTTTTCAAACTTTAAAAAAGTAAGTCTTAATCGAATCAACGCAATCCTTTTTAAGTGTTAAGTCAAACTTAATAGTTGAATTTAACGAATGGTGAATAGTAAATGATCAATAGTGAATGATCAAAAGTGAGTGACTGAATGAATAGTGAAGTTAAGTTAAGTTAAGTTTATTTATTTAAGGATTTATATATACAATTGTTTTGATCTTTAAAAAATATAAGTATAAAAATGTGCTTAAATTTAAGGTTGCTGGCTCGTCGATTGGGCCTTGCATATACTTGTCTTATGATAAACTATTAATAAATGGTTACATGTGAAATTAAACTTATAATTATGGCTTAAATAAATTCAGCTTCCTTACGGCTGATTGTCCATGGGGTTATGGTAGAGAATAAAAGTTGTACTGCCGAGGCTATCAGCCTCGCCGGTAGGATCCTAAAGCAGTATCATAAAATGTTGGAGATCTTAATAAATCGTCGAATTCCTGATGAATTACAGCAAGGGGGCTTACGTAATTCTGGCTTCTTGCTACCTCAATGTTTGCTATGGCACTGACTAACGGGTTCTCATGTGTTCCTACTGATGACATTAGTCGGATGTGAAGTTCTTGCAAATGCTTTTCGATGGATGTAATTTTGCTTGCTTCATACAGATCTGTATTTGAGTAGAAGTAGCCATTGTGGAGTTTTCTATTAAGGCCAGTATAGGCACGAAGCACTTGCCTTTCGAACAGCTGTAATCTCTTCATGTATGTTGGAGATATCGTGTACCAAGTGGGGAACCCATAGCATGTAACCGGGCGGATAATCTGCTGGTATATGAGTAGCTTTGTTTTTTGGCTGAGTCCTTGGTTTCGTCGCATTAAAGAATGTGACAAACTGAAAGCATAATTTGCTCTCTGTAGGGTCTTCGATGCATGTTCGTTAAACTTAAACAGCTCGCTGAAATTAATTCCGAGGTATCGAACTGTCCGCGATGAGTTGATAACCGTGTTGTTATACAGCCTAAGTTTTAAGCTCCTTCCAATAGTGGCTAGAGCTTTTTTGCTGCGGGATGTCGAGGGTAACCGGAAACAGATAAATTCGGATTTCGTGGCATTGATTTGGATTCCCCATTTTAGGTAATATTCTTGAAGTCTCCGAATGTGATTTTCGACTCGTAGCACAGCTAATTGAGGTGCCATGCTGCTGTTGTACGTAACAGAATCGTCTGCGAATAGCAAGGTTGTTGTTCTTGTCGTATTCATCGGCTGATCTGATGTGAAAATGTTGAAAAGCACCGGTCCAAGTCGCGATCCTTGCGCCACTCCTGCTTTAATGTTCCTGGTCGTTGATTTGGCTTCATCTATTTGCACGTAGAATGTTCTGTTTGTTAAGAAGCTCTGTAAAATTCTGATAATGTTGACCGGGAATTCCATCCTTCTCAGTTTGTAAAGAAGCCCTTCTATCCATACAGAATCGAACGCCTTTTCGATGTCGAGGAAACATGCCACTGTTGATTCCTTTTTGTTGAGTGAAACGGTAACATCTGCATGAAGTTTCAGCAATGGATGAAGCGTAGAGTGTTTCCGCTTAAAACCGAATTGATTGTTGGGGATAATCTCTTTGAGCCTACAGACTTCATTTACTCTCTTAACCAAGAGAGACTCAAGTATTTTGCTTGTGCTGCTGAGTAACGCTATTGGTCTGTATCCTTTGATAGAAGTTCTGTCCGTCTTCTTAGGCACTGGAACTATCTTTGCAATTTTCCACTTTGATGGGAAGAATGAATTGTTGAGACAGTTGTTAAAGATGACTGTTAGAACTAGAAGAGCTGCTTGTGGAAATCTTTTTAACATAAAGTTTGAGATTTGGTCCCCTCCGAATGACTTCTTCGAGTTGTTTGATTGGATGATTTCTTTTGTTTCCTCTACATTAGTGAATATGTCATGATTCGACGGCTCGTGAGATGGATTCTCATCGTTGAAAACTGTTTGCGGAGTAGAAATAGAAAAGCTATTAATAGTAGTTTCTACTTCCCGCATGAATTCCGGTAAGTGTGATGGTGGTTTGGGCACAAAGTTGTTTTCAAAAGATTCTGCAAATGCTTCGGCTTTTTCTGCTGCTGTTGTAAGGGTAAGGCCATTGTTCTCCAGGAATCCAGGAAGGGCCGGGCGCTTTCCAACAAGTTGATTTATCTGTCTGAACATGTTGGGACCAGGTTTTATGTCTTGCAGTCTCTTTTGAAATACGGAGTTAAAGTGTCTCCTCATATGTTGTCGGATCATTACATTGAGGCATTTCAACTCAGAAAGTACTGCCTGGTAGTTTGAGTTCCTCGTGTTCCAATCGCGTTCCAGGATTCGTTGGAGTCGCTTACGGAGACGTTGTTTGCAGTTATATAACGCTTGAATATTTGCCGGCAAGTGGCTATAAAGGTCCCTACTGCTGCGATGCTGACTTTGCTCACCAATTGCGTTATTGATCACACTTTCTATGCTGTCGATGGCATTGTCAATTTCAGAATTAGTAAGATTCCTTGATGTCGAAGGAATTTCAAGTCCCTCATTGACTTTGTCTTGAAAACGGTCCCAATTAATGGCTCTCAGATTAATAAATTCGCTAGATGGTGGGCTTAATGCATGAAAGCTGTCCATTAGGTTGATCCGTTACTGTATTGCTAGGTGATCCGTGTCCGTTGCAATCGCTGTGCAGATAAAGTTTCTGAAATGAATATTAATTATGTTTGAAGAACATAGGAAAAAATCTATAAGTGATTGGCTTCTAGGAAATGTTGGTATAGGTTGTGACACTACTGCAAGACTATGGGTATGCGAGTAGTCACTCAACCATTCTTCCATATATTTCCCTTGTGAGGATGTTTGAACGTCCAGCCAAAGAGGACTGCGTGCGTTAAAATCTCCTCCAATGACTGCGTATGTGAATCTGTTAATTATGTCGTTTATGATATTCATGTCCTTTCTTAGTTCATCTCTTCTTGAGGTACAGTATATGTAGATTGACATAATAACTACTGATTCGCCACCAGCTAAAGGGATAACTGCAGCAGTCGCATCTGTTGTCACTAATCCGTTGACGGCAATCCTTTCTGCGTAGATTGAATCCTTTATGAGAATTGCTGTTCCTCTGCCTCCGGTACTTTTGTCAGTCCTGTATATTTTATAGTTTTTATACTCAATTCGATGTCTTTCAGATAAGTTTGTCTCGGACAAAAGAAGGATATCTGATTTCTTATCTTTTAGCAAAAGACTTAGACACTTTCTTTTGTCGTGTGACACAATTGAGTTTATATTGTAACTGATAAGGTTTAATCTTCTTATCGCTCTAGACATAGTTAGAACACGAAGTTGATATAGCACTCTGCTTGTTCTTCCTCCGTTTTACAGGAATTGTATTTTGGAATCATCTCCATGGCTTTCCTCATCAGGGTTATATGTGAGCATCCATAGTGGCGATAGGCACTATCTAAAAGCTCATTGCTTGTCGTGACCTTGAAAGCTCTTGGATCCCTTTGGCTGGGTATAACTTTCTTAGATGCTATTCCTGGTGCTGTTGACGTAAGCTTTTGAGGTGTTGGTTGTGGTTTCACTGATTGCTTAGACTGTGTTTGCTTAGCTATTTGTGCGAAGCTAATACCGCTTTGCACAGTTCTTTTTGCAGACATTGCAGCAAACTTGTTTTGTTGTGCTTTTAATGAAACTGCTATCTTCTTGTCCTGGATTTTTTGTTTGTAGACTGGACATCCACGAAAGTTTGCTGGGTGTCCGGTTTTCTGGCAGTTTCAGTCTTGAGTCGTTCCCAGTGGATTTCTTGGTTAAGGAGAATTTTCTTCTGGTAGACTTCCTGTGCGTTGATGTTACGGTCGACTTCTACAACAAAACAGTTATATTTCCTGTCTTTTGCTTTTTTTGACTTGAATGGAGTTACTGTTGTTACTGAAAGTCCATCCATTTCCATGGCAGATTTAATTTTGTCGGCTTGAGTATTGTGCTGCAATCCTTTAAGAACCAAAAGTTTCTTCCGCTGGTCTTTTGGAGTAAAGGAATGATTTTCGACCTTTTCTTTGGCGAGAAAGTCCAAGATCTTCCGATATCCATCAGCACAAGAGGTCTTAATTGTTGATTTTGTCAGGCTGTTGTTGATGATGCTGTAATTAAATGAAATTTTATTGATTAATAAGTGTTCCCTTAATTTTTCAACATTAAGATTGAAGCAAACAATTGGTGGTTGCGAATGCTTCTTGTTATTAATGGCAGTGTTTTGGGGGTTTTTGAGCGACGATGATTTTCCCGCACGTTGTGCAGGCAGGGCCGGGTAATCTGGCACAGGTACCGAAGGTACTTGTTTTTCAACGTTTGCAACAATGGCTGCAAGAGCCTCGGAGTCTTCCTCTAAGGCTATTTCTTCTTCTTCATCAGCCTCTTGGTCGTTGCGTAACTTTTTTTGTTGCTTGTTTGCAGATTTCTTCTTCTTCTTCCTTTTTCCATCACAATTTGTCAGACACGTGTTGTCTTCCTCATACTCTAATGACGAAGTCAGCTCGTTGGGTTTCTTGCTAGCTACCTGCTCAGCAACTTCCCCATCGTTAACTAATGAGGCAAGTGCCCTTCGTAGCTCATTTGCTACCTGCACCCCTTGTTCGTTAACGGCTGACGAGATAATGTCTTTAATCATGGATAGAATAACGTTGACATTTTCCATTTTATGACTTTATTGGATTTTTTATTTTTTTATTTTTTTAATGTGATAAATTTTTGACGGCAAATTTATTTTGTGCGTTAGATGTTGCTCTGTTGAAAGCTGATGCTTGACTGATGATGAATAGTGAAGTCTGAATGCTTCTGCTTTTATACTTAATTCTATATACTTATTCTGCTATGTGATCCAACTGTGCATTGCATTGGACTTGACTGACCTTGAAATGAAGATCAAAACATGTTTTCGATTTAGATCCGGTTTGAGATAAGGATGCGTTCGTGTCAAAACTTGAATGTTATCTAAAAGCGTATTGAATATATTCGTCGTAATTGACCATCTGGTGTTTTGATTATATTGACCTTGAATTGAAAGTGGTAAACAAGATATGAAGTTGGATCGCATTTACATTGTTTTTATTCTATGTGATAAGTAAGAGGTGCTAGTCGGAGCGCTACAAGAAGCAATGAATTCTGCGTTTGGCTTATTGCAATCAATATCATCCGAAATTATTGGGTTTTGCTTACCAAAACTAAGTTGGCGAAGCTGTTTCCACAGTTTTTGTCCCGATCCCGAATTATCTAGCTGATTACTATAGTAGGCAGTCTTTGCAGATGTTATTTTGGAGATAACTTTGTTCGTAGAACACGGTAGTTTTTTAAAAAGGCATCAATACGGTATTTTTTCCATTCTCTGTAAACATTGTCACGTTTTTGCATGAGTAATCGAATATCAGTGCTTAGCCACTGTGCTGTTTTTGTGGTAACATATGTATTTATTAAAAAGGCTCAGTATCTCTTGTTGTAGGAACACACTTTGTTCGTTCATTGAAGCCACGTAGTAGATACGTTCCCAGTTTATATTACGAAAGTCTCTAAACTTTATTTCGGGTTCATTATTACTAGTATTAATAGCAATGGTTAAATATATAAGGTCATGTTTAGAGAAACCAGGTGCAGAAAGTTGACATCAGTGTTTTATCACAGTCGCTAATAAAATATACGTCAAGTAAGGATCTTGAGTCTCTAGAAAAATGGGTCGGATTAGATAAGTTCACGGGAGACAGATTAAATGACTTCATATATTCTTATAGGTTAACTGACATAGGTTTATCCAACAGGTTAAAATTAAGATCACCACATAACACTATGCACTAGTGCACAATAGATCATCAATGACTTTGAATAATCGGTCGAAACTTATATGTCTGTGAGGTCTATAAATTTTTCCAAGTAAATTTTTTTGAGATTTACACTGTATTTCAGCAAAGATGAACTACATAGTGCAGTCAGGATTAGACTTAAGTATAGTTTTGCACTTAAGTGTCTCGCGAACATAGATTGCTACGCCCCCGCCCGTACGTCCAGTTCTATCTGACCGCAAGACATTATACCCATCAACAGAGTAAAGTTGATCAGCAGCATCAATAGAAAACCATGTTTCAGATACGCAGACAAATTCGACATTAGATTGAGCAAATATAAGCCTAAATTCGTCGATTTTTGGACTTAGACTTTGATCATTAATGTGATAAATATGTAATCCGTTATTTTGCGACCTAAGCACCCTCATCATATCAAACAAACGTTCGTTATTATTACTGGTTGTGGAGCCTCTAGCGTTCGGAAAACTACCAGAGCTCATAACTAACTAATGAGTAGCAAGAACCTAGAGTGAAATTGGAAACACAAACAAATTGTACAAGCTTTAATGAAATTAGACTCACCTTGACCAATGGAGAGCTGTGTAAAAAGTAGTGGTTTAAGTATTTTAACGTAAAGAAATGAAAATAATTTGAGACAAAATTATATAAGGAAAAAATTATACAAGAAAAAATTATATAAAAAAAAACATATGTATTAATAAAATTAAATATAAAAGAAGGTATACGGTAACCCAAAATAATCCAAAGAAAATGTGGAAGTTGGAGACCCTAGACATCTCATTTAGTGTTGTTGTTGTTGATGTATGTCTAAGCACCTACACTGCTGTTGTTGTTGGCTATAGCATCACTGAGATCAGTTAGGCTGCGGAAGATTCTGCTTCTTCCTCCTTCAGAGAGCTAAATATGTACTGAGCCCTTGTGTGTATACACTATACACCGTATGTAGCTGTTTGCTCCGTTTTGCACGAGTGGCACTTTGCAAGAGAATACGGTTTTTTTTGTGAGACTCTCATTTAGAAATATGCTGGCGTCTGAGTCGATGCCGACGTCACGAAGGCAGATATTTCTTCGCTGGCTCTTTATAAATACAGCCGCAGCGTGTAGCATCGCGTTTCTCTCGATAGGCGATGTTTTTTTATTATTCCGTTTGTTATAGTCTTCACTCGAATAATGATTCTATTTACAGGCGGTTTAATTTTAATGCCATTGCAAATGTTATCTATGTGGTTACTTAAATTTTCGCCTTCAACAATAGAAACACCGAAAATGACAGCGTCTGTTGCGACTTCTCTTCCTCTAGAGCATCAATTTGTCGATTTATCTCATCATCTGTTACCGACTTTGAGTTTAGCTTAGCTTCAAGCTGCTCTATTCGGTCAGTAGCGCTGGCTAATGCTGCGTTCGCGTTGCTAAAGCGTGCCGACCATGTTTTTTCAAGATCATTGACAAAAAATCAGTTCTTATTTTAGCTAATTCTGCCTGTATTGTTTTTGTCAACAGTATTTGCTTTGGGAACTAACCCATTTCTTGACCAATTTTCCGTTAGACCTTTTGGGTGTCTTTTGGGAATTGGGGGTCTTTTAAGGGTCTTTTGTGGGTTTTTTTTTTGCGTCTTTTAAGGGTCTTTCTGTGGTCTTTGCGGGTATTTTCAGGTTTTTTTTTAAAGTCTTTTGAGCGTCTTTTAATGGTCTTTTTGGAAGTCTTTTGGGGGTCTTTCGGGTGTTTTAAGGGTCTTTTTCGGTCTTTTTATGATTCTTGTAGGGGTTTATGGGGTCTTTTGATGGTTTTTTAAGGTCTTTTATGGGTCTCTTGTCAACATAGAGACGTTTCACTTACAGCGCGCGTAAAGTTACACGCACTGTTTTTGTTTAAAAAAAATCTGTATGGCAGTCCTCGACCCTGGGGCTCGATTACTGCCAAATTTTAATAGAAATAGTTGTCACCGGAAATACACATTTACGCAAAGTTTATATAAAATTGGGCCTTGAGAAATGGGTTAAACATTTATCGCAAGATTCCACGACATACAAACATAGAAACATAGAAACAAAGAAACATACAAACATAGAAACATAGAAACAGACAAACAGACAAACATACAAAGAGACAAACATACGGGCACGCGATATATCAACTTCGCTTGCCCGTATGTTTGCCTGTTTTTAAATTCTCTATATTCACTTCCCGTGCCAGTGGCTGGCAAGCTGGCTGGCTGGCTGGTCAAACTTTCTGATCAATTTTCAACCCACTTCCCAAAGCGCGATTTTATTGAAACTTTGCACAGATGTATAATTCCGGTGACAATACTTTCTATTTCAGAGAGATCGGGCAGCGGGATCGGGGGCTTCCATACAAATTTTCCATGAAGCGGCATCAGATCATATCATACTATATTGACTGTGTTCTGTGTGCGCTAATGAATGCTGCGATGTAGGCAGCGCTGCTTGCTTTACGATTGGGGTTGTTTTGTTGTTGCGTTGCAGTAGAGAGTATAGACATATCAAGAGGAAGTAGAACAAATATTTTTATACAAAACTGAATGGTGCAGCAATTGAAAACTGTTGTACACTCAGATGTGTGAGTGCACTCTTAATTTGTGTTTTGTACAAAACCTTCTCTATAGAAAGTCCAACTGTTTCGCTCAAAACCTTCTCTATAGAAAGCCCAACTGTTTCGCTGATACACAGATACATGCTTTAAAAGAAATCCCAAATGTTTATGTGTTGGTAATCAACATATATAATCCATATAAAAATTTTCTGTTTCCCACTAGTACATCTTACGTTTCTCGCTCTTTGCGTCTGCTTATTTTTCGTACACTGTATTCACATCCCACAAACACAGAAGCGTTTGGGATTGTTTAGTGCATTGGTATGCATACAGTTGGGCTTTCTATAGAGAAGGTTTTGGTTTTGTACAATATTACGACTACGAGTACAGAACCTTCTCTATAGAAAGCCCAACTGTATGCATACTAATGCTGTAAAAGAATGCGAAATATTTATGGATTGGTGACATGTGAATACAGAGTAGAGATATGTAGTAGAGATAAGCAGAGGCATTTTATGAAACGCACTATATGGCCTTAGTGAAAAGAGCGAGAAACGTAATTTGTGGGCAGCGGAACGCAGAAAAAATTCGTATGGTTTTTGCTTGGATTTTTCTCTTAATTTAATCACCAAAACATAAATATTTCGTTAGTATCTGTGCTTCAAGAATTGGGCTTTCTATAGAGAAGGTTTTGTACGATTATATGAAGAACTGGTTACGCACTCACACTGCTTTACAGCTTAACTCAACTCAAAAGAAAGAATTTATTATATTATTATTATTTAATAAAGATTTTATTGAAATTTTGAAGACATCAGTATTTCCGGAGACAAAACTTTCTATTAAAATTTGGGGCCCTTGGGCCTCAGGGCCGAGGGATGTCCATATAAATTTTTTAAAAATATACCGATTTTCTTAAAATTTTATACATATACGTATCTCCGATGGACGACTCTTTTGTAAAAATTTTGGAGACCCCGGGGCCCAGGGAAAAAAAATGTACCAGATTTCCTTCAAATTTTATACACATACTAGCTGACCCGACAGACGTTGTCCTGTCCCACTTTCAATAAATTTGTTTGTAATCGTTTGTGAACTTGTGAAAAGCCATTTGTTTTGCGATATCGAGTCGCAGTATTAGTCACATCAGTATGTTACATTTTTTAATTTTGGGTCTTTAGGGTCTTTTGGGGTTCTTTTGGGGGTCTTTAATGATTTTTGGGGATTTTGAGGGACTTTCGGAGATCTTTTTGGGATTCTTTCCGGAGTCTTTTGTGGTCTTTTGGAGATCTTTTTCCCCACAAAATCAAAGAAGAAGCTGTCAAATGACATTTGCGCACGTAACCCAAACAATTGGAATCTATTGGAACAGAAATAAAATAACGACTTTTGCTGGACAGATCGCGAATCAACACAAATTTAATTTTATTTTAAGTTAGGCTGGAATGCGTTTTTCCAAAGTTTTCATTTCAACCAAAACATTCAATAGAGATATTTCCTCAAAATATATCCAATTTATCGTTTTCCAAATTTTCCCGCCGGGAACATAAGGAACAAAACAATGTTTGCTGTTTATCCGAATTTTTCGACTTTCCTTTGTAATTGTCTTTGTTTCCTAAGACGATAACGTACAAAACAAAAAAATAATTACGCTAATCCATCGTTCGAATCGTGAGTTATGGTCGCGAGTTCATAATAAATCCTATGGAAAACAGCACTTTCAGTTTCCGAATTTTAAAATTTTCAGGGCATCTTTTCTCTACTTTTTTTCGCAAAAACCTTATTCGGACTATGGCGAATTTATAAAATAAAAGTTAGCCAAATCGGTCCAGTCGTTCTCAATTTTTTTTTTCACTTAAAACCTATTCTCATACCTACCAAATATACATAAAAAATTTCATAACAATCGGTCGAGCCGTTTCGGAGCAGTTGAGACCCAAACACCGTGACACGAGAATTTTATATATTAGATGTATCTTCGATGGTTTTTGTAAAAATTTTAGATACCCCGGGCAACGTTCCATTTAAAACTCATTATTTAAAATTAAGAGCTATGACATAGCTCGTATCGCTTAGCTTAGCTGAAATATGCAACGGGCCTTATAGTTGGATTTAGTTCATATTCACACCATATGTTCATTTGGTGCTCCGAAAAGTTTAAGTTTTTTGGACCCGTTAGGTGGCGTTGGAGTCGAGATATTTACGAACATTTTTGTTTATAGCTGGATTTAGTTCATATTCACACCATATATTAGTTTGGTGCTCCGATAAGTTTAAGTTTTTTTTCTTGATAGGTTAAGTTAGGTGGCGTTGGAGTCGAAATATTTACGAACATTCTAATTATGGTTGGATTTAGTTAATTTTCACACCATATATTAGTTAGGCAGTGATACCAAACAGTTTTGTGGCAAATGACACACCTTTTAATTCTGCCTTTGATCAGTTGACGTCCTTTGCAAACCCAAAAACGTTCACGTAGTTGGCACAGAATGACATTGACACCTCCATGTAAGGTTTTTTGATGATAGTAGTTAATAATCAATTTTACAATATACGAATTGGATGACAGTGTAATAGGATATTTTTGGTCTGGTAAACCATCGATCGATTGCAGGCGGCCTTCTAATCGCATAATACCATGTTCATCACGAAAAGGACATAATTGAGCTATCTTTGATATTTTGGGTACAGATTTTTCTCTCTGTAAAAGAAGAGTTTCGTTAGAAAATGCATTTTGTTGTATATACCTAATCCAATATGTTTCAGCTGCGTAAAGTTCGCTAGTGCTAGGTTGAGAAAAATTTTATTTCGCCCATTTTCTGCAAAGTTTTATGAAACGCAAAATAAAGGCCGTGCGTGGCAATAAACTGTTCCAGGAACTAAATTCTGTGTAGGCCACTACTGGTTCAAATATAGTGTGATCAGGAACGGAAGTAGGTGCCAATAGCGCCACTTGTACCATGGTTTCCGACGAAATCGCATCGATTTGGGCGCACTCAAAAGCTGCTAAGCCACGTTGGTCCATGAGCCCATATAAGTGAATTTCGCAAGTCATGGGCGGTGATACCTCTTGTTAGGAGATCTGCTGGATTCTCCTTCCCGCTGCAATGTCTCCAATCCTCCATTGACGTAAGCCGACGAATCTCAAATCTATACTCCGCAGTAACTAATAAACTGTACGACTTATTGATCGTCATCGAAAACACAAGTTTTACTGGAAATTGCAATCTCTTAAATTTAAAGCGAATTCATCCCCCCTCAGTTATCGACCAATCCCTCTAGAGCTGTCTTACCATCACCATTCAACTCAGCGGCCCCAAAAACCATATAATCGACACAAATATCGGTCACCACCCCCCTCTCAGTTATCGACCACACCCCCTTAGAGCTGTCCTACCATCACCATTCAACTCAGCGACCCCGAAAACCATAGAATCGACCACCCACCTCCTGAGGGGATACATAACTCACCCATATGAGAGCACTACCAGCACTATTCTTACCGGCGATACCGAAAACGGCGGGTCCGGCACTAATATCGGCTGCCACGCCTCCCTCAGCCAAAAAACGTGCTACCCCCCCATCACCTATATTTGATTCCAGGTTGTAACTAATATGAATACTAAGTTTGGTTGATATTGGTCAAGGCGTTCCAGAGTTAGTTAGGCAAACTAAACTATTTTACATTCAGAACAGTTTCTAAAAATGTTCATCAGAGTAGATGATGTTCGTTATTATTCGAATTCAAAATTAGAACTGACTTAAAACTAGTCACAATTGATTCTTTTATTCTAATCATGAGTGGCGTTGGCATCCCAAGCAAGTCATAATGGTCGTCCGGACGAATCAATGATGATGTCAGCAGAAATTAAGGCTAGCGTATCAGATGCTCGTAATATAGATGATTTTATGATGTTTATGTTGTGCGTGGTCGTCGTCCTACGAATTGAAACATTGTACGTGACTTATGTGTTTATATTTTGTATGTTCCGTTATTAGCGTCAGCACTCAGAAGAAATACTTTTATGGAGCTACGTCCAGCAGATGTTAACATAGCGTTCTTGCTAATGTGCGGCTTTAACTTATTCGTCGTTAACTTGCACAAGTATACAAATATATACACAAATAAATTCTCTATCTTGCACCGTTTTAAAAAATCTAAACATTTCGCACCATTCTTAGCGATGGCAAATATGTGGTCATTCCAACGAAGCTTGTTGTTGAAGCGCATGCCGAGTATTGCCAGTTTATCAGTTTTCTTGACGCAGGATTCATTCATGGATAAAGGATGGGGATTTAAATTACGCTTAGAGGATAGAAGAAAGCATTGGGTTTTGGAAGCGTTAAATTCAACTACACAGGGACTACACAGCCCCACCTTGTTTTATATATATAGAAAAAGAAGATTATATTATGACTATATTTGGATTAATGTGGTATTAGGACTGGTTTTATGGCGAATTTTATTAAAACGTTTTTATTAGCTCGCTTTCGTGTATGTCTGTCTGTGCGGTTGGGATTTTTGAATTGATTTTTAGCTAACTTCCCATTGAGCTAGAGACTTGAGACATAGCTCAGAACTGGATGAACCTTAACAAATCACAAAAAAAACAACCTATAAAAATTAAAATTTTTCATGTAATTTCTCTAAAAGGAGAAAGTGCAAAGTTTAGGGTTAATTTGGAAAAAATCGATGTTTACTTCCTTTACTTCCAATTTTTTTCCAAAAACTGTTGCCAAAGGAGATACACATGTGTAAAAAATGTGAATAGGAGCCCCCGACCTTGGGGCCCGATCACTTCCATATTTCAATAGGAAGTGTTATCATCGGAGATACACATTGTAACGAGGTTTTCCCAGCCGGGGTAGAACTCAGTGTGACCAGGGTTCCTTCTATTAGGGTCGTTACAATAAAAAGAATTTGTTTTTAGTTGGGAATGGAATTCAATCGTTCTTTATTTGTTCTTCGCTTAATCTGTACACTTAAAATTATCGGTTGTTTAAAGCTATATATTATTTTACTGTATAAGTTTCAATTATGATTAAAGGAGACCGACGTATCTCCAGGCGGGATGATAGTCTGTTCTCGCGTAGAGCGTGGATTTGAAGGCAAGGACTTCGCTCTTGAACCTCCAATAGTGTGGATAATGTCTAGCGTTAGGCGTGGGCGTGAAGGCAAGGACTTCGCTCTTGAACCTCCAATCTAGCGTACAGCGTGGGTAATGTCTAGCGTAAAGCGTGGGCGTGAAGGCAAGGACTTCGCTCTTGAACCTCCAATCTAGCGTACAGCGTGGGTAATGTCTAGCGTAAAGCGTGGGCGTGAAGGCAAGGACTTCGCTCTTGAACCTCCAATCTAGCGTACAGCGTGGGTAATGTCTAGCGTAAAGCGTGGGCGTGAAGACAAGGACTTCGCTCTTGAACCTCCAATCTAGCGTAAAGCGTGGATAATGTCTAGCGTAAAGCGTGGGCGTGAAGGCAAGGACTTCGCTCTTGAACCTCCAATCTAGCGTAAAGCGTGGATAATGTCTAGCGTAAAGCGTGGGCGTGAAGGCAAGGACTTCGCTCTTGAACCTCCAATCTAGCGTAAAGCGTGGATAATGTCTAGCGTAAAGCGTGGGCGTGAAGGCAAGGACTTCGCTCTTGAACCTCCAATCTAGCGTAAAGCGTGGATAATGTCTAGCGTAAAGCGTGGGTGTGAAGGCAAGGACTTCGCTCTTGAACCTCCAATCTAGCGTAAAGCGTGGGTAATGTCTAGCGTAAAGCGTGGGCGTGAAGGCAAGGACTTCGCTCTTGAACCTCCAATCTAGCGTAAAGCGTGGGTAATGTCTAGCGTAAAGCGTGGGCGTGAAGGCAAGGACTTCGCTCTTGAACCTCCAATCTAGCGTAAAGCGTGGGTAATGTCTAGCGTAAAGCGTGGGCGTGAAGGCAAGGACTTCGCTCTTGAACCTCCAATCTAGCGTAAAGCGTGGATAATGTCTAGCGTAAAGCGTGGGCGTGAAGGCAAGGACTTCGCTCTTGAACCTCCAATCTATAGGATGACTACTGGCGTAAAGTGTAAAGTGAAGGCAAGGACTTCGCTCTTGAACCATTCACTCTGACTTGTTGCCGGGAAGAGGGATTTCTAGGAAAGAAGACCGATTGTTAGTACTGCTGGCCTTTTATAGTCCTCCATCGAGTGTAGAAATCCCGTTGTTGCAACGATCGTGAAATCCGCTAACTCGCCTGATGGTGTGCTGTTGTTGTTGTTTTCTTTGATGTGATATGGTTGTTGTTGTTTTGTCCGGCCGGTCAGTATTGCTGCGCTCGGCGGTTTATTGGTTCGTGATCCCGTTGGTGCAACGATAGGGAAATCCGCTACGTCACATGATCGGTGGGACTTGGTAGTGTTGTTGTTGCCTCTTTGTTGTTTGTTAGTTCCAAGATACCGTTGATGCAAAATTAGGGAACTCCGCTACATCGCATGATCGGTGTAGTGTTGTTGTTGTTTTGACTCGTTTGTTATTTGTTGGTTTGCCTCGAAAATGCGTGCTGTCGTACATTGTGTGTTGTTTGTTGTTGTTTTTCTTTTGGTTGTCTAATGATGCTGCAGACTTCTGATTGTCCGCTATCATATTTTGCATGCTGTTTGTTGTTGCCTTTTACGTGGGTCTGCGCCGTCTTACACTGCATGCTTTGTTGTTGTTGTTCTCCTTGACTTGTCTGATGCAAAATGTATGCATGTTGTTTGTTGTTGTTTTGAATATTGGTCGGGTATTCTGTGTCTGTGGTGTTGTATGCCTGCTGTTGTTGTTTTCTCCGATGATGCTGTGTGCTTCTGCATGTATTGTGAGTCACGAGCGGGGTATCCCTAGTCTGTGTGGTCTGGTGCTGTATGTGTGTCGTCATTCTCTCACTCAGCTGCTTGATGATGGCGTGCATTGGTTGTGCGTGGTGAATTTACGCGTTGTGAAATATAGAGAACCTGTGTATCATAAGCCGAGAGTAATTTCGGCGAGTAATTTACCACTTAAAAGAGTGGGAAACATGTTGCTAGGTTTAAGAACATTATGGTAAACGTTTCTTTGTAATGTGTATGCAAGTTTTTTTATTAAATTCAAAAGAAAGTGTTGTTTACAAAAAGATGGTTGCGTACCAAAAATAATGTGTGGAAAAAATTGTGTGGCAAATTTTCCCTTCACACCTCCCCCTTACTTCGACGGATGCTGATCTTTCCCTTCCTGGTGACTAGCACTCCAAGTCGGGTCTTGTCCTGCACATGGAAGAAGTGTATCCTTCGTAGTTCTCCCGCTTGTACTCTCGCCTTTGCCGTATCTATCTCGGCCTGGAGTTCATGGGATACGGTTTCGCTCATGGTCTCTTCTTTGTGCACTATGTCACTCCCTGCGAGTGACAGGACATCTTCCTGTCGTCGGGTCGTCGCGGTTTTTGGTGGGTTGTTCCTGTCTGGTCCGGGTTCGAGGAGGCCTGTCGGCGGGGTGAAACTTCTTTCCCTCGGTTTGTTGTTGTGGCTGCCACTGCTACTGCTGCTGCTACTACGGTTGCTGCTGTTGCTCCCACTACTGCTGCTGCTGCGGGTACTGTTGCTACTACTGTCACTGCTGCTGCTACTGCTATCGTGTCTGCTGCGGCTGCGGTAGCGGTGGCGAGTGCGGCGCGGAGTTTTTGGCCTGCTGCGGTTGACTCTTTCTCGGATGTTACAGTCTATGTCGTCATCGCCTAGTCCGAGATCTGGAAACTTAATTGCTGGGTCGGCGCTTCTTTGGATGAGGTTGGCAAGCATCCTCCGTTTCTTGCTGGCGCTGTCCGGCGACATCCTCTGGCCTGGCGAGTCGGGTCCTGACAGTCCCCAGGTGAGGACTTTCTCCGCTGCTTCCAGTAAAAATGCGCCACAATCCACCCCATTTCGCTGTTGTGGCATCTCCATGTGTCGGCCTGGGTATGAGTCCTGGAACTCTGCCCACGTCCAGTGATGTCCCTTCGATAGGTGCTGTTGCACGACGTAGCCGCGAATTATCTCAATGGCCTCGTTCCTCGGTGTTTTGGCCCACGAATCGTACACATCAATGGTGGCACGGTGAGGTCTCCCCGGGTTGGTAACCACCACGAGGTACCAATGGTTGCCGTCGCAAATGGGCACTAAAACCAGGTCTTTCCTGATGAGGTCCTTGTGCCGGTCCCACCTGCTCACTAGTGCGTGTCGCCTAATGGCCGTTGACTCGGGGCTCTCCTGCTGATCTGGCTGGTACTGCTGCATCCGTGAGAAGAGGAATGTGCTGCAGATCCTGATTCTCTCCCGGTGGCTTTCCTCCATCCTTCTCTCTAACCACCTGAGTCCGACTCCCACCAGAACGTCGTTGAAGTATACCCCTTTCTTTAGTCGGCAGTAGTCGGCCATTCGCACATCGATGCCACCTGGCCCTGGAGGAAAACTTCCGATCACCTGGTTTAACTCGGCGTCTCCGGATGCGTGAATCGTGTTTGTGGCTTCCATGCAGATGCGTTGTATGGCTTCGTTGTCTATCTTTGGTGTCCTCTGGGTATTCATCTTGTAAAAATTTTGTTGGTTTTGGTTTTGTTTACGATGTCTGGATACACTGAGTAATCACTTGAGACTAATTTTTACTTGTTGTGTGTACTTGAAACGAAAACAAGTTGCGGGACCTGTACTCCGTTATTTTCTTCTTCTGGTGTAGTTTACTTCGTTGTTTCAGCATTGGGGTGTCGTGGTGTTACTTTGGATGTGTTGTCTTTTCTTTCTTTTCCCAAGTTGATATCATAGTTTCTGCAATTTAACTCTTTTGGTTACAGATGGGATCGTCAAATGCCGTTTCAGTGTCAGTGTGTTGCTGACGTATTGCTCTGGATTTCGATGATGATGCTATTGATCGCTGTCGCATTTTCGTCATGCCCCTGACTTCTCTCTCCCGCTTGTGTTTTTTTGTGTGGTCGTCTTGAGGTTTGTTGCCGATTGTTTTGTCTTGTGGTTTTTAATGGAACGATGTTCTGTTCATGGTTCCCCGTCCCAGACCGCCAGTTGCGCGGGTTATTATACCATTCGTGCTGATGTTTGCTGCCGTGTTGTATCACTGTGGGCTCGTTAGAGTGTTGGGTGTGGGGTGTCACTGTTATTGCGATGCGGTTTGTCTTCTCTGGTTCGGGTGGGGAGTTTCCGTGGAAGTCTTTCAACTCATTGACGTGGGCTGTGCGCTCCTTGTTTTGCCCATGTTTCCTTAGCCTTACTATGACAGGTGAGACGAAGCTCATTACTAAGTATGGCCCGTCGTATCGTGGTGCTAGTTTACTAGCGAACCCTTCCACTGCCTTTGATAGGTGGTGCTGTTTGACCAGCACCAGATTCCCGATCTCGGGCTTCCAAGGACGTCGTCTGAGGTTGTAGTGGCGGGCTTGATCCTTCGCAGCTCGTTCTAAGTTTCGTCGCACGATCTCGAAGATCTCGTTCATCTGGGTCTTTCGGTCCTCTGGTTTTTTACCTAGTGTACCCGTCCCAGGAGTGATCTCGTCGTACAGCGTGTTCGGAAGGCGGGGTTCTCGGCCCTGTGTCAGGAATGCCGGGCTGTATCCTGTTGAGTCCTGTACGCTTGAATTTATTGCTAGCATAACTTCGGGCAGCTTCTCGTCCCAAGTGCGTTGTTGCGTTCCCGCTAGTTGTGCAATTATTGTTTTAGCGGTGCGGTTGACCCTTTCAGTGGGATTTTCTTGGGGGGGCGCTGTAAATTGCTGGCGTATGCCCATGGTCTCCAAGAATCGACGAAATGCCCTGCTACTGAATTGCGCCCCGTTGTCTGTTATCAGGATCTTGGGTACGCCGTATCGGGCCAGTATACGTTCGCAAAAAGCCCGTTGAACTCCTTCGGTCGTTGCCCTTCGCATTGGAATCAGTTCGACCCATTTCGAAAACCGATCAAAGAAAACCAGTAACATGGTATTTCCGTGTTTCGACCTAGGGAGTGGCCCAACGAAGTCACTACACAATGTGGCCCATGGTTCGTCGGCCACCTGGGTAAGCATTTTACCTGCTGCTTGCTGTTGGCTGGGTTTGTAGCACTGGCAGCTTTCACATTTCTTTACATACTGACGAATGTCACGAAACATACCCGGCCAATAGTAGCGACCGCATATTCTCGCCGTGGTCTTCCGGATCCCCAGGTGCCCTGCTGATGCGCTGTCATGGTTTTCCTGCAGTACCCGACTTCGAAGGTTACTTGGCACACACAGTTTCCACGGTGTTGAGTCCTCGTCTCCGGCTCGATGCCCTATGTGTCGATACAGCTGCTGGCCTTCGATCACGTAGTCGGGGAATTTGGCTGGGTCCTCTGTGACCTGCTGGACCTTCTTTTGCAGCCAGTGGCACTTTTGTTGCTCTATGTGTTCCTCGGAGGTTGCCATCAGTGTTTCTTGCGGCTGTCTTGATAGAGCGTCTGCAACGACGTTGAGTTTGCCCCGCCTGTACTGTATGTCGTATGTATACTGCTGTAGTTCTAGCGCCCACCGTGCGATCCGGCCGGACGGGCTGGATATCGAGTTTAGCCATTTGAGCGAGAGGTGGTCTGTTATTACTGTAAACCTATACCCTTCGATGTATGCCCGCATCTTCCTTATTCCCCATACGATGGCCAGGCATTCCTTTTCGGTCGGCGAGTAGTTCTTCTCTGCGGGGTTTAGGTGTCGACTGGCATACGCTATGACCCGTTCACTGTCGTCTATCTCCTGGGTGAGGACTGCTCCTAAACCATAATCGCAAGCATCCGTCTGGAGTGTGAACTTCTTAGAGAAATCGGGGCAGGCCAGGATTGGGGCCTCGGTAAGTTTAACTTTGAGTGCTTCGAATGCTTGCTGCTGCTCTTCTCCCCACTTCCAGTGCTTGCCTTTCTTGAGGAGGCTCGTCATCGGTCGCACGGTCTCGGCGAAATCTGGAACAAATCGGCGGTACCATGAAGCGATGCCCAGGTACCGGCGTACCTCTCGTACATTACTCGGGGGTTGGAGCTCTTTGATGGCCGCTATTTTGTCGGGGTCAGTGTGTATGCCTTTGTTACTGACCACGTGTCCCAAGTACCGTATTTCCGTTTTGCAGAACTCACATTTTTCCGGGTTAATTTTTAGGTTAGCCATCTGCAATCGCCTGAACACCTTGCGCAGATTTCCCATGTGTTCGTCAAACGTTCTCCCGATGACGACTATGTCGTCAAGATATGCAAACGCATGGGGCTCCATCTCTGGTCCGATGACTCGATCGAGCGCTCGCTGGAAGGTCGCAGGGGCCGAATGTAGCCCAAACGGCATCACGCGCCATTGGAACAAGCCACGGCCGGGTACCGTGAAGGCGGTGTACTGCTTACTCTTCTCCTCCATGGGGATTTGCCAATATCCATTTCTCAGGTCCAGATTACTGATGAATTTGGCACCGCGAAGCTTTTCTAGAATGTGTTGGATTCGTGGCAGGGGGTATGCGTCGGGCACTGATCGTGCATTCAGTTCTCGATAGTCGATACATAGTCTCCATTTGCCCGTCTTCTTTCGCACAAGAACTATGGGCGCGCTGTGGGGGCTATGTGAAGGCTCGATACATCCTTTTTCCAACAACTCGTCGATCTCTGTATTTATTATTTCCTGCATGGCTGGATTACGGGGGAAGTAGCGCTGCTTTATTGGGCGTTCGTCGTGCATGATGATTCTGTGTTCCGTGATGTTGGAAACGGCGGGTAGTTGATCAAATTTCTTGAATTCTTGTTGCAGAAACGCTGAAAGCTGTTCCTGTTCTGTCCGTGGTGTTTCTTGCGTGGTGGTGCATTGTCGGATGTGTTCTGCGGGCGTTGTTCTGTGCTGTAATTTTATGGTCTGGCCACCGCAGCTTAGACGGGCCTCCACCCGTGACAAAAAGTCCAGACCTAAGATTACTTCATCCATTGCATCTGGGAGAATCAAGAATGGAAACTGTATCTCCCTATTACCTATCTCGACATCTAGCTGTAGGGCCTCTCGGATCAACTTGGGTGTCCCTTCGGCCATCCGTACGGTCACATCCATGGGTAGACTCTTTGTTGTCCCCCTTTTGTCTTCTGCAAAACGTTCGCTCACAAAACTCCTAGTAGCCCCTGTGTCAATCGTAGCTTTTACCGGCGTCCCTCCTAGAGTGATGGTGGCGAGGATCCGGTTAGAATCGTAGGCAAGGAAGTTTACTGGGCCCGGGGTGTCGGTCTTGGGGTTTCCGTCGCACCACGGTTTCGGCGGTCCCCTTGCTCGTTTCCCGGTCGTTCGACGCGTTTACGGCAGCATTCCACGGTCCGAACATTTCGAAGGCCGCAGTCCCAACAGAAGATGGTTTGGGGGTTACGACAGTCCCGCCTCATGTGTCCGTCCTGGCCACATCGCAGGCAAGCCGTCCTTACATTTATTCGCGCTTCCATATTTTGTGCTACCATGAAATTCCTTTCGGGTTGTCTGGGTCGGGGCGAGGGTTTGATAGGTTCTGCTGCACCAGCGATGCCTTCGAAATCTTCTGCCAGACTGATGAGTTCGTGGAGGTCTCTAAAATCCTTCCTCCGGATATAGTACTGGTACTCTTGGCGACAGTTTCGGAAGATCCTTTCGACCTGTTGTGTACCGGTGTAGTTTGCGTGCCTCATGAGGTTCTGCATTATGATTACGAAATCCTTGAAGCGCTCCTTTGGCTTTTGCTGGCGTTGACGAATTTCGTCTTCTAGATGTTCCCAGTACCTGGAGGGCAGGAAGAACTGTAGAAAATCTGTCGTGAAGGCGTTCCAGGTCTCCCATTTTCGGTTGTTGTTTCGGAACCATAATAACGCGCGGTCACGGAGTAGTTCCGGCATGGTTCTGGGTAGAAGGTCCCTGTTTAAACAGTAGGCATCCGCAAGTTCTTCTAGCCTTTCGATGAATAGGAGAGGCTCCTTACCACCATCGTACTTCACCGACCACTTCCTCACCTGGTCCATTATTTGAGCGTACGACGTAACTGTCGTGTCCGTCCTGCTTCGCGTTGGAACCACTTCCGGTGGTGGCGGAGAGATTGCCCTGATGGTTGCCTTTGGGTCGTCGCGTACCGTGGCTTCAGATGGATTCAAGGTTATAAGGGGCGCTTGTGATGGGCTGCGTCTATGCTTCTCCTCGAGCTCACTTAGGCGTATCTCGTCCTCCGACGTAACGTCTCGTCCCGAAACAAAGCTGGAAAACCTTTTCCTTAAATCTTCCACTGCGCCGTTGCTGTCGATTCGGAACTCGCTCATGTAGCTCTTCAGCTCCTCTTTCGACAGTGTATAAATCCAACTGGTCTTAACCATCGTGGTTATCTAATTGTGTTCTTTCTTTATTGGTATATTTTTTTTTTCTCTATCAAATTCCAGGGTCCCTGCTCGGGCGCCAATTGTAACGAGGTTTTCCCAGCCGGGGTAGAACTCAGTGTGACCAGGGTTCCTTCTATTAGGGTCGTTACAATAAAAAGAATTTGTTTTTAGTTGGGAATGGAATTCAATCGTTCTTTATTTGTTCTTCGCTTAATCTGTACACTTAAAATTATCGGTTGTTTAAAGCTATATATTATTTTACTGTATAAGTTTCAATTATGATTAAAGGAGACCGACGTATCTCCAGGCGGGATGATAGTCTGTTCTCGCGTAGAGCGTGGATTTGAAGGCAAGGACTTCGCTCTTGAACCTCCAATAGTGTGGATAATGTCTAGCGTTAGGCGTGGGCGTGAAGGCAAGGACTTCGCTCTTGAACCTCCAATCTAGCGTACAGCGTGGGTAATGTCTAGCGTAAAGCGTGGGCGTGAAGGCAAGGACTTCGCTCTTGAACCTCCAATCTAGCGTACAGCGTGGGTAATGTCTAGCGTAAAGCGTGGGCGTGAAGGCAAGGACTTCGCTCTTGAACCTCCAATCTAGCGTACAGCGTGGGTAATGTCTAGCGTAAAGCGTGGGCGTGAAGGCAAGGACTTCGCTCTTGAACCTCCAATCTAGCGTAAAGCGTGGATAATGTCTAGCGTAAAGCGTGGGCGTGAAGGCAAGGACTTCGCTCTTGAACCTCCAATCTAGCGTAAAGCGTGGATAATGTCTAGCGTAAAGCGTGGGCGTGAAGGCAAGGACTTCGCTCTTGAACCTCCAATCTAGCGTAAAGCGTGGATAATGTCTAGCGTAAAGCGTGGGCGTGAAGGCAAGGACTTCGCTCTTGAACCTCCAATCTAGCGTAAAGCGTGGATAATGTCTAGCGTAAAGCGTGGGCGTGAAGGCAAGGACTTCGCTCTTGAACCTCCAATCTAGCGTAAAGCGTGGATAATGTCTAGCGTAAAGCGTGGGTGTGAAGGCAAGGACTTCGCTCTTGAACCTCCAATCTAGCGTAAAGCGTGGGTAATGTCTAGCGTAAAGCGTGGGCGTGAAGGCAAGGACTTCGCTCTTGAACCTCCAATCTAGCGTAAAGCGTGGGTAATGTCTAGCGTAAAGCGTGGGCGTGAAGGCAAGGACTTCGCTCTTGAACCTCCAATCTAGCGTAAAGCGTGGGTAATGTCTAGCGTAAAGCGTGGGCGTGAAGGCAAGGACTTCGCTCTTGAACCTCCAATCTAGCGTAAAGCGTGGATAATGTCTAGCGTAAAGCGTGGGCGTGAAGGCAAGGACTTCGCTCTTGAACCTCCAATCTATAGGATGACTACTGGCGTAAAGTGTAAAGTGAAGGCAAGGACTTCGCTCTTGAACCATTCACTCTGACTTGTTGCCGGGAAGAGGGATTTCTAGGAAAGAAGACCGATTGTTAGGACTGCTGGCCTTTTATAGTCCTCCATCGAGTGTAGAAATCCCGTTGTTGCAACGATCGTGAAATCCGCTAACTCGCCTGATGGTGTGCTGTTGTTGTTGTTTTCTTTGATGTGATATGGTTGTTGTTGTTTTGTCCGGCCGGTCAGTATTGCTGCGCTCGGCGGTTTATTGGTTCGTGATCCCGTTGGTGCAACGATAGGGAAATCCGCTACGTCACATGATCGGTGGGACTTGGTAGTGTTGTTGTTGCCTCTTTGTTGTTTGTTAGTTCCAAGATCCCGTTGATGCAAAATTAGGGAACTCCGCTACATCGCATGATCGGTGTAGTGTTGTTGTTGTTTTGACTCGTTTGTTATTTGTTGGTTTGCCTCGAAAATGCGTGCTGTCGTACATTGTGTGTTGTTTGTTGTTGTTTTTCTTTTGGTTGTCTAATGATGCTGCAGACTTCTGATTGTCCGCTATCATATTTTGCATGCTGTTTGTTGTTGCCTTTTACGTGGGTCTGCGCCGTCTTACACTGCATGCTTTGTTGTTGTTGTTCTCCTTGACTTGTCTGATGCAAAATGTATGCATGTTGTTTGTTGTTGTTTTGAATATTGGTCGGGTATTCTGTGTCTGTGGTGTTGTATGCCTGCTGTTGTTGTTTTCTCCGATGATGCTGTGTGCTTCTGCATGTATTGTGAGTCACGAGCGGGGTATCCCTAGTCTGTGTGGTCTGGTGCTGTATGTGTGTCGTCATTCTCTCACTCAGCTGCTTGATGATGGCGTGCATTGGTTGTGCGTGGTGAATTTACGCGTTGTGAAATATAGAGAACCTGTGTATCATAAGCCGAGAGTAATTTCGGCGAGTAATTTACCACTTAAAAGAGTGGGAAACATGTTGCTAGGTTTAAGAACATTATGGTAAACGTTTCTTTGTAATGTGTATGCAAGTTTTTTTATTAAATTCAAAAGAAAGTGTTGTTTACAAAAAGATGGTTGCGTACCAAAAATAATGTGTGGAAAAAATTGTGTGGCAAATTTTCCCTTCACAACATGTCTCGAAAATTTTCAAGAAAAGCGGGTTAATTTTACAAAAAGTTTTGTCGATTGGAGATACACATGTGTTTAAAATTTGAAGAAATCGGGCTGATTTTTAAAAAAAAATTATGGGCACATCTCGCGCCTCAGGGCCCGTTCACTCCAAAAATAAATTTTATTGTCTATCGGAAATACACATGTGCTTAAAATTTGAAGAAATCGGGCTAATTTTAAATTTTTTTATGGGTGCCCCTCGGACCGTTCACTACAAAAATTTTACAAAAAGTTTTCTGTATTTCTGTATTTCCGGAGACAAAAATTTCTATTAAAATTTGGGGCCATTGGGCCTCAGGGCCGAGGGATGCCCATATAAATTTTTAAACAATAAACCGATTTTCTTAAAATTTTATACACATACGTATCTCCGATGGACGACACTTTTGTAAAAATTTTAGAGACCCCGGGCCCCAGGGAAAAAATTTACCAGATTTCCTTCAAATTTTATACACATATGTATCTTCGATGGACAACAGTTTTTGTAAAAATTTTAGATACCCCGGGCCACGGGGGCGTGGGGCCACAAAATTTTTTTAAAAAAAATTTATCCGATTCTCTCTCAATTTTATAGAAGTATGTATCTCCGATGGACAACACTTCTTGTAAAGTCTTGGGAGACCCCGGGTCACAGAGTCATGGGGCCACAAATTTTTTTTAAAAAAATTAATCCGATTCTCTCTAAATTTTATAGAAGTGTGTATCTCCGATGGTC
This sequence comes from Nephrocerus scutellatus, assembly GCA_947095585.1. Classification (NCBI taxonomy): domain Eukaryota; kingdom Metazoa; phylum Arthropoda; class Insecta; order Diptera; family Pipunculidae; genus Nephrocerus; species Nephrocerus scutellatus. The sequence continues at coordinate 56,936,325 of OX352765.1, forward strand.
AACACTTCTTGTAAAAACTTGTGAGACCCCGGGTCACAGAGTCATGTCAATAAATTTTTTAAAAAAATTAGCCCGACTTTCTTCAAATTTTATACACGTGTGTATCTCCGATGGACAACACTTATAGAAAAAAAATTACAGACGCCGGGCCCTGGGGTCGTGGGGCCCCATACAAATTTAAAACAAAAATTAGCCCGATTTCGGTAAAATTTTATACACATGTGTATCTCCGATGGACAAAACATTTTGGCCATTTTTTGAGCGAATGGGCCCTGAGGCCCGAGGGGTGCCTGATTTTCTTCAAATTTAAAAGATATGTTTATCCCGATGGACAAAAGTTTTTGTAAAATTTTTGGAGCGAGTTTTTGATTTGAATTTTTTTCCCATACAAATTTTTTTTACACATGTGTATGTCCGGTGAAAACAGTTTTTAAAAAAATAAAAGTGAAGGGGGCTCTAATATTAATTTTTTCTAAATTAACCAGGTTCAAACTTTGCACATATATGTCTCCCCTATTACAGAATTTACATGAAAAGTTTTAATTTTTAAATTCTCTATAATTAACTTCGCGTGCACGTGGCTGGCTGGCTGGTCAGATTTTCTGATCAATTTTTAATGGGACCGATTTTATTGAAATTTTGCACACATTTATATTTCCGGTGACAATACTTTCTATTAAAAATTGATACCCCTCGGACCACGGGTTTGGGGTATATCGCTATATCGCATCAGATCACGGCAAAGTCTGAGCTCTGTGCTTTGTGAGCAGCGCTGTTCGCTGCCGCTGCGTCATTTGGTGGATGATTTTGCCACAAAACGAGCACGCAGAGTGTGTGTGTGTGTGTGTGTGTGTGTGTTTTTTTTTTTTTATGGCTGTGCCAAAGGTGGGGAATCTTCTAAAGGATACCAGTAGAGCCCTCCAGGGGTACTAGCATGCACGATTCGTAAACCTGAATGTTCGTACCAGGAATTACGCCTACGTACTAAACCCTCCTTACACACTTCAACCACTCTCCCCGCGGGACTGCCGTTAGGTATTACATCACGGGGCTGGTAAGCAGATTACTCTATGCCTTCTGCATCTTCTGCTGCTGCTGATCGCCTTATCTTTTCGATTCTTCGCAGCTCGTTTTGCACATTCGTTATGAATACACACACTTCTGTCCACTTACCCTCAGATCTCAGCATTTCTTCTAACAGGACTTGTGGACTTGGCAGGCTGCTTCTCCATTCTCTGAAGCGTCCGCATTGGAAAATCGCATGCTCCGTATCTTCTTCCAGTTCCGGACAATCTGGGCAAAAAGGTGAGCTATCGTGTCCAAATCTATAAAGATATCTTCGATAGCCGCCATGGCCTGACAGAAACTGCGTAAATTGGTAATTGCAGTTACCGTGAGATCGGTTTGTCCAATTCTCTATATTCGGGATCAGTTTGTGGGTCCATCTTCCTTTCAAACTTATGTCCCACCTGGCTTGCCATACAGCCATTGAGGTGGCCTTTTCTTCTTCTTTGATCATTTTGATTGATCGTTGGTCCGGATGTGATAAGGCTCTTCTATTGTAGATCCTAAGCATTTCATCTGCGAGGATGTCTACTGGAACCATTCCTGCTATAACGAGGGCCGCATCATCGGAGATCGTTCGGAACCCGCTGATCGTCCTTAGTGCACTGAGTCTGTATATAGACGAGAGGTTTCTTCTTATTTCTTTAGTCACCAGTGCCTCCGCCCAAACTGGGGCTGCGTACAGGAGGACTGAGCTAACTACTCTGGACATTAGGACCCTCCTTGGATATCCTGGTCCTCCGACATTTGACAGTATCCGAGATAATGCTGCCTGCATCTGCGACGCCTTTCTGCTAGAATAGTCCACGTGTATTTTAAAACGGAGCCTATTGTCAAGCATTACTCCTAGGTATTTGACAAAATCCTTTGATCTAATAGTCTGGTTACCAACTCGTATATTTATGTATTCTATATTTTTCCGGCTGGTAATCAGGACTGCTTCCGTTTTATGGTCGGCTAATTCTAAACCGACGGATACTAGCCATTTTTTGATTTGGCCAACTGCATCATTCGTGGCTGACTCTATTCCATTGATTGTCTTTGACACTGTGACAACGGCGATGTCGTCAGCGAATCCAAATATTTGTACGCCTGGTGGTAATGCTAGTCTTAGAACTCCATCGTACATTATATTCCATAGAAGGGGACCCAGCACCGATCCTTGTGGGACTCCTGCGGAGACGTTATAGTACTTTGTACCCTCATTGGTTTCGTACCTCAACCTTCTATAACTTAAGTAGCTTGACACTATCTTCCTTATATAGTATGGTGCATCCATTCTGGCGAGTGATCTTCTTATTGAGGACCATTTTGCAGAGTTAAAGGCGTTTTTTATGTCCAGTGTCACTACTGCACAATATTCCTTTGTGCCCCACCGCCATCTTTTTCCTTCAATCGCATTCTTTGCTATATTGACCACCGCCTTTATGGCGTCGACGGTCGAGCGCGATTTTCGAAACCCGAACTGATGATCGGACAGTGCTCCTTTATTATCCGCTATATTAAGCAATCTGTCATATATGATCCGCTCGAGTATCTTTCCCATTGTATCTAGTAGACATATTGGGCGGTACGATGATGGTTCGCCCGGTGGTTTGTTTCCCTTTGGAAGCAATACTAAATGCTGCAGTTTCCAAGGTTCAGGGAAAACTCCTTCATCTAGACACTGTTGCATGCATGTCATGAACATGTCCGGCCTACTTCGGATGGCGGCTTTCAATGCTTTATTAGGAATGCCATCGGGTCCAGGAGCTTTGTTGTCTCGTATTCTTTTACTTGCGTTCACGAGTTCATCAACTGTTAGCCTTGGAATACTTTCTGTGCTAATTTCTCTTATTATGTTGCACATAGTATATGGTCCTTTCGGAAATAGGTGTTCTACGATGGACCTAAGCTTTGTTGGGCATGATATTTGCGGGGTCTTACAGCCTTTTAGCTTTGCCATAACTATTTTGTATGCTGTGCCCCAGGGATTGATGTCCGCCTCGTCACATAGTCGTTTGAAGCACTTCGACTTGCTTTCTTTGATTGCATTTTTTAAATTTCGTCTAGCTAATCTTAGCATATCAAGACGTTCTTGAATGTCTGATCCCCTTCTTGATCGCTGCACTCTACGTCTGGCTTGTAAGCAGGCAGCTCTCAGTGCTTTTATCTGCTCATTCCACCAGTAGCAGTGTTCACCTCTCTTGCTAGGTCTTCTCCTGGGCATAGCTGCGTCGCACGCTGTAGTGATTATACTGGTAAGTTGTTGCGACAGGATCTCAGATGTTCCGCTTTCGATTAGGAAGCTTGAGTTTATGATTTCCTCAAACATTTCTTTATCAAGGAACTTGTCTTTCCATTTAGGTCCCCCTAATTTTGGGCGTTGCACGGCTTTTTTTTCTTTAATTTCAATTACAATCGCCTGGTGGTCGCTGTGCGTATAGTCTTCGCTGACGCGCCATTTTATCATCCGCAGGAGGGAACTGCTAGCGAAGGTAATATCGATGATCGATCCCCTTCCTGCTTTGCGATACGTATTTGCTCGTCCCGTGTTAGCTATGCCTATATTTAATGAGGCGAAAGATTCTAGCAGATAATGTCCTCTGATATTAGTAAATCTGCTGCCCCAGTCTGTTGCCCAGGCATTGAAGTCTCCGCCTATAACCACTGGAGCTCTTCCTCGAGCATCGGCCGTTAAATTTTCTATCATTGCTGAGTATTCGCTCATCGTCCAGCTGGGTCTTGCGTAACAACTATAAAAGTTGATTCCATTTATTTTTGCCCGTACGAAGCCCTCCGCCTGCCCGTCTACATCTTGGAAGGCATGTCTCCCGCAAATCCATATTGCAGCTTTTTCTGTTTTGTCACATGCCCAAGCGTTGATGTCACGAGATTTGTACGGTTCGCTTATTAAAATTATGTCCGCTCTCTCGTCTTTAGCCGTCTGTGACAGGATATCCTGTGCTATCTCGCAGTGATTTAGGTTTATCTGGATAACCTTCATACTTTTCTGCTGGCGATAGCTCTCCTAAAGACTGGGCATTTGCTGCTGCCCGCTACATGCTTCGCATCTTCTGGGTGTTCCTTTCTACAGAACATGCACGAAGGCTCCTTTGCGCAAGACTTAGCTATGTGGCCCTCATCCCCACATCTTCTACACAACTTGGAGCGATCTTCTCCGTTTTTACACTGCTTGGCAATGTGCCCAAATTCCAGGCATTTGAAGCACTTTTTGAGGAGTGTCCGTTCGCGGATGCGACACACTACCCACCCGATTTTTATCTTCTGTACTTCCAGCAGCTTCTTTGCTTTTGCATTTGGAAGGCTGATAGTCGCCGTTTGGGTTCCACCATATGCTTTCCTCAGCGATATAAAGTCTGACGGTGTGACGCCTTCGACTCCGGCTTGGACTTCGATTGATTCACAAATGTCTTCTTTTGTGGTGATCTCATCGATGTCTTTCAGCTCGATGCTAGTGCGTTGGGTGAGGGTTCTTACGTTTGCTTGTTCGCCTAACGCCTCACTTATGACGCTTTTAAATTCCGCTGTCTTGTCACTTGTCTCCTTCAATTGAATTAAGAGGTCACCTTTTTGTGTCCTTCTGATCCTAGATACTGCTTTTCCAATTGTTTCTAGTTTTGGATCAGCCTTCACGTTCCGCAATATCTGCGCATAGGATATTTCGCCCTTCGCTTCTATGACTATGGCGTCAGGTCTTGCCTTTCTTATAATTGGCTTTTGTTTTACGGCGGACTTCTTGGCAGATGCGTCTGACTTCACTTTATTTTTAGTTTTAGCGACGACTTTTGTCCATTCGCCTTCTCCAGTTTTTTTAACATTTTTAATACCCTTTTCCTGGGTTTTTTCTTCCGTCGCTATTACCATAGGCTTACGTGAGGACTGGCGTTGCTCTTGCCTCCGCTTTGGATTCGGCGTTTCGCTGTGGATAGGCTGCTTCCTTTTTTGCTCCATTGAAGCTTTGAGCCATGGAGAGGTTTGAGATGAGGTGTGATTAACCATCTTCTCCTGAGTCTTCTTGTTATTAATGTAGATAGCCGATAACTCATAGAGGTTTTTAATGCTATCAATCGCATCCCGCATGGCTTGATGGATGGAACGTCTTTTTCCATCTTCCAACATTTCTACCAGTCCCTTGATCTGCTCTCCTAGTTTATGAAAGTCAGATTTGCCGGGGCTGGCTTCCTTTATCACCTTTCTTGTTTCCGGTGATTCGCGCCTTTGTGACGTTTGGGCCACTGGTGATCTCGCCATCTTCGAACTCCTTTTAAAAGAATTCACATTCTCCTCTCCTACAACTCCTTCTACTTCTCCTCCTCCTAAATTCTGGGAATTCATTGTAAATTGGGTCCCCACTCAAAGCCGTTATCAATGCTCGGGTGTGTAGTCACCTATGGATCCCATGGTTATCTATGCAAGCAGTGAGGCCATGCGGGGGTTGACACGAGCCCTTATGGGGTCTTGTGTTCAGAGCCAGATCAGTGTTAGACAGGAATTTTTCATCTGTACCTACACCACTAACTTAATAGCGACGTAACATTGAGCGTACTTTGAGTCCTGCCAGGGTTTTAACGGGACGGGGGCGCCGGTAGCATTAGCCTGAAAGCCATTTCAGCAAAATTTCACTCTTGCCTACTCAGGTAACAGAATACCACAGACGTCAGCCCAAGAGTTGACAAATCAAAATGATTGCTTCCAGTATACCATAATTAAGACCTTACTGGGCTCAGTCTTAATACATTCATTGAATGCCGCGCTCCCTCGTTGGCCGCGGCTTTTCCTCCGGGCGGGTTGGGAGTTATACCGCTCCTACTCGGTCGTCAGAGCCTCGGCGAGCAGGTTTTTCCATGCAAGAGAGGTTGACAGTGACTTCTTCTCCGCCGTAACCCTGGCTAGGGCCCCTCACATGGTACTATCACCCGGGGCAGGTGAACCAAGGTTTGTTGACGTGGTTTTACTCCCCGGACTAGGGCCCGTGGGGTTGTCAGACCCAACACTCTACTTCAGAGTGCCCTTGCGGTGTGTGTGTGTGTGTGTGTGTGTGTGTGTGTGTGTGTGTGTGTGTGTGTGTGTGTGTGTGTGTGTGTGTGTGTGTGTGTGTGTGTGTGTGTGTGTGTGTGTGTGTGTGTTTGTGTGTGTATCCCCGATTAGAGAATTTACAAGAAAAATTTTAATTTTTATGGGTTGTTTTTTTATGGGTTGTTTTTTAGAATTTATAAAACAACCCATTCTCTAGCCGGAGATACAGATGTGTGAAAAATTTGAATAAATTTGGGTTTAAATTGGGAGAAAATAATGTCGTTGCCTCTCGGCCCTGGAGCCCAATTCCACTTCCAAATTTTTACAGCAAATGTTGTCGTCAGTGATACACTTTGTGCAAAGTTTTGAAGATATCGAGCCCCAGGGCCGAAGGACTCCCATATTATTTTTTTCAAAATTAGCCCGATTTCGTTTAAACTTTGCACACATGTGTCTCCAATAGGAAAATTAACATTTCTAAATTTGTATGGGATAGTTTTGACTTGACAACGTCTCACTCACATGCAATAAGGGATTCATGTAAAATGTTACACTGTTATGAGACACTGTTTAAGAAGACATTACCATTCACGGAATTTCATTGTATCATCGTAGATCGTACAACAATGAAAGGCAAAGAAAGGGCTGCCAACAGACTCCGCATTGTTTTACATCAACTCCGCATCAGCAACATCACGAAAAGGATACATTCAGATAAAAATAATATTCTCTCCGCAACAACCATAACGATTATGAGTCGGTGATAAACTTGATGATATTGCTAGAGTTAGATGTGTATAGCTGGAATACAGCATGCAGCAAATTAAGTGGCAATACAAATTATTCAGTGATTAGTGAAAGGGGCAATTAGGTAATTAGGAATATTTTGATTTAGAAAGAACTTTGAAATGGACGAACAAAGAAAAGCTCATTTAAATATCCCTTCAATCTTAAAAGAGAGGAAGATTTACTTAAAAAGAATACTTTTTCTTAATTTTCTGAAGAAGCAGACAACAGCTCACCTTTTTGGGTACAAGCTGGATAAAGGTTGTTTTCCAAATTATCGGTCTCGGATCATTTTCTCCAACGCCAGGTTGAAGAGAACAGTCTGTCCCCTTGTCGGAGCCCATTATAGATGTTGAGGGGGCTTGATAGTGATCCGGATATTTTTACTTGGCTTATAACATTGGTCATGGTCAACCTACATAGTCTTGTCAGTTTATTTTGAATGCCGAATTCACTCATGGCTTTATAAATTTCTGCTCTGGCTATGCTATCATAGCCGGCTTTAAAGTCTATAAAAAGATGGTGTAGTGAGGATTGAAACTCTAGATATTTTTCCATCACCTGACTAAGACTGTAAATCTGATCAGGTTTTGAATTGCCTTGGTTGAAGCCACACTAGTATGGACCAATGATGACTTTAGCGTATGGGGCTATCCTGTCTTGAAGGATAGAGGAGAAAATCTTATACGCGGTACTCAACAACGTTATACCACGATAATTGCTGCAGATTGTGATATCTCCATTCTGTACAGTATGTCTCTTTGACAGTCTTCTGATATTGCTTCTTCCTCCCATACTTGCATTATTAGTTCATGAATTACTTGGTGTATTGCGGGGGCTCCTGTTTTAATCAGCTCCACTGGATAACGTCAGATCCCGGGGCCTTATTATTTTTGAGCAAATTTATCGCTCTGCTTGTTGCCGGCAGCATAGTGTGGTCTTCGGTCATTGGTGGAGCCTCCAATTCCTCTGTTAGGTGGCCATTAAGCAACTCTCGGAAGTGCTCTTCCCATCGCTCTAAGATGCTAAGATCGGCGATCAGATGACCCTGTTTGTTTTGGCAGTAGGCTGCTTTCTTTCGCGATTGAACTGTTTTTCCATATCTTCTGAGCGCTTCGATATGCAACATTCTTACGTTCAGTCGCTAGTTTACATTCGTCATCGAACCAGTCGTTTTGATCTCTACGACTACTTCCAAAGATAAAGTCAGCAGTACTAATGACAGTATTCATAGGGCGTGTTCATTTCTCTTCTACGCCTGGCATCTCAGCCCCAGGACTTAATCTTCCTGCATTTAGGGCGAGTCCTAACGCTTGACCTTAGCTGTTTCTGGTCTCTTCGTTGCGGGCGTTCGGGCAGCCGTGTTGACTCGAATCTGATTCGCGGATACTGTCTTCATAACATTCATTAATAATAATATTCGGTGCGATGTATATTTTTGCACATAAATGTAAGGGACCAACAATTTAAGGACTGATCCGAACGGTGAATTGAGAAGCTTTCCGTAACAAGTTATTACTCCTGTACGTTTGTCAGACTTTCGCGAGAGGTGGGACACCGTGAAAAATACTTTTTAGTGTTACTGAGATTCCAGAGCCATTCTCTTATCCACTGAGCCACGGCGCCCACATTTTTTTAACATTTAACATTACCCCCCATTCGTCCCCAACAGATTGACACTCCTTCTAATGTTGTACCGTGTCAATCTGTCAATGTGAATAACTTTCATTTTACATCTGGGGCTTTGTTGAGTCCGATATACTACATGATTATTCCTCCTAATGATCTCGTAAGGGCCTACTTTGCTAAACTGACCTAGACGCTCCTAAATCCAAGGTAAACGTACATGGTTTCCTTTCTAACACACCACTAACAACCAAGCTGTTACTGTCCTTTCCAAGCTTATCAATGCTCACTGTGACCTTGGCGCTGTCTCCACTCTACATCAGCTGAAGCTGATTTCCTGGTCTGCACCTACGTTGCAAGCTGGCTGCTTTGTTTTTTTTTTTTTATATATAAATCGCGCACGCTTCAAGGGGTTCGCACCCTTATAATGCTCGGCTATATGCTTGGCACAGCGTGGGCGTTAAGGAAGAGGAGGAGAAAAGAGGAGATGTCTATGAGCTTGTGTTTTGAATGCCTGTGGATCATAGTGATGTGGGAAGACAGAGCTTGGCAGAGCATTCCACATACGAGTTGTACGGCTGAAGAACGAATCCCTGAATTTAACTGTACGTCCGAAGATGGGCTTAAGGGTAAACTGATGAGCATTTAGAGCGCCACGAGTATTGCGGTTGAATTCAAGGAGAGGTGGCATGCAGCTGGCTATTTCTCTTGAGCACCGCTGGTAGAAGAAGCGATACAACAGTGACAAGCAAGAAACGTTCCTGCGGTGTTCAAGCGAATCAATCGATTTCGCTATATTTTCGTCACCGATTAGTTTTATCCCGCGGTTTTGTATTCTATCTAGCTGATGAAAAGTAGTCTTAGGCGCACCAGACCAGATATGGCAATTGTACTCAAGTTTTGGGCGAATAAAAGCCTTGTAAATGGTAGCCAGATCAGAGGAAGTGAATTATTTCTTGCACCGCGCTAGAAAACCTAAACATTTCGCAGCATTTTTAGCGACGGTAAATATGTGGTCATTCCAACGAAGCTTGTCGTTAACGCACATACCGAGAATTGCGAGATTTTCAGTTTCCTCGATGCAAGTGCCATTCATGGATAATGGCATGGGGTTTAGGATTCGCTTGGACGACAGGAGACAGCATTGGGTTTTGGAAGCGTTAAATTCTACTCGATTGATTTCTCCCCATTGCTGTCAAGGTCAGAATTTAACGTGCTTAACATACGAAGTTGTTTGAGTTCCACATCAGAGGATGAGGGACGTTCCTCAAACTTATATGAGAAGCTGAGAGTGCTGTCGTCAGCAAAAGAGTGAATTGGATTAGAAGTCACAGATAAGAGATCATTAATAAAAATGAGAAAAAGTGTCGGGAACAAAACAGAGCCCTGGGGAACGCCAGCATTTATGTGGTGTATTTCAGATTTGAAACCGTCTAAAACAACTTGAATTGAGCGGTCCAAAAGGTAGCTTCTAATCCATTGAAGCAGTTAATCATCGACACCATAAGCACGCATTTTTGACAAAAGAGCTTGATGCCAAACTCTGTCAAATGCCTTTGAAATATCGAGTGCAACAGCTTTGCTTTCTCCAAAATGATACAAAGATCGGTTCCACTGTTCGGTGAGATAAACCTTAAAATCACCAGTAGAACGTTTCCCACGAAACCCATACTGCCGGTCACTAAGGATTTCGTTGGTTTCAAGATATTTCTTAAGCTGATAATTGATCAGCGTTTCCATGACCTTGGAAAGAATGGATGTAAGTGCTATGGGTCGGTACGAAGAAGGAGACGACGGTTCGCCTTTTTTGGGTATGGGCTGGACAAATGCTGTTTTCCAACTTCTCGGGAAGAGTCCAGAAGAATAGGATAGATGGAAAAGCTTACGCAATGGTAATGCCAGCTTGGAAGAACACCTCTTCAGAACTAATGGAGAAATACCATCTGGACCAGCGGATTTGTGTGTATTGAAATCATTTAAAACTCTAGCAACTGCACGAGTACGAAAAAATATTTGTCCCATAGAGTGTTCAATACTCTGAGGTGCAGGAGGCGGCAATGCACAATCTGGAAGCGTAGAGCTAGCTGCGAAATGCGCAGCAAACAGATTGGCCTTGTCCATAGAGCTGACCACTGGAATGTAATTATAAATGAGCGTTCGAATCGACGACGAAACTGAACTTTTGATTCTTTTCACGAAAGACCAAAAATGTTTACTACCTTTGGGACATTTTAGTATTTTTTTTTCTTAATTTTCGGTCGTAGGCGATTTTGACTCGCCGAAGATGGGCATTGCAATCATTTCAGGCTCGTTGAAATTTTTTTCGGTTTTCCTCGGAAGGGTTTGCTTTGTAAAACCGAAAGCATACCTCTCTAATCCTAGAAGCCTCTTTACAGCTCAAGTCATACCATCCATCTTCCTTTGATTTGATAGATTTATTCCTAAAAGGGATAAACTTTCTCATACCAATAAGAATGATGTTTGTTATTGCATCAGCGGCGGCATCCACGTTGCTATCGCGAAACAATAGCGACCAGTTATAACTCCCAAAGAAGTTGTTAAGGCCGTCCCAATTGGCTTTCTCGTATTGCCATACTATTTCTTTGGGAGTTTTTTCTCTAACTACGTGGTTTATTAACAAGAAATTAGCTGATACTATGGTCTGATGAGCCTAGGGGCGATAATACATTGACGGAGTATTTATCAGGACGAGAGGTAAGGAACAAGTCAAGGGTGTTTGCGGAATGATTTGCAATATCAGGTATTCGTGTAGGCTCATTTACAAGCTGAGTAAGGTGATTAAACTCAGCGAATAACTCAACACACCTTCCTTCGAGTGTTATCTGGCCAGAATGGCGAAGCCACCCAGAATTGTGTACATTGAAATCGCCCGCAATAACGATTTCATTTTTACGATTTCCAATTCTTAAGATGGAATCAGACAGCGCATCAAACTCGCTCTGAGTTGAAACACTGTCTAAGCTTCTGTAAAGGAAACAGTAGTAGATTTTGCGCTCTTGTACCTTTACTTTGAGCCAAATGAAATTGATTTCCGGATTGGAACTTTGGCTAAATTGAGGCAAAAGCTGAAACGCAACATCACTACGGACATAGATTGCAAGTCCGCGTCAAGGGAAAAATAATGGCACCAAGCTATACCCAAGTAGATTAAATTCCGATGCATCAGAATTATCAAATACCTGAGTTTCACTCAGTGCCAGAATTTCTGGCCTGTGGACATGTACATGGTTAAACACAGCGAACGAATTCGTTCTCAGCCCACGTATGTTGCTGAGATCTACTCTGAATCTCGTCTCATTCATCTGTGATGCGCCTATCTGCCGAAAATTTTCAGGCCACTTGATACGATTCACTGTCTGTACTGTAATTTGTACTGGTCTTAGGCCCTTGCAGTTGCAGATGAAATGTTCAGGTTTTTGACATCTAAAACATTTTGGACGAGAATAAGATGTTGTGTTTCAGACGTTCTGAAGGCTTCCAGTTTTTGTTTTTCGGATTTCCTCTTTAAAAAGGGCATTTTGTCCTTTGTTTCCATCTTGCACAACTTAACCAATTCAGTAGACAAACTGGCTCTAGCTGCTTCGTATTACAAATCCGATGCCAACACTTTATTCATTGATTTTCCTCTGGCTGTAGTCCTCAAACGAAGCTTCAACTCTTCATCTAGAATAGCATTGATGAACGCATCCATTGCCAGTCCGTTCAAGATACCAGCCGGAACCCCACAATAGGCTTGTCGTGCTGGCTTAGTTATTCGCCGTTCTAATTCTTGAAGTCGTTCCCCTCGCTGTTGTTTCTTCAGCTAGAGCTGTATTTTGCTTAATTCCTGGGCCCGTCCATAATGCAAGTCAAACTCTTTCAAAATTCTTCCGGAACTCATCTCGGCATTTGGAATCATCTGCAATACGTCTGCTGCCTTGCCCCTTAACGCCACGATTACATAATTTAGTTGTTCTTTAGCGCCCCATCCATTATGTTGTACAGCAGCTCCAAATTGGACTTCGAAATTTTAAAATGCTGTCTGACCATCGAAAACGCAGGAGGCTTCTTGATACTGGATGATTCTGGAATAACAGCAGTACTAGACTGCTTTGTTGAGTGTTTTCTCTGACGAATTGAGGACGACTGTCCAACCTAGTCTCAATCTACTTAATCCTGCCTTCCAGACCAGTCACTTTTCCTGTCATGTTTGTCTCGAGCGATTTTACTTCTTCTTGAAGTGTTGCTTGAATTTCAGTCATCTCACATCTTTACTTTTCCTGAATAAAATCCAGCTTTTAATTTTGCTGATCAAATTTGGAATTCAGTTCTTTGATTTGCCGAGAAATTCCTGCTTCAGTTCCTGGATTTGACGCTGCGTTCGTTAAATTTGCTTTTCAAACTTAATGGTCAGTTTGAAATTTAACTGCTGATTTTGTTGGTCCAATTCTTTCTTCAGCTTTTGGTGTTGCTGGTTCAACTTGAATTTGAAAATTAAACTGTTGATTTTTCTTGTCGAACTTTTCGTTTAGTTTGGAGCTCAATTCTAGGTTCTTTTGTTTATTCTCCAGACTCTGCTGGTCATACTTGCCACTCATTTGTTTTATTTCTTGATTCCGTTGCTGCGATTGTTGCATTAAATCATTAAACATCGCTTCCATGTTTGGTGCTTCCATATCTTCCGAAGGAGCCGATTTGCGCTCTACTAACTCCATCAATTAATTGAAAACGCTTCACCAGCCTGCTGTTTTTCTGCTGTAACAACTTGTTGTAATCGAAGAAATAACTCTTACATATTTCCAGCGGCACTTAGGCCTCGCCTTCCAAGCTCTTATTTAAGCTCCTGTGAACTATACGATTTAACGTTCACTGCTCTTTCCATTTTACTGTTTAACAATTTGTAAAATTTCAATTAATTTATTAGTTGTTTCACGACTTGCAAAATTTTACTGTTCACGAATTGCACGAATTCTGACACCAATTAATTTATCGTTCCATCATTTGTATTATACCACTTCCGACACTAATTGTTACGAAGCTTAAGCTTTCGGGTTCGTAAAGGATTTTGCAAATAAAACACAACACAAGTTTATTAAATTATAAATTACAACTTTATTAAAAAAAAAACAGTAAAAAAAAACAACCCACAAAAACTTGTTCATGTAAATTCTCCAATAAACCAAAACGAAAAGTAGTTAGTAGCGCATATAATAGAATAGAAGAATCCTAAGATAAATCCCAATGTAAATACTGTATACTAAAAATAAGCACTTTCATGTTGCATACTTTTAGGCTATAAGACTATTAGATTATTTAAAATGTAACCGCCTGCAAGTTTGAATCATTGTGTACTGGTCAAACAAGTAGTCAAACCGGTTTGTGCGGTTTGCCCGGTTTTTGTAAACGAACATGATTGAACATGTAGTCTATTTTTAGAAGATGACTCATTACATATAAGTATCGTTAGTTGTAAATAAGGGAATAAGGCTACAATTTTCTGGATATTTCTGTCTGCAATATTGGAAGTTTCTGGAAGCTTATGATTGAGTACAAATAGAGGCGTTAGGCCGAAGTAAGATTATAAGTTGTTTGGAATTTAACCAGTGCAGTTGTAAAAGTTCTTGTAAAGTAATAAGGGTATAACCTAAGAGAATTATTGTCAAGTACTAGTATTATAAGTGTTTTTGTGTGCATCTTAAAGTAATGACCAATATAAATTGTGAACTTGTGTTAATTTTAATGTTGTTAATTAAAGTTGTTATTTGTAAATCAATTAACTTGTGTTGTGTTTTATATGAAAAATCCTTTACGAACTCGAAAGCCTGAATTTCGTAACAATTGGTGTCAGAAGTGGGATTTTGCAAATCGTGTAAATTGAGAGACAATAAAATTTTGCAAATTGTGAGAAAGTAAATTTTGCAAATCGTTGAACAATAAATTAATTGGTGGTTTTACTAATTTTGAGACAGTAGATAAATTAAGTGAAATTTTAGAAACCGATAAACAGTAAATAATAAAATGGAAAGTGCAGTGAACATTAAAGCGTATAGTTCCCAGGAGCTTAAAGAAGAGCTTGGAAGGCGTTTACAACAAGTCGTCAAATGGGAAAAGCAGCAAGCTGGTGAAGTGTTTTCAATTGAGTCGGAGTTAGTGGAGCGAAAAACGGCTACTTTGGAAGAAAAGGGTGGTGTGCCAAACATGGAAGCGATGTTGCAAGTCCTAATGCAACAAATAAATAGCAAGTTTGACCAGCAGAGAGAACAAATGCAGCGGCAAAATGAACAAAGTGAAGAGTTAAGAAAAGATTTGAATTCTCAAATGCATCGGCAAAGTGAACAATCGCAGCAACAGAGTCAGGAGAACAAAAAGATGAATTTAGAATTAAGTTCCAAATTAAACGAGAAGTTGGAACAGCAAAGTCAAGGTCTAAAGAAAGATTTTAACTTTCAAATAAGTAACAAGTTGGACCAGCATAGCGAAAAACTAAAGAAAGAATTGGAGCAGCAAAATCAGCAGTTAAATTCCAAATTGACCGTTAAGTTTGAACAGCAAATTCAACAATCGCAGAAACAAAGCCAAGAACTGAAACAGGAATTGAACTCCAAATTTGATCAGCAAAATCAGAAGCTGGAAGCACTTAAAGGTGAAATAAATGAAGTTCAAGCAACATTTCAAGAGGAAGTGAAATTGCTCGAAACGAACATCTCAGGAAAAGTTAGTGGTCTGAAAGGCAAAATTAAGGAAATTGAGACCCGGCTGGAAAACCTTACCCAATTTGTCAGAGAGAACACTCAACAAAGCCGTACAAGAGTAATTCCAGTATTCTCAAGTAACCAGAAAGGAATTTTGAAGCTACCTGTGTTCGATGGCAAGCGCTTTTGAAAATTTCAAAATCCAGTTTGCAGCTGCTGTACAACATAATGGATGGGGTGCTGAAGAGCAACTAAATTCTCCTATTGTGGGGGTTCCGGCTGGTATCTTTGACGGATTGGCAGCTGATGCGTTCATCAATGCTATTCGAGATGAACAGTTGAAGCTTCATTTAAGGACTACAGCCAGAGGAAAATCAATGAATGAAGTATTGGCATCGGCTTTCGAATACGAAGCAGCTAGAGCCAGTTTGTCTACTGAATTGGTTAGATTGCGCAAGCTGGAAACGGAGGACATCACGCAAATAAAGGCAATAGTTAAAGAGGAAATCCGTAAATCAAAACTGGAAGCCCTCAAAACGACGGAAACCCAACATCTAGTTCCCGTCCAAAATGTTTTATATGTCAGAAGCCTGGACATTTTATCCGTGACTGCAAGGAACCAAGGCCAGTTCAAACTACAGTACAGCCCGTGAATCGTATTAAGAGGCATGAACATTTACGCCAGATAGGCACATCACAGATAAATGAGGTGCAGCAGCCAGCTCAATCGTAGCTGCAGACCAGGAAAACTAAGTTACACCAGCTTTACGGGGCGTAAGCTGGTGATAAGGGGAGAGAGCGCCAAGGTCACAGTGAACATTGCCAAACTTGGAAAGGACAGCAACAGCTTGGCTCTTAGTGGTGTGTTAGAAGGAAAACCATGTACGTTTACATTGGATACAGGAGCTTCCAGATCAGTTGTAAATTCCAAAGTGGTGTCCAAATGTCAAGTGGAAAAAGTATTTCGTTATAATTTGAGGACAGCGACAGGAATTAAAGGAGAGTGCTCCTGTAGTGTATGTTTGGAGGAATACAGTTTTCTCATCGGTTTATTGTTGTCAGCATTACAGATGAATGCATATTTGGCTTGGATTTCATGACAGAGCAAGAGATGTCCCTTTATCTAAAGAACCACGTGTTAATATTGCGTAATGTGGAAGTACCTCTTCAAATAAATGACAACCAGATTGGTGGGCTAAGAGTCATTACTAAAGAAAAAGTGGAGATACCACCGATGTGCGAGAAAATCATTTATGACAAGGTGAACGGTGATCTTGGGGACAGTACAGTAGGAATAGTGGAGCCAACCAATTTCAATAAGAACGGATTGCTATGCGGAAGAACTTTAGTGAAACTCCAGCCCAAGATACCAGTGAGAATAATGAACGTTAGCCCTTCACCGAAGGTAATAAGTGAAGGAACAGTCATTGGTAAGACTCAGGGAGTAAGGCTGCATCCAGCCTGTAAAAGTAAAGAATACGCCACTGGATCTGGAAAGAAAGCAGATAATTTGTTCGCTATGTAAACATCTTCTAGCAGAAAAGCAGAAAAGGTGCTAGAGCAATTTGTCGACGTTTTTGCTGTCAGCGACAACGACATGGGTAAAACCAATATAGTGCGTCATCGAATCGATACAGGAAATGCTTTTCCAATTCGACAGGCGCCAAGACGATTACCACTTGCTAAGCAACAAGAGGCAGAAACACTGATAAAGAAGATGGAACGAGATTCAATCACAGAGAAGAATAAAAGCCCATGGAGCTCACATGTGTTACTTGTCCAAAAGAAAGATGATTCAACGAGATTTTGTGTGGACTATCGGAAACTGAACGATGTCACCAAGAAGGATAGTTATCCATTACCGCGTATAGATGATACATTGGACACCTTATCCGGAGCCAGAATATTCAGTACATTGGATCTTAAAAGCGGATACTGACAGAAAGCAATTCATGACGACGACAAGGAAAAGACAGCATTTACTGTGGGAAACGGCTTGTATCAATTTTCTGTAATGCCGTTTGGTTTATGCAATGCTCCTGCTACGTTCGAACGGTTGATGGAACATGTTTTGCGAGGCCTTAGCTAGAAGACATGTCTGGTCTATTTAGATGACATCATTGTTTTTGGCCGCACATTTAATGAGCACGTGAATAATCTACGGCAAGTTCTGGAAACCATAAAAGCAGCAGGATTAAAGTTGAGTCCGCCGAATTGAAGCCTTTTCAAAAATCAAGTGAATTATTTGGGCCCCATTGTATCCAGTCAAGGAGTACGCACGGACCCCAAGAAATTGGAAGCTGTTAACGAATGGCCGGTACCAAAGAATTTACATGAGTTGCGAAGTTTTCTGGGGCTATGCTCATACTATCGACGGTTTGTGCCTTACTTTGCAGATGCTGCACGAAGCCTTCATCACCTTACTGAGAAGAACCAAAAGTTCCAATGGTCGAGTGAGCACCAAAAATCATTTGACTTGCTGAAGGGAAAGCTGTGTAGTTCTCCAATTTTGGTATATCCACAGGCAGGAGAACTCTTCTTCCTGTACACTGACGCGAGCAATGCGGGAATAGGAGCGGTTCTATCGCAGAATCAAGAAGGATGGCCAGATGGATCGAACGACTTGAGGCATATTCATCCAGAACAGAGCGACGGGTTATCCAGAAGACCTTGTGCACCCCAATGCAAACACTATACAAGGCAAGAAAATAAGAAGTGCTCCCAAGTAGTTGCACAAATAAGACTAGAAGTCAAAGATCGCTGGACAAAATAGCAGCTAAGGGAGGAACAAGTGCGCGATGATTCGATTGCTCCAATATTTCAATGGATGGAGCAAGGTGAAAGACCGGAGTGGCATTAGATTGCAACAGCAAGTCCTACAGTAAAAAGTTACTGGGCTCAGTGGCAGTCATTGAGATTGGAAGGTGGACTACTGGTAAGGCAATGGGAATCGGCTGATGGTCAAAGCACAAAATCACAGATTGTGCTACCAACAAACCGGATCAAAAAAGTTCTGCAAGAATCACATAGTGGAACATCGGGAGCGCATTTGGGCGTTATTAAGACGCTAACAACGGTATACAACGATCCCATTCAACTTTGTTGGCATTAACTTCTTTTTGCAGATGCTCTTCCAGCGTCCTGTTGAACCTTTCGACCATTCCGTCTGACTGTGGATGTAACGGAGTAGTCCTCGTTTTCTTGATATTAACGACTTAACACAGCTCTTGAAAGACTATCGATTCAAAATTCAAACGCGAAGTTAATAGAGAGAATTTAAAAACACAGGTTCATAAATTTATACTGGTGATAATTTTAAATGTACACAAAAACACTTATTACAACAACACTTATATTTCTGCAAGAACTTTTCCAACTTAACTGGTTGGATTTCAAATATGAACTAATTGCTGTTCAAAGCGTCTCGCTATTTATACTCATTGAAAAGTTTCTAGAAACTTCCAATCTTATATAGGATTTCAATTTCAAAATAAACCATTTAAAGTTCAATGCAAACTTTTTCGAAAACAAAAACCTTTTTCAAAACAAATAAAACTTTTTCCAAACCAAACAAGACCCCGGGGTCGGGGGGCTCCCATACAAATATTTTACAAAATTTACCCGATTTTCTTCCAATTTTATATACATGTGTATCTCCCGTGGAAAACTCGTTTTTTTTAAAATTTTGGAGACCACTGGCCCCGTGATCGTGGTCGTGAGGCACCATACAAAGTTTTAAAAAGAATTAACCCGATTTTCTTCAAATTTCATATACATGTGTATCTCCATGGACAACACTTTTTGTAAAAAAAATTTGAGAACCCGGCCTCCGGGTCGTGGGGCCCTATACAAATTTTTTAAAAAATGAGCTCGATTTTCTTCAAATTTTATACACATTTGTATCTCCGGTGGACAACACTTTTTGTAAAAATTTTGGAGACCCCAGGCCTCGGGGTCGTGTGGCACTATACAAATTTTTTTAAAAAAATTACCCCGACTTTCTTCAAATTTTATACACGTGTGTATCTCTAATAGACAACACTTATTGTAAAAATTTTAAAGACGCCGGGACCTGGGGTCATATATATTTAAAATAAAAATTAACCCGATTTTGGTAAAATTTTATACACATGTGTATTTCTGATGGACAAAACTTTTTGGACATTTTTTGAGCGAATGGGCCCTGAGGCCCGTGGGGTGCCCGTATATTTTTTTTTAAAAATTGACGATAAGTGTTGGTGACATCAGATTCTCCAACACCACCTATAACGCGTGCCGTGTTTCACGCGTGGCGCCATTTCTCGTTTTTTGAGGAATTTTTAACCACCTTTCGCACGACCTATAGGGCTGAAATTTTGTGAGCTGCTCAATTTCAATTTTGATATCCCGCATTGGACGTGTGTTGCGAGTCGCGTGTGAAGCGTGAAAAAAAAACACGTGAAATAGCCCTTACCTCAAAAACACTTATTTTGGCGATTATAACCAAATAATAAGTGACTTTGTTGCGTGTTTCGGTGTATACATAAAAGTTTGTACCCGAAAAACGAAGTTTTTTTACATTTACTTGTTAGCTTTTAAAAAGAAAAAGCCACTTTGATCGATCGAACTTTGTTTCTCTTAAGAACGAAAAAAATTTGTCTCTGTTATTGAACTGAAATTACGTCGGGGTCACCAATCTGTCGCGTCGACAATATGTTGCGTGCTAAATAAAAAACTCACGACACAAGTTGTTTGCGGATTAAAAAATTAACAAAACTTTATTTTTTAAGTGT
Organism: Nephrocerus scutellatus; assembly: GCA_947095585.1. NCBI lineage: Eukaryota > Metazoa > Arthropoda > Insecta > Diptera > Pipunculidae > Nephrocerus > Nephrocerus scutellatus. The sequence goes on from OX352765.1 coordinate 56,956,285, forward strand.
TACAAACGGCTGGCAATGAGTCGAACAACTTGTTTGACTCAGACTCATTGCAGAAAACAGAAGGGAGTGAAGTTGACTGCCTTTTGTTTGTTTCTATCTTCCGCTTGCATTAACACTATGCGTTTACGATTTACACGTTGCGTTATTTACTATCCGCCACAATCTTGCCAATCAGCTTTTAGAAATCATGAAAAATCCGACTGGCTCATGAAAGTGCTCTTCCAAGATGCTTTTGAGATCAGCGATCAGATTACCCTGTTTACTGTATAATCTTCATACCACGGAATCTATGCTAGAACTTGAGTTCTTGGTGCAGTCTTCGCTCTCTGTACTAAAGTCAAGTACGAGATTCTTCTCCAATGCTGCTTTCTGCGACATTAAACTATTTTTCAATATCTTCTGAGCTTTTTATCAGCCTAATTCCCATAGTCACGCATGTGTGAGATAAATATCGCATCGCTTCATGTGATGAGATAACTATTACATCATCATCACAGTTGGCTCTACAACCGGTGTCCGGTCCTGGCCTCCCTCAAAAAATCTATCCAGCGGTCCCGATTTCGAGCCGATGTCATCCTTAAGCGATGGTCGCTCCTCAATGAATGGATTTACGCCCTCAAAACGAAGAAAACCATCAACAATGTATGCGGCAATGAGATTTCACCAATAATCCCAACTAACGAGTATTCATCGGCAGATAAGCTTCAATTGGCAGAGATCGAAAGGTTAAGGCAAGAGATCAAGCAACTTCCAACAGAAATGCCTCACAAAATAAGCAACCACGACCTTCACCAGTACGCCGTGGCATACTTAGGTCTTATTTTAACGGTATCAGCAATCATCTTCTGCAGATGGAAAACAAGGATAACAAACAAAACTAGGAGAACATCAGCCTACCTAGCGACGAAATCTGTTGAATGGCTGCATTCAACGTGGGGGAGTATGTTCAAGAACTGAAAAGTGTTTGTGCATATTGGGCTCATTTTCACAATAAAATTCATAACAAAATCCGTAGTAAAATTCATAATGTAAATTCATAAGACATGCAAATGAACCCAATATGCACTAAGCCAAGTTCCGAATTCCGGCTAAGCGAAACATGATCCGAGATCTATTACAGTTCACCTTGAACTCAAAGTGAATACAAACAGGTGCATCAATGGGAATATGTTTCGCTTGTCAGCAATTCCAACATTATCATTCATTGAGTACCAATTCTTAAAATTGACAATTCATATTCATCTTCGCGTGCCCGCGTTCTATGAGACTGTTGCAATGTTTGGTACGCAACATTCTTAGGTTCAGTCGGTAGTTTAAATTCATCATCAAACCAGTCGTTCCGATCTCTACGACTACTGTCTAAGATGGAGTCTGTTGCATATTACGATATGCAATTTAAGCAATCAGCCACTGCCTTGCGCAATATCGGCTGTGTTAATGACCCAATTGTATACATTTTTGTCGATTAAACACTTATTCATTATTTGCAATACGGACCTTAAATGCACTATGTCAATTACACACTTTTATTGTAACCCACATACAATTGTCAATTAGGCATTTTAGCTTTAGGAATAGTCATTAAGCGATTAAAGGCTTTTATGTAATATTTGAATAGTATAAAAGAAAATGATTTTTAAGAAATAAATGACTTACATTCAGATAGCATTCAGCGTTGTTTTAATTCCAAAAGCGGACAACAAAACAGTTGTTCGCTATACACAACATTTGGTTACCCCAACGTGATCGGTGAATGCAGTTAAGGCTCATTGGGACAACATTTTCAGAATTCTTCAAGAGATAGTGACAGAAGACGAATCTCAAGATGAGTTCTTTGAAGTGGAGGATGCATACAATGACCCAATTATTGGAAAGAAGCACGCTAGCAATAATAACACAATCAGGTGTCGAGACTACTGCTCGACTACCAAGGATAAATCTGCCAGTATTCAATGGATTTTATTTACAATATAGGCAGTTTGCAGAACTCTTCCAGCAACTAATACATCAGCCATGTATAAGGCTTTCACAAAAGATGTATTACTTGAAGGCAAACGTGACAGGAGATGCCGCACGTCTGCTCGAACAACTCCCGCCAACCGTGGAAAGCTATTTGACTGCCTGGACAATTATCAAGGACCGCTATGAAAATAAGAGTCTAATCGTCTCAGTATTTATTCAATAGTTTGCGGCTTAACCGGTTTTTAGAACAGTGTCCACAGGCGGACTAAAAAAATGCATGATGGATTGAAGGAAGCATTTCTTGGTATTGGAAACCTTGGCATATGTGCATTAGTGTTACATATCATGCTACAGAAGTTGGAACCAGAAAGCCATCGTTTGTTTGAACAATCCCTATCCAATCAACTTGAAGTTCCGCAGGTTTCAATATTTTTAACGTTTTTGGAGAAACGCTTCCAAATGTTAGAACCCCTTGGTGAAAAAAGGGAAAGACCCTTCCAAAGATTAAACAATAAGTCAAATTGTTTAATCACAGCAGAAAGTGAAAGGACGTGCCACCTATGTACGGACGTCTCTCACATTTTAACCAAATGCAAGAGGTTTTTACAAATGTGTCCTCAAGAGCGAAATTTAAAGGTACGACAACTAAGGCTCTGCCTAAACTGCTTAAAGTCCGGTCACGCATCCCGCTACTCCAAATATGGACACTGTTTAAGGTGCCAACAGAAACATAATACTCTGTTGCACTTCAGTGCTCAAAGGGAAAATCACAATTATAACATTGGTCATGGTCAACCTAGATAGTCGTGTCAGTTTATTTGGGATGCCGAATTCCCTCATGGCTTTATAAGGTTCTACACGTGCTATGCTATCATAGGCGGTTTTAAAGTCTATAAAAACATGGTGTAGTGAGTTTTGAAACTCTGGACATTTTTTCATCACCTACCTAGGGGTGTAAATCGAATACGTTGTTTATTTGCTTGCGATGAAGCCACACAGGTATGGACCAATGATGACATAAGCGTATTGGGCTACTGTCTGTTATATCTTTACTTTTAGTTCTTCTAACGTTCAACAATTAAAACACGACTTCTTGCTATTGGTATCTTTATTGTTTCACTGTCCAGATTGTACTGAACTCATCACAAAAATCATTACCATACTAATATAATTATGGGATATACATATATACATAACACAGTCTTGAAAGATTGAAGAGAAAATTTTATAGGCGGTACTCAACAAAGTTATACCACACGATCAAATTACCCTCTTTGTGCTTGCAGTAAGTGCAACGCGGAATATATTTCGTCATACCACAAACTCTTTGAAAGAACTTCTATGAAGCTGTTACATTGCTTGGTACGCAACATTCTTAGGTTCAGTCGTAGAACCTGTCGTTCCGATCATTACAACTACTGCCTAAGATGGTGTCAGCGTTTTAATAACAGTATTCTTAACGCTTTGTCCATTTCTCTTCTACGCCCGACATCTTAGCCCCAGGACTTACTCGCCCTGCATTTAGGGCGAGTCCTATCGCTTGACCGTAGATTTATCTGGTCACTTCTTTGCGAAGGACAGCCGTGTTGACTCGATGCAACGGATGCAGTCTTTCTTGATGATGCAATCAGGGCTTGGAGGTACGTTCTATCTGGGTGCGAGGGGCTCCAATAGGAGACACCCAGATGGCATTGTGGATATTTGTACTCGCCAACCTTATACTCGCAACGACCAAATTATTGCTTGCTGCCAACTCCACGACTCGTTGTCCATTGTCATTAGTGTCCTCATGCAATCATGTATCCCTACCTTTTTTTGGCATTAATATCCCCCATAATGATTTTTACGTGATACTGAGGACAGACATGGAGTTGCCGTTGGACTGATTTAAAGAATCTTCTTTTTCGTCATATGGGAACGTTTATGAGGCTTATGTTTTTAAATCTGCCCTGCACGCGAAAGGTGCATAGCCGTTTATTTACTACATTAAAGCCGATAAGGTAAGGTTTCATTCTTTTGCTGATTAGGAACCCCACCCCGAGCACATGATGTCTTGTGAATGACAGCTGTATATATGTCATACTCTGATTTTTGTACGACACCATTACCTGTCCACCGAATCTCCTAAAGTGATGTTATGTCAGCATTATATTTGGACAAGGTATCGGCTAGTTCCTGTGCAGCTCTATACAATGAGCGTACGTTCCATGAGAAAATTCTTAAATCGTTTAGCTGTTTTCATTGCCGCGGTCGTCATCGTTCATCAGTGTATCCAATGTTGATTAGGGGTTCCCTAATTAAGTTTTTTACAGGCGATGTTATTAGCCCCTCTCCAACCTTACTTTAAAGGGAATAGCCCGATCATTTAACTTTTTATATATGGGAGGAAAATTACCAGCGGCCACCACGTTGAGGTTTGATTATACTTCCACCTGTCAGAGATAGTTACGGCCACCTGCTATTCTAAAGCATTATTTGTTATTATCTCTATTCAGCTGAGTGCTGACTGCCTTACTGAATAAGAAGATATGTGATGTGATGATTAGGTATAATGATTTGGAATTGAACCGCAATTCCAAAAAGACCCTATAAGTATACCGTTTTAAAAATGCATAGTAATAAAATTCTATACATACATATTTACATACTCGTAATCTCGGCTCAGATTAAACGAAAAATAGCAAACGCACTATTATATTCCCATACTTCTACTTCGCTACAAGTATACATACGCATCGTTGAATAACCCTGATCAACAAACAAAAGAAAAAGTGTATACCATTTCTGAATTCCAGGGCCCGTATTCCTATATTTTAAATTAAATAAAAAAAACCAATCCATAACAAATTTTTTTCATGTAAATTTTTTAATGGGAAATACACACGAGCAAAGTTTGAATAAAATCGGCTTAATTTTGCAAAATATTACGTGGGAGTCCCTCGGCCCAGTGCCTGATCACTTCCAAATTCTTACATTGTGCAAAGTTCGAATACTAATTTTTAAATAAAATTATATGAGAGCCCTGGGTCCTGGAGCCTGATCACTTTACATTTTTACAAAACGTGTTATCACTAGAGATAACCATATTTACAAAATTTAATAAATCGGGCTAATTTTTAACAAAAAAAATGGAGGGGTGGAGACAACACGACTTTCTTTTACGGACGGTGCCGGAATCTCCAGTAAATGTATATTATTTTTTTAAAATTTTTATTTTTTTTTTTTTTATTTTATTAATTTTTTGTTTTTTGTTTACATTTCTTTTGTACTTAACAGATTTCTCCTAAGTGCTATACTTTTTGAGTTATTTGCAAAATCTCGAAAAAATGTCTAAGTAAACAGTCACTTCCGGTTGGCAGATTTGCATCAAAATCATATCTGGCCCCTCACAATTTATGTAAAAAGCTTAATAATAAATTTTCATCCCGATAAGTTCAGCTGTCTGGGCTGTAGAGTGCACACAGACAGACAGACAGAGATTTTTTTATTTTCGCTTATCTGACTCAGGAGGTACGGTAATAGGTAAATCTGCAAAAATCCCGAGTTCGAAAATTTCATGATTACTATACTTCCTATAGCTGTGTTGCTTTGTTAAAACCAGGTTGGCTTACAACAACACCCGCATAAGCACAAAGCCAAAAGTAAATCCAAAAAAATTTTAGGATTAAGAAACTAAAGCCATTTTATAGTTATGGTGCTCACTGTAAGGCGGTAAAACCAAAAGCTGTTGCTTTGAGATATAAAGTAAAACCAGCTTAGCTTTACCAAAGCAACACAGCTTATGTAAAAGAAAGTAAAAATAATATGGGCGCCCCTTGGCCTTTCGGTACGATGACTTCCAAATTTTTATAAAAAGTGTTGTTATCGGAGATACACAGTCTACAAATTTTGAAGAAAATCCCTCTTTAGGAAGTGCGTTAAAAATTGATCACAAGATTCCACTAAGCAGCCAGCCTCCAACAACCGAGAGAACGCGAGGTTAATATAGAGAATTTAAAAATTTACCGACTAATATGTGTCATATTCCGCCATTTCACGGGAAAATTGTATCTGCGTGTGTATATTGATGAACTCGTATTTTTCCATTAGCCATTATATCCTTCACCTCGATTATTTATGAGATTATGCAATTCTCGTAAAAATAAACACAGAACACACAGAGAATTGAAATATATACTGAAAAGTCTACAACCCCAACTGCCAACCCCAAATACCAGTGTAACAATAAACAAAGATTGTACACTGTATAAACAAAAAAGGAAGTTAAAAAAGCCCCTGTGTAGCTATACTATTTTAATCCAGTTAACTAATTGCATTAGGCCTCTTGTAAGTTTTATATGCTACGGCTGCCCTGCATTTAGTTTAGGCTGTGGCTCTAATTTAGTCTATTTCATTTCATTGGAACACCCGTATTCCCTCAGTCGGTTGTCGAATGATAAGGCGAATCCAAATTCTTTTTTTGAATTTTCAGTTCAATTCTGTCTAAAAAAAAAACTAGAGAATCACTTTTAAAGTTAAAATTTTAATTTATTTTAACATCACTGGAAAGTAAATATAAAGAAAATGCCAAAAGATGATCCAGAAGTAGCGGCTCTCAAGGAGGAAATAAACAATATGATTGCAAAATTTAAGGTCTAATATTTTTCATTACGGAATTAACATATTTTACTGAACGAATTTTGAATTTCTTCTGGAATTTTCATAAAAAACAAAGTATTTACATTTTGGTTATAATTAGCACAAATACGATATAGAAATACATTTATTAATTTTGTAATTAATTATTTCAATTATATATAATTTGTAATTAAATGCAATAAAGTGTAAACTAAAATTACGTCAGACGAAAATTAAAATTGTTTTTTTTACAAATGAGAGAAATTATATAAATAATTTATTTAAAATTTAAAAATAAATAGGAAATGTATTTCTGCATCGTATTTGTTATAATTATAATCAAAATCTAAGTTTGTTTTGTTTTTTTAAGTGGGTCCCCATTTCACAGATTTTCCAAATGCGTGTAAAGCGAGAAAAAAATTATTTCAGTTAATTGACTTTTGTAACGAAGTATTCTCTCTCGCGTCTCGCATTTCATATTCAAATATTCGAAAAAAGTTTAACTGTTTTTGCTTTATGGCTATGGTTTTTTTGTGGAATAGTTTCACTTTATTAAACGATTAAACGACTTTTAAATAATTAATTTTGTAGTTTATAACATGCAAAAAAATATCTTTTGTTTTTAATATCTTCCAACAATACAATTACATTTATAATGCAAGTTTTTACGTCCACAATTTTTTATGCAGGATGCTCAAAAAGCGCAACAAGATTGCACTTTGGCAGAAAAATGTGGAGACATGGCCGATATACCCAAGATTCGTCTGTCTTCGAAGAAGGTTCTTAAAGGACACATCAACAAGGTTAACTCTGTGCATTTTGCGGGCGATTCAAGGCATTGTGTTACTGGTTCTCTCGATGGAAAATTAATTATATGGGACACATGGACAGCCAACAAAGTGCAAGTCAGTACTTAATGCATTCATATTAAAGCTATGAAAGTTTAATGTTTTAATTTTATTGGCTGTATTTCCTAGATTATTCCGCTCCGATCGGCATGGGTAATGACAGTAGCTTTCTCACCGTCTGGTAATTTTGTTGCCTGCGGTGGAATGGATAATCAATGTACGGTATATGACGTTAACAACCGTGACGCATCCGGCGTTGCGAAAATGACTAGGGAATTGCTGGGCTACGAGGGTTTTTTAAGCTCTTGTCGTTTTCTTGATGATAATCATTTAATTACAGGTTCTGGAGATATGAAAATGTATGTGATTTTTTGTGGCTAGTCAAATTGGTTCGAACATGGGGTAGCAACACATTGAATTAATTTTCGCGTTAGTAGAAGGCCTTCAATTGTGGGAACCGGAGTCCTGTGTTTGAGACGTTGTATATTACTAGATACAGGGTTTTATGCTTTAAGTGTTATTCCTATTAATGGTTTGAGAAAAAAATATTTATGCAAAAGGAATCCACGCAGAGGAGTAATTGCATTGAAGCAGTTCGTATAAATTGAAAACTGTAATACTTCCATCGAAGATTTTCTAGTTTTTAAAGTTAAAAAAAATAGTAAAGTCTTTTGTAGCTACGGTTTCTATGAAACAATTTTTTAAATAAAATTTGTGGCCAATTTGCAACCCTCCGGTGCAACTATCCAATTGATTCTTCCCAACATCGGAATATGTATCTTACATTTAAGCGTTGAAACCTTTCATACAAACCAATTTGTATATTATGTAAAGTTTGGAAATGTACATTAATGTTCTTAAAGATGCCACTGGGACCTAGAAAAGGGCGTAAAAACAATGGACTTTAATGGACATGCTGGAGATATTGCTTCCATTTCACTTTCACCTGATATGAAGACTTACATTACTGGTTCAGTTGATAAAACTGCCAAGTTGTGGGACGTCCGGGAAGAGACTCATAAGCAGATGTTCTTTGGTCATGACGCCGATGTCAATTCCGTCTGGGTATATTTTTTTTTTATTTTCACGTAATACCTTAAAATTTTTAATTTCTTTTCATTCACAGTATCACAACAGTGGATATGCTTTCGCATCGGGATCAGAAGACCAAACAGCTCGCCTATATGACATTAGATCTGATCAACAAATTGGCCACTTTGAGCCTCCAAATAAAAATACTGGTTTTACCTCCTGTGGTAGGATAAGTTGTTTTAAAATTGTTTTGAAGTTAAATATTTTACTTTACTTTGCAGCATTGTCGTTCAGTGGCCGATACCTAATCTGCGGCGCTGTAGACGGCACTATACATGCATGGGACACCATGAAGGTTGTTCACAATGGTAATATATATGCTTGTAAATGTATTAAAACATGATTTATGAAGCAGATATTTATTTTAAAGGGATTCTTAACGGGCACGAGAATCGTGTTACCTCAATTTGTATGACACCAAATGGTATGTGTCTTGCATCAACAAGCTGGGATCAGAATTGTAGAATTTGGGTTTAGAATTATTAATTAGAAAAAGTTATGTGTCGTTGAAATTTAAGTTTGATGTACAGATAAAGAATATCAGTAGATTCTAAACTAATGCTGTATCTAGTCAGTAGTTTAAAAAAAATTAAATAAAGATAAACATATTCAGAAATTCTGTTTTATATGTGTTTTCCCGGTTAACTTGAAGACTGTTCAGACGCTTACTCGTTGTTTCCATTTCAAATAACAATAAAAAATGCTACAATAAAATAATTTGCTTCTGTGCGTGTACACGTATACGGGCTTCAAATAATGCTACAATAAATGAGAGCCGAATTGAAAGGAAAATGTTATAGGATCCTGATGAAATACAAAACTTTTGGCTAAAGAGACTCACAGCTGCACATGTACACACATTGTTAGAAAATTTTAATAAAATTCTTGATACGCAGCAAGATATTCCTGAATTTTTCACGAAAGGAAGAACTTTCTTGATTCCAAAGGATGGAGACTCGGCTAATCCAGCAAATTACAGACCGATAACCTGTTTGTCCACCATGAACAAGGCAATGACTTCCATAACTAGCAAACGGATTTGGCAACACTGTCAGTCAAACAACATCATTCCAAGCAAGCAAAAAGGATGTGTAAGAAAGTCGAGAGGATGTAAAGAGTTGATTGCCATTGATGCTATAATAACTAACAATTCAACTCATAATCGCCGCAACCTCAGTCAGTCTTTCAGCCCTATCTGGTTTTGCATGTGTTTAGCACTTAACCAGTCGTCAAATATTGGATATTACATCAAAGCTGGCAATCAGCAAATTAGTATTACCCACTTATTATATATGGACGATTTTAAGCTCTTTGCATGATCCAGACAACATCTTGCTAGTCTAATCAATAATGTTAGAAAGTTCAGCAACGACGTCCACATGAACTTTCGATTCGACAAATGCAAAGCAATTGAAATGGTTAGAGGAAAAGTCATGCGAACTGAAGGATTTTCATTTAATGAAGGGTTCATAGAGGTGCTGGGTGATGAAGAGAGCTACAAATACCTAGGTTTGCATCAAATGCGTGGAATACAGCAATGCAGGAAGAAAAACAGTATCGAAGTTCGCTTTTATGAAATATTTAAACGGCTATGTAAAAGCAAGCTCAAGTGGTAATTACACAAAAGCCCTTAACATGTAAGTGGGAGCCGTGGCTCAGTGGAAATGCACATGGCTGCTGAGCAGGGAGATCAGGTTCGAATCCCAGCAACACCAAAAAGTATTTTTCGAGGTGTTCCACCTCTCGCGAATGAGTGACAAAAATTGGAGTCGAACTGAATTGGAAGAAATCGAACGACGAATCAGGACAATGTTGTATTGACCACTTACCGCTTTCACCACCAGAGCGGCAGTAGATCGTATTTATCTACCAAGAAACGAAGATGGCCAAGGTATCGCGGACATATATAGCCAACACTTTACCCAACTTGACAAACTGTGAAAAATTTTCGTTGAAAGCATTGAGAACAACCATAAATACCATTTATTGATGCAACTAGATAAGAAGTTTACACCTCTACAATTAGGAGACATGAAGTTTCAACCGGGCAATATCATCCGCATGACCACTACCACTACCATTATTGAGGCATGGAAAAGCAAATCTATCCATGGAAAATATCCATATCAACTTAGTGGGAATGGATTAAACAAGGAAGCTTCAACAATCTGGTTGGAAAAAGGTCAACTGTTCCTTGAAACGGAAGCATTTACTATCGCAATGCAAGATGGAATTATCGCAACAAAACATTATCGGCGAGCAATGCTACACGAAGATATAGATAGCATTGCCGTCAATGTCGACAGGGGTATAATCCATAGAACACATAATTAATGGATGTACAACATTCGCAAACGACGACTACCTCAAGCGGCACAATTACATAGCTAAGATCATACATCAAGAGCTAGCCATTAGATGTAAATTCATTGAAGTGAAAAAAGCACATTATCAGTATAAAACAATTCTGGTAAATTCCAATTACAAATTATACTGGGATCGGACGATGACCACTGATCATACGATTCTTGCAAATCGACCAGATAGTATATGACTTGACAAGGTAGGTAGGTAGGTAGAGTGGTGGTCCACGCTGTGCTTGCGAGGTCCTCAATTAGCGCTAGTATGCGCTATTTTGATGCCACAAAGCTCGAGGGTTCTAGCATGGATAAGGACATGGTTTAAATCCAGCCTGGAGCGTTCAGGTATGAGATCAAGTTGATGATCCTGTAATCCGAGAGCTCTTTCAGGTCGTAAAAATGGTTTACCCAAATGCGTTGTCTTGACCCTGCTAGGGCCGGATGGATTGACAAGACTTCTAAGAATTGCTGGATTTTAGATGTGGCCATACCGCTTTCTGTAAACATGCATAGAACGTATGGGGAAAAAGTGGCGAAATATGTTGACTTGGCACGCGAAATAAAGCAAAGTGAGAGACTAATCAATATCCGTATTGTCCCAATTATCATATCTATTACAGGAGTTATAGAGCAAGCTGTAATCGACGAGTTAAAAAAATTGAACTACACCTTTTGCATGAGATGTCGAAAGCTGTTATCCTAAACACATGCAGTGCGCAAATTCCTAGAGCGCACCAAGTGCCGATATGACTTGCAGTCTAAACTGCCATCGTACTTGGTGAAAATCGACCCCAGCTCGCGCGGTATATGGGGGGGGGGGAAGTGGCATGGGACAGTAATAATCGTTTTCTCATAAAGTACCAGTCGGAAACACAATCAATCTCCGAGTTTGTTGCTTGTCTTCGAACGGGCATAAACAAATGTGAATATGTGTCCAATTGTGATTGCAAAAGTTCAGTCGCAGATTTTTTTCTAAGGGCACAGTTCATTCGTGGGGTTCGCGACAACAATACACGAGAGCAACTTCTTCAATCAACCACGTCTAAATTCGATGAAATTGTTGCAAAAGCATTGGTGCTTTTGCTTCTGTGCGTGTACACGTATACGGGCTTCAAATAATGCTACAATAAATGAGAGCCGAATTGAAAGGAAAATGTTATAGGATCCTGATGAAATACAAAACTTTTGGCTAAAGAGACTCACAGCTGCACATGTACACACATTGTTAGAAAATTTTAATAAAATTCTTGATACGCAGCAAGATATTCCTGAATTTTTCACGAAAGGAAGAACTTTCTTGATTCCAAAGGATGGAGACTCGGCTAATCCAGCAAATTACAGACCGATAACCTGTTTGTCCACCATGAACAAGGCAATGACTTCCATAACTAGCAAACGGATTTGGCAACACTGTCAGTCAAACAACATCATTCCAAGCAAGCAAAAAGGATGTGTAAGAAAGTCGAGAGGATGTAAAGAGTTGATTGCCATTGATGCTATAATAACTAACAATTCAACTCATAATCGCCGCAACCTCAGTCAGTCTTTCAGCCCTATCTGGTTTTGCATGTGTTTAGCACTTAACCAGTCGTCAAATATTGGATATTACATCAAAGCTGGCAATCAGCAAATTAGTATTACCCACTTATTATATATGGACGATTTTAAGCTCTTTGCATGATCCAGACAACATCTTGCTAGTCTAATCAATAATGTTAGAAAGTTCAGCAACGACGTCCACATGAACTTTCGATTCGACAAATGCAAAGCAATTGAAATGGTTAGAGGAAAAGTCATGCGAACTGAAGGATTTTCATTTAATGAAGGGTTCATAGAGGTGCTGGGTGATGAAGAGAGCTACAAATACCTAGGTTTGCATCAAATGCGTGGAATACAGCAATGCAGGAAGAAAAACAGTATCGAAGTTCGCTTTTATGAAATATTTAAACGGCTATGTAAAAGCAAGCTCAAGTGGTAATTACACAAAAGCCCTTAACATGTAAGTGGGAGCCGTGGCTCAGTGGAAATGCACATGGCTGCTGAGCAGGGAGATCAGGTTCGAATCCCAGCAACACCAAAAAGTATTTTTCGAGGTGTTCCACCTCTCGCGAATGAGTGACAAAAATTGGAGTCGAACTGAATTGGAAGAAATCGAACGACGAATCAGGACAATGTTGTATTGACCACTTACCGCTTTCACCACCCAGAGCGGCAGTAGATCGTATTTATCTACCAAGAAACGAAGGTGGCCAAGGTATCGCGGACATATATAGCCAACACTTTACCCAACTTGACAAACTGTGAAAAATTTTCGTTGAAAGCATTGAGAACAACCATAAATACCATTTATTGATGCAACTAGATAAGAAGTTTACACCTCTACAATTAGGAGACATGAAGTTTCAACCGGGCAATATCATCCGCATGACCACTACCACTACCATTATTGAGGCATGGAAAAGCAAATCTATCCATGGAAAATATCCATATCAACTTAGTGGGAATGGATTAAACAAGGAAGCTTCAACAATCTGGTTGCAAAAAGGTCAACTGTTCCTTGAAACGGAAGCATTTACTATCGCAATGCAAGATGGAATTATCGCAACAAAACATTATCGGCGAGCAATGCTACACGAAGATATAGATAGCATTGCCGTCAATGTCGACAGGGGTATAATCCATAGAACACATAATTAATGGAGATGTACAACATTCGCAAACCACGACTACCTCAAGCGGCACAATTACATAGCTAAGATCATACATCAAGAGCTAGCCATTAGATGTAAATTCATTGAAGTGAAAAAAGCACATTATCAGTATAAAACAATTCTGGTAAATTCCAATTACAAATTATACTGGGATCGGACGATGACCACTGATCATACGATTCTTGCAAATCGACCAGATAGTATATGACTTGACAAGGTAGGTAGGTAGGTAGAGTGGTGGTCCACGCTGTGCTTGCGAGGTCCTCAATTAGCGCTAGTATGCGCTATTTTGATGCCACAAAGCTCGAGGGTTCTAGCATGGATAAGGACATGGTTTAAATCCAGCCTGGAGCGTTCAGGTATGAGATCAAGTTGATGATCCTGTAATCCGAGAGCTCTTTCAGGTCGTAAAAATGGTTTACCCAAATGCGTTGTCTTGACCCTGCTAGGGCCGGATGGATTGACAAGACTTCTAAGAATTGCTGGATTTTAGATGTGGCCATACCGCTTTCTGTAAACATGCATAGAACGTATGGGGAAAAAGTGGCGAAATATGTTGACTTGGCACGCGAAATAAAGCAACGTGAGAGACTAATCAATATCCGTATTGTCCCAATTATCATATCTATTACAGGAGTTATAGAGCAAGCTGTAATCGACGAGTTAAAAAAATTGAACTACACCTTTTGCATGAGATGTCGAAAGCTGTTATCCTAAACACATGCAGTGCGCAAATTCCTAGAGCGCACCAAGTGCCGATATGACTTGCAGTCTAAACTGCCATCGTTCTTGGTGAAAATCGACCCCAGCTCGCGCGGTATATGGGGGGGGGGGGAAGTGGCATGGGACAGTAATAATCGTTTTCTCATAAAGTACCAGTCGGAAACACAATCAATCTCCGAGTTTGTTGCTTGTCTTCGAACGGGCATAAACAAATGTGAATATGTGTCCAATTGTGATTGCAAAAGTTCAGTCGCAGATTTTTTTCTAAGGGCACAGTTCATTCGTGGGGTTCGCGACAACAATACACGAGAGCAACTTCTTCAATCAACCACGTCTAAATTCGATGAAATTGTTGCAAAAGCATTGGTGCTTTTGCTTCTGTGCGTGTACACGTATACGGGCTTCAAATAATGCTACAATAAATGAGAGCCGAATTGAAAGGAAAATGTTATAGGATCCTGATGAAATACAAAACTTTTGGCTAAAGAGACTCACAGCTGCACATGTACACACATTGTTAGAAAATTTTAATAAAATTCTTGATACGCAGCAAGATATTCCTGAATTTTTCACGAAAGGAAGAACTTTCTTGATTCCAAAGGATGGAGACTCGGCTAATCCAGCAAATTACAGACCGATAACCTGTTTGTCCACCATGAACAAGGCAATGACTTCCATAACTAGCAAACGGATTTGGCAACACTGTCAGTCAAACAACATCATTCCAAGCAAGCAAAAAGGATGTGTAAGAAAGTCGAGAGGATGTAAAGAGTTGATTGCCATTGATGCTATAATAACTAACAATTCAACTTATAATCGCCGCAACCTCAGTCAGTCTTTCAGCCCTATCTGGTTTTGCATGTGTTTAGCACTTAACCAGTCGTCAAATATTGGATATTACATCAAAGCTGGCAATCAGCAAATTAGTATTACCCACTTATTATATATGGACGATTTTAAGCTCTTTGCATGATCCAGACAACATCTTGCTAGTCTAATCAATAATGTTAGAAAGTTCAGCAACGACGTCCACATGAACTTTCGATTCGACAAATGCAAAGCAATTGAAATGGTTAGAGGAAAAGTCATGCGAACTGAAGGATTTTCATTTAATGAAGGGTTCATAGAGGTGCTGGGTGATGAAGAGAGCTACAAATACCTAGGTTTGCATCAAATGCGTGGAATACAGCAATGCAGGAAGAAAAACAGTATCGAAGTTCGCTTTTATGAAATATTTAAACGGCTATGTAAAAGCAAGCTCAAGTGGTAATTACACAAAAGCCCTTAACATGTAAGTGGGAGCCGTGGCTCAGTGGAAATGCACATGGCTGCTGAGCAGGGAGATCAGGTTCGAATCCCAGCAACACCAAAAAGTATTTTTCGAGGTGTTCCACCTCTCGCGAATGAGTGACAAAAATTGGAGTCGAACTGAATTGGAAGAAATCGAACGACGAATCAGGACAATGTTGTATTGACCACTTACCGCTTTCACCACCCAGAGCGGCAGTAGATCGTATTTATCTACCAAGAAACGAAGGTGGCCAAGGTATCGCGGACATATATAGCCAACACTTTACCCAACTTGACAAACTGTGAAAAATTTTCGTTGAAAGCATTGAGAACAACCATAAATACCATTTATTGATGCAACTAGATAAGAAGTTTACACCTCTACAATTAGGAGACATGAAGTTTCAACCGGGCAATATCATCCGCATGACCACTACCACTACCATTATTGAGGCATGGAAAAGCAAATCTATCCATGGAAAATATCCATATCAACTTAGTGGGAATGGATTAAACAAGGAAGCTTCAACAATCTGGTTGCAAAAAGGTCAACTGTTCCTTGAAACGGAAGCATTTACTATCGCAATGCAAGATGGAATTATCGCAACAAAACATTATCGGCGAGCAATGCTACACGAAGATATAGATAGCATTGCCGTCAATGTCGACAGGGGTATAATCCATAGAACACATAATTAATGGATGTACAACATTCGCAAACCACGACTACCTCAAGCGGCACAATTACATAGCTAAGATCATACATCAAGAGCTAGCCATTAGATGTAAATTCATTGAAGTGAAAAAAGCACATTATCAGTATAAAACAATTCTGGTAAATTCCAATTACAAATTATACTGGGATCGGACGATGACCACTGATCATACGATTCTTGCAAATCGACCAGATAGTATATGACTTGACAAGGTAGGTAGGTAGGTAGAGTGGTGGTCCACGCTGTGCTTGCGAGGTCCTCAATTAGCGCTAGTATGCGCTATTTTGATGCCACAAAGCTCGAGGGTTCTAGCATGGATAAGGACATGGTTTAAATCCAGCCTGGAGCGTTCAGGTATGAGATCAAGTTGATGATCCTGTAATCCGAGAGCTCTTTCAGGTCGTAAAAATGGTTTACCCAAATGCGTTGTCTTGACCCTGCTAGGGCCGGATGGATTGACAAGACTTCTAAGAATTGCTGGATTTTAGATGTGGCCATACCGCTTTCTGTAAACATGCATAGAACGTATGGGGAAAAAGTGGCGAAATATGTTGACTTGGCACGCGAAATAAAGCAACGTGAGAGACTAATCAATATCCGTATTGTCCCAATTATCATATCTATTACAGGAGTTATAGAGCAAGCTGTAATCGACGAGTTAAAAAAATTGAACTACACCTTTTGCATGAGATGTCGAAAGCTGTTATCCTAAACACATGCAGTGCGCAAATTCCTAGAGCGCACCAAGTGCCGATATGACTTGCAGTCTAAACTGCCATCGTACTTGGTGAAAATCGACCCCAGCTCGCGCGGTATATGGGGGGGGGGAAGTGGCATGGGACAGTAATAATCGTTTTCTCATAAAGTACCAGTCGGAAACACAATCAATCTCCGAGTTTGTTGCTTGTCTTCGAACGGGCATAAACAAATGTGAATATGTGTCCAATTGTGATTGCAAAAGTTCAGTCGCAGATTTTTTTCTAAGGGCACAGTTCATTCGTGGGGTTCGCGACAACAATACACGAGAGCAACTTCTTCAATCAACCACGTCTAAATTCGATGAAATTGTTGCAAAAGCATTGGTGCTCGAAGCCGCAAAAATGGATGCCAAAGAGCTGTCAGATAAAACCTTCAATCCAACAAAGGGCAGTATCGTTCCAGATATTAACAAAATTTCAACTAAGTAAGTCCAAACATTTCAGCAAACCAGTTCGACCCTTTCAACGATCCAAATTTTCAAAAATAAACTTTCAAGAACTGGGTATTGCCGGATTGTGTCTGCGTTATGGCAAAAACAACCACAATGCCAAAGACTGCTACCAGACACCAAACTTAAATGTACGGGCTGTAAGAGGAAAGGACACGTAATTAAAGTTTGTATTTCGACAATTTTGGGCAACCGTTCGAAACCAAACTCATCGACAAATCAAGTTCAAGCTGTTCATGACGAGGCTGCATATGGTACATACCAAATAATCGACACCTACAACAATAACTTCTCACCAGTCAAGCATTCGGAACGATACTAACAAATAATATGATGATATTATTGTACATGGCCAAACTCCCTGAAGGCAAATCAAATCTTAATGTATGCTTTAAACAACTTCAAAAATTCGACTGACATTTAAATCGTTCTAAATGTTCATTCTTCGAAAATAAAATTGAGTTTTTGGGACACACGATTGAATATAATAAAGTTTTAAAGTCACCATCCAAGGTTTCTGCCATCTTAGAAATCCCAGTGCTTAGTTCTACCGATGATATTATGTGATTTCTCAGACTAGTCACATATTATTCAAGATTCATTCCAAACGATTCAACAATTACAACTCCATTGCGACAAAAATTCAAACGGTCCATCAGCTGTCAAAAAGCCTTCGTAAATCTCAAAAGCGAAATCGCTAGTGATCGTGTATTGATGCCTTACAATCCAGAATTGCCGATTCAACTTGCATGTGACGCAAGTCCTACAGGAGTAGCAGGCGTATTACCCACTTACTAGATGGGGAAGAAAACCCAATCGCGTTCGCGTCTAGATCTCTTACTTCATCTAAACAAAATTACTCACAATTAGACAGAGAGGACTTAGCCATTATTTATGCTGTTCAACACTTCCATGAATATCTTTTCGGAAGATTTTTCAAACTAGTCACCGATAATTAGGCATTAGCTAGAATTTTTCATCAAAATTCAAAACTTCCTCAGATGACTTCAGCTCGCTTACAGCGCTATGCAGATTCAGAGACAACAGAGTAGTTATGTAGTTATTCTAATTTCCCTATAGCAGGCTGCTCTGAAGGAGCTCCATCATATCCATATTGGAGTGACAATGAAGCAACTAGCAAGGCGTTATGTATATTGGACATCAATTAATAAAGATATAGAATTTTTCGCTCGATCGTGCTCTTCATCTACCTAAAGCAGTCCAGCGAAAGTTTCTCTTCACCCTTGGGAAGAACCAGACAATAATGGGCAGAGAATGTGTATCCTTATGCTGGTCCTTACCAAGGACACTATTTTCTCGTAGTTATAGACGCCAAATCTAAATGGGCAGAAGAAGGAGTATGCACAGCAGCACCATCTTCATCTTCAACTAAAGAAATTTTACTCAACATATTTTCCAGAAATGTGTTTCCAGATGTAATGGTTTCCGATAATGCCACAATTTTTAAAAGCGAAGAATTTACAGCCTTTTGTCAAGACTACGGTATGTTTTGAAAATTTATTGTACCACGCCATCCAGCAATAAACGGCTTAACAGGAAGAAACATTCAGACCCTCAAAAACAAACTAGCTGCAATGAACAATGAGCCATCAACAATTGCCCACAAAATAAGAGAAATTCTTTTCAAATATCGAGCTACACCACTCAAGATTGGTAAATCGCCATCAGAACAATATCTAGGAAGACAAATTCGAATTCGTTTAGACGCACTGAAACCTACTAGGTAAATTCTCAAAAACTTCTGTAGTCGATATACCCTCAAGGCAACTAAGCGTCGGAGAAAGGGTTCAAGCGCGATATTACACTGCAAATAATATGTTGTGGAGACCTGGCATTATTATTAGAAAAAAATGGGTCGTTTTCACTATACTGAACAACTGAATAATGGATTCACGTTTAAAATACACATAAACCAGCTACGTGCTACAAGTCTTCCAAATAAAAATATAGCAAATTACCCACCGGACGAGTCTCTTCAATCCAACGAATTAAATACAGATGCAACACCAGAAAATCAACAGTTACCAGATCAACAAATAATCGTCCAACAACCTATAGCCATTGCGGGATCCAGCGAAAACGTTCCCGACATTTCTACAGTTCAAGCAGTACATCCACCGAATGATAATAATCCAGCTTATTTAAGGGATTATGTTTTGGATTCTTCTAATAGCCCTTAGTATTGATTAAGTGTGGGAGAGTTTTTATGATCTTTATGTTCAAATTTTATTTATATGGCAAGACTCTTAATGAAATATGTATATATAAGTTAACACAGATTACGAATCAGCACATTCCCACTCCAACACGAGCAACGATATCATCAGAACACGCTCCAGCGACATGTTGCTGACGAGTCGTCTGGAGTACATACGACACCACACACATCCGCACCAATCCGATATCGCACACATTCCACACCAATCCGACTCGGCACTACAGCGTGGGAAACCCAGCACAACCTAGGCAATAGGTTTATGTTCTGTTAGATTATAAGTTAGTTCTTAATTGAATTCATAATAAAGAAGAAGACAAAGTATTTTTTTTAAAGAATTAAACTTATTTTAATTTAATTGGCACCCGAGCAGAGACTCGGCGTGCAATATTGTTTTTCCGTATACGTGCCATTGACCTCAAGTAGCTTGTGTGCCGTGTAAAAGAACCAGCGACCTCAAGAAGCTCCCGAGTTCTAGTAAAAATTTGCATCGGGTTCCAAAAGAAAGCTCGCAAAAGCAATATTATAATCGAAAATCATTGAATCAGACCAATCCTATCAGACGGAAAGCCATCTATAGGAATCTCGCAGCACAGCAGCAAGAAGTCAACAAGGGATCCCTAGTAACCACATGGACAAAAATGAACAAATCCCTCTGACCGGCTCGGTGATTTGGTGTTTAACGTAAGCTCATACTTAAGTATAAATATATATATTTTTTTTATAATGTACACACGCTAAAGGGGTTTGCACACTTATGCTCAGCACAGCATGGGCGTTGGGAAATTAGGGAGAGGAAAAGATGAGATGTCTATGCACGCGTGTCTTAAACGACTGCAGATCATATAAATGCGGAAACACAGAATCAGGCAATTCATTCCACATAACTATCGTGCGGCTAAAGACATTTTGTATATTATAAGTGCTCATACCAGTTCATACAAGTGATAAACACATATTATTTTATAATACCACTAGCTGATTACCCGGCGTTGGCCAGGTATTTATTCATCCCAATCTTCTATTAGGCAGGGGTAGAAGAACGATATCTATATCTATCTATAAGGTAAAATTCCAGTTTTTTTAAAAAAAATTTATTTTAAAAAATATATTTTAAATTATAGCTATATTATTTAAGTTATAAAATAAAATTAAAAAAACATACATAATATTAATTTAAAACAAAACTTGGTTGCATGCATATGTTTTTAGTTTCACCTTCAAGACCGGAAAGTTCAAGGAAGGAACGCAAATCTTTTAGAGTCTGGGGTAATGGGAAGTTTCTTATCGCTTCGACCTTTGCGGGGTTCGTCATAATTCCCTCTGATGAAATGATGAATCCCAAGAATTAGACTTCCTTTTAAAAAAATGGCATTTATCCAATTGCACCTTCATATTGACATCATAAAGTGTGTAATGATATTTTTTATGCTTGCTATTTATCATTTATGAGTTTGGACGGTATTCAACAACAAACCGACAAACATACCACGCTTCACTTAGGCCCCATGCCGGGCGTCATGCATGGTAAGGATTTGCCGATTATATTTGTATGTATATATTTTTTTCTTTTGTTGTTGGTGTTGCTTTGGATTATTATACCAACCAAATGAATAAAAACCCACCATGAGTGGAATTACTAAGGCCATCGTTGGAGAGAGAACCGAGAAATGCCACCATTGATTTATTTTAATAAGAACTCAATACGGTTTTATTTATGAACGGAAGAACAGTGGTGCAATTTTATTTAATCAAACAAAAATGTTCATATACGAAGAATAATGTTATTTACACAGGTTCCTTATTCTAACTAAATCTATATATATATATATGTGGATGTATATGTCAATCCAATCGATGGGGAAAGAGAAAAAAAATTATACAAAACGAAAATTTAAAGGAAGCAAAACATTTTCAAAAATAATACGCCTAAATTTAATAGTAAATATTTGTTAATCACCTTTTCAATGTGATTTTTTTTGATTAATTACTTAAGAGTTATATTTTTAGCGAAGAAAACGATTGTCGCATAATAAAAAAATATACAAAACGAAAATTTAAAGGAAGTAAACCATATTCAAGAATAATACGCCTAAATTTAATCGTAAATAATTGTTAATCAATCTATAATGATTAGCACAATAATCCTTTTCAATATGATTTTTATTCTTTTTATTAATTACTTAAGGGTTATATTTATAGCGAAGAAACTGAAGTAAACCATATTCAAGAATAATACGCCTAAATTTAATCGTAAATATTTGTTAATCAATCTATAATGATTAGCACAAAAATCCTTTTCAATGTGACTTTTATTTGTTTTTATTTGTAACTTAAGGGTTATATTTATAGCGAAGAAACCGATTGTCGCATAATAAAAAAATATACAAAACGAAAATTTAAAGGAATTAAACCATATTCAAGAATAATACGCCTAAATTTAATCGTAAGTATTTGTTAATCAATCTATAATGATTAGCACAAAAATCCTTTTCAATGTGACTTTTATTTTTTTTTATTTGTTACTTAAGGGTTATATTTATAGCGAAGAAACCGATTGTCGCATAATAAAAAAATATACAAAACGAAAATTTAAAGGAATTAAACCATATTCAAGAATAATACGCCTAAATTTAATCGTAAGTATTTGTTAATCAATCTATAATGATTAGCACAAAAATCCTTTTCAATGTGATTTTTTTTTTTATTAATTACTTAAGGGTTATATTTATAGCGAAGAAACCGATTGTCGCATAATAAAAAAATATACAAAACGAAAATTTAAAGGAAGTAAACCATATTCAAGAATAATACGCCTAAATTTAAACGTAAGTATTTGTTAATCAATCTATAATGATTAGCACAAAAATCCTTTTCAATGTGACATTTATTTTTTTTTATTTGTAACTTAAGGGTTATATTTATAGCGAAGAAACCGATTTTCGCATAATAAAAAAATATACAAAACGAAAATTTAAAGGAATGAAACCATATTCAAGAATAATACGCCTAAATTTAATCGTAAGTATTTGTTAATCAATCTATAATGATTAGCACAAAAATCCTTTTCAATGTGACTTTTATTTTTTTTTATTTGTTACTTAAGGGTTATATTTATAGCGAAGAAACCGATTGTCGCATAATAAAAAAATATACAAAACGAAAATTTAAAGGAATTAAACCATATTCAAGAATAATACGCCTAAATTTAATCGTAAGTATTTGTTAATCAATCTATAATGATTAGCACAAAAATCCTTTTCAATGTGACTTTTATTTTTTTTTTATTAATTACTTAAGGGTTATATTTATAGCGAAGAAACCGATTGTCGCATAATAAAAAAATATACAAAACGAAAATTTAAAGGAAGTAAACCATATTCAAGAATAATACGCCTAAATTTAAACGTAAGTATTTGTTAATCAATCTATAATGATTAGCACAAAAATCCTTTTCAATGTGACTTTTATTTTTTTTTATTTGTTACTTAAGGGTTATAGTTATAGCGAAGAAATCGATTGTCGCATAATAAAAAAATATACAAAACGAAAATTTAAAGGAATTAAACCATATTCGAGAATAATACGCCTTAATTTAATCGTAAATATTTGTTAATCAATCTATAATGATTAGCACAAAAATCCTTTTCAATGTGACTTTTATTTTTTTTTATTTGTTACTTAAGGGTTATATTTATAGCGAAGAATTCGATTGTCGCATAATAAAAAAATATACAAAACGAACATTTAAAGGAAGTAAACCATATTCAAGAATAATACGCCTAAATTTAAATTTTGTTAATCAATCTATAATGATTAGCACAAAAATCCTTTTCAATGTGACTTTTTTTATTAATTACTTAAGGGTTATATTTATAGCGAAGAAACCGATTGTCGCATAATAAAAAAATATACAAAACGAAAATTTAAAGGAAGTAAACCATATTCAAGAATAATACGCCTAAATTTAATCGTAAATATTTGTTAATCAATCTATAATGATTAGCACAAAAATCCTTTTCAATGTGACTTTTATTTTTTTTTATTTGTTACTTAAGGGTTATATTTATAGCGAAGAAACCGATTGTCGCATAATAAAAAAATATACAAAACGAAAATTTAAAGGAAGTAAACCATATTCAAGAATAATACGCCTAAATTTAAATTTTGTTACTCAATCTATAATGATTAGCACAAAAATCCTTTTCAATGTGACTTTTTTTTATTAATTACTTAGGGGTTATATTTATAGCGAAGAAACCGATTGTCGCATAATAAAAAAATATACAAAACGAAAATTTAAAGGAAGTAAACCATATTCAAGAATAATACGCCTAAATTTAATCGTAAATATTTGTTAATCAATCTATAATGATTAGCACAAAAATCCTTTTCAATGTGATTTTAATTTTTTTTATTAATTACTTAAGGGTTATATTTATAGCGAAGAAACCGATTGTCGCATAATAAAAAAATATACAAAACGAAAATTTAAAGGAAGTAAACCATATTCAAGAATAATACGCCTAAATTTAAATTTTTTTAATCAATCTATAATGATTAGCACAAAAATCCTTTTCAATGTGACTTTTTTTTATTAATTACTTAAGGGTTATATTTATAGCGAAGAAACCGATTGTCGCATAATAAAAAAATATACAAAACGAAAATTTAAAGGAAGTAAACCATATTCAAGAATAATACGCCTAAATTTAATCGTAAGTATTTGTTAATCAATCTATAATGATTAGCACAAAAATCCTTTTCAATGTGACTTTTATTTTTTTTTATTTGTTACTTAAGGGTTATATTTATAGCGAAGAAACCGATTGTCGCATAATAAAAAAATATACAAAACGAAAATTTAAAGGAATTAAACCATATTCAAGAATAATACGCCTAAATTTAATCGTAAGTATTTGTTAATCAATCTATAATGATTAGCACAAAAATCCTTTTCAATGTGACTTTTTTTTTTTATTAATTACTTGAGGGTTATATTTATAGCGAAGAAACCGATTGTCGCATAATAAAAAAATATACAAAACGAAAATTTAAAGGAAGTAAACCATATTCAAGAATAATACGCCTAAATTTAAACGTAAGTATTTGTTAATCAATCTATAATGATTAGCACAAAAATCCTTTTCAATGTGACTTTTATTTTTTTTTATTTGTAACTTAAGGGTTATATTTATAGCGAAGAAACCGATTGTCGCATAATAAAAAAATATACAAAACGAAAATTTAAAGGAATTAAACCATATTCAAGAATAATACGCCTAAATTTAATCGTAAGTATTTGTTAATCAATCTATAATGATTAGCACAAAAATCCTTTTCAATGTGACTTTTTTTTTTTTTTATTTGTTACTTAAGGGTTATATTTATAGCGAAGAAACCGATTGTCGCATAATAAAAAAATATACAAAACGAAAATTTAAAGGAATTAAACCATATTCAAGAATAATACGCCTAAATTTAATCGTAAGTATTTGTTAATCAATCTATAATGATTAGCACAAAAATCCTTTTCAATGTGACTTTTATTTTTTTTTTTTATTAATTACTTAAGGGTTATATTTATAGCGAAGAAACCGACTGTCGCATAATAAAAAAATATACAAAACGAAAATTTAAAGGAAGTAAACCATATTCAAGAATAATACGCCTAAATTTAAACGTAAGTATTTGTTAATCAATCTATAATGATTAGCACAAAAATCCTTTTCAATGTGACTTTTATTTTTTTTTATTTGTTACTTAAGGGTTATAGTTATAGCGAAGAAATCGATTGTCGCATAATAAAAAAATATACAAAACGAAAATTTAAAGGAAGTAAACCATATTCAAGAATAATACGCCTAAATTTAAATTTTGTTAATCAATCTATAATGATTAGCACAAAAATCCTTTTCAATGTGACTTTTTTTATTAATTACTTAAGGGTTATATTTATAGCGAAGAAACCGATTGTCGCATAATAAAAAAATATACAAAACGAAAATTTAAAGGAAGTAAACCATATTCAAGAATAATACGCCTAAATTTAATCGTAAATATTTGTTAATCAATCTATAATGATTAGCACAAAAATCCTTTTCAATGTGACTTTTATTTTTTTTTATTTGTTACTTAAGGGTTATATTTATAGCGAAGAAACCGATTGTCGCATAATAAAAAAATATACAAAACGAAAATTTAAAGGAAGTAAACCATATTCAAGAATAATACGCCTAAATTTAAATTTTGTTACTCAATCTATAATGATTAGCACAAAAATCCTTTTCAATGTGACTTTTTTTTATTAATTACTTAGGGGTTATATTTATAGCGAAGAAACCGATTGTCGCATAATAAAAAAATATACAAAACGAAAATTTAAAGGAAGTAAACCATATTCAAGAATAATACGCCTAAATTTAATCGTAAATATTTGTTAATCAATCTATAATGATTAGCACAAAAATCCTTTTCAATGTGATTTTAATTTTTTTTATTAATTACTTAAGGGTTATATTTATAGCGAAGAAACCGATTGTCGCATAATAAAAAAATATACAAAACGAAAATTTAAAGGAAGTAAACCATATTCAAGAATAATACGCCTAAATTTAATCGTAAGTATTTGTTAATCAATCTATAATGATTAGCACAAAAATCCTTTTCAATGTGACTTTTTTTTATTAATTACTTAAGGGTTATATTTATAGCGAAGAAACCGATTGTCGCATAATAAAAAAATATACAAAACGAAAATTTAAAGGAAGTAAACCATATTCAAGAATAATACGCCTAAATTTAAATTTTGTTAATCAATCTATAATGATTAGCACAAAAATCCTTTTCAATGTGACTTTTTTTTATTAATTACTTAAGGGTTATATTTATAGCGAAGAAACCGATTGTCGCATAATAAAAAAATATACAAAACGAAAATTAAAAGGATATTCAAGAATAATACGCCTAAATTTAATCGTAAATATTTGTTAATCAATCTATAATGATTAGCACAAAAATCCTTTTCAATGTGACTTTTATTTTTTTTTATTTGCTACTTAAGGGTTATATTTATAGCGAAGAAACCGATTGTCGCATAATAAAAAAATATACAAAACGAAAATTTAAAGGAAGTAAACCATATTCAAGAATAATACGCCTAAATTTAAATTTTGTTAATCAATCTATAATGATTAGCACAAAAATCCTTTTCAATGTGACTTTTTTTTATTAATTACTTAGGGGTTATATTTATAACGAAGAAACCGATTGTCGCATAATAAAAAAATATACAAAACGAAAATTTAAAGGAAGTAAACCATATTCAAGAATAATACGCCTAAATTTAATCGTAAATAGTTGTTAATCAATCTATAATGATTAGCACAAAAATCCTTTTCAATGTGATTTTAATTTTTTTTATTAATTACTTAAGGGTTATATTTATAGCGAAGAAACCGATTGTCGCATAATAAAAAAATATACAAAACGAAAATTTAAAGGAAGTAAACCATATTCAAGAATAATACGCCTAAATTTAATCGTAAATATTTGTTAATCAATCTATAATGATTAGCAAAATAATCCTTTTCAATATGATTTTTATTCTTTTTATTAATTACTTAAGGGTTATATTTATAGCGAAGAAACTGAAGTAAACCATATTCAAGAATAATACGCCTAAATTTAATCGTAAATATTTGTTAATCAATCTATAATGATTAGCACAAAAATCCTTTTCAATGTGACTTTTATTTTTTTTTATTTGTAACTTAAGGGTTATATTTATAGCGAAGAAACCGATTGTCGCATAATAAAAAAATATACAAAACGAAAATTTAAAGGAATTAAACCATATTCAAGAATAATACGCCTAAATTTAATCGTAAGTATTTGTTAATCAATCTATAATGATTAGCACAAAAATCCTTTTCAATGTGACTTTTAT
This sequence comes from Nephrocerus scutellatus, assembly GCA_947095585.1. NCBI lineage: Eukaryota > Metazoa > Arthropoda > Insecta > Diptera > Pipunculidae > Nephrocerus > Nephrocerus scutellatus. The sequence continues at coordinate 56,983,995 of OX352765.1, forward strand.
TATTTTTTATTTGTTACTTAAGGGTTATATTTATAGCGAAGAAACCGATTGTCGCATAATAAAAAAATATACAAAACGAAAATTTAAAGGAATTAAACCATATTCAAGAATAATACGCCTAAATTTAATCGTAAGTATTTGTTAATCAATCTATAATGATTAGCACAAAAATCCTTTTCAATGTGACTTTTATTTTTTTTTTATTAATTACTTAAGGGTTATATTTATAGCGAAGAAACCGATTGTCGCATAATAAAAAAATATACAAAACGAAAATTTAAAGGAAGTAAACCATATTCAAGAATAATACGCCTAAATTTAAATTTTGTTAATCAATCTATAATGATTAGCACAAAAATCCTTTTCAATGTGACTTTTTTTTATTAATTACTTAAGGGTTATATTTATAGCGAAGAAACCGATTGTCGCATAATAAAAAAATATACAAAACGAAAATTTAAAGGAAGTAAACCATATTCAAGAATAATACGCCTAAATTTAATCGTAAATATTTGTTAATCAATCTATAATGATTAGCACAAAATCCTTTTCAATGTGATTTTAATTTTTTTTATTAATTACTTAAGGGTTATATTTATAGCGAAGAAACCGATTGTCGCATAATAAACAAATATACAAAACGAAAATTTAAAGGAAGTAAACCATATTCAAGAATAATACGCTTAAATTATATAGTAAATATTTGTTAATCAATCTATAATGATTAGCACAAAAATCCTTTTCAATGTGATTTTAATTTTTTTTATTAATTACTTAAGGGTTATATTTATAGCGAAGAAACCGATTGTCGCATAATAAAAAAATATACAAAACGAAAATTTAAAGGAAGTAAACCATATTCAAGAATAATACGCCTAAATTTAAATTTTGTTAATCAATCTATAATGATTAGCACAAAAATCCTTTTCAATGTGACTTTTTTTTATTAATTACTTAAGGGTTATATTTATAGCGAAGAAACCGATTATCGCATAATAAAAAAATATACAAAACGAAAATTTAAAGGAAGTAAACCATATTCAAGAATAATACGCCTAAATTTAAACGTAAGTATTTGTTAATCAATCTATAATGATTAGCACAAAAATCCTTTTCAATGTGACTTTTATTTTTTTTTATTTGTTACTTAAGGGTTATATTTATAGCGAAGAAATCGATTGTCGCATAATAAAAAAATATACAAAACGAAAATTTAAAGGAATTAAACCATATTCAAGAATAATACGCCTAAATTTAATCGTAAATATTTGTTAATCAATCTATAATGATTAGCACAAAAATCCTTTTCAATGTGACTTTTATTTTTTTTATTTGTTACTTAAGGGTTATATTTATAGCGAAGAAACCGATTGTCGCATAATAAAAAAATATACAAAACGAAAATTTAAAGGAAGTAAACCATATTCAAGAATAATACGCCTAAATTTAAATTTTGTTAATCAATCTATAATGATTAGCACAAAAATCCTTTTCAATGTGACTTTTTTTTATTAATTACTTAGGGGTTATATTTATAGCGAAGAAACCGATTGTCGCATAATAAAAAAATATATAAAACGAAAATTTAAAGGAAGTAAACCATATTCAAGAATAATACGCCTAAATTTAATCGTTAATATTTGTTAATCAATCTATAATTATTAGCACAAAAATCCTTTTCAATGTGATTTTAATTTTTTTTATTAATTACTTAAGGGTTATATTTATAGCGAAGAAACCGATTGTCGCATAATAAAAAAATATACAAAACGAAAATTTAAAGGAATTAAACCATATTCAAGAATAATACGCCTAAATTTAATCGTAAATATTTGTTAATCAATCTATAATGATTAGCACAATAATCCTTTTCAATATGATTTTTATTCTTTTTATTAATTACTTAAGGGTTATATTTATAGCGAAGAAACTGAAGTAAACCATATTCAAGAATAATACGCCTAAATTTAATCGTAAATATTTGTTAATCAATCTATAATGATTAGCACAAAAATCCTTTTCAATGTGACTTTTATTTTTTTTTATTTGTAACTTAAGGGTTATATTTATAGCGAAGAAACCGATTGTCGCATAATAAAAAAATATACAAAACGAAAATTTAAAGGAATTAAACCATATTCAAGAATAATACGCCTAAATTTAATCGTAAGTATTTGTTAATCAATCTATAATGATTAGCACAAAAATCCTTTTCAATGTGACTTTTATTTTTTTTTATTAATTACTTAAGGTTTATATTTATAGCGAAGAAACCGATTGTCGCATAATAAAAAAATATACAAAACGAAAATTTAAAGGAAGTAAACCATATTCAAGAATAATACGCCTAAATTTAAATTTTGTTAATCAATCTATAATGATTAGCACAAAAATCCTTTTCAATTTGACTTTTTTTTATTAATTACTTAAGGGTTATATTTATAGCGAAGAAACCGATTGTCGCATAATAAAAAAATATACAAAACGAAAATTTAAAGGAAATAAACCATATTCAAGAATAATACGCCTAAATTTAATCGTAAGTATTTGTTAATCAATCTATAATGATTAGCACAAAAATCCTTTTCAATGTGACTTTTATTTTTTTTTATTTGTTACTTAAGGGTTATATTTATAGCGAAGAAACCGATTGTCGCATAATAAAAAAATATACAAAACGAAAATTTAAAGGAATTAAACCATATTCAAGGATAATACGCCTAAATTTAATCGTAAGTATTTGTTAATCAATCTATAATAATTAGCACAAAAATCCTTTTCAATGTGACTTTTATTTTTTTTTATTAATTACTTAAGGGTTATATTTATAGCGAAGAAACCGATTGTCGCATAATAAAAAAATATACGAAACGAAAATTTAAAGGAATTAAACCATATTCAAGAATAATACGCCTAAATTTAATCGTAAATATTTGTTAATCAATCTATAATGATTAGCACAAAAATCCTTTTCAATGTGACTTTTATTTTTTTTTATTTGTTACTTAAGGGTTATATTTATAGCGAAGAAACCGATTGTCGCATAATAAAAAAATATACAAAACAAAAATTTAAAGGAATTAAACCATATTCAAGAATAATACGCCTAAATTTAATCGTAAGTATTTGTTAATCAATCTATAATGATTAGCACAAAAATCGTTTTCAATGTGACTTTTATTTTTTTTTATTTGTTAATTAAGGGTTATATTTATAGCGAAGAAACCGATTGTCGCATAATAAAAAAATATACAAAACGAAAATTTAAAGGAATTAAACCATATTCAAGAATAATACGCCTAAATTTAATCGTAAGTATTTGTTAATCAATCTATAATGATTAGCACAAAAATCCTTTTCAATGTGACTTTTATTTTTTTTTATTTGTTACTTAAGGGTTATATTTATAGCGAAGAAACCGATTGTCGCATAATAAAAAAATATACAAAACGAAAATTTAAAGGAAGTAAACCATATTCAAGAATAATACGCCTAAATTTAAATTTTGTTAATCAATCTATAATGATTAGCACAAAAATCCTTTTCAATGTGACTTTTTTTTATTAATTACTTAAGGGTTATATTTATAGCGAAGAAACCGATTGTCGCATAATAAAAAAATATACAAAACGAAAATTTAAAGGAAGTAAACCATATTCAAGAATAATACGCCTAAATTTAATCGTAAATATTTGTTAATCAATCTATAATGATTAGCACAAAAATCCTTTTCAATGTGATTTTAATTTTTTTTATTAATTACTTAAGGGTTATATTTATAGCGAAGAAACCGATAGTCGCATAATAAAAAAATATACAAAACGAAAATTTAAAGGAAGTAAACCATATTCAAGAATAATACGCCTAAATTTAAATTTTGTTAATCAATCTATAATGATTAGCACAAAAATCCTTTTCAATGTGACTTTTTTTTATTAATTACTTAGGGGTTATATTTATAGCGAAGAAACCGATTGTCGCATAATAAAAAAATATACAAAACGAAAATTTAAAGGAAGTAAACCATATTCAAGAATAATACGCCTAAATTTAATCGTAATTATTTGTTAATCAATCTATAATGATTAGCACAAAAATCCTTTTCAATGTGATTTTAATTTTTTTTATTAATTACTTAAGGGTTATATTTATAGCGAAGAAACCGAATGTCGCATAATAAAAAAATATACAAAACGAAAATTTAAAGGAAGTAAACCATATTCAAGAATAATACGCCTAAATTTAATCGTAAATATTTGTTAATCAATCTATAATGATTAGCAAAAAAATCCTTTTCAATGTGACTTTTATTTTTTTTTATTTGTTACTTAAGGGTTATATTTATAGCGAAGAAACCGATTGTCGCATAATAAAAAAATATACAAAACGAAAATTTAAAGGAAGTAAACCATATTCAAGAATAATACGCCTAAATTAAAATTTTGTTAATCAATCTATAATGATTAGCACAAAAATCCTTTTCAATGTGACTTTTTTTTATTAATTACTTAGGGGTTATATTTATAGCGAAGAAACCGATTGTCGCATAATAAAAAAATATACAAAACGAAAATTTAAAGGAAGTAAACCATATTCAAGAATAATACGCCTAAATTTAATCGTAATTATTTGTTAATCAATCTATAATGATTAGCACAAAAATCCTTTTCAATGTGATTTTAATTTTTTTTATTAATTACTTAAGGGTTATATTTATAGCGAAGAAACCGATTGTCGCATAATAAAAAAATATACAAAACGAAAATTTAAAGGAAGTAAACCATATTCAAGAATAATACGCCTAAATTTAATCGTAAATATTTGTTAATCAATCTATAATGATTAGCACAAAAATCCTTTTCAATGTGACTTTTATTTTTTTTTATTTGTAACTTAAGGGTTATATTTATAGCGAAGAAACCGATTGTCGCATAATAAAAAAATATACAAAACGAAAATTTAAAGGAATTAAACCATATTCAAGAATATTACGCCTAAATTTAATCGTAAGTATTTGTTAATCAATCTATAATGATTAGCACAAAAATCCTTTTCAATGTGACTTTTATTTTTTTTTATTTGTTACTTAAGGGTTATATTTATAGCGAAGAAACCGATTGTTGCATAATAAAAAAAATATACAAAATGAAAATTTAAAGGAAGTAAACCATATTCAAGAATAATACGCCTAAATTTAATCGTAAGTATTTTTTAATCAATCTATAATGATTAGCACAAAAATCCTTTTCAATGTGACTTTTATTTTTTTTTATTAATTACTTAAGGGTTATATTTATAGCGAAGAAACCGATTGTCGCATAATAAAAAAATATACAAAACGAAAATTTAAAGGAAGTAAACCATATTCAAGAATAATACGCCTAAATTTAAATTTTGTTAATCAATCTATAATGATTAGCACAAAAATCCTTTTCAATGTGACTTTTTTTTATTAATTACTTAGGGGTTATATTTATAGCGAAGAAACCGATTGTCGCATAATAAAAAAATATACAAAACGAAAATTTAAAGGAAGTAAACCATATTCAAGAATAATACGCCTAAATTTAATCGTAAATATTTGTTAATCAATCTATAATGATTAGCACAAAAATCCTTTTCAATGTGACTTTTATTTTTTTTTATTTGTTACTTAAGGGTTATATTTGTAGCGAAGAAACCGATTGTCGCATAATAAAAAAATATACAAAACGAAAATTTAAAGGAAGTAAACGATATTCAAGAATAATACGCCTAAATTTAAATTTTGTTAATCAATCTATAATGATTAGCACAAAAATCCTTTTCAATGTGACTTTTTTTTATTAATTACTTAGGGGTTATATTTATAGCGAAGAAACCGATTGTCGCATAATAAAAAAATATACAAAACGAAAATTTAAAGGAAGTAAACCATATTCAAGAATAATACGCCTAAATTTAATCGTAATTATTTGTTAATCAATCTATAATGATTAGCACAAAAATCCTTTTCAATGTGATTTTAATTTTTTTTATTAATTACTTAAGGGTTATATTTATAGCGAAGAAACCGATTGTCGCATAATAAAAAAATATACAAAACGAAAATTTAAAGGAAGTAAACCATATTCAAGAATAATACGCCTAAATTTAATCGTAAATATTTGTTAATCAATCTATAATGATTAGCACAATAATCCTTTTTAATATGATTTTTATTCTTTTTATTAATTACTTAAGGGTTATATTTATAGCGAAGAAACTGAAGTAAACCATATTCAAGAATAATACGCCTAAATTTAATCATAAATATTTGTTAATCAATCTATAATGATTAGCACAAAAATCCTTTTCAATGTGACTTTTATTTTTTTTATTAATTACTTAAGGGTTATATTTATAGCGAAGAAACCGATTGTCGCATAATAAAAAAATATACCAAACGAAAATTTAAAGGAAGTAAACCATATTCAAGAATAATACGCCTAAATTTGATCGTAAATATTTGTTAATCAATCTATAATGATTAGCACAAAAATCCTTTTCAATGTGACTTTTTTTTATTAATTACTTAGGGGTTATATTTATAGCGAAGAAACCGATTGTCGCATAATAAAAAAATATACAAAACGAAAATTTAAAGGAAGTAAACCATATTCAAGAATAATACGCCTAAATTTAATCGTAAATATTTGTTAATCAATCTATAATGATTAGCACAAAAATCCTTTTCAATGTGATTTTAATTTTTTTTATTAATTACTTAAGGGTTATATTTATAGCGAAGAAACCGATTGTCGCATAATAAAAAAATATACAAAATGAAAATTTAAAGGAAGTAAACCATATTCAAGAATAATACGCCTAAATTTAATCGTAAATATTTGTTAATCAATCTATAATGATTAGCACAAAAATCCTTTTCAATGTGACTTTTATTTTTTTTTATTTGTTACTTAAGGGTTATATTTATAGCGAAGAAACCGATTGTTGCATAATAAAAAAATATACAAAACGAAAATTTAAAGGAAGTAAACCATATTCAAGAATAATACGCCTAAATTTAATCGTAAGTATTTGTTAATCAATCTATAATGATTAGCACAAAAATCCTTTTCAATGTGACTTTTATTTTTTTTTTATTAATTACTTAAGGGTTATATTTATAGCGAAGAAACCGATTGTCGCATAATAAAAAAATATACAAAACGAAAATTTAAAGGAAGTAAACCATATTCAAGAATAATACGCCTAAATTTAAATTTTGTTAATCAATCTATAATGATTAGCACAAAAATCCTTTTCAATGTGACTTTTTTTTATTAATTACTTAGGGGTTATATTTGTAGCGAAGAAACCGATTGTCGCATAATAAAAAAATATACAAAACGAAAATTTAAAGGAAGTAAACCATATTCAAGAATAATACGCCTAAATTTAATCGTAAATATTTGTTAATCAATCTATAATGATTAGCACAAAAATCCTTTTCAATGTGACTTTTATTTTTTTTTATTTGTAACTTAAGGGTTATATTTATAGCGAAGAAACCGATTGTCGCATAATAAAAAAATATACAAAACGAAAATTTAAAGGAATTAAACCATATTCAAGAATATTACGCCTAAATTTAATCGTAAGTATTTGTTAATCAATCTATAATGATTAGCACAAAAATCCTTTTCAATGTGACTTTTATTTTTTTTTTTATTTGTTACTTAAGGGTTATATTTATAGCGAAGAAACCGATTGTTGCATAATAAAAAAAATATACAAAACGAAAATTTAAAGGAAGTAAACCATATTCAAGAATAATACGCCTAAATTTAATCGTAAGTATTTGTTAATCAATCTATAATGATTAGCACAAAAATCCTTTTCAATGTGACTTTTATTTTTTTTTATTAATTACTTAAGGGTTATATTTATAGCGAAGAAACCGATTGTCGCATAATAAAAAAATATACAAAACGAAAATTTAAAGGAAGTAAACCATATTTAAGAATAATACGCCTAAATTTAAATTTTGTTAATCAATCTATAATGATTAGCACAAAAATCCTTTTCAATGTGACTTTTTTTTATTAATTACTTAGGGGTTATATTTATAGCGAAGAAACCGATTGTCGCATAATAAAAAAATATACAAAACGAAAATTTAAAGGAAGTAAACCATATTCAAGAATAATACGCCTAAATTTAATCGTAAATATTTGTTAATCAATCTATAATGATTAGCACAAAAATCCTTTTCAATGTGATTTTAATTTTTTTTATTAATTACTTAAGGGTTATATTTATAGCGAAGAAACCGATTGTCGCATAATAAAAAAATATACAAAACGAAAATTTAAAGGAAGTAAACCATATTCAAGAATAATACGCCTAAATTTAATCGTAAATATTTGTTAATCAATCTATAATGATTAGCACAATAATCCTTTTCAATGTGAATTTTATTATTTTTTATTTGTTACTTAAGGGTTATATTTATAGCGAAGAAACCGATTGTCGCATAATAAAAAAATATACAAAACGAAAATTTAAAGGAATTAAACCATATTCAAGAATAATACGCCTAAATTTAATCGTAAGTATTTGTTAATCAATCTATAATGATTAGCACAAAAATCCTTTTCAATGTGACTTTTATTTTTTTTATTAATTACTTAAGGGTTATATTTATAGCGAAGAAACCGATTGTCGCATAATAAAAAAATATACAAAACGAAAATTTAAAGGAAGTAAACCATATTCAAGAATAATACGCCTAAATTTAAATTTTGTTAATCAATCTATAATGATTAGCACAAAAATCCTTTTCAATGTGACTTTTTTTTATTAATTACTTAAGGGTTATATTTATAGCGAAGAAACCGATTGTCGCATAATAAAAAAATATACAAAACGAAAATTTAAAGGAAGTAAACCATATTCAAGAATAATACGCCTAAATTTAATCGTAAATATTTGTTAATCAATCTATAATGATTAGCACAAAAATCCTTTTCAATGTGATTTTAATTTTTTTTATTAATTACTTAAGGGTTATATTTATAGCGAAGAAACCGATTGTCGCATAATAAAAAAATATACAAAACGAAAATTTAAAGGAAGTAAACCATATTCAAGAATAATACGCCTAAATTTAAATTTTGTTAATCAATCTATAATGATTAGCACAAAAATCCTTTTCAATGTGACTTTTTTTTATTAATTACTTAGGGGTTATATTTATAGCGAAGAAACCGATTGTCGCATAATAAAAAAATATACAAAACGAAAATTTAAAGGAAGTAAAACATATTCAAGAATAATACGCCTAAATTTAATCGTAAATATTTGTTTATCAATCTATAATGATTAGCACAAAAATCCTTTTCAATGTGATTTTAATTTTTTTTATTAATTACTTAAGGGTTATATTTATAGCGAAGAAACCGATTGTCGCATAATAAAAAAATATACAAAACGAAAATTTAAAGGAAGTAAACCATATTCAAGAATAATACGCCTAAATTTAATCGTAAATATTTGTTAATCAATCTATAATGATTAGCACAATAATCCTTTTCAATGTGAATTTTATTATTTTTTATTTGTTACTTAAGGGTTATATTTATAGCGAAGAAACCGATTGTCGCATAATAAAAAAATATACAAAACGAAAATTTAAAGGAAATAAACCATATTCAAGAATAATACGCCTAAATTTAATCGTAAGTATTTGTTAATCAATCTATAATGATTAGCACAAAAATCCTTTTCAATGTGACTTTTATTTTTTTTATTAATTACTTAAGGGTTATATTTATAGCGAAGAAACCGATTGTCGCATAATAAAAAAATATACAAAACGAAAATTTAAAGGAAGTAAACCATATTCAAGAATAATACGCCTAAATTTAATCGTAAATATTTGTTAATCAATCTATAATGATTAGCACAAAAATCCTTTTCAATGTGATTTTAATTTTTTTTATTAATTACTTAAGGGTTATATTTATAGCGAAGAAACCGATTGTCGCATAATAAAAAAATATACAAAACGAAAATTTAAAGGAAGTAAACCATATTCAAGAATAATACGCCTAAATTTAATCGTAAGTATTTGTTAATCAATCTATAATGATTAGCACAAAAATCCTTTTCAATGTGACTTTTATTTTTTTTTATTAATTACTTAAGGGTTATATTTATAGCGAAGAAACCGATTGTCGCATAATAAAAAAATATACAAAACGAAAATTTAAAGGAAGTAAACCATATTCAAGAATAATACGCCTAAATTTAAATTTTGTTAATCAATCTATAATGATTAGCACAAAAATCCTTTTCAATGTGACTTTTTTTTATTAATTACTTAGGGGTTATATTTATAGCGAAGAAACCGATTGTCGCATAATAAAAAAATATACAAAACGAAAATTTAAAGGAAGTAAACCATATTCAAGAATAATACGCCTAAATTTAATCGTAAATATTTGTTAATCAATCTATAATGATTAGCACAAAAATCCTTTTCAATGTGATTTTAATTTTTTTTATTAATTACTTAAGGGTTATATTTATAGCGAAGAAACCGATTGTCGCATAATAAAAAAATATACAAAACGAAAATTTAAAGGAAGTAAACCATATTCAAGAATAATACGCCTAAATTTAATCGTAAATATTTGTTAATCAATCTATAATGATTAGCACAATAATCCTTTTCAATGTGAATTTTATTATTTTTTATTTGTTACTTAAGGGTTATATTTATAGCGAAGAAACCGATTGTCGCATAATAAAAAAATATACAAAACGAAAATTTAAAGGAATTAAACCATATTCAAGAATAATACGCCTAAATTTAATCGTAAGTATTTGTTAATCAATCTATAATGATTAGCACAAAAATCCTTTTCAATGTGACTTTTATTTTTTTTATTAATTACTTAAGGGTTATATTTATAGCGAAGAAACCGATTGTCGCATAATAAAAAAATATACAAAACGAAAATTTAAAGGAAGTAAACCATATTCAAGAATAATACGCCTAAATTTAAATTTTGTTAATCAATCTATAATGATTAGCACAAAAATCCTTTTCAATGTGACTTTTTTTTATTAATTACTTAAGGGTTATATTTATAGCGAAGAAACCGATTGTCGCATAATAAAAAAATATACAAAACGAAAATTTAAAGGAAGTAAACCATATTCAAGAATAATACGCCTAAATTTAATCGTAAATATTTGTTAATCAATCTATAATGATTAGCACAAAAATCCTTTTCAATGTGATTTTAATTTTTTTTATTAATTACTTAAGGGTTATATTTATAGCGAAGAAACCGATTGTCGCATAATAAAAAAATATACAAAACGAAAATTTAAAGGAAGTAAACCATATTCAAGAATAATACGCCTAAATTTAAATTTTGTTAATCAATCTATAATGATTAGCACAAAAATCCTTTTCAATGTGACTTTTTTTTATTAATTACTTAGGGGTTATATTTATAGCGAAGAAACCGATTGTCGCATAATAAAAAAATATACAAAACGAAAATTTAAAGGAAGTAAAACATATTCAAGAATAATACGCCTAAATTTAATCGTAAATATTTGTTTATCAATCTATAATGATTAGCACAAAAATCCTTTTCAATGTGATTTTAATTTTTTTTATTAATTACTTAAGGGTTAAATTTATAGCGAAGAAACCGATTGTCGCATAATAAAAAAATATACAAAACGAAAATTTAAAGGAAGTAAACCATATTCAAGAATAATACGCCTAAATTTAATCGTAAATATTTGTTAATCAATCTATAATGATTAGCACAATAATCCTTTTCAATGTGAATTTTATTATTTTTTATTTGTTACTTAAGGGTTATATTTATAGCGAAGAAACCGATTGTCGCATAATAAAAAAATATACAAAACGAAAATTTAAAGGAATTAAACCATATTCAAGAATAATACGCCTAAATTTAATCGTAAGTATTTGTTAATCAATCTATAATGATTAGCACAAAAATCCTTTTCAATGTGACTTTTATTTTTTTTATTAATTACTTAAGGGTTATATTTATAGCGAAGAAACCGATTGTCGCATAATAAAAAAATATACAAAACGAAAATTTAAAGGAAGTAAACCATATTCAAGAATAATACGCCTAAATTTAAATTTTGTTAATCAATCTATAATGATTAGCACAAAAATCCTTTTCAATTTGACTTTTTTTTATTAATAACTTAAGGGTTATATTTATAGCGAAGAAACCGATTGTCGCATAATAAAAAAATATACAAAACGAAAATTTAAAGGAAGTAAACCATATTCAAGAATAATACGCCTAAATTTAATCGTAAATATTTGTTAATCAATCTATAATGATTAGCACAAAAATCCTTTTCAATGTGATTTTAATTTTTTTTATTAATTACTTAAGGGTTATATTTATAGCGAAGAAACCGATTGTCGCATAATAAAAAAATATACAAAACGAAAATTTAAAGGAAGTAAACCATATTCAAGAATAATACGCCTAAATTTAAATTTTGTTAATCAATCTATAATGATTAGCACAAAAATCCTTTTCAATGTGACTTTTTTTTATTAATTACTTAGGGGTTATATTTATAGCGAAGAAACCGATTGTCGCATAATAAAAAAATATACAAAACGAAAATTTAAAGGAAGTAAACCATATTCAAGAATAATACGCCTAAATTTAATCGTAAATATTTGTTAATCAATCTATAATGATTAGCACAAAAATCCTTTTCAATGTGATTTTAATTTTTTTTATTTGTTACTTAAGGGTTATATTTATAGCGAAGAAACCGATTGTCGCATAATAAAAAAATATACAAAACGAAAATTTAAAGGAAGTAAACCATATTCAAGAATAATACGCCTAAATTTAAATTTTGTTAATCAATCTATAATGATTAGCACAAAAATCCTTTTCAATGTGACTTTTTTTTATTAATTACTTAGGGGTTATATTTATAGCGAAGAAACCGATTGTCGCATAATAAAAAAATATATAAAACGAAAATTTAAAGGAAGTAAACCATATTCAAGAATAATACGCCTAAATTTAATCGTTAATATTTGTTAATCAATCTATAATTATTAGCACAAAAATCCTTTTCAATGTGATTTTAATTTTTTTTATTAATTACTTAAGGGTTATATTTATAGCGAAGAAACCGATTGTCGCATAATAAAAAAATATACAAAACGAAAATTTAAAGGAATTAAACCATATTCAAGAATAATACGCCTAAATTTAATCGTAAATATTTGTTAATCAATCTATAATGATTAGCACAATAATCCTTTTCAATATGATTTTTATTCTTTTTATTAATTACTTAAGGGTTATATTTATAGCGAAGAAAATGAAGTAAACCATATTCAAGAATAATACGCCTAAATTTAATCGTAAATATTTGTTAATCAATCTATAATGATTAGCACAAAAATCCTTTTCAATGTGACTTTTATTTTTTTTTATTTGTAACTTAAGGGTTATATTTATAGCGAAGAAACCGATTGTCGCATAATAAAAAAATATACAAAACGAAAATTTAAAGGAATTAAACCATATTCAAGAATAATACGCCTAAATTTAATCGTAAGTATTTGTTAATCAATCTATAATGATTAGCACAAAAATCCTTTTCAATGTGACTTTTATTTTTTTTTATTAATTACTTAAGGGTTATATTTATAGCGAAGAAACCGATTGTCGCATAATAAAAAAATATACAAAACGAAAATTTAAAGGAATTAAACCATATTCAAGAATAATACGCCTAAATTTAATCCTAAGTATTTGTTAATCAATCTATAATGATTAGCACAAAAATCCTTTTCAATGTGACTTTTATTTTTTTTTATTTGTTACTTAAGGGTTATATTTATAGCGAAGAAACCGATTGTCGCATAATAAAAAAATATACAAAACGAAAATTTAAAGGAATTAAACCATATTCAAGAATAATACGCCTAAATTTAATCGTAAGTATTTGTTAATCAATCTATAATGATTAGCACAAAAATCCTTTTCAATGTGACTTTTATTTTTTTTTTATTAATTACTTAAGGGTTATATTTATAGCGAAGAAACCGATTGTCGCATAATAAAAAAATATACAAAACGAAAATTTAAAGGAATTAAACCATATTCAAGAATAATACGCCTAAATTTAATCGTAAGTATTTGTTAATCAATCTATAATGATTAGCACAAAAATCCTTTTCAATGTGACTTTTATTTTTTTTTATTTGTTACTTAAGGGTTATATTTATAGCGAAGAAACCGATTGTCGCATAATAAAAAAATATACAAAACGAAAATTTAAAGGAATTAAACCATATTCAAGAATAATACGCCTAAATTTAATCGTAAGTATTTGTTAATCAATCTATAATGATTAGCACAAAAATCCTTTTCAATGTGACTTTTATTTTTTTTTATTTGTTACTTAAGGGTTATATTTATAGCGAAGAAACCGATTGTCGCATAATAAAAAAATATACAAAACGAAAATTTAAAGGAATTAAACCATATTCAAGAATAATACGCTTAAATTTAATCGTTAGTATTTGTTAATCAATCTATAATGATAAGCACAAAAATCCTTTTCAATGTGACTTTAATTTTTTTTATTAATTACTTAAGGGTTATATTTATAGCGAAGAAACCGATTGTCGCATAATAAAAAAATATACAAAACGAAAATTTAAAGGAAGTAAACCATATTCAAGAATAATACGCCTAAATTTAAATTTTGTTAATCAATCTATAATGATTAGCACAAAAATCCTTTTCAATGTGACTTTTTTTTATTAATTACTTAAGGGTTATATTTATAGCGAAGAAACCGATTGTCGCATAATAAAAAAATATACAAAACGAAAATTTAAAGGAAGTAAACCATATTCAAGAATAATACGCCTAAATTTAATCGTAAATATTTGTTAATCAATCTATAATGATTAGCACAATAATCCTTTTCAATATGATTTTTATTCTTTTTATTAATTACTTAAGGGTTATATTTATAGCGAAGAAACTGAAGTAAACCATATTCAAGAATAATACGTCTAAATTTAATCGTAAATATTTGTTAATCAATCTATAATGATTAGCACAAAAATCCTTTTCAATGTGACTTTTATTTTTTTTTATTTGTAACTTAACCGATTGTCGCATAATAAAAAAATATACAAAACGAAAATTTAAAGGAATTAAACCATATTCAAGAATATTACGCCTAAATTTAATCGTAAGTATTTGTTAATCAATCTATAATGATTAGCACAAAAATCCTTTTCAATGTGACTTTTATTTTACTTAAGGGTTATATTTATAGCGAAGAAACCGATTGTTGCATAATAAAAAAATATACAAAACGAAAATTTAAAGGAAGTAAACCATATTCAAGAATAATACGCCTAAATTTAATCGTAAATATTTGTTAATCAATCTATAATGATTAGCACAATAATCCTTTTCAATATGATTTTTATTCTTTTTATTAATTACTTAAGGGTTATATTTATAGCGAAGAAACTGAAGTAAACCATATTCAAGAATAATACGTCTAAATTTAATCGTAAATATTTGTTAATCAATCTATAATGATTAGCACAAAAATCCTTTTCAATGTGACTTTTATTTTTTTTATTTGTAACTTAAGGGTTATATTTATAGCGAAGAAACCGATTGTCGCATAATAAAAAAATATACAAAACGAAAATTTAAAGGAATTAAACCATATTCAAGAATATTACGCCTAAATTTAATCGTAAGTATTTGTTAATCAATCTATAATGATTAGCACAAAAATCCTTTTCAATGTGACTTTTATTTTACTTAAGGGTTATATTTATAGCGAAGAAACCGATTGTCGCATAATAAAAAAATATACAAAACGAAAATTTAAAGGAAGTAAACCATATTCAAGAATAATACGCCTAAATTTAAATTTTGTTAATCAATCTATAATGATTAGCACAAAAATCCTTTTCAATGTGACTTTTTTTTATTAATTACTTAAGGGTTATATTTATAGCGAAGAAACCGATTGTCGCATAATAAAAAAATATACAAAACGAAAATTTAAAGGAAGTAAACCATATTCAAGAATAATACGCCTAAATTTAATCGTAAATATTTGTTAATCAATCTATAATGATTAGCACAATAATCCTTTTCAATATGATTTTTATTCTTTTTATTAATTACTTAAGGGTTATATTTATAGCGAAGAAACTGAAGTAAACCATATTCAAGAATAATACGTCTAAATTTAATCGTAAATATTTGTTAATCAATCTATAATGATTAGCACAAAAATCCTTTTCAATGTGACTTTTATTTTTTTTTATTTGTAACTTAAGGGTTATATTTATAGCGAAGAAACCGATTGTCGCATAATAAAAAAATATACAAAACGAAAATTTAAAGGAATTAAACCATATTCAAGAATATTACGCCTAAATTTAATCGTAAGTATTTGTTAATCAATCTATAATGATTAGCACAAAAATCCTTTTCAATGTGACTTTTATTTTACTTAAGGGTTATATTTATAGCGAAGAAACCGATTGTCGCATAATAAAAAAATATACAAAACGAAAATTTAAAGGAAGTAAACCATATTCAAGAATAATACGCCTAAATTTAAATTTTGTTAATCAATCTATAATGATTAGCACAAAAATCCTTTTCAATGTGACTTTTTTTTATTAATTACTTAGGGGTTATATTTATAGCGAAGAAACCGATTGTCGCATAATAAAAAAATATACAAAACGAAAATTTAAAGGAAGTAAACCATATTCAAGAATAATACGCCTAAATTTAATCGTAAGTATTTGTTAATCAATCTATAATGATTAGCACAAAAATCCTTTTCAATTTGACTTTTTTTTATTAATTACTTAAGGGTTATATTTATAGCGAAGAAACCGATTGTCGCATAATAAAAAAATATACAAAACGAAAATTTAAAGGAAGTAAACCATATTCAAGAATAATACGCCTAAATTTAATCGTAAATATTTGTTAATCAATCTATAATGATTAGCACAAAAATCCTTTTCAATGTGATTTTAATTTTTTTTATTAATTACTTAAGGGTTATATTTATAGCGAAGAAACCGATTGTCGCATAATAAAAAAATATACAAAACGAAAATTTAAAGGAAGTAAACCATATTCAAGAATAATACGCCTAAATTTAAATTTTGTTAATCAATCTATAATGATTAGCACAAAAATCCTTTTCAATGTGACTTTTTTTTATTAATTACTTAGGGGTTATATTTATAGCGAAGAAACCGATTGTCGCATAATAAAAAAATATACAAAACGAAAATTTAAAGGAAGTAAACCATATTCAAGAATAATACGCCTAAATTTAATCGTAAATATTTGTTAATCAATCTATAATGATTAGCACAAAAATCCTTTTCAATGTGATTTTAATTTTTTTTATTTGTTACTTAAGGGTTATATTTATAGCGAAGAAACCGATTGTCGCATAATAAAAAAATATACAAAACGAAAATTTAAAGGAAGTAAACCATATTCAAGAATAATACGCCTAAATTTAAATTTTGTTAATCAATCTATAATGATTAGCACAAAAATCCTTTTCAATGTGACTTTTTTTTATTAATTACTTAGGGGTTATATTTATAGCGAAGAAACCGATTGTCGCATAATAAAAAAATATATAAAACGAAAATTTAAAGGAAGTAAACCATATTCAAGAATAATACGCCTAAATTTAATCGTTAATATTTGTTAATCAATCTATAATTATTAGCACAAAAATCCTTTTCAATGTGATTTTAATTTTTTTTATTAATTACTTAAGGGTTATATTTATAGCGAAGAAACCGATTGTCGCATAATAAAAAAATATACAAAACGAAAATTTAAAGGAATTAAACCATATTCAAGAATAATACGCCTAAATTTAATCGTAAATATTTGTTAATCAATCTATAATGATTAGCACAATAATCCTTTTCAATATGATTTTTATTCTTTTTATTAATTACTTAAGGGTTATATTTATAGCGAAGAAACTGAAGTAAACCATATTCAAGAATAATACGCCTAAATTTAATCGTAAATATTTGTTAATCAATCTATAATGATTAGCACAAAAATCCTTTTCAATGTGACTTTTATTTTTTTTTATTTGTAACTTAAGGGTTATATTTATAGCGAAGAAACCGATTGTCGCATAATAAAAAAATATACAAAACGAAAATTTAAAGGAATTAAACCATATTCAAGAATAATACGCCTAAATTTAATCGTAAGTATTTGTTAATCAATCTATAATGATTAGCACAAAAATCCTTTTCAATGTGACTTTTATTTTTTTTTATTAATTACTTAAGGGTTATATTTATAGCGAAGAAACCGATTGTCGCATAATAAAAAAATATACAAAACGAAAATTTAAAGGAATTAAACCATATTCAAGAATAATACGCCTAAATTTAATCCTAAGTATTTGTTAATCAATCTATAATGATTAGCACAAAAATCCTTTTCAATGTGACTTTTATTTTTTTTTATTTGTTACTTAAGGGTTATATTTATAGCGAAGAAACCGATTGTCGCATAATAAAAAAATATACAAAACGAAAATTTAAAGGAATTAAACCATATTCAAGAATAATACGCCTAAATTTAATCGTAAGTATTTGTTAATCAATCTATAATGATTAGCACAAAAATCCTTTTCAATGTGACTTTTATTTTTTTTTTATTAATTACTTAAGGGTTATATTTATAGCGAAGAAACCGATTGTCGCATAATAAAAAAATATACAAAACGAAAATTTAAAGGAATTAAACCATATTCAAGAATAATACGCCTAAATTTAATCGTAAGTATTTGTTAATCAATCTATAATGATTAGCACAAAAATCCTTTTCAATGTGACTTTTATTTTTTTTTATTTGTTACTTAAGGGTTATATTTATAGCGAAGAAACCGATTGTCGCATAATAAAAAAATATACAAAACGAAAATTTAAAGGAATTAAACCATATTCAAGAATAATACGCTTAAATTTAATCGTTAGTATTTGTTAATCAATCTATAATGATAAGCACAAAAATCCTTTTCAATGTGACTTTAATTTTTTTTATTAATTACTTAAGGGTTATATTTATAGCGAAGAAACCGATTGTCGCATAATAAAAAAATATACAAAACGAAAATTTAAAGGAAGTAAACCATATTCAAGAATAATACGCCTAAATTTAAATTTTGTTAATCAATCTATAATGATTAGCACAAAAATCCTTTTCAATGTGACTTTTTTTTATTAATTACTTAAGGGTTATATTTATAGCGAAGAAACCGATTGTCGCATAATAAAAAAATATACAAAACGAAAATTTAAAGGAAGTAAACCATATTCAAGAATAATACGCCTAAATTTAATCGTAAATATTTGTTAATCAATCTATAATGATTAGCACAATAATCCTTTTCAATATGATTTTTATTCTTTTTATTAATTACTTAAGGGTTATATTTATAGCGAAGAAACTGAAGTAAACCATATTCAAGAATAATACGTCTAAATTTAATCGTAAATATTTGTTAATCAATCTATAATGATTAGCACAAAAATCCTTTTCAATGTGACTTTTATTTTTTTTTATTTGTAACTTAAGGGTTATATTTATAGCGAAGAAACCGATTGTCGCATAATAAAAAAATATACAAAACGAAAATTTAAAGGAATTAAACCATATTCAAGAATATTACGCCTAAATTTAATCGTAAGTATTTGTTAATCAATCTATAATGATTAGCACAAAAATCCTTTTCAATGTGACTTTTATTTTACTTAAGGGTTATATTTATAGCGAAGAAACCGATTGTTGCATAATAAAAAAATATACAAAACGAAAATTTAAAGGAAGTAAACCATATTCAAGAATAATACGCCTAAATTTAATCGTAAATATTTGTTAATCAATCTATAATGATTAGCACAAAAATCCTTTTCAATGTGACTTTTATTTTTTTTTTATTAATTACTTAAGGGTTATATTTATAGCGAAGAAACCGATTGTCGCATAATAAAAAAATATACAAAACGAAAATTTAAAGGAAGTAAACCATATTCAAGAATAATACGCCTAAATTTAAATTTTGTTAATCAATCTATAATGATTAGCACAAAAATCCTTTTCAATGTGACTTTTTTTTATTAATTACTTAGGGGTTATATTTATAGCGAAGAAACCGATTGTCGCATAATAAAAAAATATACAAAACGAAAATTTAAAGGAAGTAAACCATATTCAAGAATAATACGCCTAAATTTAATCGTAAATATTTGTTAATCAATCTATAATGATTAGCACAAAAATCCTTTTCAATGTGATTTTTATTTTTTTTATTAATTACTTAAGGGTTATATTTATAGCGAAGAAACCGATTGTCGCATAATAAAAAAATATACAAAACGAAAATTTAAAGGAAGTAAACCATATTCAAGAATAATACGCCTAAATTTAATCGTAAATATTTGTTAATCAATCTATAATGATTAGCACAATAATCCTTTTCAATGTGAATTTTATTATTTTTTATTTGTTACTTAAGGGTTATATTTATAGCGAAGAAACCGATTGTCGCATAATAAAAAAATATACAAAACGAAAATTTAAAGGAATTAAACCATATTCAAGAATAATACGCCTAAATTTAATCGTAAGTATTTGTTAATCAATCTATAATGATTAGCACAAAAATCCTTTTCAATGTGACTTTTATTTTTTTTTATTAATTACTTAAGGGTTATATTTATAGCGAAGAAACCGATTGTCGCATAATAAAAAAATATACAAAACGAAAATTAAAAGGAAGTAAACCATATTCAAGAATAATACGCCTAAATTTAAATTTTGTTAATCAATCTATAATGATTAGCACAAAAATCCTTTTCAATGTGACTTTTTTTTATTAATTACTTAAGGGTTATATTTATAGCGAAGAAACCGATTGTCGCATAATAAAAAAATATACAAAACGAAAATTTAAAGGAAGTAAACCATATTCAAGAATAATACGCCTAAATTTAATCGTAAATATTTGTTAATCAATCTATAATGATTAGCACAAAAATCCTTTTCAATGTGATTTTAATTTTTTTTATTAATTACTTAAGGGTTATATTTATAGCGAAGAAACCGATTGTCGCATAATAAAAAAATATACAAAACGAAAATTTAAAGGAAGTAAACCATATTCAAGAATAATACGCCTAAATTTAATCGTAATTATTTGTTAATCAATCTATAATGATTAGCACAAAAATCCTTTTCAATGTGACTTTTTTTTATTAATTACTTAGGGGTTATATTTATAGCGAAGAAACCGATTGTCGCATAATAAAAAAATATACAAAACGAAAATTTAAAGGAAGTAAACCATATTCAAGAATAATACGCCTAAATTTAATCGTAAATATTTGTTAATCAATCTATAATGATTAGCACAAAAATCCTTTTCAATGTGATTTTAATTTTTTTTATTAATTACTTAAGGGTTATATTTATAGCGAAGAAACCGATTGTCGCATAATAAAAAAATATACAAAACGAAAATTTAAAGGAAGTAAACCATGTTCAAGAATAATACGCCTAAATTTAATCGTAAATATTTGTTAATCAATCTATAATGATTAGCACAAAAATCCTTTTCAATGTGACTTTTATTTTTTTTTATTTGTAACTTAAGGGTTATATTTATAGCGAAGAAACCGATTGTCGCATAATAAAAAATTTACAAAACGAAAATTTAAAGGAAGTAAACCATATTCAAGAATAATACGCCTAAATTTAATCGTAAGTATTTGTTAATCAATCTATAATGATTAGCACAAAAATCCTTTTCAATGTGACTTTTATTTTTTTTTATTTGTAACTTAAGGGTTATATTTATAGCGAAGAAACTGAAGTAAACCATATTCAAGAATAATAAGCCTAAATTTAATCGTAAATATTTGTTAATCAATCTATAATGATTAGCACAAAAATCCTTTTCAATGTGACTTTTATTTTTTTTTATTTGTAACTTAAGGGTTATATTTATAGCGAAGAAACCGATTGTCGCATAATAAAAAAATTTACAAAACGAAAATTTAAAGGAAGTAAACCATATTCAAGAATAATACGCCTAAATTTAATCGTAAGTATTTGTTAATCAATCTATAATGATTAGCACAAAAATCCTTTTCAATGTGACTTTTATTTTTTTTTATTAATTACTTAAGGGTTATATTTATAGCGAAGAAACCGATTGTCGCATAATAAAAAAATATACAAAACGAAAATTTAAAGGAAGTAAACCATATTCAAGAATAATGCGCCTAAATTTAAATTTTGTTAATCAATTTATAATGATTAGCACAAAAATCCTTTTCAATGTGACTTTTTTTTATTAATTACTTAGGGGTTATATTTATAGCGAAGAAACCGATTGTCGCATAATAAAAAAATATACAAAACGAAAATTTAAAGGAAGTAAACCATATTCAAGAATAATACGCCTAAATTTAATCGTAAATATTTGTTAATCACTCTATAATGATTAGCACAAAAATCCTTTTCAATGTGATTTTAATTTTTTTTATAAATTACTTAAGGGTTATATTTATAGCGAAGAAACCGATTTTCGCATAATAAAAAAATATACAAAACGAAAATTTAAAGGAAGTAAACCATATTCAAGAATAATACGCCTAAATTTAATCGTAAATATTTGTTAATCAATCTATAATGATTAGCACAATAATCCTTTTCAATATGATTTTTATTCTTTTTATTAATTACTTAAGGGTTATATTTATAGCGAAGAAACTGAAGTAAACCATATTCAAGAATAATACGCCTAAATTTAATCGTAAATATTTGTTAATCAATCTATAATGATTAGCACAAAAATCCTTTTCAATGTGACTTTTATTTTTTTTTATTTGTAACTTAAGGGTTATATTTATAGCGAAGAAACCGATTGTCGCATAATAAAAAAATATACAAAACGAAAATTTAAAGGAATTAAACCATATTCAAGAATAATACGCCTAAATTTAATCGTAAGTATTTGTTAATCAATCTATAATGATTAGCACAAAAATCCTTTTCAATGTGACTTTTATTTTTTTTTATTTGTTACTTAAGGGTTATATTTATTGCGAAGAAACCGATTGTCGCATAATAAAAAAATATACAAAACGAAAATTTAAAGGAATTAAACCATATTCAAGAATAATACGCCTAAATTTAATCGTAAATATTTGTTAATCAATCTATAATGATTAGCACAAAAATCCTTTTCAATGTGACTTTTATTTTTTTTTATTTGTTACTTAAGGGTTATATTTATAGCGAAGAAACCGATTGTCGCATAATAAAAAAATATACAAAACGAAAATTTAAAGGAAGTAAACCATATTCAAGAATAATACGCCTAAATTTAATCGTAAATATTTGTTAATCAATCTATAATGATTAGCACAAAAATCCTTGTCAATGTGATTTTAATTTTTTTTATTAATTACTTAAGGGTTATATTTATAGCGAAGAAAGCGATTGTCGCATAATAAAAAAATATACAAAACGAACATTTAAAGGAAGTAAACCATATTCAAGAATAATACGCTTAAATTATATAGTAAATATTTGTTAATGATTAGCACAAAAATCCTTTTCAATTTATAGCGAAGAAACCGATTGTCGCCTCTAACCACTAGATGGTGTCGAATAATCGCGATGACCAAAAAAACAATGTTACATATGGTACTGCAAACAACAAAAAATATGCAGGTATAAACATACTTTACAAAAGTCAATGGCTCGGTGGTGCGAACAAAACGTATCGATTCCAGCGTAAAAAAAAACTTTCTTGTCGAATGTCAATAGTCATTACTGGCACCAACATTCTACAAATCTTTAGTTAAGTTAATATATATATTTAACGAGACTTGCCCTATTGTCCATCACATTTCCTCCGACAGCGCTGACGAGAACGATGTGCTGAAATAAAATGGGTTAAAAACTAGCTAATAAAGAAAGGATTACACGATCCTCTACGAGTGCTATTCGCGTCCCGAACAAAAAAAAAAGCAAATAATAAAGAAGAGAACGACCTCCTCAACGAGGCTTAAAGGTGTCGCTCTATCGCCCTTCGAACCATAGACCGAAATCGATATTACTGGGCTGGACAATACCGGTTTTATAAAAAAAAATCTTTCAAGGAATCGAACAAAATTTTTTTATAAGGGCTGATCACATGAAAATCTAATGTTACATATATATATATATATATATATATATATATAAGTGCATTAATAACGGCTAAACATCGAAATCCGCTACAGGCCAATTGTCTAGATCCAACTTCCCGGTTGAATGATGTCTACCAGCAAGCACGTCCGGAGTGAGTCGGGACCATAATTGGCTAAGGTTGATCTCCTCGATATCCGGCGCTCGTAAGATTCCTTAGGAACGGTAATGGCTGGGTCCGCCTTTTTTTCTGTAAAAAATGCAATGAAATCGAACAAAAATGGTGTAAGGCCGCATGCGGTAATTACACGTGGCAAAAATTTGTTAATTTTTATTAACATGTCGTAGTTTTTTTACGAACATGTGCACAGCGCCGTTACGCAATAATTTTTCTTAATTTAAGTTACGATTTTCAGGAACTGTCTTGGCTTGGGTCCGCCATTTTTCAAAAAAAAAAAAAAAAAAAAAAGGAAACGAAAGTTCTCGAACAAAAAATGGTGTATGGCCGCACGCGGTAGTTACACGATGCAAAAAAAAAACGTTAATAATTCACATGTTGTAAATTTTACGATCATGTTGCACAGCGCCGTTGCGCATTCATATTAAATTTTTAATTTCTCTCACAAGTTAAATTCCGTAGGAACGGTAAAAAAATGTTAATTTTATTAATATGTCGAAATTTTTGTGCATTAATAAAAAAAAGAGTGCGTGTAACTTTTACGCGCGGTTGAAGTGAAACTTTTTTGACGTTGTGGCCGGTTTTATTTTTATATTTAAATTTACTGCCAAGAGAAAACGATTAAAGATGAGATGAGATGACGATAAGAAATGGCTGAGTTCCAAAAAATTCCTGACCCTATTGGGCAGATCCCAGATAAGAATTTTCATAGGACCAAGTTTTATAGTATGATATAATTACTATATTCAGAGTTTCAAACGAATCGCTTGAGAAATTGCTTGGTTCCCAAAACTACAAACGCTATTGGTCAGATCCGAGAAATTCAATAGGAAAAAATAGTATAGTCGCATATTTGTCCTACACTCCGAGTTTCATACGAATCGCTTGAGAAATGGCTTGGTTTCCAAAATTCCAGACCCTATTGGCCATATCCCAGAACTTCCATAGGAACAAATCCTATAGTCGCATATTAGTCCTACATTCCGAGTTTCATACGAATCGGTTGAGAAATGGCTTGGTTTCCAAAACTCCAGACCCTATTGGCCATATCCCAGAATTTCCAAAGGAACAAATCTTATAGTCGCATATTAGTCCTACGTTCCGAGTTTCATACGAATTGCTTGAGAAATGGCTTGGTTCCCAAAACCCCAGAACCTATTGGCCAGATCGCAGAATTTCCATAGGAGCAAATCTTATAGTCGCATTTTAGTCCTACATTCCGAGTTTCAAACGAATCGCTTAAGAAATGGCTTGGTTTCCAAAACTCCAGACCCTATTGGCCAGATCCCAGAATTTCCATAGGAACAAATCTTATAGTCGCATATTAGTCCTACATTCCGAGTTTCATACGAATCGCTTGAGAAATGGATTGGTTTCCAAAACTCCAGACCCTATTGGCCAGATCCCAGAATTTCCATAGGAACAAATCTTATAAACGCATATTAGTCCTACATTCCGAGTTTCATACTAATCGCTTGAAAAATGGCTTGGTTCCCAAAACTCCAGACCCTATTGGCATGATCCCAGAATTCCCATAGGAACAATTCTTATAGTCACATATTAGTCCTACATTCCGAGTTTCATACGAATCGCTTGAGAAATGGCTTGGTTCCCAAAATTCCAGACCCTATTGGCCAGATCCCAGAATTTCCATAGGAACAAATCTTATAGTCGCATATTAGTCCTACATTCCGAGTTTCATCCGAATTGCTTGAAAATGGCTTGGTTTCCAAAACTCCAGACCCTATTGGCCAGATCCCAGAATTTCCATAGGAACAAATCTTATAGTCGCATATTAGTCCTTCATTCCGAGTTTCATACGAATCGCTTAAGAAATGGCTTGGTTTCCAAAACTCCAGACCCTATTGGCCAGATCCCAGAATTGCCATAGGAACAAATCTTATAAACGTATATTAGTCCTACATTCCGAGTTTCATACTAATCGCTTGAAAAATGGCTTGGTTCCCAAAACTCCAGACCCTATTGGCATGATCCCAGAATTCCCATAGGAACAATTCTTATAGTCACATATTAGTCCTACATTCCGAGTTTCATACGAATCGCTTGAGAAATGGCTTGGTTCCCAAAATTCCAGACCCTATTGGCCAGATCCCAGAATTTCCATAGGAACAAATCTTATAGTCGCATATTAGTCCTACATTCCGAGTTTCATCCGAATTGCTTGAAAATGGCTTGGTTTCCAAAACTCCAGACCCTATTGGCCAGATCCCAGAATTTCCATAGGAGCAAATCTTATAGTCGCATATTAGTCCTACTTTCCGACTTTTATACAATTCGCTCGAGAAATGGCTTGTTTCCAAAAATTCCAGACGCTATTGCCTGTAGTAATATATGTATATAAATATATATATATATATATATATATATATATATATATATATATATATATATATATATATATATATATATATTTGTTATATTTGTAGTTATACACATATATAGGTACATACATATAAAATATAACTATAGAAAACGAGGCACATAATTAACAAAAGTGAACAGCAGAGCGATGTGTACAACAGAGCAATGTGTACAACAGAGCAATGTGTACAACAGAGCAATGTGTACAACAGAGCAATGTGTACAACAGAGCACAGTGTACAACAGAGTAATAACAGTGTAACGCTGTGAAAATATTTGCCCCCTCCGTAAAAAAGTTTCACTTCAAAAAATTGTTGCTCTTAAATTTTTTTTTTAATTTAATTTACGATTTTCAGAAACTGTATTGGCTTGGGTCCGCCATCATTTTTTTAGCTTTTAAGATATCACCACTTTTTGTGAGCAAATAAAAAAACTCTCACCGCACGCGGTGAGTATATGTAGCGAACTATCGATTAACATGAGTGAATATTTTACAAGCATGTTATAAAGCGCCATCGCGCATTACAATTAAAAAAAAATGGAACGAAAGTTCTCGAACAAAATTACCGTGTACTTTATTTATTGGTTTTAAATTTTTTTTCAATTTAATTTTACGTTTTTTTTTTTGAATTGTATTGTGGGGTACTCCATTATTTTTCACTTTACAGAATTCAATACTTTTTACGTGAGTAAATAAAATGTTGACCGCACGCGATGAGTATATGTAGCGAACAATCGATTTTCTTAACATGAGTGAATATTTTACAAGCATGTTATAAAGCGCCGTCGCGCATCACAATTGAAAAAAATCTGGAACGAAAGTTCTCGAACAAAATTACTGTGTAAGGCCGCATGCGGTACGTTGCAAAAATTTGTTAATTTTTTTAACATGTCGTAATTTTGACGAACATGTGCACAGCGCCGTTGCGCATTCATATTCAAATTTGTACAATTATTAATTTTTTTAATTTAATTTTACGATTTTTCAGGAACTTTATTGGTTTAAAATTTTTTTTTTCAATTTAATTTTACGTTTTTTTTTCAGGGTCCTCCATTATTTTTCACTTTACAGAATTCAATCCTTTTTTCGCGAGTAAATAAAATGTTGACCGCACGCGATGAGTATATGTAGCGAACTATCGATTTTCTTAACATGAGTGAATATTTCACAAGCATGTTATAAAGCACCGTTGCGCATCACAAACGAAAAAAAATGGAACGAAAGTTCTCGAAAAAAACTACCGTGTATGGCCGCATGCGGTACGTTGCAAAAAATTTTTAATTTTATTAACATGTCGTAATTTTTACGAACATGTGCACAGCGCCGTTGCGCATTCATATTCAAATTTGTACAATTATTAATTTTTTTAATTTAATTTTACGATTTTTCAGGAACTTTATTGGTTTTAAATTTTTTTTCAATTCAATTTTTAAAGCACCGTTGCGCATCACAATTGGAAAAAAAAGGAACGAAAGTTCTCGAACAAAATTACCATGTATGGCCGCATGCGGTACGTTGAAAAAATTTGTTGATTTTATTAACATGTCGTAATTTTGACGAACATGTGCACAGCGCCGTTGCGCATTCATATTCAAATTTGTACAATTATTAATTTTTTTAATTTAATTTTACGATTTTTCAGGAACTGTATTGTGAGGTCCGCCATTATTTTTCACTTTACAGAATTCATTACTTTTTTCGCGAGCAAATAAAAAACTGACCGTACGCGATGAGTATATGTAGCGAACTATCGATTTTCTTAACATGAGTGAATATTTCACAAGCATGTTATAAAGCACCGTTGCGCATCACAAACGAAAAAAAATGGAACGAAAGTTCTCGAAAAAAATTACCATGTATGGCCGCATGCGGTACGTTGCAAAAATTTTTTAATTTTATTAACATGTAGTAATTTTTACGAACATGTGCACAGCGCCGTTGCGCATTCATATTCAAATTTGTACAATTATTAATTTTTTTAATTTAATTTTACGATTTTTCAGGAACTGTATTGTGAGGTCCGCCATTATTTTTCACTTTACAGAATTCATTACTTTTTTCGCGAACAAATAAAAAGTTGACCGCACGCGGTGAGTATATGTTGCGATCTATCGATTTTCTTAACATGAGTGAATATTTCACAAGCATGTTATAAAGCACCGTTGCGCATCACAAACGAAAAAAAATGGAACGAAAGTTCTCGAAAAAAATTACCGTGTACGCATGCGGTACGTTGCAAAAAATTTTTAATTTTATTAACATGTCGTAATTTTTACGAACATGTGCACAGCGCCGTTGCGCATTCATATTCAAATTTGTACAATTATTAATTTTTTTAATTTAATTTTACGATTTTTCAGGAACTGTATTGTGAGGTCCGCCATTATTTTTCACTTTACAGAATTCATTACTTTTTTCGCGAACAAATAAAAAGTTGACCGCACGCGGTGAGTATATGTTGCGATCTATCGATTTTCTTAACATGAGTGATTATTTCACAAGCATGTTATAAAGCACCGTTGCGCATCACAATTGGAACAAAAAAGCAGTTACGTTAAAAAGTATTGTTATTCAAGTTTTTATTTTATTTGAGTAGTTTTTAGAAGTAGAATTTTTATTGACTTTCTGTCTCAGTAGCTGTGCGTGCCTTTTTCGTTTGTTAGGCCTGGTACTACAAACGAATAAGTAACGTTTTCACTGTTGAGTGGTTGGTCGTAGAAATTCTTCTTATTATTGTTATTTATAATATTTTTCATCTTGACGGGTTCGGTATTTTTAATTTGTAAAATGAACTCTTATTTTGAAATTCATTTCACAAATATTCGCGGCATTAAAAGTAATTTTAACTCGATCGTAGCACATCTTGACGCGAATAAACCTGCGGTTCTAAGTTTATGTGAAACGCAGGCCTCTTATATGGGTACCCCAAATGATTTTCAATGTCAGGGGTATTCTCGTGTCGACTGTTTGGTTCCTCATCGTGGGGTTCTTTTATTTATACGAGAAGACATCAGTTTTAGTGTACCTAATTTTAATGTTCCAAACAGTAATCCAAGGTTCAATACGATATGGATTGAAATTGTAATTTCAAACCATTCGATATTTATTTGTTCCCTTTATCGTAGTCCTAATTTGTCACCTGATGAGTTTAATTACTTATCAGACACAATAGACAAGATTTACCAATCATCACCAACATCAGAATTGGTAGTCTTGGGTGATTTTAATGTACACAATGATTCATGGTTGACCTATTCGAATGGTAGAGATCGATCAGGTGAAACCGCTGAACTATTTTCAAATGTTAATCTTTTCACCCAACTCGTTGATAAGCCAACTAGGTATCCCGATACTACTGGTCAATCACCTCACCTTTTAGATTTATTTCTTACAACTATGCCTGATAAATATTCAATTGATGTATCTGCTCCGTTAGGTCTTTCTGACCATGCTTTGATAGTAGCCAAATTTTCAATATCACCAGCCCTTATTGAGACTACAAGTAAAATGCTACTCTGGCACTATAAAAATGCTAACTAGGAGCTCCTGAACCAATTTTATAGCTCATTTGATTGGTCAACCTGTTTTTCCAGCAATAATGCTGATGAAGCATCACAACTTATCACGTCAACCATTTTGCTAGGAATGAAAAATTGCATTCCTTCTTCATTTAAAAAGAAAAATACTCATAAAAATAAATGGTTTAACGAACATTACAGGTCAGCAGTCGCGTGTAAAAAAGCAGCCCATTTGGACTACGTTAATTGCACTTCTGAAGAAAACCTTGTAAAGTTTCGAATAGCTAGAAATAGATCAAACGCAATATTGAAAAGGTCCAAAATAATATATGACCTTAAGATTCGAGATAGCATGCGAAAATTTTTGGATTCTGATTCAAACAGTCGAAGCTTTTGGTCGTTTGCTGCATTGGTTGAAAGAAACTTTGCAGACAATACTTCGTCTATTCCTTCTTTATTTCATAATGGTATTCATTATAGAACTAATATTGAGAAAGCTAATCTCTTAGCTTCTCATTTCGCTGGTGCGTCTACTCTTCCTTTAACTAATCAAAGCCCCCCAATTCTCCCGAATCTAGGCCCAGGTATGTCTAAAATCTATTTTCGGAAACGGGTTGTTTCAAAGATTCTGAAAGAACTTGACCCCAATAAAGCGACTGGCCCCGACGGTATTCCGCCATTAGTATTGAAAAGTTGTCATCTTACTTTGGCAAAACCGCTTAGCAAATTGTTTCATCTCTCAATGAAGACAGGTGTTTTTCCGTCAATTTGGAAAATAGCTAATATTCAACCAGTCCCGAAAAAAGATGTTAAATCGGCACCTACGAACTACCGACCTATTGCTTTGTTGTCGGTTCTATCGAAGGTAATGGAATCTATCGTTAATTTCAGACTAATGAACTATCTGGATTCGAATGTTCTTTTATCCGATGTGCAGTATGGATTTCGTAAAAATCGATCTTCAGTTGTCTTCTACAACCTGTGATATCCATTCATTTGCTGATGATACAACACTATCGGCCTCCATTGAGTTTGACAATCAAAAAGAATGCAATTCTCGCTTGAATGGTTCGCGTGAATTAATGAATTTGACTATTCTGTCTAATATTCAATTCATTCTTGATTGGGGCATTTCTAACAGAGTAGAATTTAACCCTAATAAAATCCAGTCTTGCCTTTTTTCTCAGAAGACAACTCAACATTATGTTCCTCCTATTATTAATGGTACCTCTATTGCGAGATCTGATTCACTTAAGTTGTTAGGTTTAAAAGTATCAAGTGATCTCTCCTGGAAAGAACATATTTATGAAATTTCAAAAAGAGCTAGCCAATGTTTAGGCTTCATAAGACGTTGTAACTTCTACTTCACTCCCTCTGAAGTGTTAAGATTATATAAATCTTATGTTAGACCAATTTTAGAATTTAATTCATATGTGTGGGGTGGTGCTCCAAGATCGCATTTGGTTCATCTTGATGGTGTTCAGAATAGAGTTATCCGTTTGATAAACGATGTAACCATTACTTGATACTTTGGAGCACAGACGAAATGTAGGAGCTTTATCTGTTTTCTATAAATTTTACAACGGTAAATGTTCTTTAGAAACCCGTTCTCTAGTTCCTGGGCCTTTTCGCAGTAACGTAAACACTCGTTTAAGGTGCAATCAACATAGATTTGCCTTAAATCTTTTTTCATGTAGAACCCAACACTTTAAATCCTCCTTTTTTCCAAGAGTCTCTTCGATGTGGAATCAATTGGTCGAACACGTGTTTCCAGAATCTTATAATCTGCAGGCGTTCAAATTAGCCGTTAACAACTTCTTGAAGGATGATGGCTAAAGTATTCATAAGTTGTTTCTTAATATATAAAAAAAAAAAAAAATTGTTTATCAGTATTTTTTAAATTATTTTTATAATTTGTAATATTTTCTTGGTCAAGGTTTTTTGTAGTTTTCCCTGACCATGATTCATTGATAAAAGTATTTGGACTCGCGTCGTTCTAAATTCGTGTTCGTTTTTCGTATTGCTTTTCCAATGAATCAGGGAGAATTCTGAGAAAATAAATTGAAACCGGCTACAAACGTGAGGAATGTGATATATTGTAAATCACATTCTTTCGATTTTTATTTTATTTTGAATTTAATAAAGGGCTTAGCCCAACTTATTGCCGTGACGTAAGTCATTCAGGGAGTCATCCCTTGGCAATAAGTCTCTATATAAAAAAAAAAAAAAAAAAAAAATATGTAGCGAACTATCGATTTCTTAACATGAGTGAATATTTCACAAGCATGTTATAAAGCGCCGTTTCGCATCACAATTGGAAAAAAAATGGAACGAAAGTTCTCGAACAAAATTACCGTGTATGGCCGCATGCGGTACGTTGCAAAAATTTGTTGATTTTATTAACATGTCGTAATTTTTACGAACATGTGCATAGCGCCGTTGCGCATTTATGTTCAAATTTGTACAATTATTATTTTTTCCATTTAATTTTACAATTCTTCAGGAACTGTATTGGTTTTAAATTTTTTTAATATAATTTTACGATTTTTTTCAGGAACTGTATTGTGGGGTCCGCCATTATTTTTCACTTTACAGAATTCATTACTTTTTTTCGCGAGCAAATAAACAGTATACCGCTGCGGTGAGTATATGTAGCGAACTATATTCTATTACATCTCGTGTAATTTCACGAGTATGCACTCTTTGTTCACATCCGATGCATCGCAAAAAAAAATGAAAACCCCACACTCACTGCCTGAGATCGGTTCTCTATGTCGTTTCCTGTCTCCTGTTTGTGTGTGTTGCGCACTCCGAATTATCGCATTATTTTTTTGGGGCAACCGACTAAGCTCTCTTTTTTCTTTGTTCTCGTTTGGTGAGGTTTACCCTTGTTGGTGTTACTTGGAGTTACCATGCTTCATATATAAGTTTTTTGATGTCTAAGCGGTGCAAGAGAGGGGGAGGAACACGAGCACAAACTAATGGCTGGACAATTACACCACAGCGTACTACCTGATGCGTCGTAACAGAACTCAATGCCAAGCCAGAGGGAAATACCCCGTTGGTTACTGAAAATTCCAATATTTGGAAATATATTTTTTTTCTTCTCAGTTTCAGTACTACGTACGAGTGTCGTTTCTTGATGGGCATGAGTATAAGTGCTGCATGCAATCACGCTCTTGCCACTACAGGGTTATTAAGGTGGTGGGCACCGGGTGTTTATGCTATTTCTAGCTTAGCAGTCGCCACTACAAAACAGGATTTCCGGGGAGTTTACCCTAAAGGCCCCGAAAGGCTGAGAACAGGCGACGACGAGCCAGTACGAATCCTACTGTTTGATATCTTTCGCATGGTATACGCCGATCTGTTTCTCCTGGCGATCTTCTAGCATGTAATAGCAACTTCCCAACTTGTCCCTAATGCAGGCCTTCAAGAAGGTCGGCACCAATTTGGCGTTAAAAACTTTAAGCCAATCACTTTGGGCGAAGTTGCGCCAACATACTTCTTGTCCGACTCGAAAGTCGATAGGTCTCGATCTGGTATTATAGTTTCGTTCATTTCTTCGTAGGCCTTTCTCAATCGTTCTTTGGCTTGGCTACGAACCTGGGCCAATCCAACTGCGTGATATATCGGAGTGTCGGGTGATTCTAATAGCTCCAGCTGCCGCAGCTCATAACTGTCACCATGTACCATCATGTTCTGGCCAAACGTCAGATTAAATCCAGGTACAACCGTTGAAAAGGTTGAAGTGTTTTGTCGACCCGTGTACGGTCTTAAGGTAACATTAGGGTGTTTAGTGGTTTTACACACGGTGCAATTAAGAATATAATCCCGTTGTTGTGTAGCGAACACAAGTCCACAAAGTATCATTAATTAAAAAAACAGCTTCGGGTTTGTGCATACAAATTAATTTATTGGATTGTAAATAATAACAAAAATAAAAATCGGTGCGAGCAAGAAAAATGTTAACTTCACATGCCGTTGTCGTTTCGCCGTTTTCGCTTCGCCCTTTTCGATAGTTCACATAATGTGCTCGTTCCTTTTTCTGCTCTGCTCGCACGACGATTTACTAACGTCAAATGCTTGTGGTGTAGCAATTTTGTTGTTGAAGAAATCTAACATATCGGCCCCCATGATGACTCGAAGGCATAATTTAATTGATAAAGTGGTGTTATGAAACCGTTCTTCTATTACGATGATGCAGGTATTTAAGAACATGATCTCGTCGGCTCAATATGTATCCAAGTACAGAAACAGTTTGAAGAAATGTTGCAGGTCGAGTTACGTACATTTAAATTAGTCTAATTTGTGCGAAGGATAACTTAGGATATTATAGAATAAGGAAAGGAAATTTTAATCTCAATATTCACCAGTACATTGATCGATTGGTAGACGACAAAGTTTCGTGATTGATCGTTTTAATGTCCCGTTTGTTGTTTTTATCGACGCAACGCGCACTAGGCCATCCAATCCTGGTTGAATTTCTGTAACACGCCCCAATAACTAATTCAGGGGCGGTAGGAGTTCATCCTTTATCAAGACGAGATCACCGTTCTGCAGAATGTTTTGAGATCTTAACCATTTGGGACGCGATTGTAACTGATTCAGGTATTCATTGGCCCCAAAATACTTGTTTCATTTGCATGAGTTCCCGTAAATGAGTCGTTAAATGCATACCGCTGCTTGTTGAATCGGGTTCGGGTATTCCACGGCAGATATCCCCATTTAGAAAATGGTTTGGCGTTATGGCGGATAAATCTTCTGGGTCTGATTTATGTGCACATAAAGGCGACTATTCAAAACTCCTTCAATTTCAGTTAACACAGTCGACCATTCTTCGAAAGTGAATGCACGATCACCACAAACTCTCTTGAGGTGATATTTCACTGACTTCACCCCAGCTTCCCATATGCCACCGAAAGTGGGTGATGCAGGAGGTATGAAATGCCAGTTAATGGCTCTATTGGCAAGATATGGCTGAATCTCCTGGTCAATTTGTTGCTTCCAAATTTTTTCGTATGACTTGAGCTGTTTGGATGCTCTTAAAAACGTAGTACCGCAGTCACTGTAGATATCGGAGCACATACTACGTCTAGCCAAAATCGTTTTAGAACTGCTAGAAATATAGAGGTAGACAAATCCCCTGCAAGTTCAAAGCGGATCGCTCGAACTGCGAGGCAGACGAAAATGCAGATGTACCCTTTGTATTTTACTTTTCCGCGACACAATGATGCCTTTACTTGAATGTGGCCTGCAAAGTCTATACCCGTAGATCGGAATATAGGCGAAGGTCGCACTGTTGCAGATGGGAGGACACCCATACGTTGTTCTCCACCCCTTGCGCGCATTCTATCGCAAGTGATAGATTTTAGAATGTGAAAACGAATTGTGTTGCGTGCATTCAATATCCAGTATTTCTTTCGTAAGCACGATTTGCGTTCCACCATGCAATGTTAATCTATGACATTCAGATATTAGTAGTTTTGTGAAGTGATTTTGTGATGGTAATATAATTGGTAATTTCTCGTTATAGCTTAAAACGAATTTTCCCATCTACCACGAACGCGCATAATACCATTGTCATCAATGAATGGGTTCATGTTTAAAAGCTTACTTTTCACTCCAACTGTGCTAGTTTCAGATAATGATTTCATCTCAGATGGAAAATCGTGCCATTGAATCGTACGAATCCAAAAATTGCGTGCAATATTGAGTTTACTCACTGTTTTGGTAATATTATGAGTTGATGTCGAGCTCTTTTTGCGAGTAAATGAAACCGAGCTGTAGTACGTAGTAATTTGTTGTATGATGAAAAGCGTTGCAGAATTTTAATTGTTTCTGCTTTTATTATTCTTTGTACATGAACTTGAACTGGTCGGGTTTCTGAATTATAGTTGCCCAGTTGTTGAGGCGAGTAAATTTTAAATTCTACATTCATTCGTAGAACGGAAGGTCCATGCCATCACAAAGTATTTTCCATCATGTCTGAGACCGTCATACCTCGTGTACCAACATCGAAGGGGTTTGATTCGCTAACGATGTGTCTCCATTTTTCACAAGGAATGATTTCCTTTATTTTGGTCACACGATTGGCTACGAATAGTTCCCAACGATTTGAGTCACCATTGAGCCAATGCAATATTATCTGCCAGTATGTTCACGCGAATATCCTTGGTATAGACGACACCTTCCAACTTTTCCTGACCTTGTCCATTAAAACGGATAGTAACACAGCTCCTATTAACTCAATCGCAGATCGCAAATATATTGATGCCGCATACGCATCTTTCGAGGCATCACAAAACCCATGAAGCACAACTGAGTTAGATCGTTCGTCGGTTGAAATCTATCATGGTATATTCAGTTTTGGCAGGTCGTGGAGATTTTGTAGATATTGTTTCCATCGACTTCGTAAATCAGGAGATACTGGATCGTCCCAATCTAACTTTTCTAGCCACAAATCTCGCATTAATAACTTGGCAGCCAACAGAACTGGTGTGATAAAGCCCAATGGGTCATACAGACGTGCGATCGTTGACAAAACACTTCGTTTCGTGCTGTCTTCATCGAACACAGAAGGTAATTCGAAATTAAATTTGAATTGAAATTGATCAGTATTAGGCTTCCATGAATTTCCCAATGTTTTGACTGAATTCTCTAGATTGAGCGCGAAAGGCAAAATTAATTCTCGATCCTCTTCAGGCACAGATTGTAATATTTGCTCTTCGTTACTCACCCATTTTCCTACCAATTACTTGTCGTTGCAATAGAAGAGCCTGTTCGGTGTTATTCGCACCACCGAATACATCATCTACATATGAACAATCTTCTAGTAAATGGCCTGCCATTGGGTACTTATTCTGAAGATCATGAGACAATTGTTTAAGTGTGCGTATTGCCAAGTAAGGCGCACAAGTTGTCCCAAATGTTACGGTTTTCAACATATATTTCTGAAGAGGCTCACTTGCTTTATTACGCCAGACTACTCGCTGAAACTGCATGTCATCGGGATGAACACAAATTTGTCTAAACATTTGTTCGAGGTCAGCTGTGAATGCCACGCTATGGAATCGCCAATTAGTAATAGTAAGTCATTGTGCATTGTTGGTACTGCAAATAATACATCATTTTATGAATTGCCATTTGTTGTTTTTCGGGAAGCATCAAAGACGATCCCTAATTTTGTTGTTGAGCTTGAGTCCTTAAAGACTGCGTGATGAGGCAGATAGCAGCAACTCACTGTAATTCGACCATCTCGGTATGATGTGTGATGCTGTTCGTCTGTGCTCACCGGTTCCAAATGGTTATGAGTGAAGTAATTATTGCACATGTTTGAATATTTTATATGAAACTCAGGATCACGAATGAACCTTCTTTCTAACTGAGCAAACTGGTTGATGGCCATTTGACGAGATTTCCCCAGAACTGCCTCGCTATTTAAATGAGTGCGAAAGGGTAATCGTACTAAATACCCAGATGATGTCCTTGTAGTCGTATCATTGAACAACTTCTCACACCATTTCTCGTCCGGAGTCAACTCTCGCACCGAAGATACGTTATCTACCTCCCAAAATTTTTGAACTAGTTGACCAATTTCAACCTTTGTAACCATCGATTTTACTTGTAGTGTTGAACTCTGGAATAGCTCCCATTAGTATCCAACCGAATTCTGTTTTCTGTGCTGTACGAAGCCCTTTACATTTTCGTAAACCATCGCAAATTATTTCCGCATATACGTCACTACCGAGGAGCAAATCAATTTTATCTGGTTTGAAGAACCGAGGATCAGCTAGTGGTAGCTCTGCTATATGTGACCAGTTGATTCACATTTTTTGTGGTAACAAGTTGGTTAACCTTTTCATAACGAAGGCTGACACGTCTAATTGGTAACCATTCACTCTGGAGCGTAAATTAAGTTGAGCCACTTTATTGCAGGAACTGGCTGCGACGTCACTGATTCCACTGATGGTTGCCTTGATTGATAGCTGAGGTAAGTTCAACCCGTTTATTGCTCGTTGAGTTATTAAACGACGCCTCGCTGCCCTTATCAATGAGAGCTCGAAGTTCAACAAACTCACCTTGCGAATTCTGAACTTGTACTATGGCTGTTGATAGTAGTATTTGACGCTGAGCTTAATTAGCTAAGTGCGTTTGAACAGAGTCCGATGTTATATGAAATGCAATAGCTTGTATCTCCGTGGATGGTTGAGCGTTATCAATATGAATTAATGTATGGTGTCGTTGTCCACAACGTTCGAATTGCGTTTGATTAAAGTATTTGATGAAGACGAACTTTTCGTTGATGATGTCGACTGTTTTGATGACGATGCTGACGTCGCTTTTTTTCAGCCACAGCTTCTAATGTTTTAATGCGAGTGTCCAAAAATGATTGTAAAACGTCAAAGTTTGGCAGCGTCAACGAGCCACCAATTTTTGTTTCCCAGAATCCAATTGTTTCCGATGGTAATTTTTGCGTTATAAAATAAACCAAAATCGGGTCACAATGATTTAAATCGATTTCAAAATTTGTTAGCGCTTGACGGCACTCACGCGATATGCTGAGTAAAGACCGTATTTGATGAGGATCTTCTTCATTTATTTTCGTTTGTGAAGAAAATATTCATAATATTCCGTTAATAATTTCCATGCAGGCGTGAAATTTTCCTCAGTAGTTACCATATGTTTTAACATATCGTATGGTTCTCCTCGAAGACTACCTTTTTGTAATTGGTCATAACCTTTTCCAACGATGCGTGTAACGCGGTTTGTTGATTGACTACCGCTTCTAAATCCATTTTCGTGTTTTTAATTCCGTACGATCTTATATATGTAGCTTATATATTGTTTTGAAATTAGGGGAATGAAATAGGGAAAGGAATTGTGGCAAGGAAAGGGAAAAGTAAATTAGACTGCACATGGTAATAACCTTATAATTCGACCTCGTGGATTGCTCTGTTGATGATGATGATGATGTGGAATCTTTCCTCGTTCCCGGGTTTCGGCACCAAAATATGTTGTGTAGCGAACACAAGTCCACAAAGTCTCATTAATTAAAAACCCAGCTTCGGGTTTGTGCATTCAAATTAATTTATTGGATTGTAAATTAAAACTCTTAACAAAAATAAAAATCGGTGCAAGCAAGAAAAAAGTTAACTTCACACAAAGATGAACCGGAAAGCAGCAAAATTCCCCCATTTCACAAAATGTGCTCGTTCCTTTTTCTGCTCTGCTCGACGACGATTTACGATTTACTAACATCAAATGCTTGTGGTGTAGCAATTTTGTTGTTGATGAAATCCAACACCCGTACTTCGGCAAACATATGCTGACGTTGGGGAATCGTGCGCTCGTTCGATCACCTGTCTCGTGAGGTTTCTTGGAACACATAGCTCCCAACCTGATTGTTCTTCTTTCTCCTTACCACTGTAGAATTCGGTCCGCTTGCAGAGATGTCGGTTAACCACTCTTAAATCTGGCAGTTTATCGCTATTCTCAATGACTTGTCGCTTTCGGTCTTTATATTCTGAACTTGATGAAGTCTTGATGGAACTAAACTTGACGAAGTCTTGATGGAACTGAAGTATTCGTATGATTTTCATACGGCTTATATACTATTTGTGTGCTGTCCAACTTCTTTGTTAGCTTTTGGACTTTGATCTTATCCTTGAATTTAGGAAGTAAACATGTTGATATCTTAGATCGAATATTGAGATCAGAATGCGTTCATATTAGAACATGCACAACAGGACATCTGGCGGACCTTGATCGTGTCCTTGAATTTAGAAAGACGTAAACATGTTGATCTCTTATGATAATGGTTTATTCATGTCAGAACATGCGCAATTGGAAATCTGGTTGTCCTTGAATGATCAAAACGTAAACATGTTTACTTCTTAGATCAGAATTAAAGATAAGGATTTAAAATGCGTCACTCTTATATTGTCCAGTAGGACTGCGCATTTGTTATATGTATGTGCATTTTGTTCGTTACTTTCATATTTTGTAGTTGGACTGCGCACTTGTTAT
This sequence comes from Nephrocerus scutellatus, assembly GCA_947095585.1. Taxonomy (NCBI): domain Eukaryota; kingdom Metazoa; phylum Arthropoda; class Insecta; order Diptera; family Pipunculidae; genus Nephrocerus; species Nephrocerus scutellatus. The sequence continues at coordinate 57,024,432 of OX352765.1, forward strand.
ATAATGAATAATATTATGAATATGCGTTATGAATAATATTATGAAAATACATTATGATATTATAAACACCCTCATGTTCTAGGAATGTAACCCTTCCCTCCTTAAGTTTGATGCTCCTCTGAGTACCTATAATTCTATTTTCAATTTTAATTTTTTGGGTTTTTCGACATGTAAAATATAATAATAGAATTGCAATTATAATAACTATGATTGTGATACTTGTTATCATATACAACATGTTTTATATTGTTTTGGTATCTTATAGCTTGCAATTCTTTTAAATTTTCAATTAGATTTATATTATAACTTCTAATGTTACATCAGTTTTTGTAAAGTTTAATGTGTTATACAGGGTGTACAAGAATTCGTGGCACAAACGAAGCAGGGTAATAGCGGAGGTCATTTCCAACCAAAATAGCCAAATGAAGTTTTATCGAATTGTTGATGGTTAAAAAGTTATTCCATTTTTAGTATTTTTGGGTAAAATCGCATACGCCGCCACTAAAAAATAATTTAAAAAAACCAACAGTTCTTTTGTTATGTTTATTGTTTAATACAATCTGGAAGAGTGTGCCTTTCCAATAAAGTCATTTTTGTAAACTTTTTTATATTCTGTCAAACTAAAACAATAGATTTGTGCTGTCTTTTTGTGTCCCAAAATTTTTTGATTGATTTTTAAGTAGCTCTGGCGGAAAAACAATGTACTACAGAAAGTTGACCGACTATCAGAAATACTTGCGACATTAACGCAGATTCTTAAATGGTATCACGCATAGGAATGTTCAAAACAGAATGGTTTTTATCAATTGTTTTGTGGTGTAAACAGAGGTAAAACAGAGATACGTACTTTTGACCTTACATCACTTTACACACTGTAACCCTTGATCAAGCTACAATATCACTGTTGGTCTATTTTGATAGAAAACTAAATCTTTAAGCTAAAAAAAATGTAATTATTTTTTAAATTCTTAAAACCATTACCGATATAAACGTCGTCAAAGTAAAAAAAAAAAAGTTTTTTAAAAATTTTATTTTCAAACGCGATTATTTCGAAAAATGTTCTTGGATAATTCTTTTTGACAAATGCAGTATTAAAGCCCATTGAATTTTCTACAACTTCACCTCATAATATTTCTGCAGTACGTCAACAGGAACAGGATTAAAATTGAAAGTTTGTGAAATGATTGAAAACGTACTTTTGCTCTTACATGCTGTCCATTTTAACCACCAATTGCATGTGTCCACTCACAAAATTAGGTCCTTCTAGGCAAGTCCGTTTGAAGCAGATTATGCACGGGAGTGGCGTGGTAAGAGTGCATCCATTCTACGTTAATTTTGTTGCACCGTTGCTGCAGGAACACTAAGACGGCAAGCAACTCTTCGTATACGTACTAGTAGTAACTCAACCTGCACTATCTCGCTCTTGTTGACCGAATCCACAAACATTGTGCCATTGATTTGTAGGAAATTGAACACACCTTAATATAACATTTGTCAAAAAAATGTATCCGAGAGAATTTCTTGAAACAATCGCGTTTTTAAATACAATTTCTATTTTTAATTTAAATTTTGATTTTGACGATCTTCTTATCGGTGTGGCTTAAATAATTAAAAAAAAGTACATTGTTTAATCTTAAAAATTTAATTTTCCTTCAAAAAAGATTAACAGTAACCTTGTAGCTGGAAGTGTTCAAGTGTTATAGGGTGTAAGCATGTAAGAGCAAAAGTACGTTTTCAATCATTTCACAAACTTTCAATTTTAATCCTGTTCCTGTTGAAATATTATTGCATTGCAGAAATATTATGAGGTGAAGTTGTAGAAATTTCAATGGGCATTTTTCGAAATAATCGTGTTTGAAAATATAATTTTTTAAAAAAAACCTTTTTTTTTTTTTATTTTGACGACGTTTATATCGGTAATGGTTTTAAGAATTTAAAAAATAATTACATTTTTTTACCTTAAAGATTTAGTTTTCTATCAAAATAGACCAACAGTGATATTGTAGCTTGATCAAGGGTTACAGTGTGTAAAGTGATGTAAGGTCAAAAGTACGTATCTCTGTTTTAAAACTCTACGTACACCACAAAACAATTGATAAAAACCATTCTGTTTTGAATATTCCTATGCGTGATACCATTTAAGAATCTGCATTAATGTCGCAAGTTTTTTTGATAGTCGGTCAACTTTCTGTAGTACATTATTTTTCCGCCAGAGCTACTTAAAAATCAATCAAAAAATTTTGGAACACAAAAAGACAGCACAAATCTATTGTTTTAGTTTGACAGAATATAAAAAAGTTTACAAAAATGACTTTATTGGAAAGGCACACTCTTCCAGATTGTATTAAACAATAAACATAACAAAAGAACTGTTGGTTTTTTTAAATTATTTTTTAGTGGCGGCGTATGCGATTTTACCCAAAAATACTAAAAATGGAATAACTTTTTAACCATCAACAATTCGATAAAACTTCATTTGGCTATTTTGGTTGGAAATGACCTCCGCTATTACCCTGCTTCGTTTGTGCCACGAATTCTTGTACACCCTGTATAATGGAATTATAATATTTTGTTTAAAAGTTTCTTTTTGATTTATATATAAATTTAATGTTACGATCTTTAAAATGCATAAGGATTAACAATTTTATAATCAATATTATTACAATATTCTTTTAAGCTTGTTTCTAATAAGTTTTTTGTTAAAATTAGTCCATCTTCTAATTCTATTTATTCTTGATTTATTTGATCTTATTTTACAATTTTCATATTTTCTTTTATATAGGTTTTGTATACATATTGGAATCTTCTTTAAATGCGTAACAGTGTTTACTCTGACGCTCGCCGGTCAACCCAGGGTTCGTTCTCCTCTTGCTTCTCGTTACAAATTAAAAGATTGTTGTTGTTTTCGGTGTTTAAAATTACAATTGGTTTTTATTCATCATTCTCGATTCTTAATACTATCATATGCATGCATATACTTTTAATAAGCTGGTTTGTACGCATGACATGCGGGGAAACCAGTGGGGCTTGGTTGCGTTCTAGGCTATTACCTTGTCACACGACGTTGGTATTTTGCTTAGACTGCGGAAGGGGGCTGGTGGCCGATTCTGCTCTCAGGTTCGTTGCTACCAGAGACTGGAGCACATGAGCAGCGTTCAGGCGAACGGCGCAGCACAATATGGCAAATTACCTTGTCACACGACGTTGGTAGTTTGCCGTATTGGCAATAATAAAAGGCTAGGTCCGCGGGGATGACTACCGCGATGGGAGCGGGCAGACAGCCAGTGTCTTACAAATCGATTATCAGCACTGCGTCATACAACGGTAATGCTAAATAATTGACTTATTATAGCAAACTGTTAACGTCGTATGACACGGCAGTTTGCCATATTGATAATGACAAGTGAGTGTATTAGCTTAAGCACTACTGCTTGACTGCTTAACTCCTTTTGTCATTTAAAAAAGTTGTTCGTATAGAACAGCGGTCAGTTGAGGAGCTTTACTTTGGAGAATTTCTGTATACCACAGCGTATTTCTCCATCTCGAGTAGATATCACTGCCTACCGCAGTGTGTTCTACTCTCTCGAATAGATATTACTGCCTACCGCAGTATGTTCTACTCTACTTGCATTGTGTCTTCTTAGCCTATAAGTGTGTCTGATTAGTTGTATTTCTTAGGAATTTTATTGCCACCCTTTTTGAAAAATAATAGATTTCTTCATATCTTCATATAGTATTGTTCTTCTTGAACGTTCGGGTGGCAAACCTTTTCCCAGAGAAAAAAATAATAATTTGATTGGTAAGGTCGCCGGACTGAACGCAGTTGATTTTTTACTCAACTTCGTTACATTCCCCCCTACTTCGGGGTGGTGAAAAGACGTAAGACACACTTATAGGCTAAATCTTCTGGTATTATATTTTCTTATTTTATATGATTCGATAATTAATTACTACTTAAAAACTTTTTTTTTGTTCTTAGTTATATGACAGGTTTGTACTAGTAAATGACTAAAGCGATTGCTACATTATAATTCTTATATCTAGTTGTATGCTAATATTTTATATATATATCTAAAGTTTTCTCTCTTTTGTTGTGTTTACTCTCTTTTTTAAGCTTAAGTCTACTCAACAGCAATTTAGAATAGAATATATATATCTGGAATAATAGAAATAAAGATATAATTCAGGTTTTTTTCGTTTTTCATATTTAATTTTTTTTCCCTTTTTTTTTTCTTTTTTATTCATTTATAATTCAAAAAAAAATTTTTGTTGTATTTTTTTCCTTTTTTTTCATTTTTAATTCATCAAAAATTTATATCTGGGTTTTTTTTGTTGTTGTTTTTTGTTCCCCAATTTTTTAAATTTTTAATTCATCAAAAGTTTAGTTTTTTCCCCAACAGTAACAATAATAGTAATAAGTATAATAATAAAAGTAGTAAGTATAATAAAAAAGTAATAAGGTATATAAAATTTAATTTTGTTTTATTTTTTTTATTTTTAATTCATCAAAAGTTTAGTTTTTTCCCCAACAGGAACAATAATAGTAATAAGTATAATAATAAAAGTAGTAAGTATAATAAAAAAGTAATAAGGTATAACATTTTTTTTTTTTTTTTGTAAACAATGTAACAATAACAGTAAAGTAAAATGTGATTCCTTTTAAATGTTGCTGGCGTGGTGGATGTCGGCCTGGATAAGGGTCAGGATGCTTCCTGCGCATTTTAGTGTGATGGTGTGGTCCGGTGCTTGACGTCCGTAGATTCGTCCACTGGGTCCGGCTATGCGGAACGTCCTAGTTGCCGTTGGGACCAGGATGTCCTTGAAGACGTCAGGGTTGAATGGGTCGCTCTTTTCGAGGGTTATAAATTTCATCAACGGCAGTTTTTTGTTCGGTTTAGCCTGACTGTTTATGGTGGTACTGGTATGGGGGCTGGTTGGTAGGGCGGTGGTATCTTTGGGTTTTATGGGAGTAAAGGAAAGGTTGTTGGTGGTTGGGTTTTGGGATGCGTGGTTTTGGGTGGTTGGTGGGATGGTTCGGTGTGCGGTCCTTGGGCCTTTTATGGTTCGAGAGGTGGTTCCTCGTGGCTTGCCCCAATGAAGCGGGATGGCTGCATTGCTTCTCGTGCTAGGTGCCACCTCGTACAGATGGAGTTCATGCACGGTGAGCAGTCGGTTAGGGGGTGGTGGCCGTTTTTTCTACTCGAGGCTTCGGGTCTGCTGCTGTGGTGTGGTGATTTTTGGAGGGGATGCCAATACGGGGCGTGATCTGGTGCGGCGATGTGTTCCCGGTGTTGGATTGTTGCCGAGGAACTTGGTGACGTGTTGATCGTTCGCCATTTTGATTGGTACTGGTGTTGCTGGTTGGGTGATGTTGTCGAGTATACCTACGGTTTGACTTTTATCTACGTGTGGTGTGTCGGATACTTGCTTTAAGTCTTTGACGTGAGCAGTTATTGTTTTTTTGTTTTCCCCTTCCAGGATAAATATAACTGGTGACAACTTCTTGGATAACCGGTAAGGTCCAACGAATCGTGGTGCTAGCTTAGCGGCGAAATTTTGGGTAGCTGAGGAGAGTGGTCGGTGGCGATAATAGACCATTTCCCCTATTGCTGGTGTCCATGGGCGTCGTCGAAGGTCGTAGTAGCGTTCTTGTGTGCTAAACACTTTTGCTAGGTTATGCTTAACTAGGATTAGGATCTCATTCAACATGGTGATACGTTCCGGTGTGTCAGGTTCTTTATTTAGTGGTATATCTGGGGTGACCGTAACCGTAGCTCATGGCCGAAATTAAGATAGGCGGCGGAGTAACCGGTTGTCTTGTTGTGACTGGTGTTAATGGCTAACATAAATGCGGATAGGTACACGTCCCATCGACGGTGATCTGTTTTGACATATTGCGAGATCATTGTCTTGATTACACAGTTCATCCGTTCGGTCGGGTTAGCTTGCGGTGTATAGGGCTGTGTAAATCTCTGTTCAATCTGCAGCAGTGTTAATAGATTCTGGAACTGCTTACTTCGGTACTGCGTACCATTATCGGTAATCAATATTTTCGGGCAGCCGTAACGGCTGAGTATGTGTTCTTTTAAACCTTTAATGAGGGCGGGGGTGGTTGCATCACGGAGAGCCAAGAATTCTGTCCATTTAGAGAACTTATCGTAAAAGACTAATATCATCGTGTTCCCTTTTGCCGATCGTGGAAGAGGGCCTATGAAATCGGAGCATACGATTTCCCATGGATGGTTGGCGGTGGTAACATGCATCTCTCCAGCAGGTTTTCGGGTAGGAATCTTGTACTCAAGGCAGGTGGGGCACCTTCGGACGAATCGCGCGGTATCGCGATATAGTCGCGATTCTGGTGATAGTTTTGGTTATCCCCATATGGCCTGCGGTCACATCTGCATGATTCTCGTGCATGACCTGTTGGCGATGTGGTTTGGGTACGCAAATTTTCCAAGCTGACGTGGTGGTTTCGGTGTAGCTGGTCGGAGTGAATATGTGTCGGTATACGGTTTTCTCTACGATCTGGTATTCTGGGTTTTCCTCGGGTTTCGTGACAGATTGCATCTTGGAATCGTACCATGGGCGGGTTTCGGTTATTGGCAATAAGAATCTGATGGAGTTTTAGGTTGGGTGTCGGGATAGTACATCGGCCACGGTGTTGGACGATCGTTTTCGGTAACGGATGTCGTGTTCGGTGATGTCGGTTGGCCCTTTCAGTTTTTCGAACGTGGGTACTTCGGTTGCTAAAAATTTCTTGAATGGTTGTTCTTCGGACAAAAGACTTTGAATAACTGGGTTGCCAGGTTTGGTTCGAGCTGCTATCATCTCTTTTCCACGGTTGATGGTAAATCCAAATCTTGATAGGAAGTCGATTCCTATTAGGAAACCGTCCATGAGTTCTGGTATATATACAAACTCATGAGTAACTGTACGACCCTCCCAGGGTAGTTTCGTCATGTATGCATAGCGGGCGGTAATGGTAGATTTGTCGGCTAAGGCGAAAGTCATGGCTATCGGTCGGACTGGTACACGGTTTGCTTTACAGATCTGCTGTATGGTTTTACTGATGCATGATCTTCCTGCCCCGGTGTCGATGACTGCATCGTATTGGCGATTATATAGAATTTGAAGGATAGTGTGTATGAGGCGTGGCTGAGGATAGTCGGAGTGGGGGCGTCTAATGCTTCACAAGATTGGATGGCCCGCTGACGTTTCCCGACCTGCATTGGCAGTGGCGGCTCTGTATCCCCTGTGTGCCGCAGTGTGAGCAGTTGGAGTGGTTGTTGTCAATGCTTTCTTAGGGGTCCAGGTTGGCTGCATGCCCAACAGTGGGTTTTCCGCTCATATGCGTTTGTCGGTGTTGCGCTACTGGTGTGAGATTGGTGTGGATATATTGTATTTTTATTAGAGATCTGGTGGGTGATATTGCTGGTGTGTGACGGGTATGAATGTGTTACATCGTTGGCCACTGGTTGATATGAAGATGTGACATTTCTAGTGTGTGACGGGTATGATTGTGTTACATCGTTGGCCACATGTTGATATGAAAATGTGACATTTCTGGTGTGTGACTGATGTGGATATGTTACATCGTTGGCCACAGGCTGATATGACGATGTCATGTCTCTGGTGTGTGACTGATGCGGATATATTACATTGTTGGCCACTAGGTCTGGTGGCAAAATTGGTCGAGCGAACTGGATAGGAAGGTGGTATGGAGTGGCTACGGGTTGAGACGCTGGCTGGCTATGTTGTACTGGTGACATATATTGTCGAAACGGTGGTGCGGTATGACGGAACGGTGGGACGGTAGGGTGTAGTGGCAATGGTCGACTTTGTGTCTGAGTGGGTCGTGATGGATGTTGTTCTGCCACTAAGCACTCGAAATCCTCAATTAATGTGGTTAGTTCGGACAAGGTGTTGAACTCTCTTCGCTTTATGTAGTGCGGGTAGTCGGGCCGCAAGTTGTCGTAAATCCGATCGAGCTTTTCTTCGGTTGTGGTATGCTCGCATCAGGGCTTGAATTGATGTTAGAAATTCCTTGCCCTTTTCTCAATCTTCTGCGTACGACCACGAATGCGATCGAGTAGTTGGGTGTAGAACCGCGGTGGTAAGAAAAAGTGGCGTAGTTCCTCGCTAAATGATTTCCAGTGTAACGGAGTTTTCCAGCCGTGGTAAACTCAGCGTGACCAGAGTTCAGAGAAAAGGGGTCGTTACAATAAATTTATACTTTGTGGGACTTTTCGTTATATTCAGTCTTTATTGCTTAAATTGTATTATTTTCAAGGTGTGATGATGATCCTGAGCGATGCGTGGGCGTGAGCCTGCGACGATCGTGATTCCTTAGCGATGCGTGGGCGTGACGCCTGACGATCGTAAATCCTGAGCGATGCGTGAGCGCTAGCCTGAGATGTGCGTGCAACCTGGGTGATGCGTGGGCCTGAGACAATCGTGATCCCTGAGCGATACGTGAGCCTGAGACGATCGTAAATCCTGAGCGATGCGTGAGCGCGAGACGATCGTGGTTCCTGAGCGATGCGTGAGCCTGACGATCGTAATTCCTAAGCGATGCGTGAGCTTGAGACGCTCATAATCCCTGAGCGATGCGTGAGCCTGAGACGATCGTAGATCCTGAGCGATGCGTGAGTGCTAGCCTGAGATGTGCGTGCAACCTGGATGATGCGTGAGCGCTAGCCTGCGATGAGCATGCAACCTGGGTGATACTTGGGCCTGAGACAATCGTGATCCCTGAGCAATACGTGAGCCTTAGACGATCGTAAATCCTGAGCGATGCGTGAGCGCTAGCCTGAGATGTGCGTGCAAACTGGGTGATACGTGAGCGCTAGCCTGCGATGAGCGTGCAACTTGGTTGATGCGTGCGACGGCGAGGAATGTGATGGATGCAATGGACGACGTTGGCAGCGATATGCTGCGCTGTACCAGCGTAAAACCTGCGGGGGAGCCACACAGCGAAATTACGTTGTACGACGGCAAGAATTGTGATGAATACAATGGACCTGTTAGCAGCGATATGCTGCGCTGTACCAGCGTAAAACCTGCGGGCTCCCCCAGGAAAAATGTTCTTGGATAATTCTTTTTGACAAATGCAGTATTAAAGCCCATTGAATTTTCTACAACTTCACCTCATAATATTTCTGCAATACCTCAACAGGAACAGGATTAAAATTGAAAGTTTGTGAAATGATTGAAAACGTACTTTTGCTCTTACATGCTGTCCATTTTAACCACCAATTGCATGTGTCCACTCACAAAATTAGGTCCTTCTAGGCAAGTCCGTTTGAAGCAGATTATGCACGGGAGTGGCGTGGTAAGAGTGCATCCATTCTACGTTAATTTTGTTGCACCGTTGCTGCAGGAACACTAAGACGGCAAGCAACTCTTCGTATACGTACTAGTAGTAACTCAACCTGCACTATCTCGCTCTTGTTGACCGAATCCACAAACATTGTGCCATTGATTTGTAGGAAATTGAACACACCTTAATATAACATTTGTCAAAAAAAAATGTATCCGAGAGAATTTCTTGAAACAATCGCGTTTTTAAATACAATTTCTATTTTTAATTTAAATTTTGATTTTGACGATCTTCTTATCGGTGTGGCTTAAATAATTTAAAAAAAGTACATTGTTTAATCTTAAAAATTTAATTTTCCTTCAAAAAAGATTAACAGTAACCTTGTAGCTGGAAGTGTTCAAGTGTTATAGGGTGTAAGCATGTAAGAGCAAAAGTACGTTTTCAATCATTTCACAAACTTTTAATTTTAATCCTGTTCCTGTTGACGTATTGCAGAAATATTATGAGGTGAAGTTGTAGAAAATTCAATGGGCATTTTTCGAAATAATCGCGTTTGAAAATATAATTTTTAAAAAAAAACCTTTTTTTTTTATTTTGACGACGTTTACGATATAATGGTTTTAAGAATTTAAAAAATAATTACATTTTTTTACCTTAAAGATTTAGTTTTCTATCAAAATAGACCAACAGTGATATTGTAGCTTGATCAAGGGTTACAGTGTGTAAAGTGATGTAAGGTCAAAAGTACGTATCTATGTTTTAAAACTCTACGTACACCACAAAACAATTGATAAGAACCATTCTGTTTTGAATATTCCTATGCGTGATACCATTTAAGAATCTGCATTAATGTCGCAAGTTTTTCTGATAGTCGGTCAACTTTCTGTAGTACATTGTTTTTCCGCCAGAGCTACTTAAAAATCTATCAAAAAATTTTGGGACACAAAAAGACAGCACAAATCTATTGTTTTAATTTGACAGAATATAAAAAAGTTTATAAAAATGACTTTATTGGAAAGGCACACTCTTCCAGATTGTATTAAACAATAAACATAACAAAAGAACTGTTGGTTTTTTTAAATTATTTTTTAGTGGCGGCGTATGCGATTTTACCCAAAAATACTAAAAATGGAATAACTTTTTAACCATCAACAATTCGATAAAACTTCATTTGGCTATTTTGGTTGGAAATGACCTCCGCTATTACCCTGCTTCGTTTGTGCCACGAATTCTTGTACACCCTGTATAATGGAATTATAATATTTTGTTTAAAAGTTTCTTTTTGATTTATATATAAATTTAATGTTACGATCTTTAAAATGCATAAGGTTTAACAATTTTATAATCAATATTATTACAATATTCTTTTAAGCTTGTTTCTAATAAGTTTTTTGTTAAAATTAGTCCATCTTCTAATTCTATTTATTCTTGATTTATTTGATCTTATTTTACAATTTTCATATTTTCTTTTATATAGGTTTTGTATACATATTGGAATCTTCTTTAAATGCGTAACAGTGTTTACTCTGACGCTCGCCGGTCAACCCAGGGTTCGTTCTCCTCTTGCTTCTCGTTACAAATTAAAAGATTGTTGTTGTTTTCGGTGTTTAAAATTACAATTGGTTTTTATTCATCATTCTCGATTCTTAATACTATCATATGCATGCATATACTTTTAATAAGCTGGTTTGTACGCATGACATGCGGGGAAACCAGTGGGGCTTGGTTGCGTTCTAGGCTATTACCTTGTCACACGACGTTGGTATTTTGCTTAGACTGCGGAAGGGGGCTGGTGGCCGACTTCTGCTCTCAGGTTCGTTGCTACCAGAGACTGGAGCACATGAGCAGCGTTCAGGCGAACGGCGCAGCACAATATGGCAAATTACCTTGTCACACGACGTTGGTAGTTTGCCGTATTGGCAATAATAAAAGGCTAGGTCCGCGGGGATGACTACCGCGATGGGAGCGGGCAGACAGCCAGTGTCTTACAAATCGATTATCAGCACTGCGTCATACAACGGTAATGCTAAATAATTGACTTATTATAGCAAACTGTTAACGTCGTATGACACGGCAGTTTGCCATATTGATAATGACAAGTGAGTGTATTAGCTTAAGCACTACTGCTTGACTGCTTAACTCCTTTTGTCATTTAAAAAAGTTGTTCGTATAGAACAGCGGTCAGTTGAGGAGCTTTACTTTGGAGAATTTCTGTATACCACAGCGTATTTCTCCATCTCGAGTAGATATCACTGCCTACCGCAGTGTGTTCTACTCTCTCGAATAGATATTACTGCCTACCGCAGTATGTTCTACTCTACTTGCATTGTGTCTTCTTAGCCTATAAGTGTGTCTGATTAGTTGTATTTCTTAGGAATTTTATTGCCACCCTTTTTGAAAAATAATAGATTTCTTCATATCTTCATATAGTATTGTTCTTCTTGAACGTTCGGGTGGCAAACCAGAGAAAAAAATAATAATTTGATTGGTAAGGTCGCCGGACTGAAAGCAGTTGATTTTTTACTCAACTTCGTTACATTCCCCCCTACTTCGGGGTGGTGAAAAGACGTAAGACACACTTATAGGCTAAATCTTCTGGTATTATATTTTCGTATTTTATATGTTTCGATAATTAATTACTACTTAAAAACTTTTTTTTTTGTTCTTAGTTATATGACAGGTTTGTACTAGTAAATGACTAAAGCGATTGCTACATTATAATTCTTATATCTAGTTGTATGCTAATATTTTATGTATATATCTAAAGTTTTCTCTCTTTTGTTGTGTTTACTCTCTTTTTTAAGCTTAAGTCTACTCAACAGCAATTTAGAATAGAATATATATATCTGGAATAATAGAAATAAAGATATAATTCATGTTTTTTTCGTTTTTCATATTTAATTTTTTTTCCCTTTTTTTTCTTTTTTATTCATTTATAATTCAAAAAAAAATTTTTGTTGTTGTTTTTTTTTTCCTTTTTTTTCATTTTTAATTCATCAAAAATTTATATCTGGGTTTTTTTTTGTTGTTGTTTTTTGTTCCCCAATTTTTTCAATTTTTAATTCATCAAAAGTTTAGTTTTTTCGCCAACAGTAACAATAATAGTAATAAGTATAATAATAAAAGTAGTAAGTATAATAAAAAAGTAATAAGGTATATAAAATTTAATTTTGTTTTATTTTTTTTATTTTTAATTCATCAAAAGTTTAGTTTTTTACCCAACAGGAACAATAATAGTAATAAGTATAATAATAAAAGTAGTAAGTATAATAAAAAAGTAATAAGGTATAACATTTTTTTTTTTTTGTAAACAATGTAACAATAACAGTAAAGTAAAATGTGATTCCTTTTAAATGTTGCTGGCGTGGTGGATGTCGGCCTGGATAAGGGTCAGGATGCTTCCTGCGCATTTTAGTGTGATGGTGTGGTCCGGTGCTTGACGTCCGTAGATTCGTCCACTGGGTCCGGCTATGCGGAACGTCCTAGTTGCCGTTGGGACCAGGATGTCCTTGAAGACGTCAGGGTTGAATGGGTCGCTCTTTTCGAGGGTTATAAATTTCATCAACGGCAGTTTTTTGTTCGGTTTAGCCTGACTGTTTATGGTGGTACTGGTATGGGGATTGGTTGGTAGGGCGGTGGTATCTTTGGGTTTTATGGGAGTAAAGGAAAGGTTGTTGGTGGTTGGGTTTTGGGATGCGTGGTTTTGGGTGGTTGGTGGGATGGTTCGGTGTGCGGTCCTTGGGCCTTTTATGGTTCGAGAGGTGGTTCCTCGTGGCTTGCCCCAATGAAGCGGGATGGCTGCATTGCTTCTCGTGCTGGGTGCCATCTCGTACAGATGGAGTTCATGCACGTTGAGCAGTCGGTTAGGGGGTGGTGGCCGTTTTTTCTACTCGAGGCTTCGGGTCTGCTGCTGTGGTGTGGTGATTTTTGGAGGGGGTGCCAATACGGGGCGTGATCTGGTGCGGCGATGTGTTCCCGGTTTTGGATTGTTGCCGAGGAACTTGGTGACGTGTTGATCGTTCGCCATTTTGATTGGTACTGGTGTTGCTGGTTGGGTGATGTTGTCGAGTATACCTGCGGTTTGACTTTTATCTACGTGTGGTGTGTCGGATACTTGCTTTAAGTCTTTGACGTGAGCAGTTATTGTTTTTTTGTTTTCCCCTTCCAGGATAAATATAACTGGTGACAACTTCTTGGATAACCGGTAAGGTCCAACGAATCGTGGTGCTAGCTTAGCGGCGAAATTTTGGGTAGCTGAGGAGAGTGGTCGGTGGCGATAATAGACCATTTCCCCTATTGCTGGTGTCCATGGGCGTCGTCGAAGGTCGTAGTAGCGTTCTTGTGTGCTAAACACTTTTGCTAGGTTATGCTTAACTAGGATTAGGATCTCATTCAACATGGTGATACGTTCCGGTGTGTCAGGTTCTTTATTTAGTGGTATATCTGGGGTGACCGTAACCGTAGCTCACGGCCGAAATTAAGATAGGCGGCGGAGTAACCGGTTGTCTTGTTGTGACTGGTGTTAATGGCTAACATAAATTTGGATAGGTACTCGTCCCATCGACGGTGATCTGTTTTGACATATTGCGAGATCATTGTCTTGATTACACAGTTCATCCGTTCGGTCGGGTTAGCTTGCGGTGTATAGGGCTGTGTAAATCTCTGTTCAATCTGCAGCAGTGTTAATAGATTCTGGAACTGCTTACTTCGGTACTGCGTACCATTATCGGTAATCAATATTTTCGGGCGTAACGGCTGAGTATGTGTTCTTTTAAACCTTTAATGAGGGCGGGGGTGGTTGCATCACGGAGAGCCAAGAATTCTGTCCATTTAGAGAACTTATCGTAAAAGACTAATATCATCGTGTTCCCTTTTGCCGATCGTGGAAGAGGGCCTATGAAATCGGAGCATACGATTTCCCATGGATGGTTGGCGGTGGTTACATGCATCTCTCCAGCAGGTTTTCGGGTCGGAATCTTGTACTCAAGGCAGGTGGGGCACCTTCGGACGAATCGCGCGGTATCGCGATATAGTCGCGATTCTGGTGATAGTTTTGGCTATCCCCATATGGCCTGCGGTCACATCTGCATGATTCTCGTGCATGACCTGTTGGCGATGTGGTTTGGGTACGCAAATTTTCCAAGCTGACGTGGTGGTTTCGGTGTAGCTGGTCGGAGTGAATATGTGTCGGTATACGGTTTTCTCTACGATCTGGTATTCTGGATTTTCCTCGGGTTTCGTGACAGATTGCATCTTGGAATCGTACCATGGGCGGGTTTCGGTTATTGGCAATAAGAATCTGATGGAGTTTTAGGTTGGGTGTCGGGATAGTACATCGGCCACGGTGTTGGACGATCGTTTTCGGTAACGGATTTCGTGTTCGGTGATGTCGGTTGGCCCTTTCAGTTTTTCGAACGTGGGTACTTCGGTTGCTAAAAATTTCTTGAATGGTTGTTCTTCGGACAAAAGACTTTGAATAACAGGTTTGCCAGGTTTGGTTCGAGCTGCTATCATCTCTTTTCCACGGTTGATGGTAAATCCAAATCTTGATAGGAAGTCGATTCCTATTAGGAAACCGTCCATGAGTTCTGGTATATATACAAACTCATGAGTAACTGTACGACCCTCCCAGGGTAGTTTCGTCATGTATGCATAGCGGGCGGTAATGGTAGATTTGTCGGCTAAGGCGAAAGTCATGGCTATCGGTCGGACTGGTACACGGTTTGCTCTACAGATCTGCTGTATGGTTTTACTGATGCATGATCTTCCTGCCCCGGTGTCGATGACTGCATCGTATTGGCGATTATATAGAATTTGAAGGATAGTGTGTATGAGTCGTGGCTGAGGATAGTCGGAGTGGGGGCGTCTAATGCTTCACAAGATTGGATGGCCCGCTGACGTTTCCCGACCTGCATTGGCAGTGGCGGCTCTGTATCCCCTGTGTGCCGCAGTGTGAGCAGTTGGAGTGGTTGTTGTCAATGCTTTCTTAGGGGTCCAGGTTGGCTGCATGCCCAACAGTGGGTTTTCCGCTCATATGCGTTTGTCGGTGTTGCGCTACTGGTGTGAGATTGGTGTGGATATATTGTATTTTTATTAGAGATCTGGTGGGTGATATTGCTGGTGTGTGACGGGTATGAATGTGTTACATCGTTGGCCACTGGTTGATATGAAGATGTGACATTTCTAGTGTGTGACGGGTATGATTGTGTTACATCGTTGGCCACATGTTGATATGAAAATGTGACATTTCTGGTGTGTGACTGATGTGGATATGTTACATCGTTGGCCACAGGCTGATATGACGATGTCATGTCTTTGGTGTGTGACTGATGCGGATATATTACATTGTTGCCCACTAGGTCTGGTGGCAAAATTGGTCGAGCGAACTGGATAGGAAGGTGGTATGGAGTGGCTACGGGTTGAGACGCTGGCTGGCTATGTTGTACTGGTGACATATTTTGTCGAAACGGTGGTGCGGTATGACGGAACGGTGGGACGGTAGGGTGTAGTGGCAATGGTCGACTTTCTGTCTGAGTGGGTCGTGATGGATGTTGTTCTGCCACTAAGCACTCGAAATCCTCAATTAATGTGGTTAGTTCGGACAAGGTGTTGAACTCTCTTCGCTTTATGTAGTGCCGGTAGTCGGGCCGCAAGTTGTCGTAAATCCGATCGAGCTTTTCTTCGGTTGTGGTATGCTCGCATCAGGGCTTGAATTGATGTTAGAAATTCCTTGCCCTTTTCTCAATCTTCTGCGTACGACCACGAATGCGATCTAGTAGTTGGGTGTAGAACCGTGGTGGTAAGAAAAAGTGGCGTAGTTCCTCGCTAAATGATTTCCAGTGTAACGGAGTTTTCCAGCCGGGGTAAACTCAGCGTGACCAGAGTTCAGAGAAAAGGGGTCGTTACAATAAATTTATACTTTGTGGGACTTTTCGTTATATTCAGTCTTTATTGCTTAAATTGTATTATTTTCAAGGTGTGATGATGATCCTGAGCGATGCGTGGGCGTGAGCCTGCGACGATCGTGATTCCTTAGCGATGCGTGGGCGTGACGCCTGACGATCGTAAATCCTGAGCGATGCGTGAGCGCTAGCCTGAGATGTGCGTGCAACCTGGGTGATGCGTGGGCCTGAGACAATCGTGATCCCTGAGCGATACGTGAGCCTGAGACGATCGTAAATCCTGAGCGATGCGTGAGCGCGAGACGATCGTGGTTCCTGAGCGATGCGTGAGCCTGACGATCGTAATTCCTAAGCGATGCGTGAGCCTGAGACGATCATAATCCCTGAGCGATGCGTGAGCCTGAGACGATCGTAGATCCTGAGCAATGCGTGAGTGCTAGCCTGAGATGTGCGTGCAACCTGGATGATGCGTGAGCGCTAGCCTGCGATGAGCATGCAACCTGGGTGATGCTTGGGCCTGAGACAATCGTGATCCCTGAGCAATACGTGAGCCTTAGACGATCGTAAATCCTGAGCGATGCGTGAGCGCTAGCCTGATATGTGCGTGCAAACTGGGTGATGCGTGAGCGCTAGCCTGCGATGAGCGTGCAACTTGGTTGATGCGTGCGACGGCGAGGAATGTGATGGATGCAATGGACGACGTTGGCAGCGATATGCTGCGCTGTACCAGCGTAAAACCTGCGGGGGAGCCACACAGCGAAATTACGTTGTACGACGGCAAGAATTGTGATGAATACAATGGACCTGTTAGCAGCGATATGCTGCGCTGTACCAGCGTAAAACCTGCGGGGGAGCCACTCAGCGAAATTACGTTATACGACGGCAGAGTTGATGAATGCAATGGACGACGTTGGCAGCGATATGCAAAGCAAATGTTGTATGCAGATTAAGTTAGCACTTACCGAGGCGTGATCCAGCCAGCGCAATGGCGAATAAAGAAAGCGACTAACAGAGCGATCGCCTGCGTGTTCGCCCTTTTATACTATTTTGCGTTGCCAATTCTCAAGTCACGTGCTGCGATGTGATTGGCCGGTCCGGTAGCGTGATGCTGCTATTGTCTTTTATTTTATATGCATTTGTTGGCTGCACTGCGTGGGTACAGGGTGCACCCGAATTTGGGAAAAAGTATGTGGCATGTTTTGTGTGAACAAAATTCTGCCACAAGAATTTTGTTCTTCACACTCCCCCGTTACTTCGGCGGAAAGACACTTGCGCTTCACTAGCTAGTTCTTATAACGGGGCATCTACATTCGTAGTTCCCGTTAACCTTGCTGCGTCTGCTGCTGGTACTACCACTGTTGCCACTGCTATTGTTGACTTCGTTGCTGCTGTTGACTTCGTTGCTGCTGTTGACTTCGTTGCTGTTGTGCCTGTTTCTGTTGTTGTTCTGTAGATGCTGTGAGTTCTGTTGCTGTGCTCGTTGTTGCAAAGTTCTTCTACTGCACTCTGTTGTTCTTCCGATTAACTGGCGTTGCTGCAGCTGTGCCTGAGTTTGTAGTTGTACAATTTTTGCTGCTGCGCTCTATTGTTGGGCTCGCAGTTGTTGTTGTCGAAGAGTTAAATTGTTGTTGTTTTTTTGTGATGACTTTCGTATGCTGTGCACGCTGTTGTGGTCTTTCTGCTGCTCTTGTTGGTTTTGTGGTTGTGTTGCCGTTGTCGACTTCTTACTGTGCCGGTTCTTGGGGCGTCTGTGGCAATTTCTGATGGGAGTCCACACTGGAGTTGGTTCAATCGGAGCTGGTAACATTCGTATCACGCCAACTGTATCACGGTGCCGTTCTGGTTCTTGGAGTTTATTGTACGTCGAACGTTAAACCAGCCGTGCTGACCCAGTTTGGAGTGTTATGCACTCACCTCCGAAGCTTAAAGTTGCTCTGGGCCTTGCAAGGAAGTCCATGCCCAGTGTAAGGACATCAACAGGCGGTCGGTAGCACCAACAGGCGCAGTGAACATGCTGACTCTCCAAAACGAACGTTGACGTTCAACCCTTCGCGGACTGTTGTCTGACTCCTATTGGCCATTCTAATTGGGATGTTCGCGGGAATGGGGTTGCCTAAATGTCGAAGCCTGTCGGCCAACCGTTCGCTCACGAAACTGCGGGATGCGCCTGTATCAATGGTGTCTTGGACGGGTTCACTGCCGATCTTGATGCGGGCAAGAATTCGCTGTCGGTCTTGGATCAGAGCTTTCTTTTGGTTGAACTGGAGCAAATGACGCTGCTCAACGTGTGAAGTATGTTGACGGCAGCAGTCTATTGTTCTATTTCCTCGTTGGCCGCAATCCCAACAGAACAACTATTGTGGTCTTCGACAATTTCGCCAGGTGTGTCCGTCCTGGCCGCAGCGTCTGCATGCCATTCGAACGTTGATGCACTCCTCCTGACTCTCTGTGACCAGAAGGTTCCTCTCGATCGGTCGGGACTGTGGCCTGGGTGCTTGTCGGATTGGTTCTGGGCTGGCAAAGATGTTCTCCAGGTCTTTTGCTAACCCAATTAGCTCCTGCAGATCTTGGAAATCTCTCCTCCGTATGTACAGTTGATATTCCTGGCGGCAGTTTCGGAATATACGCTCCAACTGTTGTGCCCTTGAATATCTGGCATGCCGCGTGAGGTTTTGCATGGCGATAACGAAATCCTTGAAGTTTTCTTCGGGTCTTTGTCGTCGTCGACGGATTTCGTCATCTAATTATTCCTGGTACCTTGCTGGGAGGAAGAAGCGCAGGAAGTCTTCCTTGAATGAATGCCAGTGTGACCACCGCTGGTTATTATTTCTAAACCAAACCAGGGCTCGGTCACGCAGCAGTTCCGCCATTGTCCTGGCCAGGAGGTCTTTGTTTAAGGAATAGGCGTCAGCCAATTCCTCCAACCGCTCGATGAAGGAGATCGGGTCTTTCCCGCCATCATACCGCACAGACCATTTCCTTACCGTGTCAATGACCATTGGGTCTCTTTCGCTTGATGGGGTGGCATTGCGACCTGCGATTCCCAGGACCTTGTGTTGCTCGCTACAGTTTCCTTGGTGTCATAGGCCGGTCTTGTCCCGTGTGGTGTCAGAGCGGTCGCACCGGTGGTCTTCCTTTCCTTGTGTATGTCGGCTGATTTTAGGATCACTGGCGGTGATGGTGATGTGCCGCGTCGGTGCTTTGCTTCCAGTTCGGCCAGCCGAACCTCATCTTCCGACGTTACGTCATGTCCCGAGATGTAGGTTATGAAGCGCTTCCTTAGCTCTTCCACTCCACCGGAATTGTACAACTTGAATTCGGTCATGTAGGTCTGCAGCTCCTCCTTTGAGAGGGTGTATACCCAGCTTGTCTTGACCATCTTGTCTTTCTTGTTTCTATTTTAATTTTGGTGTTTTGTTTATGTTATCGGAGGGTCCCTGCTCGGGCGCCAATTGTAACGGAGTTTTCCAGCCGAGGTAAACTCAGCGTGACCAGAGTTCAGAGAAAAGGGGTCGTTACAATAAATTTATACTTTGTGGGACTTTTAGTTATATTCAGTCTTTATTGCTTAAATTGTACTATTTTCAAGGTGTGATGATGATCCTGAGCGATGCGTGGGCGTGAGCCTGCGACGGTCGTGATTTCTGAGCGATGCGTGGGCGTGACGCCTGACGATCGTAAATCCTGAGCGATGCGTGAGCGCTAGCCTGAGATGTGCGTGCAACCTGGATGATGCGTGAGCGCTAGCCTGCGATGAGCGTGCAACCTGGGTGATGCGTGGGCCTGAGACAATCGTGATCCCTGAGCGATACGTGAGCCTGAGACGATCGTAAATCCTGAGCGATGCGTGAGCGCGAGACGATCGTGGTTCCTGAGCGATGCGTGATCCTGACGATCGTAGATCTTGAGCGATGCGTGAGTGCTAGCCTGAGATGTGCGTGCAACCTGGATGATGCGTGAGCGCTAGCCTGCGATGAGCGTGCAACCTGGGTGATGCTTGGGCCTGAGTCAATCGTGATCCTTGAGCAATACGTGAGCCTGAGACGATCGTAAATCCTGAGCGATTCGTGAGCGCTGGCCTGAGATGTGCGTGCAACCTGGGTGATGCGTGAGCGCTAGCCTGCGATGAGCGTGCAATCTGGGTGATGCGTGCGACGGCGAGGAATGTGATGGATGCAATGGACGACGTTGGCAACGAAATGCTGCGCTGTACCAGCGTAAAACATGCGGGGGAGCCACACAGCGAAATTACGTTGTACGACGGCAGAGTTGATGAATACAATGGACCTGTTAGCAGCGATATGCTGCGCTGTACCAGCGTAAAACCTGCGGGGGAGCCACACAGCGAAATTACGTTGTACGACGGCAGAGTTGATGAATGCAATGGACGACGTCGGCAGCGAGAAGCTGCGCTGTACCAGCGTAAAACCTGCGGGGGAGCCACACAGCGTAATTACGTTGTATGACGGCAAGAATTGATGAATACAATGGACCTGTTAGCAGCGATATGCTGCGCTGTACCAGCGTAAAACCTGCCGGGGAGCCACACAGCGAAATTACGTTGTACGACGGCAGAGTTGATGAATGCAATGGACGACGTTGGCAGCGATTGCAAAGCAAATGTTGTATGCAGATTAAGTAAGCACTTACCGAGGCGTGATCCAGCCAGCGCAATGGCGAATAAAGAAAGCGACTAAGAGAGTGATCGCCTGCGTGTTCGCCCTTTTATACCATTTTGCGTTGCCAATTCTCAAGTCACGTGCTGCGATGTGATTGGCCGGTCCGGTGGCGTGATGCTAAAATTGTCTCTTATTTTATATGCATTTATTGGCTGCACTGCGTGGGTACAGGGTGCACCCGAATTTGGGAAAAAGTATGTGGCATGTTTTGTGTGAACAAAATTCGGCCACAAGAATTTTGTTCTTCACACCAGGTACCTAGCAACTCTTTGCTATTCCGGTACCACACCAGTGCGTTCCCTTTCAACAGTTCGGGTAGTGTACGGACAATGCGGTCGAGAGGTAGTTGGTAGCGTTCGGAAACTCTTCGACGCGTTCCAAAAATTCCAGGGGATTATATGTACCGCCGTCGTACCTCATATTCCATTTCCGTACCTTATCCATTATGTCCGCTTCTGACAATCGGTATGCGAATGGTTGCGAATTACGTGTATTTACCATTTATGAGGTACTTGCATCTACTCCTGGGTAGATTATTGACGATGCCTCGTAAATTCTGCTAGTCGGATTTGGTACACGCAAGGCCTCACTGGTTTCGCGTTTCTTTTGTAAAGTTCCTTTTCTGGTCTGGTTCAGCTCTTCGCCTGGTTTCATTCTTTTGACTTCGGTGCTCAACCTTTTGCGTAGCTCGTCGACGTTATGTTACTTCATTTCATTTCAATATTCTTTAAATGCTAGGCTATGAAATTCATTATCGCATACTTTTTCTTGGGGTTTGCCTAATATACAATTACTAAGCTTAAGTTGCTCAATAAGTTTATGGGTGTTTCTACTAGCTAGGGGAAAGGCTGTCAAATGTTTTGTAAATTATCTATAATTGTTAAAAAGTAAATATCTTTACTTGGGATATAAATGTCCATGTGTATAAGCTCGTTTGGCTTAAGTGCAGTTTAGCTTATTTCAAATTTTATTTTTTCTGGACTTCTATCATGTTTCGCTGTTTGGCATACAGTACAATTGTTAATGTATCTTCTAATTAATTCTATTAATTTTGGAAAATAATATTCATTAAATTCTCTATATTAACTTCACTTGCCCGTGGCACGGATGTAGGTCGTCGGTCGTCTGCGTGGAATCTTGCGATCAATTTTTAACCCACTTCCCAAACCCCGATTTTATTGAAACTCACTAAAACACAAATGTGTATTTCCGGAGACAACACTTTCTATTAAAATTTGAGGCTCCTCGGGCCACGGGGTGGGGGGGCTCCCATACAAATATTTTACAAAATTTTACTCGATTTTCTTCAAATTTTATACACATGTGTATCTCTGATGGACAACACTTTTTGTAAAAATTTTGGACACCCCGGGCCCCGGGTTCGTGGGTCCCATAAATTTTTTTAAAAAAAATTAACCCGATTTTCTTCAAATTTTACATACGTGTGTATATCCGATAGACAACACTTTTTGTAAAAATTTTGGAGACCCCGGGCCCGGGGCCGTGGGGCCCCACAATTTTTAAAAAAATATTAACTCGATTTTCTTCAAATTTTATATACGTATGTATCTCCGATGAAAAACACTTTTTGTAAAAATTTTGGAGACCCCGGGCCCCAGGGTCATTGGGCCCCAAACATTTTAAAAAAAAAATTAAACCGATTTTTTTTAAGTTTTATATATACGTGTGTATCTCCGATGGACAACATTTTTTGTTTTTGGAGTGAATGGGTCCTGAGGCCCGAAGGGAGCCCATATAATTTTTTTAAAAATTAGCTCGTTTTTCTTCCAATTTTAAACACATGTGTATCACTGATGGACAAAACTTTTTGAAAATTTGTTTGAGTGATAGGTCCCTGAGACCCGTGTGGTGTCGATGTAAATTTTTTTAAAATTAGCCCGATTTTCTTCAAATTTTAACCCATACCCATCTCCTATTAGAGAATTTACATGAAAAATTTAAATTTTTATGGGTTGTTTTTTTTTAGTTTCAAGATATGTTTCTTGTATTCCTCTGTGATTAAATTGTTCATGAATCCTTTGAATGAGATTCAACGCATCGTTTGTATTACTTTAATCTTTTAAAAGAGTAATGCATCTTAGTAATATTAGTTTACTTTGATTGCTGTAAAGCTCAACATATATTTCCTGAATTTTCCGTGATCGGGTAAAAATTCCCTTAATGCTTCAGTAAAATATTCGCCTACATCTTTTGATTTAATAGTGAGTCTTCTTATACCCTTATAAAGATATTTTATATTTTTACCTTCATCTTCTGACTCTATAACTTCTATTTGATGCTTAAAAATATTTGTAGGTAATTCTAAAATTCCTATGTGATCATTTCTTTCTTCTATTCCACTATGATTTGTGGCTAACGATGAATCTTCATTTCCATTTACTTCGATAATCTGCTACGCGATTGTCTTTTCCTTTTAAATATTCGATAACAAAATCATATTCATTTAAACTTATTTTCCATCTTTGGAGTTTTGAGTTTGGTTCTTTAAGGTTACTTAACCAAACTAAAGGTCTATGGTCAGTTTGTATTTTAAATTTGCGACCGTAAAGATATGGTCTGTAATATTTTGTTGACCAAACAATACTTAATAATTCTTTTTCAATAGTGCTATATCCGCGTTCATGTTCATTGAGTGTGCGAGATGCATAGCATAATAGGTGATTTGATTGTGAAAGGACGGATCCAATTGCATAATTTGATGTATCAGTTGTTAACACGAATTCCTTTGTGTAGTCAGGATATTTTAGATATGAGTTATTTTGGATATGAGATAGATATGAGTAATTTAAGTTCTTCAAAAGCTGTTATATATTCTGGGTCTTTAATGTTTATCTTTGTTCCTTTCTTGAGATATTTGGTCATAGGTACTGCTACCTTTGAATAATCTTTAATAAACTTTCTGTAATAACCTGTTAGACCTAGAAAAGATTTTATTTGTTTTGTTGTACAAGGAATGGGTATCTTTTCAATTGCTTGTTTTTTCTGGGTTTGGCTTTATTCCGTTTGTAGTAATTACGTGCCCTAAATATTCTGTTTCTTTGCTAAGAAATTTACATTTATCTATTTGTATTTTTAAGTTGCGTTGGTAAATTTTTTAAAATACTTTTTTAATTGAGAAAATATGTTCCTCTAATATGAGAATGTCATCTAAATAGACAACACATATTGGTAAAATATTGAGCTCTTCCCAATTTACTAAAAATGTCTTCAATGTTTGGAATAGGAAAATTGTCTTCCACAGTTACTTCGTTAAGTTTTCTATAATCTATAACAATTCGCCATTTCTTAAGTCCTGAATTGTATATCTTTTTGGGAACGACCCAGATAGGAGCATTGTATGAACTGTTATTTGTTTATCGACTTCTTTTATATGTACTTTGTAACGAGGTTTTTCCCAGCCGGGGTAAAACTCAGTGTGACCAGGGTTCCTTCTTCTACTAGGGTCGTTACAATAAAAAGAATTTGTTTGTTTAGGGAATGGAATTCAATTGTTTTTATTATTACTTCCTTTTCTTCGCTTAATCCGTAAACTTAAAACTATTATTGGCTTAAAACTATGTATAAGATTAAATTGTGTTTGTTAGGCAAGGATTTCACTCTTGCACTTTCAAGCGTGAGGATAATTGTACTAGCGTGAAGGCAATGATTTCACTCTTGCACTTTCAAGCGTGAGGATAATTGTACTAGCGTGAAGGCAAGGATTTCACTCTTGCACTTTCAAGCGTGAGGATAATTGTACTAGCGTGAAGGCAAGGATTTCACTCTTGCACTTTCAAGCGTGAGGATAGTTGTACTAGCGTGAAGGCATGGATTTCACTCTTGCACTTTCAAGCGTGAGGATAATTGTACTAGCGTAAAGCGTGGATGTGAAGGCAAGGATTTCACTCTTGCACTTTCAAGCGTGAGGATCGTTGTACTAGCGTAAAGCTTGGGTGTGAAGGCAAGGATTTCACCTTTGCACTTTCAAGCGTGAGGATCGTTGTACTAGCATAAAGCGTGGACGTGAAGGCAAGGATTTCACTCTTGCACTTTCAAGCGTGAGGATAGTTGTAAAACGTGAAGGCAAGGATTTCACTCTTGCACTTTCAAGCGTGAGGATAGTTTTACTAGTGTGAAGGCATGGATTTCACTCTTGCACTTTCAAGCGTGATAATCGTAGTACTAGCGTAAAGCGTGGACGTGAAGGCAAGGATTTCGCTCTTGCGCTTTCGATCGTGAGGATAATTGTACTAGCGTGAAACGTGGCTGTGAAGGCAAGGATTTCGCTCTTGCGCTTTCGATCGTGAGGATAATGGTACTAGCGTAAAGCGTGGATGTAAAGGCAAGGATTTCGATCTTGTACTCACGATCGTGAGGATAATGGTACTAGCGTAAAGCGTGGACGTGAAGGCAAGGATTTCACTCTTGCACTTTCAAGCGTGAGGATAGTTGTACTAGCGTAAAGCGTGGATGTAAAGGCAAGGATTTCGCTCTTGCACTCTCGATCGTACACTTGTTGCCGGGAGAAGGGATCATTAGGAAAGAAGGCCGATTGTTGGGACTGCTGGCCTTGTATACTCTTCCGTCGAGTGAAGGAGTCCCGTTAATGCTACGATCGAAGAGTCCGTTAAATCGTACGATCGGTCGATGGTATATTGTTGTTGCTTCCTTTGTTTTGGCATTGTTGTTGTTGTTTGTTGTTGGCCGGTTAGCATTGCTGCACTTGATGGCTTGTTGTTGGCCGGTTAGCATTGCTGCGCTTGATGGCTTGTTGTTCCCAGCTTGGGTGTGAAGGCAAGGATTTCACTCTTGCACTTTCAAGCGTGAGGATCGTTGTACTAGCGTAAAGCGTGGACGTGAAGGCAAGGATTTCACTCTTGCACTTTCAAGCGTGAGGATAGTTGTACTAGCGTGAAGGCAAGGATTTCACTCTTGCACTTTCAAGCGTGAGGATAGTTGTACTAGCGTGAAGGCATGGATTTCACTCTTGCACTTTCAAGCGTGAGGATAATTGTACTAGCGTAAAGCGTGGATGTGAAGGCAAGGATTTCACTCTTGCACTTTCAAGCGTGAGGATCGTTGTACTAGCGTAAAGCGTGGACGTGAAGGCAAGGATTTCGCTCTTGCGCTTTCGATCGTGAGGATAATTGTACTAGCGTGAAGCGTGGCTGTGAAGGCAAGGATTTCACTCTTGCGCTTTCGATCGTGAGGATAATGGTACTAGCGTAAAGCGTGGATGTAAAGGCAAGGATTTCGATCTTGCACTCACGATCGTGAGGATAATGGTACTAGCGTAAAGCGTGGACGTGAAGGCAAGGATTTCACTCTTGCACTTTCAAGCGTGAGGATAGTTGTACTAGCGTAAAGCGTGGATGTAAAGGCAAGGATTTCGCTCTTGCACTCTCGATCGTACACTTGTTGCCGGGAGGAGGGATCACTAGGAAAGAAGGCCGATTGTTGGGACTGCTGGCCTTTTATACTCTTCCGTCGAGTGAAGGAGTCCCGTTAATGCTACGATCGAAGAGTCCGTTAAATCGTACGATCGGTCGATGGTATATTGTTGTTGCTTCCTTTGTTTTGGCATTGTTGTTGTTGTTTGTTTTTGGCCGGTTAGCATTGCTGCGCTTGATGGCTTGTTGTTGGCCGGTTAGCATTGCTGCGTTGTTGTTGTCATCGATCGGATCTTCCGAGTCTGCATTGCCTGTTTGTTGTTATTGTACCTCTCTGCTTGTCTAGTAATGCTGCGAACTGTGGAATGTATGCGGCCATGTATGCATATTATTTGTTGTTGTTTTCCTTCCTAAGTCTGCCCCGTTTTGAAGTGCATGCTTATTGTTGTTGTTTTCTTGAATCGACATCGATCGGGTCTTCCGAGTCTGTGCTGTTTGCTTGTTGTTGTTGTATCTCTCTACTTGTCTGATAATGCTGCATACTGTGAACTGTACGCGGCCATGTATTGCATATTGTTTGTTGTTGTTTCTTGAATCGACATCGATCGGATATTCTATGTCTGTGGTAACTCGTACTGCCTGTGTGTTGTTGTTGCTTCCGAGTGTATTGCGGGTGCGGTAACTCCTTAGGCATCGATTTGGGTATTCCCAGTCTTTGTGGTCTCGTATTGTATGCATGTTGTTGTTGTTTTGCTCAGCCGCTTGATGATGGTGCGTACTAGCTATGTGTGGTGAGTTTACGAGAAAAGAGAGAAAAAAGGGAAACAATAGAAAACTGGAGTTTCCTAAACCATAAGACTAGAGTATTCTTTTGGTGAGTGTTTTACAATTCACTCAAGGAGAGTGGGCAGCATGTTGCAATCCACTTAAGGAGAGTGGGCAACATGTTAAACAAAATACTATGGTGTCTATTTGTAATGGGTATACAAGTTTCCCTTTTGTTCAAATAAAAATGTATACAAGAATAGTGTGGGAGAAATTGTGTGGGACAATTTTTCCCTCACACCTCCCCCTCACTTCGGCGGATGCTGACTTTCCCTTTCCAAGTAACTGGTACTCCAAACCGAGTTTTCCCTGTATTCGCCGCATCGTTCCAGTTGCCACCCTTTCCTTTGCTTCCTTTATTTTGGCCTGGAGTTCTTGGGGCAAGATTTCAGCCGTGGTCCCACCTTCATGCACCGTGTCGCTGCCTGTGATTGGCAGGACGTCGTTATGCTGCCTGGACGCCTCTGGGTTTGGGGGGTCACGTTCATCCGATACGAGCTTGGTGGGGTTCTTCCTCTTTTTCTCTTGTTGTCGGTTTCGCTGCTGCTGCTGCTGCTGCTTTCGCTGCTGCTCCTGCTGTTGCTACTACTACAGCTGCTACTGCTGCTGCTACTGCTGCTGCTACTGCTGCTGCTACTTTTATCTTGTCTGCTACGGCTCCGGTAGCGATGGCGAGTGCGGCGCGGAGTTTTCTGCCTACTGCGATTGTTCCTCTCTCGGGTGTTTCGTCCTAGGTCGTCGTCGTCTAGTTTGAGGTCTGGGAGTTTTATCGTTCGTTCGGCATTCCTCTGGATAAAAGCTGCGAGCATCCTTCGTTTCTTGTGGGCGCTGTCCACCGACATCTTCTGTCCTGGCGATTCGGGTCCTGATAATCTCCACGCGAGGACCTTTTCGGCGGCCTCCAGAAGGAATGCGCCGCAATTCACCCCGTTTTGTTGCCGGCCTGGATAGCAACTTTCGAACTCGGCCCAGGTCCACGGATGCCCCTTCGCTAGGTGCTGCTGTATGACATACCAGCGGATGATTTGGATGGTTTCCGTCCTCGGTGTTTTGACCCACGAGTCATACACGTCGATGGTGGCGCGGAGTGGTCTGCCCGGGTTGATAACCACCACGAGGTACCAATGGTTGCCATCACAGATGGGCACTAAGACCAGGTCCTTTTTGATGAGGTCCTTACGCCGGTCCCACCTACTCACCAGTGCGTGTCGCCTGATGACCGTCCTCTCAGGGTCCTCTTGCTGGTCTGGTCGGTACTGCTGCATGCGCGAAAAGAGGAACGTGCTACAGACCATGATCTTGTCTCGGTATTCTCCCTCCATCCTTCCTCCTAGCCACCTTAGTCCGACTTCTACCAGGACGTCGTTTAGATGGACTCCCTTCTTCAGCCGGCAGTAGTCGGCCATTCGTACGTCGACGCCGCCTGGCCCTGGGGAATAACTCCCGATCACTTGGCCCAGATCGATTTCTTCGGATGCGGGTGCAATACCTGTGCCCTTTATGATGATACGTTGTACGGCTTCGTTGTCTCCCTTCAGTATCCTCTGGTTGTTCATCATGTTTGCTTTCTTCTGAATATTTTTGTTTACTATTCGGGTTTGATGTCTGAATGGACTCCGTAATCACTTTAGACTAATTTTTACTTGCTGAGTGCACTTGAAACGAAAACAAGTTGCGGGACCTGTGTTCCGTTGTTTTCTCCTCTGGCGCAGTTTACTTCGTTGTTATTCCAGTGTGTTTTGGACGGTTACATCATTTGGGTGTCGTGGTGTTGATTTCGATGTTTTCGAGTTGTTGTCACAGCTTTTACAGTAGTCCCAGATGAGGTCGTCATATGCCGTTTGCTACTATAATGTATTTCTATTGATTCCTGAGGGCATTGCACGTGAGGTGGCATTGTTGTTGCGATGCGGTTTGTCTTGTCTGGCTCGGGTGGGGGGTTTCCGTGAAAGTCTTTCAGTTCACTGACATGGACTGTGCGCTCCTTACTTTGTCCATGTTTCCTCAGCCTTACGATGACTGGCGAGATGAAGTCCATCACGGAGTATGGTCCATCGTATCGCGGCGCTAGTTTACTGGCGAACCCTTCTACTGCTTTCGATAAGTGGTGCTGTTTGACCAGTACTAACTTCCCGATTTCTGGCTTCCAAGGGCGTCGCCTGAGATTGTAGTGGCGGGCTTGGTCCTTTGCGGCTCATTCCAGGTTCTGTCGCACGATCTCGAAGATTTCTCTCATTCGGGTCTCTCGGTCCTCTGGGTCTTTGCCTAGCGTACCTGTCCCCGGAGTGGTCTCGTCATATAGTGTGTGTGGGAGGCGTGGTTCTCGGCCTTGTGTCAGAAAGGCTGGACTGTACCCTGTTGAGTCCTGAACGCTCGAGTTTATCGCCAGTATGACTTCGGGCAGCCTTTCGTCCCAAGTGCGTTGTTGTGACCCTGATA
Organism: Nephrocerus scutellatus; assembly: GCA_947095585.1. Lineage (NCBI taxonomy): Eukaryota > Metazoa > Arthropoda > Insecta > Diptera > Pipunculidae > Nephrocerus > Nephrocerus scutellatus. The sequence continues at coordinate 57,053,986 of OX352765.1, forward strand.
ATTGTGCAATTATCGTTTTGATGGTGTTGGCTCTTTCCGTAGGGTTTTCCTGGGGGGTGTACGGTGCTGTAAACTGTTGGCGTATGCCCATGGTCTCCAAAAATCGATGAAACGCTCTGCTGCTGAATTGTGCCCCGTTGTCCGTTATCAGGATTTTGGGCACGCCGTATCGGGCCAGTATACGTTAGCGAAACGCCCGTTGAACTCCTTCCGTCGTTGCCCTCCTCATTGAGATCAGTTCAACCCACTTCGAAAACCGATCAAAGAAGACTAGTAGCATGGTATTTCCGTGTTTCGATCTGGGGAGTGGCCCAATGAAGTCGCTGCACAACGTGGCCCATGGTTCGTCGGCCACCTGGGTTAGCATCTTCCCTGCTGCTTGCTGTTGACTGGGTTTGTAGACCTGGCAGCTTTCGCATCTCTTCGCGTGCTGTCGGAGGTCGCGGAACATACCCGGCCAATAGTAACGACCACATATTCTCGCCGTGGTCTTCCGGATTCCTATGTGCTGCTGCTGACGCGCTGTCGTTGTTCTCTTGTAATACTCGACTTCGCAGGGTACTCGGCACACACAGCTTCCACGGTGCGTTGTCCTCGTCTCCGGCTCGATGCCCTATGTGTCGATACAGTTGTTGACCTTCGATCACGTAGTCGGGGAATTTGGCGGGATCCTCTGCGACCTGGTGGATTTTCTTCTGCAGCCAGTGGCACTTCTGTTGCCCGGTGTGTTCTTCGGAGGTCGTCATCAGCGTTTCTTGAGGTTGTCTTGATAGCGCGTCTGCGACGACGTTGAGTTTACCCCGCCTATATTGTATGTCATATGTGTATTGTTATAGCTCCAGTGCCCACCGTGCGATCCGACCGGAGGGGCAGGATATGGAGTTGAGCCATTTGAGGGAGAGGTGGTCTGTTACTACCGTGAACCTATACCCTTCGATATACGCCCGCATTTTCCGTATTCCCCATATAATAGCCAGACATTCCTTCTCGGTCGGCGAGTAATTCCTCTCTGCAGGGTTTAGATGCCGGCTGGCGTAAGCTATGACCCGTTCACTGTCGTCGATCTCCTGGGTGAGGACTACCCCCAAGCCATAATCGCTGGCATCTGTCTGAAGTGTGAATTTCTTAGAGAAATCGGGGCATGCCAGGATTGGGGCCTCGGTAAGTTTCAGTTTTTCGAATGCTTCCTGTTGCTCCTCTTCCCACTTCCAGTGCTTCCCTTTCTTGAGTAAGTTGGTCATCGGTCGTACGCTCGGCAAAATCTGGGACAAACCGTCGGTACCATAAAGCGATGCCCAGATACCGGCGCACTTCTCGTACATTCCTCAGTGGTTGGAGTTCTTTGATCGCCGCCACTTTGTCAGGGTCAGTGTGTATGCCTTTGTTACTGACCACGTGTCCCAGGTATCGTATTTCTGTTTTGCAGAATTCACTCTTTTCCGGGTTAATTTTTAAGTTAGCCATTAGCAATCGCTTGAACACCTTGCGCAGATTTTCCATGTGTTCGTCAAACGTCCTCCCGATGACAACTATGTCATCCAGGTATGCAAACGCATGGGGCTCCATCTCTGGTCCGATGACTCGATCGAGCGCTCGCTGGAAGGTTGCGGGGGTCGAGTGTAGTCCAAACGGCATAACGCGCCATTGGAACAGTCCAGGCGATTTGCCAATATCCATTTCTCAGGTTCAGGCTACTGATGAATTTTGCGCCGCGAAGCTTTTCTAGGATGTGTTGGATTCGTGGTAAGGGGTATGCGTCGGGCACCGATCGTGCGTTCAGTTCTCGATAGTCAATACAGAGTCTCCATTTGCCCGTCTTCTTTCGCACGAGAACTATGGGTGCACTGTGGGGGCTATGCGAAGGTTCGATGCATCCCTTTTTCAACAACTCGTCGATTTCTGTATTTATTATCTCCTGCATGGCTGGATTACGGGGGAAGTAGCGCTGTTTTATTGGGCGTTCATCGTGCATGACGATTCTGTGTTCCGTGATGTTGGAGACGGCGGGTAGTCGGTCGAATTTCTGGAATTCTTGTTGCAGAAAAATTGAAAGTTCTTCCTGGTCTGCCCCTAGGATTTCCTGCGTGATGGTGCATTGTCGGATGTGTTCCGCGGGCGTTGTTCTGTGTTGTAATTTTATGGTCTGGCCGCCGCAGCTTAGACGGGCCCTCACCCGTGACAAAAAGTCCAAACCTAATATTACTTCGTCCGTTGCATCTGGGAGAATCAAGAATGGAAACTGTATCTCCCTATTACCTATCTTGACATCTAGTTGTAGGGCCTCTCGGATCAGCTTGGGTGTTCCTTCGGCCATCCGCACGGTCACGTCCATGGGTAGTCCCTTCGTTGTTCCCCTTTTGCCTTCCGCAAAACGTTCACTCACAAAACTCCTAGTAGCCCCTGTGTCGATCGTAGCTCTTACCGATGTTCCTCCTAGGGTGATGGCGGCGAATATCCGGTTGGAATCGTACGCGAGGAAGTTTACTGAGTCCGGGGTGTCGGTCTCGGGGTCTCCGCCATGCCACGGTTTCGGCGGTCCCCTTGCTCGTTTCCCGATCGTTCGACGCGTTTCCGGCAGCACTCAACGGTCCGGACGTTTCGCAGGCCGCAGTTCCAACAGAAGATGGTTTGGGGGTTACGACAGTCCCGCCTCATGTGTCCGTCCTGGCCACATCGCAGGCAAGCTGTCCTTACATTTATTCGTGTCTCCAAATTTTGTGCTACCATGAAACTCCTTTCGGGTTGCCTGGGTCGAGGCGAGGGTTTGATAGGCTCCGCTGCTCCAGCGATGCCTTCAAAGTCTTCTGCCAGGCCGATGAGTTCGTGGAGGTCTCTAAAATCCTTCCTCCGGATATAGTATTGGTACTCTTGGCAACAGTTCCGGAAGATCCTTTCGACCTGTTGTGTAGTGGTGTAGTTCGCGTGCCTCATGAGATTTTGCATGACGATGACGAAATCCTTGAAGCTCTCCTTTGGCTTTTGCTGGCGTTGACGGATTTCGTCTTCCAGATGTTCCCAGTACCTTGAAGCGGGAAGAACTGTAGGAAGTCTGTCGTGAAGGCGTTCCAGGTTTCCCATTTTCGGTTGTTGTTGCGGAACCATAATAACGCACGGTCACGGAGTAGTTCCGGCACGGCAGGAGGTCCCTGTTTAAATAGTAGGCATCCGCCAGTTCTTCCAGCCTTTCGATGAACAGAAGAGGCTCCTTACCCCCATCGTATCTCACTGACCACTTCCTCACATGGTCCATTATCTGAGCGTACGATGTAACTGTCGCGTCCGTCCTGCTTCGCGTAGGAACCAGTTCCGGTGGTGTCGGAGATGTTGCCCTGAAGGTTGTCTTTAGTTCGTCTCGTGCCGTAGCTTCAGACGGGTTTAGAGTTATCAGGGGCACTAGTGACGGGCCGCGTCTATGCTTCTCTTCGAGCTCACTTAGGCGTACCTCGTCCTCCGACGTAACGTCTCGTCCCGAAACATAGCTGGAAAACCTTTTCCTTAACTCTTCCACTGCGCCATTGCTGTCGATTCGGAACTCGCTCATGAAGCCCTTCAGCTCCTCTTTTGACAGTGTATAAATCCAACTGGTCTTAACTATCGTGGTTATCTAATTGTGGTTTTCCTTTATTGGTATAATTTCTTTCCTCTATCAAATTCCAGGTTCCCTGCTCGGGCGCCAATTGTAACGAGGTTTTTCCCAGCCGGGGTAAAACTCAGTGTGACCAGGGTTCCTTCTACTACTAGGGTCGTTACAATAAAAAGAATTTGTTTGTTTAGGGAATGGAATTCAAATGTTTTTATTATTACTTCCTTTTCTTCGCTTAATCCGTAAACTTAAAACTATTATTGGCTTAAAACTATGTATAAGATTAAATTGTGTTTTTTAGGCAAGGATTTCACTCTTGCACTCTCGATCGTGAGGATAGTTGTACTAGCGTAAAGCGTGGATGTGAAGGCAAGGATTTCACTCTTGCACTCTCGATCGTGAGGATAGTTGTACTAGCGTAAAGAGTGGATGTGAAGGCAGGGATTTCACTCTTGCACTTTCAAGCGTGAGGATAGTTGTACTAGCGTGAAGGCAAGGATTTCACTCTTGCACTTTCAAGCGTGAGGATAATTGTACTAGCGTAAAGCGTGGATGTGAAGGCAAGGATTTCACTCTTGCACTTTCAAGCGTGAGGATCGTTGTACTAGCGTAAAGCGTGGACGTGAAGGCAAGGATTTCGCTCTTGCGCTTTCGATCGTGAGGATAATTGTACTAGCGTGAAGCGTGGCTGTGAAGGCAAGGATTTCACTCTTGCGCTTTCGATCGTGAGGATAATGGTACTAGCGTAAAGCGTGGATGTAAAGGCAAGGATTTCGATCTTGCACTCACAATCGTGAGGATAATGGTACTAGCGTAAAGCGTGGACGTGAAGGCAAGGATTTCACTCTTGCACTTTCAAGCGTGAGGATAGTTGTACTAGCGTAAAGCGTGGATGTAAAGGTAAGGATTTCGCTCTTGCACCCTCGATCGTACACTTGTTGCCGGGAGGAGGGATCACTAGGAAAGAAGGCCGATTGTTGGTACTGCTGGCCTTTTATACTCTTCCGTCGAGTGAAGGAGTCCCGTTAATGCTACGATCGAAGAGTCCGTTAAATAGTACGATCGGTCGATGGTGTATTGTTGTTGCTTCTTTTGTTTTGGCATTGTTGTTGTTGTTTGTTGTTGGCCGGTTAGCATTGCTGCGCTTGAAGGCTTGTTGTTCCCAGGTCCCGTTGATGCAACGATAGGGAAATCCGTTAAATCATACGATCGACCAGTGGTGTAGCGTGTTTGTTGCCTCCGTCGACCCTATGTTGTTTGTTGGTTTTCCTGGTCACCATGCATTGCGTGCTGTTTGTTGTTGTTCTATTTGTGATTCGGTGCCGTCTTATACTACATGCTCGTTGTTGTTGTCATCGATCGGATCTTCCGAGTCTGAGTCGAGGTTTCATCCAAAACGTATTTGTATTAGTAATCAACTAAAGAGCAAAATCCATATAAAATTTTTCTGTTTCCCACTACCACATCTTACGTCTCTCGCTCTTTGCGACTACTTATTTTTTGTACACTGTATTCACATTCCAAAATACAGACACGTTTTGGATTGGTTTACAGCATTAGTGTGCATTGAGTTGGGCTTTCTATAGAGAAGGTTTTGATTGTATGCATGTTTTAGTTTTGATTTTATGTGTTACTTCCTTTACGTTAGTTAAAATGTCTCCTTCTCTATAGAATAATTGTTTATTATTTTTTAATATTTAATTCAGGGCTATCTTTTCTTCTCTGTTCATATAAGGTTTAGTTAATTTGTCAGTTAAATCTTGTAAAGCTAAATCAATACCACATAAATTAATTTGTGTATTTGATAATTCTTGAATGTACCTATCTAAAGGGTATTCCTTGGGTTTTGTGAGCAATGGGATAATAGTATTTTTAATCTTCAATGTATGAGTATAATATGATATTTCGGCTTCTAATGGTATAAGGATATTATTTCCTAAAATTCCGCCAAATGAACTGTTGGTAATTGGAGTAATTAAAAATTCCATGGTTGATTCTTTTTTATTAAATTCGATTGGTAATGGTAAAATTATTTTAGTATTTACTTTTTTTTCATTATATATTGCTTTAATTGTAATTGGTTTGTCTAATTTACTTTCAAATGTCTTGGAAATATATTTTCTTTTAAAATAGATGTAGCTGCTCCTGTGTCTACTAAAAATCTAAGTTTTTTATTAAGAATATGAACATGCAGAATATGCAGGGTATGGTCTGTTGAGGCAGGTGTTTGAAAATTTGCTGTATTTTCGGTAAGTTGATCTACTTACATTGGTTCTGGATAATTTTTTTTATTTTGTGTAGCAAATGGGTTACGATTATTATAAGAAAAATTTCCACTTCCTATAATTTTGTTCATTTTGGTTCTATAGTTTTGATTATTGTTTCTATAAAAGTTCTGACCTTTGTTATTGAAATTCCTATTGTTATTTGAATTTCTTGATTCGTTTTTATAAAATCTATTATTTCATTGAATTGTAAAGGGTGTTTTTTTGGGAGGTTTGTTTTTCCGATAGATGTCGTTTTATTTTATGACAGTTGTTTTGACAGCTCAAAGTGGCATTTCTACTCAGTATTGTTTGGCAAATCATTATGAAAAAAAAAAAAAAAAAAATGACATTTGTGAAAAATAGTCGTGGTAGCCATATGCCAGAAATTGTGTTTAAATGTTAAATGCCAAAAAATTATCTACCAAATAAAAAAAAATTTTGGTCATTTCATAATTTTATATGTGTTTTATTCAAAAAAAAAATCGGCAACCTCTTAAAAAAACACGTTAGGGGGTTTTTTTGGGAGGTTTGTTTTTCCGATAGATGTCGTTTTATTTTATGACAGTTGTTTTGACAGCTCAAAGTGGCATTTCTACTCAGTATTGTTTGGCAAATCATTATGAAAAAAAAAAAAAAAAAAAAAAAAAAAAAAAAAAATGACATTTGTGAAAAATAGTCGTGGTAGCCATATGCCAGAAATTGTGTTTAAATGTTAAATGCCAAAAAATTATCTACCAAATAAAAAAAAATTTTGGTCATTTCATAATTTTATATGTGTTTTATTCAAAAAAAAAAATCGGCAACCTCTTAAAAAAACACCCGTTAGATATTATTATAGTTATTATATCTTTTATAATATTTGTCATTAAAGATATTATTGTTATTTCTAAAACTTCGAAAATTTCTATTATTATTATTATTGTTATTCTCTTCCTTTGTCCAATGACAAGATTCTAATTTATAAAAGGCTTCACTTAAAGTTTTTATGCTAGGATTAATTATAATCGATTTAGCTAGTAATGATGCTTCATTATTGCTAGAATTATATTCTATTGGTTTGTCTTCCGATAGATAATATTTATTATTAAATCTACAAAGAATGTCTGAATATGAATTATAAAGCTGAGTTATATTCTTAGTATAAACTCTATCTGCTTGTTCTTTTAATTTTAAAAAGGATTCTTTCTCTCCGAAATTTTTAACTAATATATTTTTTACTTCTTGCCAGCTATTTAGGTCACCACCCCGTAATATTACTTCTAATGCATAATCTGTGATTTTAGATTTTATTTCACTAACTATAAATTCTTTTGCGGGTTCATTGTGTAAACTGACTGTACTCATTATAAAGTCTGCCTTTTTTATAAATATAATTAAGTTACAGGTTTTACCATTGAAGTTTGGTAAGTTCTTCACTAATTTTAAGAGATCAGTATTTATTTTTTATATTTGTTGGTTTCTCGAGATTTTATTCAATTTGTTTTTCTTTTAGTTGTTGGATCGCTGCTGTCTCTGTTGAATGTGTAGACTCTATAGCTGAAGTATCACTTTCCTTTTTGTCAAATTTTAATGCAGCTGGTATGTTGTATGGTATAAATGGTTTTTTGAACACGTTGGGGCTTTCGACATGGATATTTTCTGCCACGTAAAGTTGTTCTTCCTTCTTTATTTTTATTAAAGTTACAGTTTTATTTAATTTTATTTCGTCGAAGTTGTTGTCTTCTTAACTTTTGTTGAATTAATTTGAAATGTTCTTGAAAATCAGCTTTTGCTTCGTCGTCTATCCAACTTTGTGAGTTTTGTTCTACGTGTGGTTCTTGTTGTTTTATTTCATGAGTATACTTTATTACTGATAAATTGTTCTGCTGTTGCTGTCACCAACAACGCTTACACAGACGACTGTTTTTAACAGTGTTGCCAATATGAATGTATAAAAACCAACACGCCTCCTTACATTTATATTGACACAAATTTACATCTTCAGAGTTTAATTTAAATGTTAGAACCTAACAATTATATAAATCAACTTATACTAATCTTACTTCTACACATCTTTATTATTTTATATTTAACATTTCTCTAAATTTTATGAATTTAACATTACCCAATGCTTTAGTTAATATGTCCGCGACATTATTTTCGGACTCTATTTTAATAACTTCAATTTTATCTTGTATTAACATTTTCATGTATAAAATGGTAGTGTATTTCAATGTGTTTCGAGTTTTTTGTAAAATTTCCATATTAAGATATTGCCACTGCGCCTGAGTTGTCTTCATATATTTTAACTGGTTTACAAACTTTAGTAAAGACATCATTAATTAAGCATATTAAAAAGTTAATTTCTGTTACTGCTTCTGACACTGCAATATATTCTGCAAATGTGGACGATTTACTTATACAGTTCTGTTTTTTTGATTTCAAAAAGATAACATTTCCGAACACTCTAATTAGAAATCCAGTGGTGGATTTCCTATCAATTATATCTCCTGCCCAATCAGCATCAAAAAAGCAATCCATTACGTCAGTATTATCATTTTTATAATATTTTAAATTTATCTTTTTTGTCAAAAATAAATATTTCAGCACTCGCAGTGCATATCCAAAATGTGTTTCATTATAGCAATTTTGAAAACGACTTAGATAATTTACACAAAATGATATATCTGGTCTAGTACCAGAGCTGATATATAAAAGTGCACCTATTAAATTTCTATACTTTATATCCTCGTTCAGTTCAGATTTTTCCAATTTCAAGTTTATTTCCATAGGTGTTTTGAACAATTTTGCATTTTCAATATTGTAACGTTTTGCTAATGACTCAACATAATGTTCCTGGCTTAAAGTTAAAATGTTTTCTCTTGTTCATAGCTATATTCAATATCTATACCAATGTAATTTTTAACTTTGCCTAAATCTTTCATTTTAAATTTAACAGATAATTTAAATTTAATGTCATCAATAATATATTTTTTTCTACAGCAAATCAAAATGTCATCTAGAAATAATAGAATATAAACAATCAAGTCAGTCTCCCTTTTAAAATATAAACAATAATCATATTTGCATCTTTGAAAATTTAAAGTTGTCAGAAATCCGTTAAAACATTCGTACCAGGTACGTGGATTTTCTTTAAGGCCATATAATGACTTTTCTAACTTATAAACCTTTTCAGTACATTTTTCGTAGCCCATTGGCTGTTGTACATAAACTTCAGATAGAACTTTGCCATTTAAGAAGGCTGTCTCCACATCCATCTGATGGATTTCCAAAGAATTTTGGCAACAATAAGACAGTAAAAGCTTTAATGTTGGCATTTTAGCTACCGGGGAATAAGTGTCATCCACACAATCAGTTTGTTGGAATCCCCTAACCACTAACCTGGCTTTATATTCATCTGCACTCTTTCTTTTGTAGACCCATTTCACATCAATAACCTTTTTGTCCTTCTGTGGCTTGTTAACGGGTGTCCATGTTTTATTTTTCACTAAACTGTCCATCTCACGATCCATGGCTGTTTTCCACTTATTTGAATCCTAACAGTTTATCGCCTCCTGATAATTTACGGGAGTAATAGCATCACAGTAGTTTACACTTATGCAATAATAGCCGAATTCTTCGTCGAATCGGAGTGGTGCCTTAACTTGTCTTCTTAATCTCTTTTCTCTCATAGTTTCATCCTCTTATACCTCAGAATCACTATTTCCGTTATATGTCTCGTTCTCTTCTTGTTGTTTGGTAGTCCTAAGATTTGTTGTAAATACATTTTCTTTTTCTTCCTCTTTTGTTGTGCCCAAACCCTTTACTGGCTCTTTTTCTTCTTCATCTTTCTCGTCTTTAAATCCACATAATGTTACATCTTCTTCTATTACATCACGATGTCTAGCCACTATTACTCTGTTGTTTATCAATACTCTATATCCAGTGTCAGTATATCCAAGTAGGATGCCGGTTTCTGCCTTCTTGTCCCATTTAGATTTTCTTCTCGCTTCTGGAATTCGTACAAACACTTTACTACCATACATTTTCAGATTCTTAACTGAGGGCTTCCTGTCGAAAATTATTTCATATGGAGTTTTTCTTTCAATGGTATTGGTTCTATTTTTAAGATATGCAGCTGCTTTAATTATTTCTGGCCAGTATTTTCTTTCAACCTTTGCTTCTGATAAAAGACATCTCCCCATATCCATTAATGATCGGTTGTACCTCTCAGTGGTTCCATTTAGTTCATGCACATATGCCGGACAAGGTTTTATTATAATTCCTTTTTCTTTTGCAAATTCAAAAACTCTCGTATTCATATTATTTTTACTCATATTTGCAACCAACGTTTCTCCATTTATGTAACTTGTCATCTTATATAGTCTTTCATCTTTAATTGCAACAGCTATAATTTCTCCATATGGGTTATATATTCTTGTCAATCTTCCCCTTGACACCACTGAATTTCTGTCTGTGATTTTTGAATAGCTTAGTAAATTTGCCTTCATCTCCTTTACGTAAAATACATTTCGTCGTCTGAGAATTGTTTTGTTGTATACGCCAAAATGCACTTTTTGGAGTGGATATGCAGTACTATGTTTTCAAAGGAGCTCTTTCCATTTCTGCACCCAGATGTAACCTATAATTTACCGTTACTGAGAGAATTAGTATCATTTTGTCGTAAGCGACTGATTTTGGCATGTACGACAAAATTTCTATATAATTTTGCATTTTTTTTTGTTTAGTTTTGTTTTGTCGTATGTCTATAGGCATAATAGATACGATACAAAATTCCAAAAGAAATTTTAGAATTGTTTTGTCGTAAGTGTATAAACCTCAGAAGAAGAATGGAACTGATCCTATGAACATACAACACAAACATAAAAAAGTAAGTGCGGCTTGGTTTGTTGTATGTGCATACAGATTTTAACGGAGGAAGGAGAACGTATAAGTAGACGAGGATCACCGTTAAAAATTTAGTCGTCTGTTAAATCTCGTTCAGTGAGGTCGTATGCGTTGTATACAACAATGGGATCTCCGGACAGAAATATTTCGCAAGATATACTTTCGTTAGTAGTATAGTAGAAAAATAGTTTATTTTATTCATTAAGTGTAGTATGAGATATGTAATTTGAGTAAACAATAGGCGTGTTTTTTATGTCGGTGTACTCAAAGAGATCCCCTGAAAATTATCGGATTTATCAATTTCTCCGACATAAAAAAAACGCCCAATATTACATATTATAATGTCATATTGATTTAACTTATTTTGTTATTAGACTTATTAATGAAATAGTTCCTAGCGATGTTGAATTTAAGGAAAACATTGACGGACCTCATTCCATTTTATCTGAAAAGGATTTTGGTATTTACGAACCTCAATTAAAGAATAAACGGAAAATTTATATTGTTTTAGTTAGATAGCGACGACACTTTAAAGGACTCTGATTTTATTCCATAATCAGAATCAAATTTACGCGAAGCCTTATTAGAACTTCCTTTGTCTGAAAACTTAAGAAAAATACCTTCCGAATACTACACATCATCTGGTTAAACAAATTTGAACTGTTCATTGTAGTAATACTTTTGTTTTTATAAAGAGAGTGACGCATCCCCGAAAGGTGCGAGAAAAATATCGAGGAAACCAGAACTCTGGAAAAGTAACATAAGGAAGAGACTCAGAGAATCAGGACTGGAGTATTCTATATAGGAAAATCCATGGCAGCCAGAAAAATGAAGGAACCATTTAGGCCCACTTGTTTCTTTTTCTTGCACAAAGAATTTCGTCACCGAAGACAGACTTAGAATTCATAACTCATTTTGGAATTTATCCGATGCTGAGAAACCCTATTTTTATGGCAAGTTTGTTCAGAAAACCCCAATCCAAAGAAGAAGAAGAATTGAATCAACGGTTAAGAAACCATTCTTTTAAGTTCTTCCTTCAATCTGATGAGGAAAGAATATACCAAGTTTGTAAAAAAAAAAATTTTAAACACCTTATCTATTAGTGAAAGAAGAATTTACTATTATTTCAATAATTTGCATAAACAAGGCTGCCCTCAGCCATTTAAAAAGGGAAAAAATATTAAGAAAGTAACACCTCCTGATAAAACAAAGGCAGTCCGTGACAATATAAAAAGCTTTCCCACCATAGACTCCCACTATTGTAAAGCCCGCACAACAAGGAAATATTTAGAAGACCATTTGAGCGTTCTTAAAATGTACCAGCTTTGTAAATACAAAAATGATATAGTATATGACAGAACGAGCAAGGAAAGAAGTGCGCGTCCAAACCGGTTTTTTTTTTGCTAAATCGAGAGAGAAGCAGAAATGTGAGAATGTGTGTTCGCTGTGACTGCAGTAAATAACAAAGAAATGAATTTTTCACGCGTCCAAACCGGTTTTTCTGCTAAATCGAGAGAGAAGCAGAAATCACAAACGACAAACAAAAGAGAATTCTTGCTCACGCGCAATGTGTTCGCTGAGATTGTAGTAAATAAAAAAAGAAGTTTATATCATAACATAACTAGTGTTGTTATGGGCTACTTTCGAGGCTAGTTTATAGCGTACGAAACAGTCACTTTCGTCTATGGGCGTGTGAAAAAGCTTTAATGAAAGCGGAAAGGGATATTGATCGTCAAAACATTGACACAAAACATGGCGTAATATGTTTTGACCTTCAGAGTGACTTTTCTTTGCCAAAAGGTAATGCATCTTCATTTTTTTATAAAAGAAAATTAAACGTCTACAATATGACGGCAACACTTTGCTTGCCGCAAAAGCCAAAGGTAACATACTGCGCAATTTGGAATGAGTCTTTTAGCGGCCGATCTGGTGAAGATATGGCAAGCTAAGTTTCAAAAATTTTGAGTCAAATCTTATCTGATAACCCTCTAATTGAAGCCTTGACACTTTGGAGTGACTCCTGTGTCCCGCAAAAAAAAACAAGGTAATGTCAAAAGCGATGCTATTTCTTCTCGCAAGAGCTCATAGATTGAAAGTAATAGAGCAAAAATTTTCAGAGCCTGGCCATTCCTTGATTCAAGAGGTAGATTGTGTGCATAGCTCCATCGACAGGTATCTAAAAAACTTAAAAGTTTATTCAGCCGGTTGTCTCTTTTTAGACATATGAAAAACGTGAGTTTTAAAAATGTCAAGTTGAAGCTTATTAAAAGGATTGTTTGTTTTCATGCCTAAAGAAGATCAATCCTATTACAAAGCTTTATTTAATCAAATAAAATAAATACTTATTTAAGGTGTACCTGATACAATAAGTTCATAAGCTCATTTTTCTTTATTTATTATTTAAATTTTATGGTCATAGGATGACTTTTGTTATGTTTTTTTATTTGTTTTCAACATGAATTCATTTTAAGTTTATAAAAAGACTGTTTTTATAAAAAATACTATAAGTTCATTTAATAAATAAAATTGTTAAGGTATGAAAAAGTGATTTTTTAATACGTAAATAGAAAGTCATATTTTTTTAGGAATTTTTCATATTCCACTCAGTATTGGATTCAACAATTGAACTTTTTATTGGAATGTGGTACGTGCGTTTACTTTGTCGTACGTGTATGGGGTGGAAGCAAGTGTTCATTTTCGTGGCGTATACGACAAACTCATTTTGAGGAAAACCCCTAATAGTTGGAAAACCAAAAGATACTGCAGAGCGTAGAGCACATCAATCAAAAGAAAATTTTCCACGTAATAACATATTAAAACTAGGGAAAACTTCAGCGGTTAGTTTTTTTTTTATTTAAACCCCAACATAAAAATTAGATTTCCCAACATCGTTCAAATGGCGTATATAACAAAACAATTCTTGTGCGACGATTTGTCAATTTTACCTCTATTTTTAGTTCATAAACTGGAAAAGAAGCTTCTAATATTGTACCGTCACCAATTTTTACTTTCACATGTTTTTGTAATGTCACGCTTGTTTCAAAATACTCATCTGTATTAATGATATGGTCTGTACAACCACTATCAAGTAACCATTCTATTGACCTCTTTTTGGCTTTTCATTTTGACTCATTGTAGTATTATAAGAAATAGTAGCGTGAAAACTATTTCCTTGTTGCTCACGATAGTAATTTCTTTGTTGCTCATGATGATAATTATCTCGTCCTCGATGAACGTTGCCAGTATTATATGATCCACGCCCGCTTTTTATAGAATACCTACGACCTCGACCACCATATGTATTTTCAGTGCGGGAACGACACTCCTTTTTCCAATGGCCCGGTTTTCCACAATTTAAACAATTTAACTTATTCCTTGATGATGATCTGGCTTCCGCTCTAAAAACATTTGAGCTACTTTGTGATGCCTCATGATATTTTTCCTCTGCATCTGCACCTTTTAACTTGATTTTACTTTTCAAATAATCTACCGTTCTCTCCTTTTCTGGTAAAACATCTATCAAGTCACCAATATGACTATAGTTCTGTGGCAGCGATTTTAACATATAGTCAAGTTTTTCTTGCTCCGTTATTACTGCACCTGCCTGCTTTAATTCATTTACAGCTTTTTCAAAATCGTCGAAAAATAAAATCACATCTGCATAATTATTCAATTTGACATTTTCAAGGTTATGTCGGCAGACGATTTGCAAAGCAGTCGATTTTTTAAGGTACATTTCATCAAACTTTTGGATAATCTCGTAAGCTGTATCTAATTCACTTATGTATTCTAGCTGTTTGTTTGTAATTGCACTGTAAATATAATTAGTCGTCATTACATCTAGCTCATCCCATTTGTCATCGTCCTCGACGCTTCTACTCCGCAGTATAACTTCTTTACACTTTTTATATTGAAGGAATTTAAGTATACGTATTTTCCAATTACTGTAGTCTGCTCCATCAAAGATAGAAATATTCATGTCACCTTTATTTGCCGCCATTTCGACGTTGTTTTTTGTCTGCACAGATTTTTAATAATTTCCCAAACCAAAACCATATTATGCTACCATGTTGTTTTATTTCATGAGTATACTTTATTACTGAACAATTGTTCTGCTGTTGCTGTCACCAACAATGCTTACACAGACGATTGTTTTTAACAGTGTTGCCAATATGAATGTATGAAAAACAACAGTTCTTCTACTTGCGGTGCATCTGCTCCCTTTTGAAGATTTATTTCCTCTGGTAGCATTAAAAAATGTTCGATTTAATTGTTTTTTCAGTTAAACATTCCCTCTACGATATTTTGTGAAATTGTCTTTTACAGATATGGATTCACTATGTTTTTCACTGAATTATATATATATATTTTTTTATTGTCCTATAATATCGTTTTGTAATTTTAATTTACCGGCAAACTATTTTATTTAGTTAAAGGACGATTTGTAGTCCCAAATTAAACTTTAAATAAAGTAAAATACATTTAATCTTTTTCTTTGATCTTTCGAGATCCTACCGACTGCGCCAGTTTCGTTTCCAGTTTTTTTTTTTTTAAATATATCTTGTGTTTTCAAAAGAAAACACCACAACTAAATCAAAGGCAAGTATTTCTTTTAACTTCTAAAAGAACTCTTTATTAGACGAACTTCTTAGCTTAGCACTAGAACTGAACTTTATAAAACTCTGGATACAACTGAACTTGATGAAGTCTGGATGGAACTAAACTTGATGAAGTCTTGATGGAACTAATCTTGATGAAGTCTTTATGGAACTGAAGTTTTCGTATGATATTCATACGGCTTATATACTATTTGTGTGCTGTCCAACTTCTTTGTTAGCTTCTGGACTTTGATCTTGTCCTTGAATTTAGGAAGTAAACATGTTGATTTCTTAGATCGAATATTGAGATAAGAATGCGTTCATGTTAGAACATGCGTAATTGAACATCTGGCGGACCTTGATCGTGTCCTTGAATTTAGAAAGACGTAAACATGTTGATCTCTTATGATAATGGTTTATTCATGTTAGAACATGCACAATTGGACATCTGGTTGTCCTTGAATGATCAAAACGTAAACATATTTACTTCTTATATCAGAATTAATGATAAGGATTTAAAATGCG
This sequence comes from Nephrocerus scutellatus, assembly GCA_947095585.1. NCBI lineage: Eukaryota > Metazoa > Arthropoda > Insecta > Diptera > Pipunculidae > Nephrocerus > Nephrocerus scutellatus. The sequence continues at coordinate 57,069,846 of OX352765.1, forward strand.
TCACTCTTATATTGTCCAGTAGGACTGCGCATTTGTTACATGTATGTGCATTTTATATTTTGTAGTTGGACTGCGCACTTGTTATATTAGGAATATACTTTATGAATAATATTATGAAAATACATTATGATATTATAAAGTGATGTGAGGGTTTTCTAGAAATGTAACCGCGTTATCAGTAATCACCGCGAAATCAAGTCCCTATACGAAGGGGCGAAAGTGTTTGATGCTGAGCACCGCGGCCAGGCATTCTTGCTCGGGTACGCTATAGGTACGTTGGGCCTTATTGAGCTTCTGTGACAAATACGCAATTGGCACTTCGGAACCGTCGTCCAGGGTTTGCACAAGAACACTACCAACTCCTGATTGACAGACATCACACTGAATCAAAAAAATCAGGTGTATACAACACAGGTGAAGAGGTAAGTTTAACCTTCAGTGCATCGAATGCACAGGCACAGGCGCCTCGCCATTCCACTGTAGGCTTTTGGATTTTTTTAATAAGTCCGTCAACGGTGTACAAGTTACTGCAAAATTTGAAATGAATTTCCTATACCAACCAGCCATGCCGAGGAAGCGACGTAGCTGGCGCACTGTTTCGGGGACAGGGTACTCCACAATTGCTTGAATCTTTTCCGGATCAGTTCTCAATCCACCATTGCCGATGATATGGCCAAGATAACGAACCTCCCTAAGGCAAAACTTACTTTTGGCAACATTTAATGTTAGACCAGCTCGACGCAGGTGTTTTGCGACTTCCTGAAGTGTATTTGCATGGCTATCAAAATCCTCGGTTATGACCAACAGATCATCTAGGTACACGAAGACTCTGTCGTAGAGGTCAGCAGGGATGACTTTATCCATCAGACGACACATGGTTTGAGGAGCATTACATAGCTCAAAGGACATTACCTTAAACTGGTATAACGGGCGCTTAGGAACCGAAAAAGCAGTCTTCTGTCGAGAATTTAATTCCAGCGGAATTTGCCAAAATGCATCTTTTAGATTCAAACTCGATATGAATTCGGCCCATGGCAACCTACTTAGAATTTCCTGGATGTGTGGAAGGGGGTACGCATCCGTAACTGTTGCAACATTTAATTTCCGCGAGTCTACGCAAAGCCTCACCTTACCCGGTTTTCGGACTAGTACTACTGGGGAGCTCCACGAACTTTGGGATTCTTCAATCACTCCCAATTTCAGCATCCGATCTAGTTCGTCTAAAATCTGTTTCTCGATTGCTGGTGACGCCGGGTAGTGCCGTTTTTTTATGGCTTTACATCAGTTTGTGTCTATTATGTGTTCTACCAGTGAGGTTTTCCCAAAACCCTCGGTGTCGTAAGATGGAAATAAGTTTTTCACTGCCCCCATTCTAATTAATTGCGAATCATTCAAATGGTGTTTCTTTTGCAAATATCCCCCGTTTGGCTGATGGCTATCTCCGAAACGATGTCGGGAGCTAAACCAAATGCTCTCCAAAATTCGATTCCCAGGTATAAATCTTGGGCTAAGGAAGGAACCACATACAACGTGAGCCGCTTGGTCTTGTTCCGAAAAATTATGTTTACTTGGAAAAACCCGCAGACGGTTTGAGACTTCCCATCAGCTGTTTTGAGGTGAGCCAGTGTTGCCAGTGAGCCACCGATGCAACTAATGGAAGCACCACTGTCCAGTAATCCTAATTGTTCCTTATATAGCATTGTGACTGAATCATACGGTCGGGTATCATTTGTTTTGCTTAGGATCGTACTCATTAACAAGATTCGGGTTTCTTTGACCTTTTTCCTTTTTCATTCGCCTGGAGGATCTGCTGTGTGGACTCGATTCTAGCCCTTCTATCGTCTCGAAAATTCTTGCACGGACCAACTGGTAATCGTTGATTTTTTTTTTTTTTTATATAGAGACTTATTGCCAAGGAATGACTCCCTGAATGACTTACGTCACGGCAATAAGTTGGGCTAAGCCCTTTATTAAATTCAAAATAAAATAAAAAACGAAAGAATGTTATTTACAATATATCACATTCCTCACGTTTGTAGCCGGTTTCAATTTATTTTCTCAGAATTCTCCCTGATTCATTGGAAAAGCAATACGAAAAACGAACACGAATTTAGAACGACGCGAGTCCAAATACTTTTATCAATGAATCATGGTCAGGGAAAACCTACAAAAAACCTTGACCAAGAAAATATTACAAATTATAAAAATAATTTAAAAATACTGATAAACAATTTAATTTTTTTTTTTATATATTAAGAAACAACTTATGAATACTTAAACCATCATCCTTCAAGAAGTTGTTAACGGCTAATTTGAACGCCTGCAGATTATAAGATTCTGGAAACACGTGTTCGACCAATTGATTCCACATCGAAGAGACTCTCGGAAAAAAGGAGGATTTAAAGTGTTGGGTTCTACATGAAAAAAGTTTTAAGGTAAATCTATGTTGATTGCACCTTAAACGAGTGTTTACGTTACTGAGAAAAGGCCCAGGAACTAGAGAACGGGTTTCTAAAGAACATTTACCGTTGTAAAATTTATAGAAAACAGATAAAGCTCCTACATTTCGTCTGTGCTTCAAAGTATCAAGGGACGAAGTAATGGTTACATCGTTTATCAAACGGATAACTCTATTCTGAACACCATAAAGATGAACCAAATGCGATCTTGGAGCACCACCGCACACATATGAATTAAATTCTAAAATTGGTCTAACATAAGATTTATATAATCTTAACACTTCAGAGGGAGTGAAGTAGAAGTTACAACGTCTTATGAAGCCTAAACATTGGCTAGCTCTTTTTGAAACTTCATAAATATGTTCTTTCCAGGAAAGATCACTTGATACTTTTAAACCTAACAACTTAAGTGAATCAGATCTCGCAATAGAGGTACCATTAATAACAGGAGAAACATAATGTTGAGTTGTCTTCTGAGAAAAAAGGCAAGACTGGAATTTATTTGGGTTAAATTCTACTCTGTTAGAAATGCCCCAATCAAGAATGATTTGAATGTTAGACAGAATAGTCAAATTCATTAATTTACGCGAACCATTCAAGCGAGAATTGCATTCTTTTTGATTGTCAAACTCAATGGAGGCCGATAGTGTTGTATCATCAGCAAATGAATGGATATCACAGGTTGTAGAAGACAACAGGTCGTTGATATATATCAAGAAGAGCGTGGGAGACAAGGATGATCCTTAAGGCACGCCAGCATTGATCCCATGTGAATCTGAAGATATACCATTTAATACAACTTTTATTTTACGGTTCCATAAATAATTCTCAATCCATGTAATGAGAGAGGAGTGTAAATTCAGCGCACGAATCTTATTAATAAGACAATCATGCCATACTCTATCAAAAGCTTTAGCTATATCTAAGGAAACAACGCTTGATTCACCTAGGTTTTCAATGCTTCGCTCCAAACAATGAGTCATGCATTAGTTCGCCTGAAGATCGATTTTTACGAAATCCATACTGCACATCGAATAAAAGAACATTCGAATCCAGATAGTTCATTAGTCTGAAATTAACGATAGATTCCATTACCTTCGATAGAACCGACAGCAAAGCAATAGGTCGGTAGTTCGTAGGTGCCGATTTATCACCTTTTTTCGGAACGGGTTAAATATTTGCTATTTTCCAAAATGATGGAAAAACACCTGTCTTCATTGAGAGATGAAACAATTTGCTAAGCGGTTTTGCCAAAGTAAGATGACAACTTTTCAATACTAATGGCGGAATACCTTTGGGGCCAGTCGCTTTATTGGGGTCAAGTTCCTTTAGAATCTTTGAAACAACCTGTTTCCGAAAATAGATATTAGACATACCTGGGCCTAGATTCGGGAGAATTGGGGGCTTTGATTAGTTAAAGGAAGAGTAGACGCACCAGCGAAATGAGAAGCTAAGAGATTAGCTTTCTCAATATTAGTTCTATAATGAATACCATTATGAAATAAAGAAGGAATAGACGAAGTATTGTCTGCAAAGTTTCTTTTAACCAATGCAGCAAACGACCAAAAGCTTCGACTGTTTGAATCAGAATCCAAAATTTTTCGCATGCTATCTCGAATCTTAAGGTCATATATGTTGGGTCGTGGTAATATATCGAAAAATAAAACACAGATGGATTAGTTTATATAAAGTGTTTAATGATCTGACCGCTAGGCAACTTGCCTAATCGGATGTTTGAAATTGACTGCCTCATCCATCGTTCCATTTCTTCCTCCATGCCTTTGACTTGATTTTTTAGTGCAGGTCAAACTGAACCGTTCTGTTGACCTGCATGTTTACGCATCACCATTCTCGCAGTCGTTGTACGAACAAGCGAATGCGAGAATGCAATTGACAATAGAAAATGTAGACGCCGCGGTGGGTCGTCGGTATCCGATTTAGGATTTGGGAAAAAAAGGATAGATTGAAGACGCCGCGGTGGGTCGTCGGATTTAGAATAATAGGAATTGTAGACGCCGCGGTGGGTCGTCGGATTTAGGATAATGGATTTGGGTTATTGGAAAAATGGGTAATGTTACATTATGGATAATGTAACATTAGAAAAAATAGGAAATGTGCATAGCACATGTTTGGGAAAGGAAGGATATTATGAAATGTGCGTAGCACATGTCTAAGGAGTTGTGTGTGGTCACAACACTCCTCCCCCCTTAGAATACGAAAGACGCGCGACGTTAGGAGAGAAGACTTTCGGCATATGGCATGTAGGAGTCAATGAACGATGAATGTAGTTTAGTGATTCTGCTATACGATATGAAATAGATATTTATTAAACAATTTTTGTTTGCCTAGCACGCTTATACACGTGTACAATATTTTATTATTTTTTTTTTTTTTTTTTTTTTTTTTTTTTTTTTTTTTTTTTGGACATTATTTATTTGTTTTATAATTTTATATTTATAATTTGTTTGAAATGATAATAATAATATTGTATTTCTTTTTTTTTTATTGATAAGAAATGATTGTATATATATGTATTTTCTTTTAATATATATATAAATGATTACAAATTGGAAATTTTTTTTTTTGAGATGTTATTTTGAATTTTTTTTTTTTATGGATTTTCTGCTACATTTTCTCCTGCTTCTTTGTTCACCGAGACTTTTATTTTAAAGTATTTCTTTATTACATGTATTAATATGCAAATTAGACATATGGCAATGAGGGTAGAGGTCGAAATATATAAAGTTTCATGTTTTATTGTTATAAATGATGTATCTTTTCTTACTAAATCTTTTACGTTAATACTGAATTTATCCAAATTTAACTTTTCAACATGTATTATGTGGGATGAGATTTGGGATAGGTTACTGGGGATATCGATTTTTTCAATTACGGGTATGGCCTGGAAATGGTAGAGAATAGGGACCTTGTTGTAAATGTCATTTGACGCCTGCAAGTAAATTTCGTTCGTTACTGCCTTGCAGTATGGCTTTATTTTAAGGATTCCGCTGTCTGATAATTTTATTGTGTGTGGAGTATCGCCACATATGATTCGTACGTTTTTTGGTTCTGGCATAACATATAGCCATGAGTTTTTGTTCTTCAACGTGAACCATAACTCGTGTTTGAGTTGGAATACTCGATATTCACAAATCTGTGGATTTGGGTTTCCTGATATTAGCTGTATTATGCAATTATTCATGTCATAATTATGTATAACGAAATTTTGTTGGCACACGAAATGTTCTGGTTCGCTTGTGATACATTTTTCCAAATCATTAATGCTCAAAAATATGTATCTCCTGTAGTTCTCGTTAACGGCAACGAGTTCGCTACCAGTTGAGACGTATCGATATGTGTGCTCTAGATATTTTGTGGGGAGAGGGGTAATTCTAAATAGATTAAATTCTTCGTTAACCATCGGTATGCTGACCTGAATCATAAAATTTCCATTTACATAAATGGGTGTCGTTGTTGCTAGTGAATTGATTATAGGTAGATTTAACCTGGAAATTTTCTGTGGAAACCTTACGTTGTGCGGGAGTTCGGCCTGTATCTGGTTTAACGTAGCAATAAAAATGTCTGAATTTAAAAATCTGCTGTCTAATCTTCCTAATTTTGCCTCTTGCAAAATGTCAAGTAATTCTGCTTGTTTTGCCAAAATTTGGGAAGCGCATATGGATATAAGGTATGACATTTCGTCAAAACTGTGAAGTATTTTTTCAAAGTTCGTGAGATTTACCAGCTTAGCTGAATTTTCTTTAATTTCTTTGGTTATTAAATTAAAGTTATTATTTACGTTACGTGTCGTGTCATTAAGTGCATCAAAAACGTTTGATATTATAGTCAATTGTTCTTTTGTCATGTGGTAGAGGCTATTTTGGTTTTCCGAGAGGGTTTGTAATGCGTTTTCTATCTTTACAGCGTCTTGAGAGTCCATTGTTCCGAAAAGGAATTTCTGGATATAACCTATACCGTTAAATAAACCTCCGTTTGTAATTGTCGTACTTCTTTTAGTAAGTCTTGTCCCCAATAGGATACCATCCAGCATCCTATTATTTTGCTGTACCTCGTTAAGAGAGTGTTTCAGCATTTGTAGGGTCATTTTACAGCGGCCTATAGGATACTCTTTTGTCGTATTCTCGCATAGATCCGAGAGCGTGTTAATGTTTTTCTTTAAGGTTTTGGCATTGGTATTTGTTATTGAATTATTAAAATAGAATAGGAATGTCCATTTTGTGAAGGATTTTTCGAGTACGCCTATGGGTTCCAAATAAACACCTGTAGTGTTTAGTGGTAGTTGTTGATGTAGCTGCGCTGCAGCCGCACTTAGTGCGCAAACAAGGATTAAGTAACTGAAATTGAAAACACAGAAAATTCGTGTTTTAATATTTTGGTATTTTGTGTGTGTCATGTTAAGTGTTTATGTATTTGTGTGCGCTTGTGTGTATGGTTTAATTAAATTATTGTGTATGACTTTTTCCTTCCTACCAATTTTAATTCTAGAATTCTCTGGGGATAGAATTTCTACGATTTCGTAGGGTCCTTCGAAGATGGGGGTAAGTTTTTTGTTAACCCTATTTTTTATTTCTAGTAGAACTTTGTCTCCTACGTTAAAGTTAGTTTCTTTGCAGTTTTGATCGTAATAGGTTTTTGACTTTTCTTTCGCTTTTATTTGGTTATTACGAATTATTTCATAGCCGGTTTGCATTTTTTCTTTTATCTCAGCGACATAATCATCGTAGTTGTATGTAGGCTGTACGCTTCTGTTAAGAGTTGAGGGAATTGGAGCTTCGAATCCGTATAGGGCTTCAAATGGGCTGTAATTTGTGCTTGAATGTGAGGTGGTATTATAGCAAAATATCGCATAATCCATATACTGATCCCAATTTGCTTGATCTTTACTTGCATAATTTCTTAGATAGTCGCCTAAAGTTCTATGCGATCTTTCGAGTGAGCCATTTGACTGAGGATGGTATGGGCTTGTTTGTATTTTATGAATCTTTAGTGTTTTGCAAATATTTTTGAATAATTCACTTGTGAAATTCGTTCCTTGATCCGTAAGTATTGTTTGTGGTATTCCAAAGGTGCAAACTATTTTCTTTATCAGTGCTTCAGCCACCGTTCTGGCTTCTTGGTTGGGTATAGCTATTGCTTGGACGAATTTCGTTAAATCATCCTGAAATGTAAGTATATATTTGTTATTGTTTTCAGTAATTGGCAGTGGTCCCACTATATCAAGAGCTATTCTTTCGAATGGAACTTTCGCTGTTGTAGTGATGACCATAGGGATTTTGTTGCGTGTATATACTTTATTCTTCTGGCATAGTTCACAAGACATGATGTATTTCTTTATGTCTACATACATATTTTTCCATTTGTACGCCTTTCTGATACGCTTTAGTGTGCGTTTAACTCCTTGATGACCTCCTAAGGGTGTGTCGTGAAATTCAAACAGTATTTGCTTTATTTTCACTGGGTCTGTGATTTCTGTAACATGATTGTCCTGCTCAGGTTCGCCTGGCGTCATCTTGCTACAACTACGGGTTACCACATTAATTTCTGGTACATTTAAACGCGACAAAGCATCCGCATTCGTATTTAGATGTCCCGCTTTATGCGAGACCGTGAAGTCATACTCCTCTAGTTTTATGCGCCAGCGCATTATTCTCGAAGAAGGATCCTTCAGGTTGAACATCCATACCAGTGGCTTATGGTCGGTAATGACTTCAAAGTGGCGTCCGAAAACGTATGGTCTAAAGTGTGTGACTGCCCAGACTACTGCAAGAGCTTCCTTCTCGATAGTAGAATAGTTTTTTTCGGCCTTGTTTAGTATTCTACTGGCAAACGCTATTGGTAGATCATTATCGTTTGAATCTCGCTGGGATAATACCGCGCCTATAGCTTCGTTGCTAGCGTCGGAAGTGATATAAAAAGTTTTTGCAAAATTTGGGTAAATGAGTATAGGTGGTTGAACTATAGACTTCTTTAGTTTTCTAAAGGATTCGTCACAAAAAGCGTCCCACTTAAAAGGTACGTCTTTACGAAGAAGTTTATTCAGCGGATTTGCAATTTGTGAATAATTTTTAATAAATTTTCGGTAATACCCGGACAGACCTAGAAATGATTTTATTTGTTTTTGGGTTTTAGGAATTTCGATATTATTAATCGCTGCAATCTTATCGGGATCTGGTTTAACACCGTCTGCTGTAATGACGTGTCCTAAATACATAACTTCTGTTTGAAGGAATTTGCATTTAGATAATTTGATTTTTAGATTGAATTTGTCTAGAGCTTTAAAAACTTCAATAAGCTTCTTGTTGTGATCTTGCAAATTTTTCCCGTAAATCACAATGTCGTCAAGATATACTAAACACATAAAACCTTGCAATCCAGAGAGAACAACGTTCATAAGTCTCTGGAATGTTGGCGGAGCATTTCGTAAACCAAACGGCATTCTGTTGAACTCGAAATGACCGTTGGTAGTACTAAACGCTGTTTTTTCTTTATCCTCTTCAGTAATTTCGATTTGGTGGAAACCATCCACCAGGTCTAGCGTAGTAAAGTACTTGGAGTCTCCAAGTTGCCCAAGAATGTCTTCGATATTGGGGATTGGGTATGCGTCTGGAATTGTAGCCTCATTTAATTTTCGGTAGTCTATTACGACTCTCCATTTTTGATCTCCTTTTTTGGGGACTACCAGAAGTGGCGCATTCCACGGACTAGTACTGGGTCTAATTACGTCATCTTGAAGCATTTTATTAACTTGTTTTCTTATCTCCTGTTTGTGGATTTCTGCTAGGCGATATGGGCGTATGTTTGCAGGAACAGTGTTTTCTGTCTTAATGGAATGCTTTATTCCTGATGTGGTACTTAATTTGTCGCCTTCAATAAAGAATAAGTGATTAAAATTTCTGCAGATTTCCTCTATGGATTGCTTTTCTTCTAGATTTAAGTGAATAAGATTTAATTCTGTTTTAAGTTTTTCTAATCTTTCTTCGACTACTTGGTCGGTTGATATCGAGTTTAGGTTATACACTGTGTAATGGTCCATGTTTTCAGATTTAAGGCTTAAGTTTTTTATACTAACATCTTCGTTGTTGGTATTTAAAATGGATATGAATACGTAACCGTCTTTGGGTGCTGTTATCGTTGATGCCGAATACACGCGTGGAGCTATTTCCTGAGAAAAATATATTTGTTCCATTTTCTCTTTTACTGGTCCATATTTTACCCACTTTTCAGTTCTAGCTGGAATTGTTAAGGTCTTCCATTCGTTGCTGAAGTCTACTGTAAATTGTCTGTTTTTGTAGTGGTATACAAATATATTGTCATTGTAATCCACTATCGCATTAAATTTTCTAAAAAAATCTTCACCTATGATTCCATCTTGCGTAATAGGGAAGTTTTGTGGTACTATGTGAAAAGGATGTTTGAGATGTTGACCTGGTGTAATTTCGATGTTTAGTAGTATTGTACCTAGCGTTGACGTAGACGTTTTGCCTATACCTGTCAGTTCAATAACATTTTTTAAGTTTACCTCGGCATTTAGTTTTAATGTTCCGAGTTTTATTAAACTAAGGCTTGCCCCCGTATCGAGCAGCATAATATTAGATTTAGCCTTTGATTCCTGAGACTTTATTTTTATCTCGCTTTTAAAAGTAGATGCTCTGTTTATAGATGAGATATTGGCTATTTGTTTAGCTGAACTTGATTCAGTATCTAGACTTCTGGTTAGAAATTGATGTAGCCTTCGGATTTGGCTTTGGCTTCGATTTTGATGGTGGTGTTCATTTAGCAGAATATTTTGTTTTATTGTTTGCTTTCGGACTTTTTCCGGATTTGAGTCTCTGTTAGGCATTCTATGGCCAGGAACTTTCTCAGACTTTGCATGTGGAATAGTTCGATTTAAACTATCGGATTTATATTTTTGAGACAGCTCGATTTGAATTTGATTTTGAGAATTCGTTTTTCGATTTTGATTTTGATTTTGATTTTGATTTTGATTTTGATTTTGATTTTGATTTTGATTTTGATTTTGATTTTGATTTTGATTTTGATTTTGATTTTGATTTTGATTTTGATTTTGATTTTGATTTTGATTTTGATTTTGATTTTGATTTTGATTTTGATTTTGATTTTGATTTTGATTTTGATTTTGATTTTGATTTTGATTTTGATTTTGATTTTGATTTTGATTTTGATTTTGATTTTGATTTTGATTTTGATTTTGATTTTGATTTTGATTTTGATTTTGATTTACGCACAAGGTTTGATGTCTTTTACCTGACTCCGAGTGCTTGTCGGGCCAGGTCGCTGAGAGTTTCCCTGATTCGAATAATTATTTTCGTTACCGGAGTTCCTATTGTTATTAAAAACTCTTTTTCGGCATTGTTCTATAGAGTGACCTTGGTTTCTACAGTACTTACAAATTATGTCACTGCGGATTGTATCTACACCAGACCTATTTGTTAATGGTTGAGTGTAGTTTAGAGTAGGCCTATTTACAAAAGGTTGCGTGGTTTGTATATTTGGTCTGTGGTTTGTGTTATTTAAAAACCTAACGTCACCGGGGCTGAAATTATAATTTCTGATTGTGCGGCATTCACTGGTATTGTGAGTTTTCGTTTTGCAGTGTTTACAGTACATGTTATTTTGGTTTTGGTACCGATTACTTGTGGATGCAAGAAGTTTTTCTTCTTCCATCGCTATTTCGACTGCTTCGTCGAACTCTTTACATCGTGCACTTTTAACAAGAAGTTTTATTTGTGGATTTAAACCATTGCAAAAACTATTCAGCATCATTGCGCTGTTTAGCGAACGGATTGCTTTATTGGATGAATCATCCTCAGTGTTTGCGTTTGCGTTGTTTAATTCATCGCACAACGCATTGGCTCTTTCCGCGTATGAAGCAACTGTTTCCCTGTAGCCTTGCTTAAATTGAAACATTTCTGTCTGAATCACCTGAACCGATCGACATTTTCTAAAATTTTTTACTAGTGCGTCTTTAAGTTCTGGCCATCCGTTATAATCGTTGTATTTTATTACAACATTGTAGGCTCTGCCAGTTAACTTTGACTTCACTATGTCAACTAATTCTAATTTGTCTGCATCGTCAATCGCTTTTTTTGACTGCAGGTCAACTAGTTGAATGAATCGATCTAAGTTTTTGGCTAATCCATCAAACTCAGGAATTAGCTTGATGGCGTGTGAGGGGTTAAAACGACTTGTAGTCATTTTTAATTTCTTATCTAAAGATACTTGGGGAGCTTTAATAACTATCGGATTGTCAACTAACTCTGAGTCTTTTAATAATACTTGGGGAACTTCAACTAACTCTGAGTCTTTTAATAATACTTGGGGAACTTCAACTAACTCTGAGTCTTTAATTTCTACTTGGGGAGCTTCAATACTTAAAGATTCGTTGACTAACTCTAAGACCCTCGGAACTTCCCGGTTTCTTAACGATATGTTAAGATTGAGGGTTGACATAAGGGTCAAATCTCAAATATGGAAATAGGAGGAAATAAAACGGGGGGGGGGAAATTAAACTGGAGTAAAGGACTTATGTCGTATGGGTTATTGAATCGCGGGTCTTTTATTTTCTTTGCCTCATTCGTGAATACTTATTTTTTACCAAATTTTCTATGTGTATATTATATGTACATAAGATATGGAAATGGTTAACTACTATAGAAATAAACTCTTAATTTTTTTCATAATCTTTGACTTCCTTGAATTCATCTTTTATAAGATTTTATTTGTCTTGTAATATAATTTAAATTAGATAAATATTGAAATAGTTTTTAAATAAAAACTCATAAAGTTTAAGAAAACAGAAAATAAAATTCTTACAAATTCATGTTTTTGTTGTTGTTGGATGTTGCCCTCTGTGATGTGCTGGATGCTGGTAATGAAGTTAATGACAATTGATGATATTGATTGATGATGTTGATTATGCCTGTGAGGTGCCTGGATTCTGGTGATGACGTTGATGACGAAATGATGATTTTGCTGTAGATGTAGATGCTTGTGATGATGATTGATGATGTCGGTGAGGTGTTTTGCTAGTGCTGCTCTGTTGATCACAAGTAAATTCACTAACTCTTGGCTCTCTAGAGTTGTTTGGGCACAAAACCTGCTATTACTGTTTCCCTTTCTTTTTAACACTATAAAAATACAGTTTGTTTTTGTTTTTGTTGTTGTTTTTTTTTTTTTACATTTGTTCGTCTAAAAATATTGCATTTTATAATTGTAGCAGAACTTTGAACACTATTTACACTAAGTTTTTTTTTTAAATAAAATAAAAAAAAAAATCGGGATACTAGGCAGATGCTTTACCTAGTAATCCCACCGCTGCCACCAAATGTTGGGTCGTGGTAATATATCGAAAAATAAAACACAGATGGATTAGTTTATATAAAGTGTTTAATGATCTGACCGCTAGGCAACTTGCCTAATCGGATGTTTGAAATTGACTGCCTCATCCATCGTTCCATTTCTTCCTCCATGCCTTTGACTTGATTTTTTAGTGCAGGTCAAACTGAACCGTTCTGTTGACCTGCATGTTTACGCATCACCATTCTCGCAGTCGTTGTACGAACAAGCGAATGCGAGAATGCAATTGACAATAGAAAATGTAGACGCCGCGGTGGGTCGTCGGTATCCGATTTAGGATTTGGGAAAAAAAGGATAGATTGAAGACGCCGCGGTGGGTCGTCGGATTTAGAATAATAGGAATTGTAGACGCCGCGGTGGGTCGTCGGATTTAGGATAATGGATTTGGGTTATTGGAAAAATGGGTAATGTTACATTATGGATAATGTAACATTAGAAAAAATAGGAAATGTGCATAGCACATGTTTGGGAAAGGAAGGATATTATGAAATGTGCGTAGCACATGTCTAAGGAGTTGTGTGTGGTCACAACATATATTATTTTGGACCTTTTCAATATAGCGTTTGATCTGTTTCTAGCTATTCGAAACTTTACAAGGTTTTCTTCTTTGGTGTACAATAAAACACCAAAATAAATATCAACTCAACTGATCGATCAGTTCTGATAAAACCGGAACTGCTTCTAGTCAATACAACGAATTGTAAGTGAAAAGTACAAATGAATCAAAAAATGCTAACGCTTGGCTTTTCCAGATACTAATGCTGGTTGCTGTATAGCTTAAACGGGGTCCATGTCACATTTGCTTTCTTACGAGACGAATCAAGGTCTGGGACTTTACGGTTTCTCATCAGGATCACCTTCGATGGTGGTGGTCTTAGCCCCCCTGAAGTGTAAATCCGAGTAGTGTTTGGGTTTAACGTGGGTGTGAACTTGTGTTTCTGTTTACAACCCTCGTCCAGTTTCCCTGCAGCGTACATTTTTGGCAGTCTGGTTTGTAAGTATTCTTTGCACCACACCCATAACAGAAGATTCTCCGCTGTTCAAGGCACATGTCAAATCGGTGACCTTCGGTGTCGCAATTTCAACAAGTTATTTTCTAAATCTGCTGACCTTCGCGGTTAGCAGGCCTTGGAGGATCCGGTGGCGAGGGAGTCGTTAACGGACTAACCTCCTTGTCCACTTGACGATTAAACTCCGCGATCTGACGCCTCGGATATGTTGGTTTGATGATTGGCGTAGTCCGATAGACATCATTCAAGAACCGTTCCCGACGCTGAACAACACGTCCCAGCATGGACACGGAGAAAACTTCCAAATGGAGGATCTCATGCCGTACCTCGGAACGAAGGTTTCTTATCAAAATGTATACCAAGTCCAATTCAGCGATCGGTTTTCTGAGCCTATCCGTCAGTCTAACGATCGAGTCATAATATTCATCAAAGATCTCGTTGTCTCGTTGTTTCTGGCATCTGATAGCTTCTCGAATGTCATAGTCCGTCCGGCTGTCCTTGTATTTCTGTTGCAGGTAGTCAATTTAATCGTCCCATAGGAAAAACGGGTGCAACCTGTGGAACCTCCAAAACCATTCCTTGGCTCTACCCCTGAACAAGAGATGTGCATTTTTGCACAGTAATTCAAAATTTTCATCGAAGCTTTGCTGAGTCAAGGACTGCACTTGATAGATGAAGTTATCCACTGTTAGACCATCTGACGATCCTTCGAATTGGAGATGCCAGCTCGAGATGATGTTGGACACATTTACGACGGTGTTTATGTCTAATTGAGACGAACGAGCTGGGTAAGAAGTCTGCGGATTTTGATCTCTTCGTTCGAATGACATATCGTGCGGCCATGGATAGCTTTCGAAGTCTGGTTTGTTAGCTGGAACTTCGTTTGTTCTTGGTTAGTTTTCCTGCAGTTTCAACCTTTCAAAACATCGTTCGAAGTTGGTCTCGATAATCTGTGAAATGTCTTGTGTGATATGATGTAACATTGACTCTTGAATTTGGTCAATGGAGTCATTAACCACACGCTGTATTTTAGTCACCAGGCTGGACTCTCGCCTACTTTGTCGGACGGTGTTGTCTGGTAATGATAGTCGGGTGCGTAGTTCGGTGACAGCGGCGCCCCCAGCGTTTCATTCCAATCCCTGACTGGCTAAGTGATCTTCATTTCGCTGACCACTCTGTGCACTATGTTGGAGTCGAAGTGGAGGTTTCCTTTTCGATCTGTTGCGCGTGTTATGGACACAGGTGTTATCCATTACCCTCACCACTGGGACCGGGTCGGACCACCAACGCTCACAACGTACTCAGAAAGCACGGCTGATTGCACTCTGGGCAGGTTTCCTTGCTTTTGAGGGTTTCAGCCAGACAATATCGGTGGAAAGCGTGATTAAAATTGGTGATAACGCTCTCCGCACTACCGTCTATATCGATCCTGCACAGTAATCACTCTAGTGACTCGTGAGCAACCACCACTGAAGGTACCATAGGCCTTTTAATACCTTCAAGGCTGCGCCGGACAGCCATGTCGGGATTTAGATAAATTTGAGCAAAATAATTAATTGGTTAATAGAAGTGATAGCGATCAAGAGATTCCTTGCCAGACTAACACTAGAAAATGAACGTAAAAACTCCGCAGGAACAGAATTTATACTATATCGACTTCCCAAGCAAATTTTTAGGGGTTCTTAGCGACAAAAAAAATATCTTTCACTTAGTCTTCCTGAGACTAACGAGTTTATTTGGCACAACTCTAGGCCTCTCAAAGAAAGAAAAAAACTAAGTTTGTCAACTGAAGGAAAAGTAAATAAACAAAACCAATTACTGATCGAGCATAGGCTTTCGTTGCATTGTTCTGTTAGATTTTTCTGGTCAGGTATTCAGCAGATGCCAAATCCTGCAATTCCGAGTCCAATCGAGCAGCTCAAGTGCGAAACCCCTACCCTGATTCGTCCTGCGCGAGTTGATGTCCTACGACATAAACCTAACGAAATAATCAAACAAATAAGAAAATCAAATCTATGTAGAAATCACCGGTAAGGCATCCAGCAGAGTTTCGCCAGATCACCTGCATTTCCAGATGAATTCGGGTTCACCCTGTTCTCAGAGGAACTAATCACACAAAACCAAAAGCATCGGTCAGGTATTCAACCGTTGTATACCAGATCACCTGCATTTCCAGATGCATTCTTAAGCAATCCAGTGGCATTGGTCAAGCGCTCAGCAGTCGGTCGCCAAATCGCCTGGTGTGGTGTACCAGCCTCCCGCTGGACAACCAATAGAGACTACTAAATGTCTTCAGACACCGATCTTGATTAACCTTTGATTAATAATAACAATAATAATAATATTCGGCGCAACAGACCATTGCGGTCCAAGGCCTAGCTTCTCGCAACCATTCGTGTTGAGCATGTATGTTTTTGCACACAAATGGAAGGGACCTACAATTTAAGGCCGGATACGAACGGCGAATTGAGAAACTTTCCGTGACAAGTTATTACTCTCGGAACGTTTGTCACCCATTCGCGAGAGGTGGGACGCCATGAAAAATACTTTTGGTGTTACTGGGATTCGAACCACGAATCCCCCGTTCAGTAGCCATGCTCAATTCCACTGAGCCACGGCGCACACTTTGATTAAACTTTGTTAAAATTTTAAAAGGGAAGGAAAAACTAAGTTTTGAACCTGAACGGGATGCCATCACCGTTGAATGAAATAAGAATTTTGTGAAACCCAAAAGAGTTCGGACTTACGTCTAAACCCATTCGGGCCCCACGTTAGGCGCCATTTTTTAATTATTTTTTTTATGCTTGCAATTGATCATTTATCAGTTTGAACGGTATTCAACAACAAATCGACAAACATACCACACTACACTTAGGCCCCACGTTGGGCGCCATTTTTGTAAAGATTTATTTTGTGTCCTATTGATCAATTATCAGTTTGGACGGTATTCAAAAACAAACCGACAAACATACCACACTACACTTAGACCCCACGCCGGGCGCTATGCATGGTAAGGATTTGCCGATTATATATATATATATTTTCTTTTGTTGCTGTTGTTGTTCTGGATTATTATACCGACCAAATGAATAAATCGTGGTTCTGTATACGTGGGGGGGGGTGCCAAACCTTCGTAAGTGGAATTACTAAGGCCATCGTTGGAGAGAGAGAACCGAGAAATGCCACCATTGATTTATTTTAATAAGAACTCATAACGGTTTTATTTATTAACGGAAGAACAGTGGTGCAATTTTATTTAATCAAATAAAAATGTTCATATACGAAGAATAATGTTATTTACACAGGTTCCTTATTCTACCTAAATCTATATTAAATCTATATATATATATATATATATATATATATATCTATGTCAATCCCATCGATTGGGAAAGAGAAAAAAATATACAAAACGAAAATTTAAAGGAAGTAAACCATATTCAAAAATAATACGCCTAAATTTAATAGTAAATATTTGTTAATCAATCTATAATGATTAGCACAAAAATCCTTTTCAATATGATTTTTTTTTTGATTAATTACTTAAGGGTTATATTTATAGCGAAGAAACCGATTGTCGCATAACAAAAAAATATACAAAACGAACATTTAAAGGAAGTCAACCATATTCAAGAATAATACGCCTAAATTTAATCGTAAATATTTGTTAATCAATCTATAATTTTTAGCACAAAAATCCTTTTCAATGTGATTTTTTTTATTAATTACTTAAGGGTTATATTTATAGCAAAGAAACCGATTGTCGCATAATAAAAAAATATACAAAACGAAAATTTAAAGGAAGTAAACCATATTCAAGAATAATACGCCTAAATTTAATAGTAAATAATTGTTAATTAATCTATAATTATTAGCACAAAAATCCTTTTCAATGTGATTTTTTTTTATTAATTACTTAAGGGTTATATTTATAGTGAAGAAACCGATTGTCGCCTCTAACCACTAGATGGTGTCGAATAATCTCGATGACCAATAAAACAATGTTACATATGGTAACTGCAAACAACAACAAAAAAGCAGGTCTAAACATACATTACACCAGTCAATGGCTCGGTGGTGCGAACAAAACGTATCGATTCCACCGTGAAACAAAAAATTTCTAGTCGAATGTCAATAGTCATTACTGGCACTAACATTCTACAAATCTTGAGTTAAGTTAATATATATATTAAACGAGACTTACCCTATTGTCCATCACATTTCCTCTGACAGCGCTGACGAGAACGATGTGCTGGAATAAAATGGGTTAAAAACTAGCTAATAAAGAAAGGATTACACGATCCTCTACGAGTGCTATTCGCGTCCCAACAAAAAAAAAAGCAAATAATAAAGAAGAGAACGACCTCATCAACACGGCTTAAAGGTGTCGCTTTATCGCCCTTCGAACCATAGACCGAAATCGATATTACTGGGCTGGAAAATACCGGTTTTATAAAAAAAAATCTTTCAAGGAATCGTACAACAGTTTTTTATAAGGGCTGATATAATGAAAATCTAATGTTACATATGTATATATACATATATATATATATATATATATATATATATATATATATATATATATATTTATAGCGAAGAAACCGATTGTCGCATAACAAAAAAATATACAAAACGAACATTTAAAGGAAGTCAACCATATTCAAGAATAATACGCCTAAATTTAATCGTAAATATTTGTTAATCAATCTATAATGATTAGCACAAAAATTCGTAAATATTTGTTAATCAATCTATAATTTTTAGCACAAAAATCCTTTTCAATGTGATTTTTTTTATTAATTACTTAAGGGTTATATTTATAGCAAAGAAACCGATTGTCGCATAATAAAAAAATATACAAAACGAAAATTTAAAGGAAGTAAACCATATTCAAGAATAATACGCCTAAATTTAATAGTAAATAATTGTTAATTAATCTATAATTATTAGCACAAAAATCCTTTTCAATGTGATTTTTTTTTATTAATTACTTAAGGGTTATATTTATAGTGAAGAAACCGATTGTCGCCTCTAACCACTAGATGGTGTCGAATAATCTCGATGACCAATAAAACAATGTTACATATGGTAACTGCAAACAACAACAAAAATGCAGGTCTAAACATACATTACACCAGTCAATGGCTCGGTGGTGCGAACAAAACGTATCGATTCCACCGTGAAACAAAAAATTTCTTGTCGAATGTCAATAGTCATTACTGGCACTAACATTCTACAAATCTTGAGTTAAGTTAATATATATATTAAACGAGACTTACCCTATTGTCCATCACATTTCCTCTGACAGCGCTGACGAGAACGATGTGCTGGAATAAAATGGGTTAAAAACTAGCTAATAAAGAAAGGATTACACGATCCTCTACGAGTGCTATTCGCGTCCCAACAAAAAAAAAGCAAATAATAAAGAAGAGAACGACCTCATCAACACGGCTTAAAGGTGTCGCTTTATCGCCCTTCGAACCATAGACCGAAATCGATATTACTGGGCTGGAAAATACCGGTTTTATAAAAAAAAATCTTTCAAGGAATCGTACAACAGTTTTTTATAAGGGCTGATATAATGAAAATCTAATGTTACATATGTATATATATATATATATATATATATATATATATATATATACATATATATATATATATATATAATATATTTATATATATATATACATATATATATATATATAATATATATATCTATATATATATATATATATATGTTATGTCAGAGCCATCCTGTACGCCCCAACAAATACCAACAAACCAAGATGAACAAACCCTGGACTTTAAGTTCAACCAATAAATGTAAACGATACAAAGAGTATCGTCCGCAGTCGGAATGTACAGAGGTTATCGTCCGCAGGGAAAATGCCTCGTGTTAAATATTTTATTATAAACAAACCGTCATTTTCAATGTAAACGATACAAAGAGTATCGTCCGCAGTCGGAATGTTCAGAGGTTATCGTCCGCAGGCAAAATGCCTCGTGTTAAGTATTGTATTATAAACAAACCGCCATTTTCAATGTAAACGATACAAAGAGTATCGTCCGCAGTCAAAATGCTGCGTTAGCAATTAAGCACTACAAAAAGGGATCGCTTGATCTCAATTAATTCAGTCTTTAAGCAGTCACCATTTACAGCTGACGATTTCCCCCCACCAGTGGTAAGGGATCCGAAGCTTTAGTCGTAATACTCAAATAATAAAGATATTCATTTTGAAATTAAAAATATTGTTTTTTTTTTAACTAAATTTGAATACTTTATTAAAATTGGCGCAGTCGGTAGGATTGACTAAACTGAGCGAAAATCTGTTAATTTTAAAGTAAATCCGTGAAACGAATAAAACGCGAAAAATCTGCAAACCGCGTGAACATTGAAAACATTTAAAGTGAAAAGTGTCTCATTGATGAACGAAAATCATCAATTTAAATTTAAAACAATTTCAGTGTTTAAACACTAAATAAAGTGAAAAGTGAAAACCACTTGACCGAATTTAGTGACAAAAAATTAGAATTTAGTGAACGAAAATCGAATTATCGAACGAAAATCGAATATTGAGAATTAAATTATTTAGTAACCATGGTTAACAAAAATAATTAATGTTACGAAACCTCATAGAGAGGAAATAATTTGAAGTGAAAGTGAAGAAAATTATGAATACGAACAATAATAAAACAAATACAAAAATGATTTCATAAATTATGAACAATCAATAAAAATAAAAACAACAAAAAAGAACTGAAGAAAAGTAGTATAATCTAATGCCCCAACGTGATCGACAAATGAAGAAGATTAAAGAACAATTAAGGAAACAACGTAAATTCAACCCTTACAAACAGCAACAGTCATCTAACAATTCAAGCTCCGAAGAAGACGACGCAGGCATCATGATGAATAATCAACACGAACAACAACAACCACCACAACTAGCAAATGGTAATAATAATATTAATAATAATTTTAAAGTTTAAAGTTTTTAAGTTTTAAAAAGTCTACAATTAAACCCATTAAAATACATAGAAAGACTTAATACTTTTGATGGAAGAACGGAAGATCTTCCAATTTTTATTCAAAATGTCGATGACATTATTCCCACTTTATTGGAATATAATTAAACAAATCTCTTTATTAAATCAAAAATGCCAACAAGAAAATAACCTCTTAGATATTACTAGAAAGACCCAAGCGGCACTTAATATCTTTAAAGAAAAATTGCCAACTCATATGAGAACAATCTTCTATGCTCTAAAACCAAACACCATGGATTTAGCACTTTATGAGTTAAATAGTGCAGGATTTGTCATAAGACAAAACAACGATGTAGACAGTTACAATGAAAAACAAAAACACTATAATAAAAAATTAGAAAATAGGTATGAGCACAAAAATAGTAATAATTTTAAAACCCCCAATAACCCCTTCAGAAATAATTACAATAGGGAAAATAATAATAAAAACAAAAATAATAATAATAATTGGCAACCAAAAACGTGCGTGCCAAACAATCAAAACAATTACCAAAGACCAAATAATAACAATTATAATAACAATTATAACACAAACTATAACCCCAACAACTATAGACAGCATCCCCAAAAATTTGAGCCTATGGATGTAGATCCTACATCTTCTCAAATCAAACGAATACCAAAAGCTAATTATGCGGAAGACACATGAGGTAATACAAATTTTCGGTATGCAGCCTCGGAACAAGAAGCGGAATGCCCTTTATTAAATTAAAAAAAACAACCCATAATTTCATTTCTCTAATCGCAGAAATTGATATGGGAGCCCCTCGATCCTGGGCCATTTTTTTTTATTGTAGGAGAAAATCATCGAAACAGACATTTGACATCAGATGTTAAAATTGAAAAAGCTCAGATCATTTTATTCTGAGCACTTAGAGCACGCTCATACTCTGAGCAAATAAGAAACACGAACATTTATCTTGAGAACTCTTTTACTGCTCTGAACTAATTTATGAAAACGCCAAATGACAGAATATTGTGAAAACTTGTTGTTCTATCTGTAAGTTGATATCGACAACAAAAAAAACGACATCAATAAAAATACAATTCAGTAAATAAAAAAATATTTTAAAATAAGAAATTTATTAAAATAAGAAAAAATCCTCTAATTATAAAAACTTGTGGGAACCCAGTAACTATAAATAAAGAAATTATTATACCTAAGGATCAATTTATTTTTTCAGTCATTGAAGATTGTGAATTCCAAATCCACACATTCAGTTCAGAATACAACGGAATAATAGGGAATAATATTTTAATTCCAAATAATTGTGCAATCAATTACAAAAATAAAATATTAAAGTTGAACGGTAATAGCATACCTTTCTTTCTCAACAGAAATGAAGAAGAAGAATATGAAAGTACAATCAATTACTTTAATAATATTTCACCTTTTAATACAATTATTGATCATTCTTTTACAAATGAACTTAGGACTGAGCATTTGAACTCAGAAGAAAAAAATATATTAATAAAATTATTAAAAACACACAAAAATTCTTTTAACCATAAAGGTGACGATTAAATTTTCACCAACCACGTAAAACACAACATACCAACGGAAAATACTTCCGCTATATATACAAGAATATACAGATATCCTGAAATCCACAAAAAAGAAGTGGATAGGCAAATAAAAGAAATGCTTGAATCAAAAATAATTCAGCATTCGACTTCGCCTTATAACGCCCCAATCTGGGTCGTACCCAAAAAAGAAGACCACGCTGGTAATAAAGAGTGGCGAATCGTAATAGACTACAGAAAATTTTATTAAGGTTACCAAAGAAGATAAATATCCCATCCCAAACATGGATTCGATATTATATAAACTAGGACAAGCAGTATATTTTACAACATTAGATCTCACAAAAGGATTTTTTCAAATAGAAGTTGATGCTAAAGATAGAGAAAAAACAGCATTTAACACATTAACTGGACACTATGAGTTTTTGCGAATGCCATTCGGTTTAAAAAATGCACCCGCAACCTTTCAAAGACTCATGAATGAAGTCTTGAAAGACTACATAGGAAAAATATGCTACGTCTATTTAGATGATATCATAATATTTTCCTCTAGCCTACAAGAACATATGGATTCACTCCATAAAATCTTATTGACACTTAAGAACGAAAATCTTAAAGTATCATTAAACAAATCTGAATTTCTACGCAAAGAAACAGAATTTTTAGGGCATTTAGTAACTCCAAATGGTGTAAAACCAAACCCAAAGAAAATAGAAACTATAAAGAATTTTCCTATCCCAAAAACAGTAAAAGAAATGCAAAGCTTTCTAGGTTTAACAGGTACTACAGCAAATTTATAGATGACTATGCAAAAATAATTAAACCTTTAACTTTATGCCTAAAGAAAGATAGTAAAATAAATATAAACGATCAAGATTACAAAGAATCCTTTCATAAATTAAAATCGTTAATGACAAATGATTTAATAAATAGACACCCAGACTTTTCAAAAGGATTTACACTAACAACTGATGCAAGCAATTTTGCTATAGGAGCAGTATTAAGTCAATCTCATGGTCCCCTATGTTTCGCTTCACGCACATTAAACAAACATGAGTGCCAATATAGCACAATAGAAAAGAAATTATTAGCCATTGTCTGGGCTACCGCTCAATTCCGACATTATTTGTACGGAAGAAAGTTCGTCATTAAGACTGACCGCAGGCCATTAGTATGGCTTAGCAATTTAAAAGAGCCAAACAGCAAATTACAACGCTGGAAAATCAAACTCGAAGAGTACGATTTTGAGATACAACATATTCAAGGAAAAGAGAATAAAGTGGCTGGCGCCCTATCACGAGTAAAAATAAATATGCTACAACAAGACGACTTAGCAACCATTCACAGTGCTGAATCAGATAGTTCATATCTTATTCCTATTAGTGAAAAACCGGTTAATTTATTTAATCGACAAATAATACTTGAAATCAATGAAAATGATCATCAAGAAATTTTGTATCCACATGTTGGAAAAAGAAGAATAATATTTAGTAAAAAAGAATACAAAGAAAACGATTTTTTAGAAATAATAAAAGAAGTGGACACTACAATGATAAATTCCATATATGTCAAAGATGATAAAGTATTTAACAACTTCCAAAAAGTTTGGAAAAATGAAAATAAAGGTAAGAAAAATATTTTATATCGTAGCACAAAATTTTTAAATGACCTTAACACAATCGAAGCCGATGAGCTTATCAACAATATACACAAAAAATATAATCATATAGGAATAGAAAAAGTTTATTTAGAAATATCCAAAGAAAATTATATAAAACTCATGATAAATAAAATTTTAAATATTTGTGCAATATGCATGACCAAAGTTGATAGAAATCCTGTTAAACTGCCATTTGAGAAGACACCCACACCAACAGGACCCAGGCAGCATTACCACATTGATATATGGTTCTTAAACAAAAAGAAGAAATATGTTACATGTGTAGACAAATTTAGCAAATATGCCGCAGCAGAACCTATAAAACATAAAACTCACATAGATACTATAAAAGCGTTAACAAAGATTTTCTCATATATGGGATCACCGAATTTCATAACTCTCGACAACGAAAATCATCAATTTAAATTTAAAACAATTTCAGTGTTTAAACACTAAATAAAGTGAAAAGTGAAAACCACTTGACCGAATTTAGTGACAAAAAATTAGAATTTAGTGAACGAAAATCGAATTATCGAACGAAAATCGAATATTGAGAATTAAATTATTTAGTAACCATGGTTAACAAAAATAATTAATGTTACGAAACCTCATAGAGAGGAAATAATTTGAAGTGAAAGTGAAGAAAATTATGAATACGAACAATAATAAAACAAATACAAAAATGATTTCATAAATTATGAACAATCAATAAAAATAAAAACAACAAAAAAGAACTGAAGAAAAGTAGTATAATCTAATGCCCCAACGTGATCGACAAATGAAGAAGATTAAAGAACAATTAAGGAAACAACGTAAATTCAACCCTTACAAACAGCAACAGTCATCTAACAATTCAAGCTCCGAAGAAGACGACGCAGGCATCATGATGAATAATCAACACGAACAACAACAACCACCACAACTAGCAAATGGTAATAATAATATTAATAATAATTTTAAAGTTTAAAGTTTTTAAGTTTTAAAAAGTCTACAATTAAACCCATTAAAATACATAGAAAGACTTAATACTTTTGATAGAAGAACGGAAGATCTTCCAATTTTTATTCAAAATGTCGATGACATTATTCCCACTTTATTGGAATATAATTAAACAAATCTCTTTATTAAATCAAAAATGCCAACAAGAAAATAACCTCTTAGATATTACTAGAAAGACCCAAGCGGCACTTAATATCTTTAAAGAAAAATTGCCAACTCATATGAGAACAATCTTCTATGCTCTAAAACCAAACACCATGGATTTAGCACTTTATGAGTTAAATAGTGCAGGATTTGTCATAAGACAAAACAACGATGTAGACAGTTACAATGAAAAACAAAAACACTATAATAAAAAATTAGAAAATAGGTATGAGCACAAAAATAGTAATAATTTTAAAACCCCCAATAACCCCTTCAGAAATAATTACAATAGGGAAAATAATAATAAAAACAAAAATAATAATAATAATTGGCAACCAAAAACGTGCGTGCCAAACAATCAAAACAATTACCAAAGACCAAATAATAACAATTATAATAACAATTATAACACAAACTATAACCCCAACAACTATAGACAGCATCCCCAAAAATTTGAGCCTATGGATGTAGATCCTACATCTTCTCAAATCAAACGAATACCAAAAGCTAATTATGCGGAAGACACATGAGGTAATACAAATTTTCGGTATGCAGCCTCGGAACAAGAAGCGGAATGCCCTTTATTAAATTAAAAAAAACAACCCATAATTTCATTTCTCTAATCGCAGAAATTGATATGGGAGCCCCTCGATCCTGGGCCATTTTTTTTTATTGTAGGAGAAAATCATCGAAACAGACATTTGACATCAGATGTTAAAATTGAAAAAGCTCAGATCATTTTATTCTGAGCACTTAGAGCACGCTCATACTCTGAGCAAATAAGAAACACGAACATTTATCTTGAGAACTCTTTTACTGCTCTGAACTAATTTATGAAAACGCCAAATGACAGAATATTGTGAAAACTTGTTGTTCTATCTGTAAGTTGATATCGACAACAAAAAAAACGACATCAATAAAAATACAATTCAGTAAATAAAAAAATATTTTAAAATAAGAAATTTATTAAAATAAGAAAAAATCCTCTAATTATAAAAACTTGTGGGAACCCAGTAACTATAAATAAAGAAATTATTATACCTAAGGATCAATTTATTTTTTCAGTCATTGAAGATTGTGAATTCCAAATCCACACATTCAGTTCAGAATACAACGGAATAATAGGGAATAATATTTTAATTCCAAATAATTGTGCAATCAATTACAAAAATAAAATATTAAAGTTGAACGGTAATAGCATACCTTTCTTTCTCAACAGAAATGAAGAAGAAGAATATGAAAGTACAATCAATTACTTTAATAATATTTCACCTTTTAATACAATTATTGATCATTCTTTTACAAATGAACTTAGGACTGAGCATTTGAACTCAGAAGAAAAAAATATATTAATAAAATTATTAAAAACACACAAAAATTCTTTTAACCATAAAGGTGACGATTAAATTTTCACCAACCACGTAAAACACAACATACCAACGGAAAATACTTCCGCTATATATACAAGAATATACAGATATCCTGAAATCCACAAAAAAGAAGTGGATAGGCAAATAAAAGAAATGCTTGAATCAAAAATAATTCAGCATTCGACTTCGCCTTATAACGCCCCAATCTGGGTCGTACCCAAAAAAGAAGACCACGCTGGTAATAAAGAGTGGCGAATCGTAATAGACTACAGAAAATTTTATTAAGGTTACCAAAGAAGATAAATATCCCATCCCAAACATGGATTCGATATTATATAAACTAGGACAAGCAGTATATTTTACAACATTAGATCTCTCAAAAGGATTTTTTCAAATAGAAGTTGATGCTAAAGATAGAGAAAAAACAGCATTTAGCACATTAACTGGACACTATGAGTTTTTGCGAATGCCATTCGGTTTAAAAAATGCACCCGCAACCTTTCAAAGACTCATGAATGAAGTCTTGAAAGACTACATAGGAAAAATATGCTACGTCTATTTAGATGATATCATAATATTTTCCTCTAGCCTACAAGAACATATGGATTCACTCCATAAAATCTTATTGACACTTAAGAACGCAAATCTTAAAGTATCATTAAACAAATCTGAATTTCTACGCAAAGAAACAGAATTTTTAGGGCATTTAGTAACTCCAAATGGTGTAAAACCAAACCCAAAGAAAAGAGAAACTATAAAGAATTTTCCTATCCCAAAAACAGTAAAAGAAATGCAAAGCTTTCTAGGTTTAACAGGTACTACAGCAAATTTATAGATGACTACGCAAAAATAATTAAACCTTTAACTTTATGCCTAAAGAAAGATAGTAAAATAAATATAAACGATCAAGATTACAAAGAATCCTTTCATAAATTAAAATCGTTAATGACAAATGATTTAATAAATAGACACCCAGACTTTTCAAAAGGATTTACACTAACAACTGATGCAAGCAATTTTGCTATAGGAGCAGTATTAAGTCAATCTCATGGTCCCCTTTGTTTCGCTTCACGCACATTAAACAAACATGAGTGCCAATATAGCACAATAGAAAAGAAATTATTAGCCATTGTCTGGGCTACCGCTCAATTCCGACATTATTTGTACGGAAGAAAGTTCGTCATTAAGACTGACCACAGGCCATTAGTATGGCTTAGCAATTTAAAAGAGCCAAACAGCAAATTACAACGCTGGAAAATCAAACTCGAAGAGTACGATTTTGAGATACAACATATTCAAGGAAAAGAGAATAAAGTGGCTGGCGCCCTATCACGAGTAAAAATAAATATGCTACAACAAGACGACTTAGCAACCATTCACAGTGCTGAATCAGATAGTTCATATCTTATTCCTATTAGTGAAAAACCGGTTAATTTATTTAATCGACAAATAATACTTGAAATCAATGAAAATGATCATCAAGAAATTTTGTATCCACATGTTGGAAAAAGAAGAATAATATTTAGTAAAAAAGAATACAAAGAAAACGATTTTTTAGAAATAATAAAAGAAGTGGACACTACAATGATAAATTCCATATATGTCAAAGATGATAAAGTATTTAACAACTTCCAAAAAGTTTGGAAAAATGAAAATAAAGGTAAGAAAAATATTTTATATCGTAGCACAAAATTTTTAAATGACCTTAACACAATCGAAGCCGATGAGCTTATCAACAATATACACAAAAAATATAATCATATAGGAATAGAAAAAGTTTATTTAGAAATATCCAAAGAAAATTATATAAAACTCATGATAAATAAAATTTTAAATATTTGTGCAATATGCATGACCAAAGTTGATAGAAATCCTGTTAAACTGCCATTTGAGAAGACACCCACACCAACAGGACCCAGGCAGCATTACCACATTGATA
The DNA here is from genome assembly GCA_947095585.1 of Nephrocerus scutellatus. Taxonomy (NCBI): domain Eukaryota; kingdom Metazoa; phylum Arthropoda; class Insecta; order Diptera; family Pipunculidae; genus Nephrocerus; species Nephrocerus scutellatus. Next base: position 57,098,396 of record OX352765.1, read on the forward strand.
TATGGTTCTTAAACAAAAAGAAGAAATATGTTACATGTGTAGACAAATTTAGCAAATATGCCGCAGCAGAACCTATAAAACATAAAACTCACATAGCGTTAACAAAGATTTTCTCATATATGGGATCACCGAATTTCATAACTCTCGACAACGAGAATGCTTTTGTTTCAGATTCCCTCAACAACTATTTAACAAATAAAGACATACAAATACATTTCTGTACAGCAAACCGGCACACAGGAAATTCTGACATTGAAAGACTACATGGAACCCTTAACGAACATTTACGTATTTTATCATCAATCGAACAAATTGGTGAACAACTTGATCCAAGTGATCATACGGTTCAAGCTCTAAATGCTTATAATAATATTATCCACCTAACAACTCGAGAAAAACCTTTCGATTTCCATTTTGGTGTCATAAATAAGGAAATAATTTTCAAACGAATAGAAGACAGTAAAAACAAGGTAATTAACAAATTAAATGAAAAACGTAAGAATATTAAAATAAACGAACAATACGTGAAAACAACCAATCCCGATAAATTGAAAAACAAATTAACCCCTAAATATAAAAAAATTAACGTAATAAATAAAGAAGGAAAAAAATATACTCTTAAAGAAGGCAATAGATTCAAAAGGAAACCCAACAGAACCTTACACAAAGATCAATTCCATAGATTAAAGAAATTCACAGAAAATATTCCTGTTCACAGGGACGACACTTCATCAAAAGAAGCCACTTGCGGATCTTCATCTGATCAACCCACTACTTCTAAGGGTAACCATCATAATTATCCTCATTCTTCCAATAATTAAAACCCAAGAAATTCAAATAACAGATTTAAACCATGGTAATGGTTTCACAGTTATACAGCTACAACAGATGCAAATAATAGAAAACTTCACTAAAATACTACACATTATAAATTTAACTAATTATGAAATAAATTTAAATATATTAGAAGACCATGTAAGACTTTTACCCAAACAAAATATGGACATTATTAATCTAATGAAACACACAAGAAAAGAATTTGAAACTTTAATACCACACGTTAGACAGAAAAGAGGACTTTTTAATATTTTAGGTACAGGAATGAAATTTTTATACGGAACTAAGGATGACGAGGATAGAAAAGAAAAAGAAGAAAGGTTAATATTAATAGAAACAAATACACATAACGTAATAGAAAATTCAAACTTACAAATACAAATAAATAATCATTTTAATGAACAAATTGCATTACTAACTAATACATTTAATAAAAAAACTAAAAAATTAATTGGGTATGTAGAAAAATTTACTCGCACAGAACACGATTTAGAAAGAGACTTTCACGAATTAAAATTGGAAATAGAAATTAAAGACAATATAAAATACCTAATAAGTGACATAGAAAAAATTAAAGACATTGTTTTAACATCTAGATTAGGAATTCTAAGCAACGATATTTTTTCAGAAACAGAACTTGACGAAAACAATATAACAATAGAAAAACTTTCACAGGTTAAATTAGAACTTGCTCTATATAAAAATACTATCATATTTATAATAAAAATCCCAAACTTTTCAAATGAAACATACAAACAAATCTATATCCAACCCATACCAAATTTAGAAGATAATCAACAATTAGATATTAGTAATAAAATGTATTTGACTAAAAAGCAAACAATTTATAATAATACCAAAATAAAAAAATATTTATCAGAAATAGACGACAATTGTTTACAAAATTGATTTAAAAATCAAATGAATTGTAAATTAATAAAAATTACAAGTAAACAAATAATAGAAATAGGAAATAACAATTTAATGTTAATTAATGTAGGATTACAAGAAATTATCCAAAATTGTAACAGTCAAAACATTATTGTCAAAGGTAATTACTTAATTAAGTTTGAAAATTGTAAAATTAAAATAGATAATAAAAATTACGAGAGAAAAAACTACAAACATGAACCCATAATTCCATAATGTTAAACGATACAAAGAGTATCGTCCGCAGTCGGAATGTTCAGAGGTTATCGTCCGCAGGCAAAATGCCTCGTGTTAAGTATTGTATTATAAACAAACCGAGAGTATCGTCCGCAGTCAAAATGCTGCGTTAGCAATTAAGCACTATAAGAAGGGATCGCTTGATCTCAATTAATTCAGTCTTTAAGCAGTCACCATTTACAGCTGACGATTTCCCCTCACCAGTGGTAAGGGATCCGAAGCTCTAGTCTTAATACTCAAATAATAAAGATATTCATTTTGAAATTAAAAATATTCTTTTTTTTAACTAAATTTGAATACTTTATTATTATATATATATATATATATATATATATATATATATATATATATATATATATATATATATATATCACTGCATTAATAACGGCTAAACATAGGAATCCGCTACAGGCTAATTGCCCAAATCCAACTTCCGGGTTGAATGATGTCTACCAGCAAGCACGTCCGGAGTGAGTCGGGACCATAATTGGCTAAGGTTGATCTCGTCGATATCCGGCGCTCGTAAAATTCCTTAGGAACGGTAATGGCTGGGTCCGCCATTTTTTTTTTATATTCAACGAAATCGAACAAAAATGGTGTAAGGCCACACGCGGTAATTACACGATGCAAAAACGTTAATAATTCACATGTCGTAATTTTTACGATCATGTTGCACAGCGCCGTTGCGCATTAATATTAAAATTTTTAATTTCTCTCACAAGTTAAATTCCGTAGGAACGGTAATGGCTGGGTCCACCATTTTTCTTTAAAAAAAAAAATGAAACGAAAGTTCTCGAACAAAATGGTGTATGGCCGCACGCGGTAATTACACGATGCAAAAATGTTAATAATTCTCATGTCGTAATTTTTACGATCATGTTGCACAGCGCCGTTGCGCATCACAACTGAAAAAAATGGAACGAAAGTTCTCGAACGATAATGGTGTATGGCCGCACGCGGTAAATACACGATGACAAAAAATGTTAATTTTATTAATATGTCGTAATTTTTTTACGAAAATATTGCACATCGCCGTTGCTCATTAATAAAAAAATTGTTGCTTTTAAATTTTTTTTCATTTTAATTTACGATTTTCAGAAACTGTATTGGCTTGGATCCGCCATTCTTTTTTTAGCTTTTCAGATATCAGCACTTTTCGCGAGCAAATAAAAAAAAGGTGACCGCACGCGGTGGGTACATGTTGCGAACTATTGATTTTCTTAACATGAGTGAATATTTCACAAGCATGTTATAAAGCGCCGTTGCGCATTATAATTGAAAAAAATGAAATGAAAGTTCTCGAACGATAATGGTGTATGACCGTAAATACACGTTGCAAAAATTTGTTAATTTTATTAACATGTAATCATTTTTTTTTCTTACGAACCTGTAAACAGCGCCGTTGCGCATTAATATTCAAATTTTTACAACTATTAAATTTTCAAATTAATTTTACGATTTTTCAGGAACTGTATTGGTTTTCAATTTTTTTTAAATTCTCTAAATTAACTTCGCGTGCCCGTGGCTGGCTGGCTGGCGGGCATGTATTAACATTACATGTTAATAAAATTAACAAATTTTTGCAACGTGTATTTACGGTCATACACCATTATCGTTCGAGAACTTTCATTTCATTTTTTTCAATTATAATGCGCAACGGCGCTTTATAACATGCTTGTGAAATATTCACTCATGTTAAGAAAATCAATAGTTCGCAACATGCACCCACCCCAATCTTGTGATCAATTTTTAACACACTTCCTAAAGTCCAATTTTATTCAAATTTGGCACACATGTGTATTTACCATGACTTACTTTCTATTAAAATTTGGGGCACCTGGGGCCCTGGGGCCTTGGGGTCGGGGGGCTCCCATACAAATTTTTTAAAAAATGTACTTGATTTTCTTTAAATTTTTTACGCATATGTATCTTCGATGGACAACACTTTCTGTAAAAATTTGGAAGTGATCGGGCCCCTGGGTTGGGGGCATCCATACAAATTTTATGAAAAAAGTACCCGATTTTCTTAAAATTTTATATGCATGTGTATCTCCGATAAACAATAGTTTTTGTAAAAAATTGGAAGTGAAATGGCCCCGGGGTCGGGGGCTCTCTAACAAAAATTATAAAAAATGTACCCGATTTTATTCAAACTGCACATTGTGTATTCCCGATTAGAGAATTTTACGAATTTTTTTCAGGAACTCTATTGCGGGGTTCGCCATTATTTTTCACTTTACAGAATTCATTACTTTTTTCGCGAACAAATAAAAAGTTGACCGCACGCGGTGAGTATATGTTGCGATCTATCGATTTTCTTAACATGAGTGAATATTTCACAAGAATGTTATAAAGCGCCGTTGCGCATCACAATTGGCATAAAAGGGAACGAAAGTTCTCGACCAAAATTACCGTGTATGGCCGCATGCGGTACGTTGAAAAAATTTGTTAATTTTATTAACATGCCGTTATTTTTACGAACATGTGCACAGCGCCGTTGCGCATTCATATTCAAATTAGTACTCAAATGTACCAAATGGAAGTCTAGTGAACTCGAATTTACCATTGTTTATCGAAAAAGCTGTTTTTTTATGTTAGATTCAGATGTGAAAATTAGACTGGATAGTCCATTCCACCACCTTGATGCATATGTGCGCCTGTTTTCCAAGGAGCACCATTCGATCTCTGTAATTCGGTAATAAATGTCTCTACACCCAGAGAAAAGCATTGGTTTAAATAAATGAAAAAGCATTCAATCCAAGAATTTTCACGTTTAAAAGGGCGCCAACAAGAAAAATGTTCGATTCAAAGATGTGTAGATTGTTGTTTTAAATGCCATAATACGTTGTTCAACTCAAACATGTTTGCTTTTGTATGAACCGCGTTCGTCTTTAAAAGTTACATTTTTTTAAATGTATACCGCGTTTATATTCAATACGTTTGTATTTGGGTTACATTTCAGCGCTTAAGCGCTATCGCATTTAGTACAAACGCTTTTAATTTCCTATCAAATTTGTTCGCAATTACGGTTTAATTCTTTTTTTAAACACTTTTGCATTTATGCCAAACGCGTTTGACTTCAGATCAAATTTGTTCGCATTAACGTTTTACTCCCTTCATAAAACGCTTTTGCATTTATCCCAAACGCGTTTGACTTCAGATCAAATTTGTTCGCATTTACGCTTTACTCCCTTTTTAAAACGCTTTTCATTTCAAATTTCAGACTATATTGCGCAAATTGGCATCTTCTTCCATGTATATTAAGCAATTGAGAAAACAGCGACTATACTTTCTTTGAAAACATCTATTTACGCGTATTGTTTTATATAAATATATAAATATATAAAAATATATATTTTATATAAAAATAATAATACAAAGCTTTAAATTTAAATTAAAGATTTAATTTTATTTTAATGAAAAAACAAATAATGAGTTCATTCTTAATCTAATTTACAAAAACTTATTTCTAACATATGTGTTGTTATTATTAAGGCTATAAATATGTATGGGAGGACTAGTAAAATATTTTATTTCGTATATTTTTCTGTTTTTGGTATCGTGGCTCACTTCATAACTTTGAAAGTGTTCATTAAACTTACTTAAATGTATTTCAGTGCATAGTAGCAAAAACTTTTGATCTAATGTTACAATACATTCAATTATCCTGAAAATTCTTAGGTTAGTCCTACAACATCCTAGATAAAGCCCCTCTTCATAAAGTTTTCCTTGATATTTTACTCGTTTAGGGACGTAAACTTTTGAAAAATCGACTTTTAAATTCAAATAAACTGAAAATGGTTTATGGTTTTCGTTAAAATTTATAAGATGGGTACCATCGTATTCTATAACTGGTGGAAAGCCTAGATTGCCCCTTAAAAAATGTGTGAAGTTGAGAGCAGACTTTAAGGCCAAAGAGTAAGCGATGTTTTTCCTTGAATTTATGATATTTGCATATCTCTTCAAATCTTTGTGTTTTGCCTCAAATCTAAATAACCAGAGGTATTTCGGTGGTCCACTTTTTTTAACAACAGAAGGATAGTGCACCATAAAATGATGCTTAGGCTTCAAAGGACCAAAAAGTTTAATGTACAACTTATGATGTTTCATGATGTTTCAACGTAGGTTTTTAATATCATAGGCTGAAAAACTTTTCGACAAGATCATGTCTATAATTTTAATCAACAAACAAGCTAATTGCCAATATATATTTCCTTCTGGAACTAAATCTCCGATTAAAAGCGGTAAAAAATGGATAAAAGTCATCATTTCACTAGCTGTCATTTTCAAGGAATTATTTTTCAAGCGATTAATCTGAATTGGAACTGATAAATTTCCAATTTCTTGAGTTCCATAAGAAAACATATTTTTTCTATAAATTAAAGTGTCTAATGTAAAAAATTTACTTTCCATTAACTTTAAAAGTATCTGACAAATGTCATAATGACATACTCCTTCGAAATAATCATGCATTGCATCAAGTGTAAAGTTTTCTGTAACGTGAAAAGCAGGTATTTCATTAAAAATGCTTATTTCCTGCACTCCTGTCACTTTGCAGTCATTAATAGTTATATCTGTTTCATATTGTATTTTGTTTCGTAAGTCTTTCTCAACTTCATGACAATCTACTTTAAGATCCTTCTTTTCTCTGCAGCACAGTCGACAAAATCTATTAGAATTGAATGATTTCCCAAAACCAAGTAATTGTTTCAAGCCTAAATTATCGCCAAGAAACAAACCGAGTAAAAAATATATTTTTAAGGGTCCTTTAGAAGTAGTAATTTCTAAACCTTCCTCTGCTAAAAATTTAATTTCATTTACTAAATAATGAAAGGAGGAATCATTACCATATTCCTTCACATATTTGCTTTTTATAAAACCGGCGATAAAAATATACTGTAAATTGGATAATAGATACGAAGGTATTGTCGGAAACGAATAATAGATTGCGCATAATGTGTGTTCTGTTGAATGACTTCCCAAAGCATTGTTGACTTCAAAGTCATCCGTATACAAGAAATATGGTATTACAGTCTTACCTGTATATTTTAATGTATGAAATCTTTGTTTAAAATTTTCGCCGTTAATAAAGTTTTTATAAATGCTCTCACATTCTAAATCCTTCATATTTTGTAAAGTTGCAGTTAGTACTCCAGGAAGCTCGAAAAATTTTCGAATTTGGAATCTTATCGATTGAAAATATGCTTTGCCACAAACTTCATCTAGTGTTGGCTTACCGCATCTAATAACTTCTTTAATTTCATTGTTAATGGTATAACTAATTGGGTAGTTGAACATGTCGCTTTCAAACATATATTTCATGAAACGATACTCTGTTTTAAATTTTGTAAAAGGGTCAGAACATAAACGAAACGTCATCTGTAACTTGTTTTTAGTTTCCAATGAAAGAAGTGGGGACTCCTTAAATATGTTTGTTATACAACTGGCTATTTCACTTACTTTATTTTGAATATAAACTACGTCTTTTCTGTTTATATTTGGTTTTGAAAATAATTGACATGCGAAACTTTTAGCCATTTCGTCTAAATTCTCTAAATGCTGTTCTAAATATATGGTTGTGTTATTATCGTCACTAGGCCTTTGTGGCAATGTATGAGTAATATCTATCATTGAAATGTTACTTTCATGGTTCACTTCACATAATGGATTATTTATAACATTTGCATGCAACTCAAGAGTATTCGAAGTCTCAGTGTTTTTGTGGGTCACCATTAAATGCTTTTTAAAGGCTTTGCGATTTGAAAATCTTTGTAAACATTTAGGCTGAGCGCATTTGTATGTTGCAAATGTCTGTAATTTGTGAATGTTTTTAAAGTGGTCGAAAAGGTCGGTAACAAGTAAATATTTATGTGTACACGAAAAGCAGGAATACATTTTAAAATTACTTTAAATAGAAAAAAGGAGGAAATTACATTAAAGAGTTGTTGAAATGTGATAAAAGTCCTAATACTTTTGGAAATAACTTGTCATTTTCTAAATGTATGTTAAAAAAATTTTTTTGCAAAAATACCCAAACACCAGAACAAAAAGCTGGGTATTCCAGATTGAAGATCTGGAACACTTTAAAGCAAGTATATAGACTAGCAAGAAATGTTGGGAATTTGAACTTAATATTGTCAAAATAAACGTAAAATTCTTTTAAATGAGAAAGGTCTTCACCTACGACAATTATAAATGGCTGTAGTGTTTCTTTTTCCAAGTAAAATCGTTCCCGTGTCTCTGCAATAACTCTTTCCAAATCGTTGATTTGCCGTAAGTGTACCACAAAAGAGTCCTTTGCCTCCTTGATTGTTATTTTTCTTTTCTTTTTCTTGCTGCAATCAGATACACTGCTTATTCTTGCCGCAGGAATGATTATTGCATTTAGAAGCATAGAAATTATGAAGTCTCTAGAACCTATGGAAAAGAGAATACACAAAATGATTACAAAATAAGTACATCACGGAAGAACACCTTTAATTCTTACTTTCATCACAGTTGTTATCAATATTTGATAATAATTCCAGCGATTCCTGCTCATGAATATGTCTTTTGAAATATGGGATTACTATTTTTACAAATCCAGGCCAATTTTGCAAAAGCTTCTCATCTCTTCCAAAAGGCATTTGAGCATAGTCAATGTTTATCTAAATTTTTTAAATAGTTTGTTAGTAATTGGTTTAATGCTTTAATTAGTTACTTCTTTCCTGGAAACTTACCAATATTGGACCCAATATTGAATGTTTGTAGAGTGGCCACTCTCGTAAAATGTTTAAAACGGGTTCAGTTCCTTGGAGGAAAAAGGCTCGTCGATATTCATGTGTTTGGAGCCACTTCTCTTTAACTTCATCAGTAGCATCGTTATATTTTAACCACAGCTGATTAATTTTAGCGGTGCTGTGGTCAATTTCTATCGGCTCTTCACAAATTTTGTGATCAAATGATGATAAGTCCGAATGTTTTTTTAATTTGTTTCGTACGTTGAAATACCGATCATGCAATTTTCCCTTCGGATTTTTGTTGTTACTACTTCGAGGAACGTAATATGTATTCTTTAAGAAAAAAGAAGATTACAATTATGTATGTATTCCTAAAAAATATCTTACGGCATTCTCTCCGGGAAAGACTAAGGCGATGTTTGTGCTAATAGTTCTTAAATCAGACGTGGTTAAATTACTTTTGGTAGCAATTATTGCATCTATTACGCAGTTAGCGACGTTTTGTTGGTGGCTTGGTGACAGGTTTTTATGCTGGTCAAAATAATCTAACGTTGATTTACCCGTTATTGTTCGTTCCAAATATTCCCTTATATTGCACTATTATAAAGAAAAAATTACAATAGTTAGGTATATTATCTATTGTTTATTGTTAATACACAGAAAAAATATTATATTAAATTTGAACCTATCACCACAGATAATTTAACATATTATTATAGTATAAATATTATATATATATAAATTGTGGTATAAATACAATTCTATAAAGTCTCTAAATTATATTGTAATGAGAATAAGAACAATTATTATATTTTACAAACCTCAAAATTTTCTGTAGTTCTGCTTGAGATGGAAGTTGATGTCTTTGGTGTTCCTGGATCCGTTATCCAGTTAAGCACATCTAACTCAGAACTGTCTAAAGCTTCGATCTACAATAGGATAAAGTTGTATTATTGTAATTGTATTGGTATACCGTTAACTTACATTTTGTTGTTTACGCCAATTTTTAAATTTTTCACGAAATTTGGCTTTAATGCCTATTTGGTTGAAATTTGGAAAAAGTTGATTTATGTCGTCCACATTAAGATATTGCAGCTCATCGTATCCTACTCCTGCATCTGAAAATTTTAATATTCAACAAAATTTTCTATCAAAAAATAATAAATAAAATACCTTTAAGATTTGAAAAACAAACTTCAATATTCCAACTTTTTAAAAGATTTAGTAGCTTGCGTTCATTATCGCTACTAGCAAGGTATTCTATTAGTACAACCTCATAGTTAAGGTTAGTTAAATTTTCCATTTCTAAAAATAGTACACATCTTTAGTTGGCAATTTATGTTAAAAAATTATGTGAACGCAATATCTGCTCCAAATTTTTTTTTTTGATTATATTGCAGAATTTTTCGAGACTTCAAGCAAGTACCGTTCATAAAGTACAGTATTTATAATACTACAACAATTTCGGCAATGCAATTTCTTCATCAATTATTCACAAGTGAAGCGAAGCAATGTCTTCCCAGAAAACTCATAACGAATTTGGTTGAAATACATTGTTGTTGTTCTACATTATATACTTTAGTATTATACAATTGGAAATTGGATTTCTGAAATGGCCAAACATTTTGTTTTCATTTGGCATAACTAAAAAATAATAACTTAATGTTTTGCACACCAATAAAATATTTACATTTACACAAATTTTTCCGATTTCCATCATTTGAGATAATATATCAAAAATGTAGATTTGACAACTAACACGCACAAAAGTTTTCTTTTAATAAGTATATGACCAAATTACAAAAAACGCATGCTTTCACTTCACAAATTGAATTTAGAAATATTTATATACTTACCACAAATATTGTCAAGACACTTATATTACTTACTTATAATTATTTTACTTATAATTCTTTTTAAAACAAAAACTGAGTAGGTATCTGTACCAACGACTTGTTCGCAAATGATTGAGAACATATTGAATTTTTATCCACACGAACTAAAAAGTGCGTTTCAGTCAAAAGCGATCATGTTTATCTTCAACTCCTGTATGATTGATTGGAATGCACTAACGGTATTTTTCCTAGCCGAAACATGACTACGTTTGAATTAAACACGACTACGTTTGCAACAAATGGTTACAACAATTAATTCTCGATCTGCTACTACGCAGTATTGGGTAAAAGTCAAAAGCACGTTTCGATTAAACGCGAACATTTTCAACGCAAATGTTGTAAGTTGTTTGTATCAACCGTGGTAATTTTTAAATCGAATAGTTTAAAATACAGGGACGTATTATCTTTTGGCAGTTTGATTTTAACATGTAATTTCTTTGCGACTAAACATGCCATTATGCATACTGCCTATGAATATATTCAAGTAAAACGCGTTCGTTGGTTATTGTTTAATGTTGTATTCAACAATCTTTTTCAAACATGAGTATGTTTACGTGTTCACTAAAGCCTTGTTTGAGCTGAACGAGTTTTATTTAACATAAACATAAAGTTTTGGCAATAAACGCATTTCAGGGTGTATTCAGATCAAAAACCATCAATGTTTATTCTAAACGCTGTCTTTTATTTCAGTGTAGCCTGTGCACTATGTCCTTGAGTTAAAGGTTCGTGTTAATTGGTTGGACCTGGTTTAGAAGGTCTCATTTGTTGGTCAGTTTGATTACTATTTGGAAAGGCTCTCTGCTGGGGGTTATGTTGGTTGCGACTAAATCCCTGTTAAGGTGGGGATGAATAATAAGGTCGTTGTATTTGTTGAGTAGGATAGAATTGATGAGCTGGTATTGCTTATTGTGGAGGACTCGCGTTAAAGTTTCGTACCGGAAACGAGTTTGGGTTTGGTTCTCGTACCTAGGGCATAAATGTAGGGCTTGAGGCAAGTCTGTGATTACCGCTCAAACCTGTTATGAATATATTCAAGGCATTGTCCCTATAAGTTTTGGTCAATAATTGCATTGCCTCGGGGCCAATATCCATGCATGAAATATTATTGATTATCAGGGTCAGCTGTGAAGTAACAGCCTGATAAAATTTTGTATGTTCTGACTTCCCTGAACCATACCAGACATTTGGTATTCAAGAGTTGTGACATCACGCTTGTCGGCGTAATATGTTGTTATAGACAATCTACAATACTACACCAATTAAGGGGGGTATTATTAGCCTCTAGGGCTGCATCGGCATTGCCAATAATTTTATTACGAACAGGGTGGAGAATACCGAAATATTTTGGAGTTCCCCTATGTGGTCATATAGGGTTAGCACTCGTTCAACGCTTTTCTTCCAGAAGGAGAACTCTGAAACCCCTCCCAAGAAGGTCCGAAGACAACTTATGATGTCAGGAATTCTTTCTAAGCCATTTATTCGTTCTGATATTGCGGAAGTATTGTTTGATCTGTTCCAGATGAACGTTGTGCATTCGGATTTAATACGCTTTCGAAGAATCTTCTTCCTTGTTGCTCTAGTACTCGACTAACAATTGAGGCCACAAGGGCCATGGGTGGACCTAACCTCTTGGGACGGATGGTCGGCGTTGGACGCTCTCGAAATGAACGAGGCATTGGGATCTTGATTACTGACGGAGGCCGTAGAGTGACTTGCTGTGGATGTATCTGTGGAGATTATTTGAGAAGAAGCGGCATTATGCATTGTGGCATTACTAGATGCCGAGGGAATTTGCCCTTGGTATTGGTTTGGATTTTGGTCCCCACCTGCACCGGTTCTTGTGTTAACTATGTTTCTGATCCTATGTTCCTCAAGGAGCTTGTAAAAACTATTAAACTATATTTTTTTTGTTTTGATTGCTATTTTGAATTACGCATAAAAAATATTTTTCTTACACTGTTCTTAAAATTCCATATAACCTTAATCGAGGTTTCTTTTCAATAGTTGGCCGTAATTAATTTAAAATTTCATCGAATTTATGCTTTAATGGTATTAATATATGTTTTTCACTTGTATGAATTGGTATGAGCACTTAAAATATACAAAATATTTATACTTAAGTACGAGCTTACGTTAAACACCAAATCACCGAGCCGGTCAGGGGGATTTGTTCCTTTTTGTCCATGTGGTTACTGGGGATCCCTTGTTAAAATCTTGCTGCGGTGCTGCGGTATTCCTATAGATGTCTTTCCGTCTGATAGGATTGATCTGATTCACTGATTTTTGATTATAATATTGATTTCGCGAGCACGGGAGCTACTTCAGGTCACTGGCTCTTTTTCTTTTGGAACCCGATGCAAATTTTTACTAGAACTCGGGAGCTTCTTAAGGTCGCTGGTTCTTTTACCGGCACATAAGCTACTTGAGGTAACTGGCACGTATCCGGAAAACAAAATAACACACCGAGTCCCTGCTCGGGCGCCAATTAAATTAAAACAAGTATAATTCCTTTGAAAAAAAAAAACTTTTTCTTCCTTTTTATTATGTATTCAATTTAGAACTAACTTATAATCTAACAGAACATTAACCTATTGCCTAGGTTGTGCTGGGTTTCCCATGCTGTAGTGCAGAGTCGGATTGGTGTGGAATGTGTCCGATGTCAGATGGGTGCGGAATGTGTGTGGTGTCGGATTCTCAGACGACTCGTCAGCAACATGTCGCTGGAGCGTGTTCTGATGATATCGTTGCTCGTGTTGGACTGGGAATGTGCTGATTCGTAATGACTGTTCAGGATTATTACAGACATTTTTGAGAATTTATTATGTTTCAGTGCGTCTAAACGAATTCGAATTTGTCTTCCTAGATATTGTTCTGATGGCGATTTACCAATCTTGAGTGTTGTAGCTCGATTTTTGAAAAGAATTTCTCTTATTTTGTGGGCAATTGTTGATGGCTCATTGTTCATTGCAGCTAGTTTGTTTTTGAGGGTCTGAATGTTTCTTTCTGCTAAGCCGTTTATTGCTGGATGGCGTGGTGCAATACATTTTTAAAAAATACCTTAGTCTTGACAAAAGGCTGTAAATTCTTCGCTTTTAAAAATTGTGGCATTATCGGAAACCATTACATCTGGAAACCCATTTCTGGAAAATATGTTGAGTAAAATTTCTTTAGTTGAATATGAAGATGGTGCTGCTGTGCATACTCCTTCTTCCTTCTTCTGCATAAGGATTCACATTCTCTGCCAATTATTGGTTCTTCCCAAGGGTGAAGAGAAACTTTCGCTGGACAGCTTTAGGTAGATGAAGAGCACGATCGAGCGAAAAATTCTATATCTTCATTTTGTTCAGATGAAGTAAGAGATCTAGACGCGAACGCGATTTGTCTTTCTTACCCATCTAGATATTGATATTGAGCAAAACTTGGTTGCGCATTTTCTAATTTTTAATTCTTCGATTATTAATTACTACAGGCTACAACAACAACACTTTCTGTAAAAATTTTGCAGTGATCGGGCACCGGGCACAAATTTTTTTAAATATGTACCCGATTTTCTTTTAATTTTATCCAAATGTGTAATAGAGAATTTACAAGAAAATTTTAATTTTTATGGCAATGTGTAATCGCTTAATATATTTGAATACATGCTCGGACAAAGCTATTGCTGAACTATCTGCACTCACATTGACATTCATCCATCCATTTAAAACGTGTCGAAAAGAACCGACAACTTTGACTTTCGCGATACATCAGTAGTTTCATCTAACTGTATCGTAACAAATTTACTTTGTGATATTTCAATTTCTTGTAACACCTTCAATACCATTTGTTGAGTGTATCAACAACAACAAAGCAATTGCACAATTGCACGATGCATCGAGCAATGTATCGGCAACAAAAAGCAACATCAGCAATTGCAAAATTGCACAATACATTCAATTCGAATATAGAAAGAATAAATGAGAAAGACCAGTTTACAAAAGCAAATAACCGTAATCTGAATTAATTCCAATGTTGCCGGTTACAGACTTACAGAATAAATCCCTTCGTTGTGACCTCGTGACCCAGCGAGGAAAGAATTCGGTCAAGGAAAAACGCAAGAATATCTCTTGAAAAAATTTCTACAAAAACACTACATTTAACGATTTAACGAAGCCAAGGTTTTTAGAGCAAACAATGTTAGATTAAATGTCGCAAAATGTTAAGTTCATTATTAGGAACATTGTGTGCTCTAAAAACTTATACAACGCTGATCTGTTCTAGAATGCACTCAATGTCCGGCCTCAATCTTGTTATAACCATGCACTTGCATACATATTTTTGTTTTGTCATATTTACTCTTTTAAAGAGCGAAGTTTTTCTCTTAAATTGGCTGACCAAAAAAAGCGACGCTTGGTGAAAGATGTGATTTGCGATTTGCGATTGCAACCAGCTATCCAGGTTCTGTAAAATTTACGAGCGTCTTGAATGAATTTTTTCAGTTAAAATAACAACTATTCCCCTCTTAGGCCCGTAATTTTGAACAAAGCAAATTTTTCCGAAAAATCCATGGATTTTGTCATGGTATAAATTAGTAAGTTTAAACAACGATTAACCGACGATGTTTTTTTCGAACATAGAAATCATAGTTACCAACAGACGCTCAAAAACATACAAGTTATTAAAATTCTAAATTCACTTTGACACATTTAAATACATTTTAGTGAATAGACGTTTGCAAAAATTATAAAAGCAAAATGAGAGAAGACGACTTAATCATTTTAATTGATGTTATTTCACATCATAAAGAAACAGTTAATAATAAAAGTACCGATGCTGTATCGAACCAACAAAAAGGTAAGTAAATATTAAATTATTTTATATTTTTCCTGATTTCAAATAAGTAACAATACATCTTATTACTCTTATTACTACTCTTATTACTCTTTTACTATACATATTGTCATAAGCTCAAGCCTGGAAAGATATTACCTCGCACTTCAACAGCCGTAAAAATGGAAATGGGTCATTACAAAGCGGTACTAGCTGTTTTTGATATCGTACTTTTTTTTTAAAAATATTTTAGGAAATGGAAGAAAGTTCGGAATGTTAAGAGGAAGAGGAACTTTTAGAAGAGGAAAATTTAGGTATACAAGATACCTCGCCACCGCAGCCAAAAACGTCTCGAAATCCCTCAACATCACTTTCACAACCCCGTCTAAAAATATTTTTATCAAACATAAATTAAATGATTTATATAAATATGGAAAATTATTAAGATTTATTCAAAACTTCTCACAATATTATCCCGAGCAGCAGTACTCCTGTTATATTCTGTAGCTATTGGTCTACTGGATCCGGCATTTAAAAAATCCCCAATTACTATTGAAGATTCAACAGTTGCTTCTGGCTCATTTAAACTTATGCTTATATTATGCAAAACAGCGGTTGCTACTATTATCGTTAAGACATTGGAAGTATCCAGTTGTGATTCTATATAAACAATAATAATTGTAATTTATCTTAAATAATTTTTTTACTTATAAATACTCGCTTATTGATAAAACAGGAAATCTTCGTTTTAATTTCCCGAAACACATCTCTACAACGGAGGGCGTTGAAGTGAGAGCTTTGTTATATCTTCGTTCGGCTGTTGATTGTGGATTTCGTATCGGTGTAATTAAATAATTTTTACACCCATATCCAGCATCGCCAATCATTAGTGAATCTCCAAATTCCCTTGCTTCGAACCTGGCTCGCAGTGGTGAAAAATTGAAAATAGTTCGATCATGAGCTGAACCATCTGAAAAATAATTTAATTAAAACGTTATATATTATTTTTTTATGTTATAAAGGGTGTTTTTTTAGGAGGTTTGTTTTTCCGATAGATGTCGTTTTATTTTATGACAGTTGTTTTGACAGCTCAAAGTGGCATTTCTACTCAGTATTGTTTGGCAAATCATTATGAATAGGTTAACTCCAGAACAACGTTTTCAAATCGTGAAAATTTATTTTCAAAATCAGTGTTCAATTAAAAATGTTTATAGAGCACTTCGTGAATTTTATGGTGCACATAATCGTCCGTCAGAGACCACCATAAAGAACGTAATTACCAAATTTCGGTCTACATTCACTCTTTTGGATGCCAAGCCACCGACAAGAATGAGAAGAGTTCGTACAGAAGAAAATATTGCTGTCGTTGAGGCCAGTGTCGAAGAAAACGACAATTTATCGATTCGTCGTCGTGCTCAGCAAATTGGACTTTGTCCATCGACTTTATGGAAAATTTTACGTAAAGATTTGGGTTTGGTGCCATACAAAATTCAATTGGTGCAAGAATTAAAGCCACACGACCATCGTTTGCGCCGTGAATTCAATGATTGGTCGTTAAATCAATTGAACGAAGATCCATTTTTTTACCGTAAAATTCTCTTCAGTGATGAGGCGCATTTTTTGTTAAATGGATACGTCAACAAACAAAATTGTCGCATTTGGAGCAAAGATAATCCACACGCCGTTCAAGAATTACCAATGCATCCTGATAAATGTACTGTTTGGTGCGGTCTATGGGCTGGTGGGATCATCGGTCCATATTTCTTTAAAAATGAGGAAGGACGACGCGTTACCGTGAATGGATACAGAACCATGTTAAATGAGTTTTTGTTGTCAAATCTTGAAGATATGGATATGGATGAAATGTGGTTTCAACAAGATGGTGCCACTTGCCATACAGCACGTGAAACAATCGACTTATTGAAAGAAACTTTCAACGACAACATTATTTCGAGAAATGGTCCGGTGAATTGGCCTCCGCGTTCGTGCGATTTGACGCCACTCGATTACTTTTTGTGGGGATACGTGAAGTCATTGGTTTATGTGGATAAACCTCAATCGATTGACGCTTTGGAAACCAATATTCAACGTGTCATTGCTGACATACGCCCTCAAATGCTTGAAAAAGTGCTGGAAAATTGGACCTCCAGAATGACATTTGTGAAAAATAGTCGTGGTAGCCATATGCCAGAAATTGTGTTTAAATGTTAAATGCCAAAAAATTATCTACCAAATAAAAAAAAATTTTGGTCATTTCATAATTTTATATGTGTTTTATTCAAAAAAAAAAATCGGCAACCTCTTAAAAAACCACCCGTTATAACTAAGCTTATTCTTACCTTGCCACAATATCCCTAATTCTAGTGTCAGAATCGCAAATAACCTGGCAATTTATGGAAAAATATCCTTTTCTATTCCTATACAGTTCTTAGTTTTCGCCACCCGGAGACTTAATTGGAACATGAGTTTCATCAATACAACCTACACTTTGGAATACCATTTTTATTATAAAACTTTTGTTTGAGGTTATTGATTTCTTCGTTATTTTCTGGCATTTTTATATACTGCTTCCTTAAACGTGCTAAAGCTCGAGAAACTGAATGAATTACTTTACCGGCTACAGTTTGGTGGACGCCTATCAATTCTCCGGTTCCGTTTTGAAACGTCCCAGTAGGGTAATACCGAAGAGCAGTCATTAGCTGTTGCTCCGCGGAAAGCGGATAACCCCTATTATCTTTGTGTACAATGTCTTTTTTATTAGGTTTAATATGTAACAAAAATCTTCTTTAGTGAACCTGAATTTCCTCAAAAATTCATCTTCCTCGTAAAAATCAGTGTGCATGCGCTCCTCAAACGTTCTAATTTTTCTTCTTTTCTCGTCTAGCAAATAATCTGAATCGTTTGATGATGATGATGACGATGAAAATGTAGAAGACGAATAAGCCATTTCTTTAGATATTAGTTTTTATTTAATTAAATCGTTAATATAATTGAATTTTAATAAATTACAACACGTCTAATATTTTATTATTATTTATTGACTGTGACAGTTCGAAAATTCGAATAAAAATTCGGAAGCAAAAATCATAGGAAAATAAAAATAATCCATCGAAATCGGCGGATTTTTAAAATAACCGTGGATCAAATAATCCACGTTTAAACTTGCAAAACCGATGGTAAATCTCCGGTTGTGAATTAGTCTTTGTTCAAACTTACGAGCCTTAAGTGTTGATTTGAGTTGCTTATTAATAATTAAGAAAAGGAATTGGGTTCGGTCGGTTTTCTGTTCCCACAGCAAAGTAACAATTGATTTGAAGGGACCTTGCAGTTCGTAATACAGATATTTATTTTTGATATCGTTTGAAATAAAAATTATATTTTTTACTATTCGTAAGAAAAATATTAGTTTTTAATCTTTCACGAAAGGCTGAAATTTTTTTTAATATCGTCATTTTGGAAATTTTATGAACATTTCTCAAGTCACCCAGAGAAAACGCCACGGCAGACGAGGATGGAGTGGCATTGAATCTCGCACATTGCTGGTGTACCCAAAAATACGTGAAGATGAATTTCACCACATTTTCAAAAAAAAAAATATGTACACAGAAATTTAGTGATGTACATGAATAATATGTACACAGAAATTTAGTGAAGTACATGATTAATTCCGGCGTAGCAGTAAATATATATATATGTATATTTATAAAATATACAATTTATTTATAATTTTTTTCATATGATGTTCCTTATACTGAAAACGAAATTAAAATCAAATTAAAAAATATTAGGTTTACTCTTATAAGTAAACCCGTCGATAGCAATGCCTCAACCGGTGTTACAGCTACAATTGAGCCTTACAAAGACCTCCTACAAGATCAAGATCGATAGCATCAGGCGTCGTAAGTACACCGATGAGAATACCTGTTAGACGGAGAAATATTAACCAAGATTTTGAAACGTCACCTCCGAATTGTACATTGGAGTCGGCCGCATCAGGGTCTAAATAGACATTCGACGATTTAATTGAAGTCAGTTTCCCCGAAGGGGAGGCTAATAAACCTAAACAAAAAGAAAGTTGGCGAAGGAGTTGCATCGCGAGAAAAAGCTGGAGCACGATAAATAAAGGGTGTCAAACATAGAAAAAAGACATGACGAAAAAATGAAAATATTACGTGAACAGGAGGCGGCTATGGCAACACGACACGAGGATCGACGTGCATGGAACGAACAATTAATGTATTACTTAAAAAGAAAATAAATTAGTATTAATAAAATAATGTTATGATATTATGAAATGTGACTAAATTTAAATAAAATTCATGAAATGTTAATTTTTATCAATTTTATTAGTTTAATTGTAGCAACAAATTATTTTCGATTAACTCATTTACGAGTACTTGTATTTTGTCTGCTGAAATATCTCCAGGAGGATTTTTTGAGGTGGTTAATTATTAGTGACGTCAATAATTACTGTCGTAAATCTTTCAAAAATATCTCCATCTAAAACGTGTCGAAAAGAACCGACAACTTTGACTTTCGCGATAATGCAATTGCTATTTCTTCACAATCAGCAGAAAAGCAATTGCATATTAGCAATAAGTTTAAATTAGTAAGCATTTCCAACAGTAGGTCAACATTACTTTTGGAATGCTTTTTAAGTAGTAAGCAAAAATAATGCATAAATATGGAAGGAATAAATGAGAAAGACCAGTTTACAAAAACAAATAACCGTAATCTCAATTAACAAAAAAACAACCCATAAAAATTTTCATCTATTTTTTTTTAATGTAGGAGAAAATAATCGAAAGAGACATTTGACATCAGGTGTCAAATTTGAAAATGCTCAGATAATTTTATTCTGAGCTCTTAGAGCCCGCTCATACTCTGAGCAAATAAGAAACACGACCATTTATCTTGAGAACTCTTTGACTGCTCTGAACTAATTTATGAAAACGCGAAATGACAGAATATTGTGAACTCTTGTTGTTCTATCTGTAAGTTGATATCGACAACAAAAAACCACATCAAGAAAAATACAATTTAGTAAATAAGTAAGTAAGTTAAATTGAGCATAAAACATTTATGTCTCGTTTCATTTGCTGGGTTCATTTCTGCGTGAGCTAAGATTCCTCTCTCTCCGCCACCAAAACCAAGCAGGCAGCCGACTGCGCAGCACACACCGCACACAGTCATTAAAGTGACCGATATTAGTGTCGATTTTATGGTTTTCGGGGTCGCTGAGTTGAATGGTGATGGTAAGCCAGCTCTAGAGGATGGGTCAAAAACTGAGGGGGGGGTGGGTGATCGATATTAGTGTTGATTCTATGGTTTTCGGGGTCGCTGAGTTGAATGGTGACGGTAAGACATCTCTAGAGGGATGGGGTCAATAACTGAGGGGGAGGGGGGTGACCGGTATTGGTGTCGATTTTATGGTTTTCGGGGTCGCTGAGTTGAATGGTGATGGTAAGACAGCTCTAGAGGGATGGGGTCGATAACTGATGGGATGACCGATATTAGTGTCGATTCTATGGTTTTCGGGGTCGCTGAGTTGAACAGTGATGGTAAGACAGCATAGAGGATGGGGTCAATAACTGAGGGTGGGTGGGTGATCGATATTAGTGTTGATTCTATGGTTTTCGGGGTCGCTGAGTCCAATCGTGATGGTAAGACAGTTCTAGAGGATGGGGTCAATAACTGAGGGTGGGTGGGTGATCGATATTAGTGTTGATTCTATGGTTTTCGGGGTCGCTGAGTTGAACAGTGATGGTAAGACAGCTCTAGGGGATGGGGTCGATAACGGAGGGGAGGTGAACGATATTAGTGTTGATTCTATGGTTTTCGGGGTCGCTGAGTTGAATGTTGATGGTAAGACAGCTATAGGGGGATGGGGTCGAGGGGGAGGGGGTGACCGATATTAGTTTTGAATCTATGGTTTTCGGGGTCGCTGAGTTGAATGGTGATGGTAAGACAGCTCTAGAGGGATGGGGTCGATAACTGAGGGTGGGTGGGTGATCGATATTAGTGTTGATTCTATGGTTTTCGGGGTCGCTGAGTTGAACAGTGATGGTAAGACAGCTCTAGGGGATGGGGTCAATAACTGAGGGTGGGTGGGTGATCGATATTAGTGTTGATTCTATGGTTTTCGGGGTCGCTGAGTTGAATGGTGATGGTAAGACATCTCTAGGGGGATGGGGTTGATAACGGAGAGGGGGTTGACCGATATTAGTGTCGATTTTATGGTTTTCTGAGTCGCCGAATTTAATGGTGATGGTAAGACAGCTATAGGGGGATGGGGTCGATAACTGATGGGGAGGGTGGTGACCGATATTAGTGTCTATTCTATGGTTTTCGTGGTCGCTGAGTTGAGTGGTGATGGTAAGACAGCTCTAGAGAGATGAGGTCGATAACTGATTGGGAGGGGTGACCGATATTAGTGTTGATTCTATGGTTTTCGAGGTCGCTGAATTGAATGGTGATGGTAAGACATCACTAGAGGGATGGTGTTGATTCTATGGTTTTCGAGGTCGCTGAGTTGAATGGTGATGGTAAGACAGCACTAGATGGATGGGGTCAATAACTGAGTGGAGGGGGGTGACCGATATTAGTGTTGATTTTATGGTTTTCGGGGTCGCTGAGTTGAATGGTGATGGTAAGACAGCTATAGGGGGATGGGGTCGATAACTGAGGGGGAGGGGGGTGACCGATATTAGTGTCGATTTTATGGTTTTCGGGGTCGCTGAGTTGAATGGTGATGGTAGGACAGCTATAGGGGGATGGGGTCGATAACTGAGGGGGAGGGGGTGACCGATATTAGTGTTGATTCTATGGTTTTCGTGGACGCTGAGTTGAATGGTAATGGTAAGACAGCTCTTGAGGAAAGGGGCAATAACTGAGGGGGGTGGGTCATCGATATTAGTGTTGATTCTATGGTTTTCGGGGTCGCTGAGTTGAATGGTGATGGTAAGACAGCTCTAGAAGGATGGGGTCGATAACTGAGGGGGAGGGGGGTGACCGATATTAGTTTCGATTTTATGGTTTTTGGGGTCGCTGAGTTGAATGGTGATGGTAAGCCAGCTCTAGAGGATGGGGTCAAAAACTGAAGAGGGTGGGTGATCGATATTAGTGTTGATTCTATGGTTTTCATGGTCGCTGAGTTGAATGGTGATAGTAGGACAGCTATATGGTGATGGGGTCGATAACTGAGGGGGGTGACCGATATTAGTGTTGATTCTGTGGTTTTCGTGGACGCTGAGTTGAATGGTGATGGTAAGACAGCTCTAGAGGATAGGGTCAATAACTGAGTGGGGTGGGTGATCGATATTAGTGTTGATTCTATGGTTTTCGGGGTAGCTGAGTTGAATGGTGATGGTAAGACAGCTCTGGGGTGATGGGGTCGATAACGGAAGGGGGTGACCGATATTAGTGTCGATTCTATGTTTTTCGGGGTCGCTGAGTTGAATGGTGATGGTAAGACAGCTCTAGAGTGATGGGGTCGATAACGGAGAGGAGGTTGACCGATATTAGTGTCGATTTTATGGTTTTTGGGGTCGCTGAGTTGAATGGTGATGGTGAGACAGCTCTAGAGGGATGGGGTCGATAACTTAGGTGGAGAGGGGTGACCGATATTAGTGTTGATTCTATGGTTTTCGGGGTAGCTGAGTTGAATGGTGATGGTAAGACAGCTCTAGGGTGATGGGGTCGATAACGGAAGGGGGTGACCGATATTAGTGTCGATTCTATGGTTTTCGGGGTCGCTGAGTTGAATGGTGTAGCTCTACAGGATGGGGTCAAGAACTGAAGGGGGTGGGTAATCGATATTAGTGTTGATTATATGGTTTTCGTGGTCGCTGAGTTGAATGGTGATGGTAACACAACTCTAGAGGATGGGGTCAATAACTGAGGGTGGGGGGTGAACGATATTAGTGTCGATTCTATGGTTTTCGGGGTCGCTGAGTTGAATGGTGATGGTAACACAGCTCTAGAGGATGGGATCAATAACTGAGGTTGGGTGGGTGATCAATATTAGTGTTGATGGTTTCGGGGTCGCTGAGTTCAATGGTGATGGTAAGACAGCTTTAGAGGATGGGGTCGATAACTAAGGCGGGAGGTGACCGATATTAGTGTTGATTCTATTGTTTTCGAGGTCGCTGAGTTGAATGGTGATGGTAAGACAGCTCCAGAGGATGGGGTCAATAACTGAGGAGGGGTGGGTGATCGATATTAGTGTTTATTCTATGGTTTTCGGGGTCGCTGAATTGAATGGTGACGGTAAGACAGCTTTAGAGGATGGGGTCAATAACTAAGGCGTGGAGGGGGGGTTGACCGATATTAGTGTTGATTCTATGGTTTTCGAGGTCGCTGAGTTGAATGGTGAACACAGCTCTAGAGGATGGGGTCGATAACTAAGGCGGGCGGGGTGGGGGGGGGGCAGCTCTAGAGGATGGGATCAATAACTGAGGTTGGGTGGGTGATCAATATTAGTGTTGATGGTTTCGGGGTCGCTGAGTTCAATGGTGATGGTAAGACAGCTTTAGAGGATGGGGTCGATAACTTAGGCGGGTGTGGGGGTGACCGATATTAGTGTTGATTCTATGGTTTTCGAGGTCGTTGAGTTTAATGGTGATGGTAAGACAGCTCTAGACGGATGGGGTCGATAACTGAGGGGGGTGACTGATATTAGTGTTGATTCTATGAGTTTCGTGGTCGCTGAGTATAATGGTGATGGTAAGACAGGTCTAAAGGGATGGGGTCGATAACTAAGGGGGGTGGCCCATATAAGTGTCGATTTTATGGTTTTCGGGGTCGGTGATTTGAAAGGTGATGGTAAGACAGCTCTAGGGGGATGGGGTTGATAACGGAGAGGGGGTTGACCGATATTAGTGTCGATTTTATGGTTTTCTGGGTCGCTGAGTTGAATGGTGATAGTAAGACCGCTCTAGGGGGATTTTGTCGATACCTGAGGGGGCTGACCGATATTAGTGTCCATTCCATAGTTCTCGGGACCACTGAGATTAATAGTCTTTGTAGGACACTCCTATGGGTAAGTTGTCTCCCCGGAGGTGACCGATATTAGTGTTGATCCTCTAGTTTTCGGGGTCGCTGAGATCAGCTGATATGAGATGAAGTGTATCGATACCGTTGTAGATACTGATAAGGCGGTTAATTATCTAACTGAGTTCCTGTAATGTCTTTGCATACTTTATTCTTTATATCTTTATTCTGCTGTGGTCGGCAGCGAACTGATTGCTGTCAAGTATGGTTATTGTTACCATACACGTATGGGGTGATTCAATACGTCACACCTTTCCCCCCTCAGTTCGCTAACGCTCACTTAATACAATATTATTTATTTAATAATAATTAATTTTACTTTTGATAAAAGTCGAAATTTAATGTACAATATAATGATAAACGTTAATGTTAATTAAATACTTAATACATTTATCTTATCTGTTTTACTTTACTTAGAAATTATATCTCTTTATCTTTAACTCGCATTAATTGCTTAGGCAAAAAAAAAATAGTTTAGTTTAACAGTTAAATTTAACCAATAATTCAGTTAATTATTAAATATTAATTATTCATCCTATTTCTTAAAGGATATGTAAATACTGTTTCAACATCGTTATCCGATTTAGAATCTTCATTTATAGTTTCATTTTCCAAGCTTTTATCATCATCACTGCTCAAGCTAATAACTGAATTATCATTATTTTCTAAATCGGAAACAATAACATTTTCTTTATTTAAATTAATAATTGTATCAATTGTGGCACTCGAATAAATTGGTGGAATGTAATCATTACTGTTCGATTGTAAACTTTGTCTCTTTGTCTATTAATTGGTTAATATGCCTTTTCCAAATGTGTCCGGAATCCAATTTAATTAAGTAAGTTCTGGGACCTTTACATGCCACAACTTTACCCGGTGCCCATGAAACTACCCCCGGTTTGAAGTAATCTTTAACCATTACTAAATCATTTATTTCAAATTTTTTCTATTTTTACCTTTATAATATTTAATCTGTTTGTTTTGATTTTTTGTTACTTCTGTTTGAACATCGGTCTTAACATTATTTTCTGATAAAATCTTTGGATTAATTAAATCTAACCTAGTTTTTAGTTTTCGATTAAACAACAATTCTGATGGTGTCTTCCCAGTAGTTGAATGAATAGCATTGCGATAATCCAACAGGTAGGTTTGCAGATATCTGTCCATATCGACGACCGAACCAAAATCAAACAAAGTTTTTTTAAGGGTATTTTTTATGGTTTTCACTGCATTTTCAGCTTGCCCATTTGATGCCGGATGACCTACGGGCGTCGTAATATGCCTGATACCGTTAGCTTCTTTTAAAAAATCTTGAAATTCCTTTGATATAAACGATGTGCCGTTGTCGGATACTCTAATTGAAGGCAATCCTAATCATGCAAATATTTCTCTTAACTTGCTAATTGTGGCTTTGCTAGTGATATTCATGCCCATATTTATACATACTAACCATTTACTATGACTATCCACTACAATCAAGAAACAACGTTTATGAAATGGCCCTAACAAATCTATGTGAACTTGTTCCCAAGACCGTTCAGGCCATTTCCAAGGAATTAAACTACTTTTCTGAGGCATATTTCTAACCTGTAAACACGCTTCACAAGACTTTGCCACTTCTTCTAATTGTGCATCTAACCCAGGCCACCAACAGTACCCTCTCGCTCGAGCTTTCATTTTACCTATCCCTAAGTGCGTTTCATGTAATTGATTTAACATTCGGGCTCTTAGTGCTGTAGGAATAACAATTCTATAAACCCAAAATAAACAATTATCCTCAATATTTAATTCACTCCCTCTAATTGTTGTTTGGCCTCATCACACCATACTTCCTTTATATATTTCATTACCTTCATCTTTTGCAGTTTCATTTTTTATATCCTCTATTATAATTGGATCACTAACTATTGCCTTTACATAGTTTATATATATATTCTCTATATCCGATGTGTTTTCGCAATTTGTTTTGTTTATCTCTACGTTAGGAGATCTGGAGAAATAATCTGCTATATTGTCTTTTGATTTAATACATTGAATCTCAAACTGATAAGCTGATAATGCTAATGCTATTCTCTGCAATCTATTAGCTGCCATTACGGGTATCCCTTTTTTGGGGCCTAAAATGTGCATTAAGGGTTTATTATCAGGTACTAAAATAAATTTTCTGCCAAAAATATAATGGTGGAATTTCTTAATTCCATAAAAAATTGCTGTAGCTTCTTTATCTAATTGCGAGTAATTTTTCTCAGACATTTGTAATTTCCTAGAAGCAAATTCAATTGGACGATCTAAGCCATTTGGGTAACTATGAACTAAAACTGCTGCTACCCCAATAGGGCTTGCGTCTACAATTAGTTTGATCGTAATATTAGGATCAAAATGTGCTAACGATTTATGTGAACTTAGTAATACTTTAAGGTTATCTACTGCTTTACTATGTTCTTCAGTCCACGTAAAAGTACTATCTTTTCTCAGTAACTCGTACAGAGGTGCGCAATACTCCGTAATCGCTGGTAGAAATTTCCTATAGAAGTTTACCACCCCTAAGAATGCTTGTAATTCGTTTACGTTACTTGGGTTTTTAATACTAAGTATAGCATCTACCTTATCCTGACATGTATGAAGCCCCTTTCTATCAATTCTTTGACCTAAATATTGAATCGATTCCTTAAAAAAATCACATTTATCCTTCCTTAACTTTAAGCCTGCTTCTTTCAATTTAGTCAATACCCTTTCTAACAATTCTAAATTTTTTTTACGATCCTTTGCTGTTATTAGAACGTCGTCCAAAAAACATACTACCCCTTCTATACCTGATAATAACCCATCCATTATTCTTTTGAATACTGCTGGGGCCGTTGCCAACCCGTAGACTAATCTAGTATATCTAAATAATCCTTTTGACGTGGCTATTGTTGTCAATTCTTTTGACGCTTCATCTAGTGCTATTTGTTGATACGCCATAGACAAATCCAATTTAGTGAATTCCTCGCCTCCATGTAACTTAGCAAATAATTCTTCTATTCTTGGAAGCGGGTATTTATCTATGAATAATTGCGTATTTAAAGTGGTTTTGAAATCCCCACAAATTCGTACCTCACCATTCTTTTTTAAAACCGGTACGATGGGTGTTGCCCATTCACTATATTCAATTGGTTCCAACACACCTAATTTAACTAACTTATCAATCTCTAACTCTGATTTTTCCTTTAAAGCCAGTGGAATTGGTCTTTGTTTACAAAATTTTGGTGTGGCTTCTGATAGTAATTTTAACGAAACTTTGCCTTTGTTAAACATGCCTAAACCATTATCAAAAATATCTTTATACTTGGCTAATATCTTCTCTAATTTAACATCTAGTTTATTAGAAATATAGTTTATCTGTTTTAATTCAATATTAAAAGCCTTTAAAAAATTACGTCCCAACAACGGCGGCCCACCATTTTCTATCACCATCACATTCACATTTTCGCTAACATTATTATATTTTATCGGCATATTACAAAGACCCACTGGTTTAATCCTTGTCTTATTGTAATTTAATAAGATTACTTCGGCTGATATAACACTGTGGCAAATTTTTTTTTTTGTATAGATCATGCGACATTACCGAAACTGACGCGCCCGTATCTACCTTCATAACCATCGGAATGCCATTCACCTCAACCTGCAATTTATGGGCTCCATCTTTTCATCGTCATACCTAAAATTATATAAACTTAATTTAGAATAATTACAGTAATTAATATTTTCAATATTATTATATTATATTATATTATTTTGTTTTGATATCGTTGTTGTTCTACACATTTTCTTCAAATGTCCTTTTTGATTACATTTGCTGCAACGATAATTCTTGAATCTGCAATAATTACTGGTGTGGTTGGTATAACCGCAAACCTGACATTTGTTTTGACCTTGCTGTTGTCTACGCTTGTCATTACCTGGACCCATGCGATAAATGCCATCTGATGTTGAAGGTTCCTGTTTAATTTCCTGTTGACGTTTAATGCATTCGACGTTTTGAGCAATTACTACTGCGTTAGCAAATTTTAGAGTTTTAACATTTTCTGTAAATAACCTGTCTGTTGTTTTGCCAATTTCCAATCCAAAAATGAATCTATTTCGTAATACTACGTCTAAATCGGCTCCAAATTCACAATTTACTGCTAACGCTCTAAGTTTAGCTGCCCATTCTTGTAAAGTTTCATTCGGATCCTTGAAAGCACTATAAAAAACCTTCCTTTCCGCAAAAATTGACCATGCCGGTTTAAAATGTGTTTCCATTGACTTACAAAGTATTGCATAGTTAGCTGCGTCATCTTCTATTTTGGTTGGATGCAATAAATTACATAGTAATTTAAATGTTTCTTGATTTAGCGCTCCCAAAAGAATTGCTTTTTTCTTTGACGTATTTTCCAATTCATTAGCTCTAATTGACTCTTGAAAATTTTCCACTCATCAATTTTGTGATCAAATTGCGGCACTGTTCCGATTAACGCCATTTTGTTTTCGTTAACGCTAGTTCAGAATGCTTAACTATTTGTCTTTATAATTTTATACTATTATTTATTTTCAATCCGCGTATGAATTACTTAACAATTATCTAATACCTTGTAACTGTTTATACTTTAATTCTACTAACACGCTCTACATTTGCTAATGTTTTTATCACTCGTCGCCATTGTAATGTCTTTGCATACTTTATTCTTTATATCTTTATTCTGCTGTGGTCGACAGCGAACTGATTGCTGTCAAGTATGGTTAGTGTTACCATACACGTATGGGGTGATTCAATACGTCACAGTTCCTAAACTCACTTAGTTCGTCTGGATTGGCACCTTACAGTTTGATCTCCAATTATTTTACAACGGCTTCTCGACTCGCCAAAACTTTGAAACGGCACAAGACCGTAAAAGAGATGCCGAGCAATATAACTGAAGCGACTATCTTGACAGAAAAGGGACAGTGTGAAACAGTTTTTATCCCACGGACAACACTCATTTCGACGGATCTTCCTTTTAAATTCAAGAAATTGCAATTTCCAGTAAAACTTGCGTTTTCGATGACGATCAATAAGTCGGACAGTTTACTAAGTACTGCGGAGTATAGATTTGAGATCACAACTTAATTTTGCTTTTATAATTTGAATACTATAGCTATAATTTAAAATATATTTTATAAAATAAATTTTGTTAATAAAAACTGCAATTTTACTTTATAGATAGATATCATTCTTTTTTCTACCCCTGCCTAATAGAACATTGGGATGAATAAATACCTGGGCAACGCCGGGTAATCAGCTAGTAAATCCTAAAGGGAAACAAATAAAATAATGTTATGATATTATAAAATGTGACTGCATTTAAATAAAAAAACATGAAATGTTAATTTTTATCAATTTTATTAATTTAATTGTAGCAACGAATTATTTTCGATTAACTCATTTACGAGTACTTGTATTTTGTCTGCTGAAATATCTCCAGGAGGATTTTTTGAGGTGGTTAATTATGAGTGACGTCAATAATTATTGTCGTTATTGTTCACGCAAATACAATGTGTGACGATGAATGCAGTTAATAATTTTTTTTGTTGATCCGATAAATTTCCGGTGTCTTTATACGGTGCAACCAACCAACTTTTAATGGGTATGCTGAATCACCTAATAGTATTGTTTTTTCTCTTAAGATCTGTTGCTCATCCGCAAGCCGAAATAATGGGGGTCGTGTTTTAATTATAATTTGGCTTCCATCTTACTTCAGGTATCTCTGCCAGCAAGCGAAATGACGCGAATGAATGACGTGACTTGGTTTATGCCGAACAGATTACCCATCTTCCTGTACGTGGGAGTGTAACCACTGTACCATACAAATAAATATTATTCCTTTCTGGCACCAAGTTTTCTACAGGTGCCATGTCGTTCGCTTGGGCAAAATGCCGACGATTGGTATAATTCTGAAGTAAATTCAATAAGGTTACCAATAAGTTCAATGTGATGATCTGTTTGCGGTTAAATATATGCAGACTATTGTGTCTAGTAGACAACATACCTACTAATGAAGAAATTGTTTGTCGGGATAATCTGAAGGGCTTTCGAAAATCTTTATCAGAATATTTTAGTCGGAAATGTTTTGCTGAACGTTGATCACTCGATGAGTTAGAATCGTCAGATAATGATGTGTCGCTGGAGGATAAACTAATTAATAACATTGTTCGTCTTCTTCGTTGTTTATGTTATCAACAATGAACAATACTCTAGAAAATAAGAAATGATTATTGTGAAGTAATATTTGACAAGTATTTATGAGATAAATGTTTATATCAATATCGAAAACTTATTTAAATATAGTGTTAAAATTCACAATATAATTATTACCTGAATTATTACACTTTCTTTGTCTTGGTTCATTTTATAAAAAACGTATATAAATAATTTTCTTTAATAAATTTAATTTATATTCTTCAAAAAATATCAAAAATGTAATTTTTTACGACAATTTTTTTTTTAGTTCGGTTATAATCGAGTTACTGAGTAGACGAGTTGCGTTGCGTAGTGCGTGTTTCCAAGTATTAAAAGTTACTTTTTAAAAAAAATGTTTGACTGAAGTCAATGGTTGATGGTCGCTTGTCGATTATTAATTAAAATATTTTCAAAAAAATTAGTGATTGATTTGAAAAAACAGCTTTAAAAGTGGCAAATACAAAACACGTGTTTACTAACACGAAGTATTAACATATGTATATATGTTTGTACTTAGAGCATAACCATAAAAGCCGATTGTAAGAAAAAGTGTGGTGCATAAGCAAAATGATAGTGAGAAAATTGAGTTCAAAGAAAACTTACTTCTTAAAAAAGCAGAGTCGATTTCTGAGGTGAAATATAAACGCTGTAAAAAAAAATAAAAATTGGAAAAACCAAAACTGTGGGTTAAAACAATAGTATTGAAGACTTAAAAGAAGAGATAGCAACTCTTAAAAACGAATAAAAAACTAAATCAATATGAAAGTATGAATTTGAATGAGAGCCAAAATAAGTATTTGCTATTGTCGATTGATCAGGATAATATGGTAACAAACGACGATGACAACGATTTGAACGAAAGCAATTCTCTTTTGCATTTGCTAACAAAAAAGTCAGAAGCTAATACACAGGAGAAAATTCAAAACCATCTGTAAATAAAGCTGTTAATAACAATGAGAAAATAGTTATTAGAACAAAAAAGATAAAGATTCCAGTAATTGTTGTAAGTGGACAAGATATTAAAAATGTAAAAAAAAGTATTAAAAAATCATCTTAACATAATGGAGTTCTAACTTAAAATGTTAAAAAACAACAAAGTTTTAGTGCAAACATACAGTTTAAATTGATATAAGCAGGTTAAAGATTCACAAGAAGAAATAAAGTGCGAATTTTATACGTTCACACCCAGTAGTGAAAAGTTAATTTAAATAATGTTAAAGGGCCTTGTTCGTCTGAAGACCCTGAAAGTACCTATACTCATTGAGTTGGAGATCTTAAACTTAGAAAATCTCATATTTAATAAAGTAATTCGACTCAAAACACGCTACCCGGAAAGAAAGAAAAAACCGCTCCCAATATAATTTAGTGCAAACTGCCCCAAATAGAGAAAAATTGTTAGTATCCGTAGTTTAAATTATCAAAGAGTTTTTTGGGATAATTTAAAAAAATCCGATGGGGTTCAATGCCATCGATGCCAACAGTTAGGCCATACTGCATTTTATTGCAGAATGCTGTACCGATGTGTCAAGTGCAGCCAAAACCATCCTATTGGTCTTTGTGAAATAATTCCATATGACGAAGGGGGAAAAACCAAATTGTGTTGTGCTTTATGTGGTGGCAAGCACCCTTCTTATTATAAAGGATGCTCTTTTTTTTTTTTTTTAGATTAAGATATTTTGTTAAACATTTAGATATTATACAATTTTGACTTAAAAACTAAACTTATAACTATTATTATTAAGTGTCGGCTCAACAATAGGGGCCCGACGTATTTATATTGTCTTTTTTTTGTATTGCTTATTATTAAACAATATTATTTACTACTTAATCTACTACCTGTTTATTTTTAAAGCAATTTAATTTTAAACGATAAATTTTAAAATAAAATAAAAATGAAGAATAATATTAAAGGGGGTATAAACAGGGCGATCTTCAGCCTCTGTAATATTGGTTGCCCGCCTTCTCGTAGAAGGAGACGTCTTGATTGTTAAAGATGTCATCGAATCTAGCATCAGTGAATCCTCTTATGTGTATGTACCGGTGACTTGGCTCGATTTCCTCGATTCGCAGTCCTTGCATCTCAGGACTTGGATGTGTTTCCAATGCGTCGACGAATTTCCTCGCCATTCGGAACAAGTGGTCAGTTATTGGCAGCAGACCTGCTGCTTCGTATAGTTTTGTATTCGACACAAACTTATAGCTGTTTGTCACCCTCCAGAGTCCTGTACAGATCCTTAGTACCTTCCTTTCAAATAGGGAGATCTTCTTCATCGTTGTTGGTGAGACGGTGAACCATATGGAGTAGCCATAGGTTATCACTGGCCTGATGAGTTGCTTGTAGATAAGCAGCCTGGTGTTGTTGGACAGACCGTTTCGTCTTTTAAGTAGCGGGTGCACCAAATGAAGAGCGTAGTTCGCTTTTTTCATTGTTTTGTCGATGTGAGAGTTAAACTTGAGCCTCTCAGTAAAGTTGATTCCCAGGTACTTAGTCTCTGACTTGGTGTTTATTGTTGTGTTATCCGGAAGGGTGATTTTTAAGGCTCTGCACCGGCTTGCGATTTTTCTTATCCTTGTTTCGGTTGCTGGTACTCGAAAGCAGATGAGTTCCGTTTTATTGGCGTTGATCTTTAGTCCCCACTTCAGGTAGTAGTCCCAAAGATTTCTGAGGTGTTCCTCCACTCTTCGGGCAGCTATCTCGGGAGAGCGGGAAACTGCATACGTTATGGAGTCATCCGCGAAGAGCATAGTCCTTGTTCCGGCTGTGTTTGTGGGTTGATCCGCCGTGAAGATGCTATACAGGACTGGTCCAAGTCTGGAACCTTGAGGAACTCCGGCTTTGATCCTTTTCCTTGTCGATGGGCGGTCGTACACCTGTACAAAGAAGACCCTGTTAAAAAGAAAATTTTTAATTATTTTTACAATATAATTGGGGAAACCAAAACTAATAAGCTTGTACAGTAGCCCGTTTATCCAGACACTATCGAAAGCTTTTTCGATGTCTAGCAAGCAGGCCACTGTACTACTTTTGACGTTCAGTCCTTTAGTGATGTCACTGTGAAGCTTCAGCAGAGGGTGCAGCGTAGAGTACTTCTCTCGGAAACCGTACTGAAAGGAAGGAATAAGATTTCTTTCCGTACAAAACGTATTGATCTTTTTACGGATCAATGATTCCAATACTTTACTGATACAACACAGTAGAGCTATTGGACGGTAACCAGTTACGCTGGAGCGGTCAGTTTTCTTGGGTACTGGTACTACCTTGGCCACCTTCCAGTTGTCCGGAAAGTAGCCATTGTTTAGGCAATTGTTGAAAATGATGGTTAACATCAAAATTGCCATACCCGGTAACTTTTTAAGCAAAAAGTTAGAAATCCCATCTGTGCCTGATGATTTTTTTGAGTTTCCACTCATAATCAAATCATTGATAACAGCTGTTCCGGTAAACATATCGACGTCTACGGGTGCTTGGCGCGATTTTCTTCACTGAACTGCACTATAGTATTTCCTGGAGAAGTGGTGTCTTCCACAAGACTTTCAACCTCTTCCAAGAAATCTGGAAGATGCGTTGGTGGTCGGTCCGTAAAGCTCCTTTCAAAATGGCAGGCAAAGGCTTCCGCTTTCTCAGCAGCGCTGGATACAGTTCGATCTTCAATGGTGATAATCTCTGGAATGGAAATACGCTTCCCAACCAGAGAGTTCAGCTTCCTAAAAGCATCAGGGCCTGGTTTGATGTCCTGGAGCCGTTTGGTCAGTTCATCTTCCTAAAACCTCCGCACAGCTTGACGACACATGTTAACTGTACAACGCAGTTGCGAAAGTACAGACAGGTATTCGTCGTTGACTGTGTTAAGTGTCCTATTGAAGATTCTCTGAAGGCGTTTCCTAAGCCGTTGCTTGTGAGCATATATGGCCTGTATATGCTCAGGCAAGTGTTGGAAGCGATCCCTGCTAGTGCGAATTGTTTTCTGCCGATTAATGGCTGAATTCACTGTAATCTCAAAATTTCTGATAGCATCATCAATTTCTGTATTCTCCAGATTTCTGCAAGCCGCTGGAATAGGAAGTTCAGCTTCAACTTCTGATCTAAACCGGTTCCAGTTTATTTTCTTAAAGTTGATGTGAAGTTCAGGTGTTGGGGTGACTTGCACAATTCGCTGGTTCAGCCTCACTCGAAGCTCTATGGCCATATGATCCGAGTCGCTATCATGCGCCAAGCAGGAATAATTTCTTAATTCTGGGAGAATATTTAAGAAATTTGTGGTTGCCAGAAAGAAATCCAGAGTTGACGGTGTCCGAGGGTACGTCTTCCGGGGCTGTGAAACTATAGCCATCGTGTGCTGATGCGGATTTGAGTCCATTCAGTCTGTAATGGCCCTTCCTTTGTGATTGCACACTTCGTCCTGCCATCGAGTATGTCTTGCATTAAAATCACCTCCAACAACACAGTATGTGTGTCTAGAGGAGGTGTTGCAGACAGTTTGCAAATCCCGTTGGATGTCTTCCCTCGTTGCGTTACAGTGATTGTACACCGATATCACCACCAGTGTGATACGCCTAGCTAACGAATAAATGGAATTCACATTATATGAGAATATACTTATCCTGCTTATTGTGAACATAATTCACAAATAAGTCGACCCAAAACGGTTGTTTTGGACCTGTCATCAAGACTGCTATAATTAGCAGGCACGACTTCTCTTGCCTTCTGTAAAATTGTAAAGAGGTCAGCTCCAAAAAGCCTTTCCGTATCGTCGAAGATGTTGGCTTTTCCGGTAGATGGTACAGGTTTAACGGCTGGTTTTTTTATTGGTTTGCTGTTTGATGCGGCATGGCTGCTTGTTAGAGGCTTGCTGATCGTTGCTGGCTTGCTGGAAGTCCCCATAGCAGCTATACTAGCAAAACTTACTCCCTTTACTATGGCTTTTGAAGCAGACATCTGGGCGAATTTATGTTGTTCCTTCTTCTTTTGTGCGGTTTTAAGCTTTTCAGCCATCTTTTCCTTATATTTTGGACATCCTTTATAGTTAGCAGGATGTCCATTTTTCTGGCAGTTTGTGCAGAAAACGTTGTCGTCTTTTATATTGTCTGCATTTCTTGGGCATTGGCCAGGCAAGTGCTCATCTTTGCACTTGACGCATCTGTATTTCATGCCGCAATTACTTGCGACATGTCCAAATTTTTGGCAGTTTCTGCATTGAGTAATGCCCGCCGATTTTAGTTTTTCCCAATGCACCAACTGGTTAAAAAGGAGGGTTTTTGAGCAAACTGCCGCTTTATCGCAGTTCTTCTCTAGCTCAACAATGAAATGATTAAATTTCTTGTCAGTCCTTTGAGATTTGAAGGGTTTCACCACTATTACAGGGACACCCTCTGTCGTCAACGCTTCCTTGATATCTTCAGCATCAAAGGAGTGGTGAATACCTTTTAGGACCAACATTTCTTTCCTGTCCTCCTTTGCAGTATAAGTGTTAAATTCAGTCTTTCCCGATTGTAGGAAAGACCGAATTAGCTGATGGCCATTGCTTTTTCATGGCCGTAACGACTGATTTGTTGCTGTTGATGTTGCGAATCCTGCAACTAATGTTGGCGCTCTTTGTGAACTTTGATAGTTCAGCGACGTTTAGTCTGAAGCAGACTATTGGCGGCATGGCAAAAAGTTTTGCTGTTGGTCCCGTAGTTTGGGATTTTTGGCTTGATGGAGCGACTGGTGGTGGTGCCTTCTTATTTGAGACCTTTTGGGACTCTTTTGGTAAAGCTGTTTTATCAACAGCAATTTTTTTAACAACAACAGCCACTCCAGGAGAAGATGATGTTGGTGGCGATGATGGTCTGGAATTTCCAGACAACCTCCTTTTTTTTGCCTTTGCGGGCAAACGGAGAACACCAAGCTTTGCGACTGTCTTCGTCGCTGGAGTTATCCTCTCCACCACTGCTGGATTCGGGCACTTCAGTATCCGATTCCTCGACAACGCTCATGGTTTCCTCCTCTGAAGTCGCTGAATCGCACAGCTGGTTCA
The DNA here is from genome assembly GCA_947095585.1 of Nephrocerus scutellatus. Taxonomy (NCBI): domain Eukaryota; kingdom Metazoa; phylum Arthropoda; class Insecta; order Diptera; family Pipunculidae; genus Nephrocerus; species Nephrocerus scutellatus. The sequence goes on from OX352765.1 coordinate 57,135,132, forward strand.
CTTCATCTATAAAGGATGCTCTGTTCATATTGAATGGATGCCACGAAGGCAGTTAAGAGCTCAAAAGAAAATTGAAAGAACTAGTTTTCAATATAGAACATTAAATAATTTTGTTAATAAAAATTTTCATATGCCGATAATTTTAGGGAAAGACCAGTTGTTTATAACAAAAATAACGCGAATCGAAACAGTAATAATCTTAGTTGTAATAATATTTTATTATAATTAGAATTAAAAATTCTATTAAGGCAGTTTCTCTAACATCATTCTCGAAAAGGTCTAAGAAGAGCAAATAAAACGAATCGATTTTATTTTTGATATTACCAACTGCTCTGGAAAATGAACAGAAATATAATTAATGTTATGTTAAGTCATTTAAAATGTGTGGAAGTTAACACAATTTCAATGATTTTGTAACTACCGCCTTCGTCGACGATCATTACAATTATTCAGTGCGAGTTTCACTGTACTTGAAATTAGATTCATCGTGTAAACGCAATAAACACGATATGGGCTTTTACTCACCATTAAGTAGGCAGAACTGTCATGGTGTTGAGTTTTTTTGAGTGAGTTGTCGTGGCGAGGTTTGGGTTGGTTTTTTTTTTGGCTTTTTCCGGTGAGTGCGGTTAGCTAAAAAGTTGTCCGAGCGTGTTTTGCACATCTAAAAAGTTAATCGTGAATTTATCCACGTTATTATTGTAGTTAATTTACAACCACTAATTTACCTCGGTGATAATTGTCGTTTAGAACAAATGTTAACAAACAAAAATACTTTCTGTCCATCGTTTCTCGTTTTCGCTCCCTTTGCGTGCGTGCATGCGCATCTTATAAGAATTAACATCGTGTATGGAAATAACGACGTACACGACGTCAACAGTTAATGCTAAACACTTTTTTGTTAAGTAAATCACCGAACTAACAGTGTGTGTATGGTGTAGACCAACGAGCCAGAGGAAAATCATACGGTTCCCTTTTTCGGACGACGCCGCTGCCGCTGCTGCTAGACAACAACAGCTGAACAACCCGAATCGGCTTCAGCTTGTCGGATGGTTGCCCTGTCTTATTTGCTTTTGCGGTCAGCTTTACAATATTACAACGAAAATATGTATGTAACAGAAACGAAAACTTAAAGCGGTCATCAGGCTTGTTCGTGTCGCCAGAGTAAGCAAGCAAAGTATAGCATGTCAACAACGCCATTAAGCCTCAAAAATAGCTTGAATTTTGTGTGTAAATGAGCCAGAGTATATACGTACGTAAACCTTTGTGCTAAAATCTCGGATAAACAGTTTTGAAAAGCGTGGCAGCCTTTATATGCAAAGTTCTCGAAATTGCGAAAAGACGACTGCGAACAGCAAATGCTGCATTATCGAGTTGTGTTTTTTTTCCGCTATCAAAACCACGCTGGAAATGTTTGGTTAATTTCCCATACTCTAAATTGGTAAATTGCAAATGAAAAGTTGGAGGAGCGACCAGACTACATTTTTTTGCGACTTTGAGGTTATCTGTGCAACAAAGTTCCAATCGTAAGTCTGACAACCGATGGTACAGTACATGCCGTAAGAATCTATTACGTCCACGTACAACACATCGTCACGTCCATGTCCTCATCCAACACAAAAACAAATTTAAATACATATAGGTAACAATCAAAAATCACTTACTCAATTGTCATGCCAAGTGACGTCGACGCCAACTCAGACATCGATTCCACTGCATTAACATGTCAACGCCGAATTCCCAGAACCTGAAAATAAAAAAGGAAGGAACCAGAGCAGAAGGCATGTCCTCCAAAATAATAAAGCCCACTAACCTGTTGTTTTGTGCGACAGCTCACAGAGTCCCATGATCTAAAAAATGCAAATAAACTGCATTTGTTTTCCCTAATCCTAGTTATCCTGTAGACTAGCGGCGGATCTTTCCCCTAGTCTATCTGACACAATACACTTTAATTCACACGCGACGTTATTTACGAACTAATTTTATATAAAAATACAAATAAAACAAACAATTACAAATTACAAAAAAAAAACAAAGTAGTTTTGACAAATACATTGCAATTATGAATAAAAGAAAACACAAAAGACACCCCACCGAGATTGACAACTAGATATATTATTGACCGATATCTGTCAATTGACATCTTGACAAATATCGGCCGCAAAAAATGGACTAGAGTGATTGTGGTGGAAAGGTTTTTTTAGATGAAATGACAAATGCTCCATTTCACACAGATGGTGGTGGGGAAGCAAAAGAGACAAAATATATGTGGGGGTAAAGTTGGTTTGAGGGTTCGCACATTAATTGTAGGTGTTAAATGTATGATATTCGTGTGTTATGTTGTTAGTAAATGTGACTAAAATTTAAAAAAGGACGGGATGATGGAATTGGTTTCCACAAGAGACAAACAAAGATAGAATGTCTATTTTAGGGGAAAGAAATTTAGGCGCCAAACTTTTAATAAAATCAGATAGCGATTTTGGGACGGCCGATGAAAAGGACAAAGATGTAATAAAGATAAAAGGGTATAGTAACTGACGTAAAGAAAGAGGAAAGCAAGAGGAATTCTTTTTCTAGAAGGTTCGGAAAAAAGAAAGGGTTTCTTTATGCGGAGACAGAATTTTTAGCGGCAGTTGGGAATTTATCATCAAGAGATTCGTGTCAAAGACTAGTACTGAGACTATTTCCTTTTTTTTTTGTAAAATCGAAAGCAAAGGCTGCAGATGTATATACAAGAAAATGAAGTTGAAGTTAAAGATTTTAAAATGTAAAAAAATTGTGAAGTGGAAGATCGAACTTTGAGTAAAAGTGGTAACGCCATCTTTATAGTGAAAGAGCACAAATGCGCTAATCGTTCATACCTTTTTTTTTATAAAGATTTAAGACAAAATCAAAATTTCTATTAGTGGAAAAACTCCATTTTGTTAAAACAAAAATTAAAAAAAGTGCGAGTACACAAAAATCAATTTTTAAAAGTTTCTTTCTATAATACATGTAAAGATTATGAAGTACGAGGGCGCCAACAATTATTAGAAAACGGCGAGTTAAACAAGTGGAATTAGAACCTAAAATTACCAAGTTTTAAAAAGTCTATGCAGAGACAAAGTGTGCAGAAATTGTTCAAAAAGGGCGCCATAATTACAACAAAGAAATTCGCAATAGAAAAAAAAAGTGCGAACGCAGTTTACAAGAGCGAGAGTTACTTGGGACAAAAGCTCTCCAATTTGTTAAATATTCAATTTACGCTCATCGAGTCAGCGTCGCATCAGAGGCAAAAACCGAACTATTAAAGTGGATCGAGTTGTTCGAGTGCTCCTCAAACCGTGGACCGAGTTCTTTTCTAAATTAAAATTTGAGTTTTTTTTATTGATTTCTTGCTACCTTCTTGAGTTTTCTTTTGATATCAGTTTCATTCAAAATTGATTCTATTTTTGCTTTTCTGAGCTTTTTTTTTGATTGCTTCAGCTAATTTGAAATTGAGTTTTCTCTACGTTTGAGTTTTTTTTATTCAAAGTAAAATCGAATTACTTACCTTTTTTTTTTTTGAGTTTTTTTATTATTCAATTTAAAACTGATTTTTTTTTACTTGCTGGAATTTTTTTTTATTGCATTCTATTTAAATTGAATCCTTTTGAGTATTTTTTATTGAATTTCCTTTTTGAAATATAGTTAGTGTAAACTGCGTTTAGTAGCAACCAAATTCTATCAACAAACTTTTCTACAGGTGATTCAACGATATCGTGCCGGCAGGATCTATTTGAACATGAAAAACACTCAAGTAAGTCTATTTACATATACCTTTTATACACCCGTTGGCTACTACGAGCAGTATTTAGTAATTGATAATTCATTTTTTTTAAATTTTTGAGTTTTTTATTAAATTTCCTTTTTTTTTAATTTATCGTAATTTAATTGCACAAACAATAATTTGGCGTATCCTTCTGTTATAATTACAAATGAATTATAAATACTTTAAAAATATATAAAATTTTTTTACATTCCAATTAAATCTTAAAAATATATTCATATACTCTATTACTAAATATATTTCCATTATATTCTAAATTTAATTTTTACATACGTCATTCTAATTTGAATTTTTTTTGAATAAAAAGTAACAAATGTATTTAAAAATTGAAAAGATAAATAGTTGAGTTCTTATTGCCGTTGCCCATTGGGTGGGAGGTATAATTTCTTGTTGCTTTATATAATTTTTATTGATCCTCACCATGAGTGAGTAGATCAAGTTGGCTGTAGGTGTGTGGCTGGGATTGTTGATCCCAAGGTGATTTCTCTCAGCGCTTGTCTGATGACGACGTGACGGACCATGGACGATCGGATGAGGTCGACCTTTCCTTCATGATTTTATGAGGCCTCGGTTCTGGTGCAATCAGAACATTCCTTTTAGATTTAATTAGCTATTAAGTGAAAAAGAAAATTTCCTAAAAGAAATCAAATTTTCTTTTGTTAATTTTAAAGTAATTTTAGTATATAATAATGTAGTTGTAAGTTTAGAATATAAAAGCAAAGAAAGGACCTGGCTGCACCGGGACTGAGGGACGGTATCCTTTATTCCCCTTTTGATTCCGATTTTCCTTTTTTTTATTTTTTTTGATATAAGTTGACACGACAATTAAAATTTTTGTTCATGACGAGGTGTCACTGGTAAGTGACAAGGACCGCCCGTCCGACGAGCTAAGCCGAGCAACCGCGAGCGTATCGCGACGTCCTTGCCAGTGGCAGAACCCCTATTGGGACCTCGCTCCATAACAAATGGCGCCCAACGTTTTGGCTTAGGCCATCGTTTCTTAAAGGATAGGAATTTCCGAAAGGAAGTTCCTGGCCTTTGACAAACGATGGCATACAGCTTTTTTTTTCTTTGTTTATCCTTTATATAAATTTTATAATTTTCTAAATTCTTATAATTTTTTTTAATTTTTAATAAATTTCCCATTTAATAACCCTTTTCACTTCCTTTTTTTGAAACTTTCATAAGTCCTACTTTTAATTACCCATATTCCTATCCCAAAAATACCTTTTTAACAGGACAGAACAGGACAGAACCATTGGGACATCGGCTGCTCTTCGGGCGAGTTGACAAACCCAATTCGATGATTTTGAAAAATCTGGAATTTGGTGGTGCCAACTCGTTCGAGGACCAAAGCAGTCGATGTCAGTATTTGGTTGGGACGGGAAAAATGAAGCCAGACTTCATTCGACTTGACCAACAAATAGACAGACACGCGATGGGGGTGTAGCGAGCAGCCGTCACCATCAGTACCCTGAGTACAGGTGAGCATGGGTTCGCTGCTCCCTTAGTCGAAAAGTAGAGGTTCTTCTTATTCTTGGCGGTTCGGCCTCGACACAAATGTTTCAAGGCAGTGCTTTGAGTTGCGATTCGCCGGAATAAGACGAAACCTCTACTGACGTTAAAGGACTTTTCACAAAATCATGCAGGAAACCGACAACGACTTGACTAACAAGACTAGGACACACCTAATTTTAATCTGAGCGTTGAGGATCATCACGGGAGATCTACTCTATTCACACACCAGCCCGCTTCAATAAAAGAAGAATATATATATAAATATACATAAACCTTTTTGCATATATGCGAAATTTTACCCTATTTCTAACGGATACGATTTTGCGAAAGTTTTTGCAATTTTTGTTGAGTCGACTCTATAATTTCAACTTATTCACATTTTCTTTCCGCCTTTTTTCGAATTGAGCAACATTTTCATTTTTTTTGTTCAAAACTCATATTGAAATAAAATTAACTACAAGTGGGAAATGAACAATCCAAATAAAAAAACCGGGGCTATCCCAAAGATGCTCCGCAATTTAGCGCCTGGGTTGCAAACCAGTCAAAGAACTCGGGAAATGTTGGCAAGAGCAGATGCCCTCAATCAGATAGATACAGGTCAAGCAAAAGGAGGTTCCAACTCCTATGCTGATTTCTGTTTTGGCCAGACAGACCAATTTAATTTAGGGAGAAATTCAATGCCAGGCTTAGGAAGAAACCCGATGAATAAAGAAAAAGTAGCAACTGAGTGTAGCCAAACTCAAAAAGGGGAAGAGACCTTATTCGACCAGCTCATAAATAATTTTGATCTCGAAACTAATGTATCGGGTACAGCTGCAGCAACCGATCAGGATAGCAATGCTTTAGACACAAATGCTTTAGGGACAAATAATAAGGAAATTTTAGGGCGTAGTACCCCAACAGCAGATAATGCAGATACCCTATTAATAAACAAAATACAGGAGGCAGTCTCAGAGACCATCCAAAGGGACCAACTCGAAATAGGTTCCCTGTTTACTAAAAAGTTGGACCTAGTAACGACAGGACTATTGAACCAATTAGAAGCGCTCTCTCTAAAGGTTGAGATACTTGAAGCACGGCAAGGAGGTAGTAACCGTGCTCCTCTAGGGTCAACACCGCGGCAGCAGCAACCGAACAGAGAAATATCACCTGGTGACCGCCGACCAAACCCCTCACAGGCTCAATATAACCAGCCAACCGAAACTTTCACTGACTCCGATATTCGTCGTCAAAAATACGACCTCCATAAGTGGAGCATCAAGTTTGATGGAACCACAAAAACAATGCCAGTAGAAAGTTTCCTTTTTCGCATAGAAACAATGCAGAAGAGACTAAACGTCTGTGATGAAGTAGTTTTTTGTCAGTTCCATCATCTTCTGACGGGGGTTGCCGAAAGGTGGTATTGGCAGTTCCTTGAGGAGCACGCAGATGATGATTTTCTCAACAACTACGATGTAAAGAAGGAACTGCGGGAACAATTTAAAGCAGCTGATTCCGATCACGAATTGATGAGGGAGATAATGGACAGAAAGCAGCTGCCTGGCGAGAGTTGTGACGAATTCTTCTCCGGCGTCAAAGCTCTAGTGTTCCAGATGAGAAAGAAACTGCCGGAGAGTGAGTTGGTCACAATTCTCCGCCAGAACCTCCGAGAAAAAATAGCAGCTTTGATCTTTGGCTGTTCATTATTCTCCCTAAGCGATTTGAGGTCAGCTTGTCGTCGTGCAGAAAAGCATTTCAGCACTAGGGAGAGCCGCTTTAAGAGCAAAACAGTTCACGGACTCCAAACGACGACAAAAGAGGACGAACATTATGACAGTGAGGAGGAAGTTGAGAACAGAATAGAGGCGATAATTACAAAGCATAACAAAGACAAAAAGATGACAATAAATAATAATAGTAATACCGGTGGTAACAATGTTGTTTGTGATGATGTCCGTAGGCCGGGTTCGTCCCATTTTCATTCGCTGGTGTGCTTTCAATGTGGTGAACCAAATGTGCCTGTTTTGTTGTGTCCAACATGTAAAGCGTGTCCGGAAAACTTGACGAAGGGCTTTGCATCCGGGAGCCTTCGCCCAGCAAGCAAGGTCCCGGAGAGCCAGATTCTGAAATATTTAAAATTTTACAACGGTCAAAATTTGAAATTAAAGAGGGTGAGACTACACAGACAATACCAATAAGAAAAAGTCTCCACCAGCGTATCATCGACTACGAACAGGCCCGAAAAAGGATCTTTTCTGAAAATCCGAATCTAGATGAGAGAAAGAAGAAAATTTTTATTAAAATCAAGAGATTACGAGAAAAGTTTGCTTTAAAAAGAAACAGGTTTAAGGACATAGAAGCAACTACTTTACAGATAGATGAAGACAACCGACCATATGCTAGGGTCAAACTGATAAATGAAGTAATGTTAGGACTTTTGGATAGTGGTGCTTCAGTCAGTTGCTTAGGGAAAGACGCAATTAAATTCATCAAAGACAACGACTTAAAATTAAAGACGATAAGTTCTAACATAAGAACAGCGGATGGAAATAAACAAAAAATTATAGGTATTGTGACCATTCCAGTCACATGGAAAAGCCGGACTGAAAATTTAGATTTTTATGTTGAGCCATCTTTACAGCAAGTCTTATATCTTGGAGTGAACTTCTGGAAAACGTTTAGAGTTGCTCCTGATATAATTTCTGAGATCACTCAATTAGACACGAACACAGACCCGATGATGCGAGTTCTCTCGCCAGCACAAACGGAGGCTCTACAGGCGGTTAAAGATAAGTACCCGTCTTTCACGAAACTTGGCCTCGGTAAGACCAGCCTAGAGGAACATGTGATCGAGACCGCCGAAGTGGAGCCGATCAAACAGAGGCACTACCCAGTGTCTCCGGCGATCCAAAAGCTTCTCTTCGACGAGCTCGATCACATGATTTCCTTGGGGGTGATCGAGGAGAGCCGAAGTGCGTGGAGCTCTCCGGTTGTGCTGGTGAGAAAACCTGGCAAAAACAGGCTGTGCCTAGACTCACGTAAAGTTAACGCGGTGACTAATAAAGACGCATACCCGTTACCCCATATAGAAGGGTTGTTAAGCCACTTGCAAGACAAGATTTCAGGGATCGACCTGAAGGAAGCCTTCTGGCAAATTCCATTGGAGGCGAGGTCCAGGGAGAAAACGGCCTTCACAGTCCCTGGGCGACCACTGTATCAATTTACAGTGATGCCATTTGGACTGTGCAATGCTGCCCAGAGAATGTGTCGGCTTATGGACAAGGTGATACTGTCAAGGCTCAAAGACAACGTCTTTGTATACCTTGATGATCTCCTTGTCTGCTCTCCGGACTTCGAAAGCCATATGGGTTTGCTAGAGGACGTCGCGGGATGTCTTCGTCAGGCTGGCTTAACGATTAACGTAGAAAAAAGCAAATTTTGCTATAAAGAAATAAAATACCTGGGATATATTTTGGGTGACGGGTGCCTCAGGACTGACCCGGCAAAGGTATCGGCAATGGAGCAATTTCCGGTTTCGAAGACTCCGAAACAGCTCAGGCGGTATCTCGGGATGACCGGATGGTACCGCAGGTTTATCCCAAACTTTTCAGGTATGAGTGCTCCAATGACAGAATGCCTGAAAAAAGGTAAAGACTTTAAAATGACGGACGAAGCAATTAAGGCATTTGATGAGCTTAAAAAGCTCCTGACAACAGCACCTATCTTGACTAACCCTGATTTTACAAGACATTTTTACATCCAATGTGACGCATCTACGACTGGTGTTGGGAGCGTCCTCTTCCAATTTGACTCAGAGGGTAGAGAGAGGCCGATTGCCAACATCTCTCAAAAGTTAAATTCGGCACAAAGAAACTACAGCGTCACGGAGCTGGAATGTTATGCAGCAGTCTTAAGTGTGCAGAAATTCCGTGCCTATATTGAACTGCTGCCCTTCACGATAATCACGGACCATGCCAGTTTGAAGTGGCTTATGTCGCAGAAGGACCTGTCTGGCCGTTTGGCTAGGTAGAGCTTGAAGCTACAAGCCTTTGACTTCACAATTGAGCACAGGAAGGGCACACAAAATGTTGTCCCTGATGCTCTCTCTCGTGTTCACATGGAGGAACTCTCATCAGATGTTAGCCTAATGGACGTTGACCTGAATTCCCCACATTTTTCTTCCGACGAATACGAGGAGCTAAAGAAGACAGTAAAAGATGGACTGGATAAATTTCCGGACATATGCATTTCGGACAATTATGTTTACAAACGGACAAATATATGTACCGGGGACGCACTACAAGAAGATAGAGCTTGGAAGCTCTGGGTACCGTCTGAGTTGAGGAAGAGTATTCTGAGTTCGGCTCATGTTTCTCCAGCTGCAGGACATGGAGGCATTCATAAGACGCTTCAGAAGTTAAGACATACTTTTTGCCTGGAATGACTGTAGATGTAAACGATTTTATAAAAAACTGTGATATATGTAAGTGCAATAAAAGTACGAATAGGATGAATAGACCACCAATGGGGGTACAAACGGTGACTGAACTGACTGAAAATGGTAACACCCAAATTTTTGTTGTGCTTGACCACTTCAGCAAATTTGTCTTCCTTAAACCCATAAGGCAGGCAACTTCAGCTGCAGTGGTCCAGTACTTAGAGGAAGCCATTTTTCATGTCTTTGGGTTTCCAGAATATCTACACTCGGACAACGGAAAACAATTCATTTCCAAATTATTTTCGAGCTTTTTAAAGCGCTACGGGGTTAAGCACGTGAGGACTGCGGTCTACTCTCCGCAGGCCAATGCCTCAGAACGTGTAAACCGTAGCGTACTGATTAAGATCCGTTCGTACCTTTGAAGCGACCAACGCGACTGGGACAAGCATGTTAGCTTTGCAGCATTCTCACTGCGAAGTGTTGCGCGCGAAGCTACGAGGCTAGAGCCGTACTATGCTGTCTTCGGCTTCCAAATGGCACAGAACGGATCCGCTTTTGATATTATACGACGGTTAAACGACATTAAACAATCAGACGTCAAGATTTTAGAGACAAAGGACAAACAGCAACTTATAAGGGACGAAATATTTAGAAATTTAAGTAAGGCACATGACAAAGGAGAAAAAACCTACAATTTGAGAAGCCGAGACATTAAATAAAAAATTGGACAGACTGTATATAGACGCAATTTCAGACAGAGTGAAAAGACAGCAAGCTATAATGCCAAACTTGGACCGAAAGCTATTAAAAGTATTATCTTAAAGACTATAGGAAATTCCCTATACGAAGTAGGAAATTTGATAGGAGAAAAAGTAGGAATTTTTCATGCCAAAGACCTCTTTGCCCAGTAGTGATTGTAGGAGCTTAGGAAATTGACGACTATTTATTATCTATTATTTATTATTTATTTTATTATTTATTATTTATTAATTATTATTAATTATTTGCCATTTGATTCAATGACTGACTAATTTCTGTGATATTTAGGTTTGAGGCTTATAAGGATAAGGATTAGGTGAAATATTTTATATTAGATTTAGGATATACTGTGATATTTTATGCTCTACGACTATTTTATAAAACTATGTATATTATTTATTATACTAATTTTATCTGACCCATGATGATTATAATTTATTGACGTATTTACATTTTTATTTATATGTAAAATTTAGAGATTATTAGTTATTTTATGTTATTTTAGTTATTTATTGTTATATATATATATAGTTAGAACAGCATAAGAAAAGAATAAAGCATGTTCTCAGGGAGTTGGCCCTTGCCCCACGTTAGGCAATGCGCTCGCGGAGACCTTTTTGGAGGTATTTGTGTACTAAGGTTACGATCGTTTGTTGTACGTTACCTTTTCTTACGTAATATTTTACTCGCGACCACTCATAAAAGACGAGCCTATTACGTCCACGTACAACACACCGTCACGTCCATGTTCTCGTCCAACACAAAAACAAATTTAAATACATATAGGTAACAATCAAAAATCACTTACTCAATTGTCTTGAAAAGTGACGTCGACGCCAACGCAGATTCCAGTGCATTAACATGTCAACGCCGAATTCACAGAACCTGAAAATAAACAGGGAAGGAACAAGAGCAGAAGGCATAATAAAGCCCACTAACCTGTTGTTTTGTGCGACAGCTCACAGAGTCCCATGATCCCAAAAATGCAAATAAACTGCATTTGTTTTCCCTAATCCTAGTTATCCTGTAGACTAGCGGCGGATCTTTCCCCTAGTCTATCTGACACAATACACTTTAATTCACACGCGACGTTATTTACGAACTAATTTTATATAAAAAGACAAATAAAACAAGCAATTACAAATTACAAAAAAAACAAAGTAATTTTGACAAATACATTGCAATTATGAATAAAAGAAAACACAAAAGACACCGCACCGAGATTGACAACTAGAGATATTATTGACCGATATCTGTCAATTGACATCTTGACAAATATCGGCCGCAAAAAAATGGACTAGAGTGATTGTGGGGGAAAGGTTTTTTTAGATGAAATGACAAATGCTCCATTTCACACAGTTGGTGGTGGGGAAGCAAAAGAGACAAAATATATGTTGGGGTAAAGTTGGTTTGAGGGTTCGCTGTAAAAATATTTAAATGTATGTACTTAACATTAGTTGTAGGTGTTAAATGTATGATATTCGTGTGTTATGTTGTTAGTAAATGTGACTAAAATTTAAAAAAGGACGGGATGATGGAATTGGTTTCCACAAGAGACAAACAAAGATAGAATGTCTATTTTAGGGGAAAGAAATTTAGGCGCCAAAATTTTAATAAAATCAGATAGCGATTTTGGGACGGCCGACGAAAAGGACAAAGATGTAATAAAGATAAAAGGGTTTAGTAACTGACGTACAGAAAAAGGAAAGCAAGAGCAATTCTTTTTCTAGAAGGTTCGGAAAAAAGAAAAGGTTTCTTTAGGCGGAGACAGAATTTTTAGCGGCAGTTGGGAATTTCCCATCAAGAGATTCGAGTCAAAGACTAGTACTGAGACTATTTCCTTTTTTTTTGTAAAATAAAAAAAAACTGTTCTTGAAAGTAAAGGCTGCAGATGTATATACAAGAAAATAAAGTTGAAGTTTAAGATTTTAAAATGTAAAAAAATTGTGAAGTGGAAGATCGAACTTTGAGTAAAAGTGGTAACGCCATCTTTATAGTGAAAGAGCACAAATGCGCTAATCGTTCATACCTTTTTTTTTATAAAATTCAAAGATTTAAGACAAAATCAAAATTTCTATTAGTGGAAACTCCATTTGGTTAAAACAAAAATTAAAAAAAGTGCGAGTACACAAAAATCAATTTTAAAAAGTGTCTTTCTATAATACATGTAAAGATTATGAAGTACATACGAGGGCGCCAAACAATTATTAGAAAACGGCGAGTTAAACAAGTGGAATTAGAACCTAAAATTACCAAGTTTGAAAAAGTCTCTGCAGAGACAAAGTGTGCAGAAATTGTTCAAAAAGGGCGCCATAATTACAACAAAGAAATTCGCAATAAAAAAAAAGTGCGAATGCAGTATACAAGAGCGAGAGTTACTTGAGACTAAAGCTCTCCAATTTGTTAAATATTCAATTTACGATCATCGAGTAGGAGTCGCATCAGAGGCAAAAACCCGAACTATTAAAGTGGATCGAGTTGTTCGAGTGCTTCTCAAACCGTGGACCGAGTTCTTTTCTAAATTAAAATTTGAGTTTTTTTATTGATTTCTTGCTACCTTCTTGAGTTTTCTTTTGATTTTTTTTCCTTTTTTTTTAATTTATCGTAATTTAATTGCACAAACAATAATTTGGCGTATCCTTCTGTTATAATTACAAATGAATTATAAATACTTTAAAAATATATAAATTTTTTTTACATTCCAATTAAATCTTAAAAATATATTCATATACTCTATTACTAAATATATTTCCATTATATTCTAAATTGAATTTTTACATACGTCATTCTAATTTGAATTTTTTTTGAATAAAAAGTAACAAATGTATTTAAAAATTGAAAAGATAAATAGTTGAGTTCTTATTGCCGTTGCCCATTGGGTGGGAGGCATAATTTCTTGTTGCTTTATATAATTTTTATTGATCCTCACCATGAGTGAGAAGATCAAGTTGGCTGTAGGTGTGTGGCTGGGATTGTTGATCCCAAGGTGATTTCTCTCAGCGCTTGTCAGATGACGACGTGACGGACCATGGACGATCGTACGAGGTCGACCTTTCCTTCATGATTTTATGAGGCCTCGGTACTGGTGCAATCAGGACATTCCTTTTAGATTTAATTAGCTATTAAGTGAAAAAGAAAATTTCCTAAAAGAAATCAAATTTTCTTTTGTTAATTTTAGAGTAATTTTAGTATAGAATAATGTAGTTGTAAGTTTAGAATATAAAAGCAAAGGAAGGACCTGGCTGCACCGGGACTGAGGGACGGTATCCTTTATTCCCCTTTTGATTCCGATTTTCCTTTTTTTTTATTTTTTTTTTGATATAAGTCGACACGACAATTAAAATTTTTGTTCATTAGGAGGTGTCACTGGTAAGTGACAAGGACCGCCCGTCCGACGAGTTAAGCCGAGCAACCGCGAGCGTGTCGCGACGTCCTTGCCAGTGGCAGAACCCCTAGTGGGACCTCGCTCCATAACAAATCGTTCACCTAATAACATTCCTTTCAATAAATTTAAAATCTAGCTACCTGTTCGTTGATGAACGAAACCATCGCAGTAGTCATTAATTTACTGCGATTTTTAATCTGTGACCATCCTTGAAATTCGTATATGGTGATTTCGGCGATATCGAGTCGTGTTTATCGTTATCAAAACCACGCTAGAAATGTTTGGTTAATATCCCATATTCAAAGTTGGAAAATTGCAAATGCAAAGTTGGAGGAGCGACCAGATTTAACATTTTTTGCCGGCTTTGAGGTTATCTGAGCAACAAGGTTCCAGTCGCAAGTCTGATAACCGATGGGGCAGGTTGTGCCCAAGCACATGCATCCTGGACACCACCAAAACTTCCGCATTGGGCGATGTCATCATCGACAAGAGTCGGAAAGAGTTTTGGATTTTAGATTAAGATATTTTATTTAACATTTAAGAAATATACAATTTTGACTTAAAACTAAACTTATAACTATTATTAATAAGTGTCGGCTCAACAATAGGGGCCCGACATTTACATTGTCTTTCATTCGTATTGCTTATAATTAAACAATATTTTTGACTACTTACTCTACTACATGTTATATTTAAAGCAATTTAATTCTAAACTATAAATTCTAAAATAAAATAAAAATGAAAAAATATTAGAGGGGGTATAAAAAGGGGGGATCTTCAGCCTCTGTAATGTTGATTGATGGCCTTCTCTTAGAAGGAGACGTCTTGATTATTAAGGATGTCGTCGAATCTAGCATCTGTGAATCCTCTGATGTGTAGGTACCGGTGACTTGGCTCGATTTCTTCGCTTCTCAGTCCTTGCATCTCAGGACTTGGATAAGTTTCCAATCCGTCGACGGAAAGAGTTTTGCCTCATCTTCACCTTGTATACACCGTACGCTGCGTGACAGAGGACATCCTGGAGACGAAGACTTCTTTTTGGCCCAGCGTAAAATTATTTTCCTTGTCTTATTGAATATATATACCTATATAAATGAAATTTAATTGTTTACATTAGGATAGTTTTGACGAATAGTATGTGATGATACAAGAAAATTTAGAAAATTTTTATATATCGAAGACAACCTATTACGTTTTAGAAATATACTTTACGGGTCTGATTTTCCTACATATACTAGGACTAATTCATTTCTTGATATATGTATAATGGATTCAAGACAATTGTTATAGAAAACTTAAAACAATACCCTATGACTTATAACTATTATTAATAAGTGTCGGCTCAACAATAGGGGCCCGACATTTACATTGTCTTTCATTCGTATTGCTTATAATTAAACAATATTTTTGACTACTTACTCTACTACATGTTATATTTAAAGCAATTTAATTCTAAACTATAAATTCTAAAATAAAATAAAAATGAAAAAATATTAGAGGGGGTATAAAAAGGGGGGATCTTCAGCCTCTGTAATGTTGATTGATGGCCTTCTCTTAGAAGGAGACGTCTTGATTATTAAGGATGTCGTCGAATCTAGCATCTGTGAATCCTCTGATGTGTATGTACCGGTGACTTGGCTCGATTTCTTCGCTTCTCAGTCCTTGCATCTCAGGACTTGGATAAGTTTCCAATCCGTCGACGGAAAGAGTTTTGCCTCATCTTCACCTTGTATACACCGTACGCTGCGTGACAGAGGACATCCTGGAGACGAAGACTTCTTTTTGGCCCAGCGTAAAATTATTTTCCTTGTCTTATTGAATATATATACCTATATAAATGAAATTTAATTGTTTACATTAGGATAGTTTTGACGAATAGTATGTGATGATACAAGAAAATTTTTATATATCGAAGACAACCTATTACGTTTTAGAAATATACTTTACGGGTCTGATTTTCCTACATATACTAGGACTAATTCATTTCTTGATATATGTATAATGGATTCAAGACAATTGTTATAGAAAACTTAAAACAATACCCTATGATAGTCATGAAGCGATTTACTTTGAAGTTAATCTACCAAACCAAAACAATTTTTTAATGAAAGATAAAACAGAAAGTCGTAATTATAATTTTAAAAAAACTAAATGGAAAAGCTTTCAAAGGAAGCTTAATCTAGTATATGGAGTTTATCTAGAAACTGACGATCAAAATAAATGCTTAGTACCAAATGATAGAAACCTTACCAATGATGAAATAGATTGTTATATTAATAAATAGAAGAAATAATACAAACCAGTATTAAAGAAGCTATTCCCCACTATAATCAGCAAAGCAATATTGAAAGATATGTAACTAAGAGAATATGAGACCTGAATAAATTAAAAAGTAGTATACTTACTGACATAAAAAATCTCAAAAGGCGTAATAATAATAACAGCTCTGAAATAAATCTAAAAAAGTCAATGCTGGCTAATACCTATAAAGGCTTGTACAACAGAACCTAATTTAATGCCAGCAATTTCTGGGAAAATCGAATCAAAAACATAGATGCTTCGGATAGAAACATGTTTCCGACGCTAAACAGTTATTCGAAGAAAAAAAGTAGTTCTAAATAGTGATGGGCATAATCGAATGATTTCATGAATAGATTATTGAGTATTCGAATTATGGATATAATCGATTATCATTCGAATGATTCAAAAGAGCAAAAAAAAAACCTTTTTTGAATTTTTATTTTTTAGAAATAATTGGTTAAAAAATTATTACTATAGCCTATAACCTTCCCCCACCATTCAGTAATAACCACTGAAAATTTCATAAAAATTGGTTAAAAAATTATTACTATAGCCTATAACCTTCCCCCACCATTCAGTAATAACCACTGAAAATTTCATAATAATTTGTTAAAAAATTATTACTATAACCTATAACCTTCCCCCACTATTCAGTAATAACCACTGAAAATTTCATTAAAAATGGTTAAAAAATTATTACTATAGCCTATAACCTTCCCCCACCATTCAGTAATAACCACTGAAAATTTTATAAAAATCGTGATCATAATTCATAAATGTGGCTGATATTAACTATTATCTTTTCGCTCTCAGACGTGATATGTCGCTCGTCGCTGCGCATCGCATATCCATACCATATATCTCGTTCGCGCTAGTTCGGTAGAACAGAAATAAGAAATCATTCGAATGATTTTGGACAATATCTCGAGATATCTCGAGACATTTCAATAATCGATTATAATCGATTATATCATTCAAATGCGCCCAACACTAGTTCTAAAATATCTCATATAAAAATCCACGAAAACTCCCAAGAACTTTTAACTAACCACTTGGAACCAGATAGACCACGTGTTGATAGACCGCCGCCACAACCTAAACCTGATGACGATACGAAAGTACCGAGGTGCCAACGTCGACTCGGACCACTATCTTAAGAATACTGTCATTAGTACTACTACTCCATCTTAGGCAGTAGTCGTAGAGATCGGAACGATTGGTTTGATGACGAATGTAAACTAGCGACTGAAGGTAGTTGTGTTGTTGTGTACGAGCAATGCAACAATCTCTTGGAACGCAGGCACGCGAAGATGAATATAAAGAGCTCAGAAGATATAAAAAAACAGAAAACAGTCTGGGAGAAGAATCTTGTCCGTAAACTAGAACAGGACAGAGAGCGAGGACCGCACCAGGTGCGTAAGTTCTACCAAAGAGTCCGCGGTATGACGCAATATACATCGCGTTGCAAACACTGCAAAGACAAAGAGGGTAATCTGATCGCCGATCTCAAAGGCATCTTGGAGCGATGGGAAGAGCACTTTCATGAGTTGCTTAATGGGTCCACCAATGACCGAGGACCACACTATGCTGCCGCCACCAAGCATAGACCAAGTTAGCAGAGCGATAAATCGGCTTAAAAATAATAAGGCCCCGGGATCTGATGGTATCACAGAGGAACTGATTAAAACAGTAGGCCCCATACATAAGAAAGGATATATCACAAGCTGCAGCAATTATCGTGGTATAACGTTGTTGTTAGTACCGCGTATAAGATTTTCTCCTCTAGCCTTCACGACAGGATTGCCCCATACCCTAAAGTCATCATTGGTCCATACCAGTGTGGCTTCATCCCAGGCAAATCAACAACTGAGCAGATTTACACCCTTAGGCAGGTGATGGAAAAATGTCTAGAGTTAAAAAACTCACTACACATTATTTTTATAGACTTTAAAGCTGCCTATACAAAGCATAGCCAGAGTAGAACTTTATATAGCCAAGAGAGAATTCGGCATCCCAAATAAACTGACAAGATTATGTAGGTTGCCCATGACCAATGTTATAAGCCGAGTAAATATATCCGGATCACTATCAAGCCCATTCAACATCTATAACGGCCTCCGACAAGGGAATGGACTGGCCTGCGTCCTCTTCAACCTGGCGTTGAAGAAAGGGATCCGAAACTCTGACGTAACGGCGAGAGTAACAATCCTCTATAAGTCCATGGCTTACGCAGACGATATTGACATCGTTGGTAGAATTTGAAGAGCTGTACAGGAAGCTTTCATCCAGATCGAGCAGGCGGCACGAAATCTGGGGCTGCACATAAATGAGAGCAAAACAAAGTACATGGTGGCCACGTCTGCGAGTATAAGATCCAACATTGGTCCCTCAATTTAAATAGTGGAGCGCGAGTTTGAAGTAGTTGAATCCTTTGACTATCTCGAGTCAACTATAGCAGCCGATAACAGCATGGAACCGAAATACGCGCACGGTTCCTTAAAGTCAACACAGAGCCTACTATAATATATGTCAAGACTCTTCAAATCCAGGAATTTAACGGCAGTTTGACGCGAAACAAAATTGCCGCTGATGTTACACGTGTATTAACTCTCAGCAGCTCGTACAGTTTATGAAGGTTGTATTCGTCGTATCCAGGCAGTGTTAATGTAGTTGGTATCATCGTGGCGAATTTTGTCCAGTTCCGTTAAAAGTTGTCTTGGGGAAAGTAGTAGAGGATTTATTATTCCTTGATGTGTGTCCGAATTACCTCGAGAATTGCTATTTGAATTCGTTGAAAGCGGTCCATTATTTGAGTAATACAGTTGGTGACATAGTTAAACACTTCTGTTCTCTGTGACGTTTAATTAAGTTTGATCATGGAATCATAAACTATTGTTAGTTGCTGTTTAACAATATTAAACTGTTCATTTATAGACGTTAATGATTTATTTAGAACGTTGCTTGTTGATTCAATAATAGAAGTTTGACTTAATTCCAGTAGATGTTTTTCATTATTGTAGGCCATCTGAATATTGCCTTCTATGTATTAAGCATACTCTTGGTCAAGAAACCCAAAAAGTTTGTTCGCGACTGTGCCAATAAAATCAAATGGAGATCTTCTTTTTCTTATCGCGATACCGTTTCTGTGATACAAGATCTCATTCAGATTTTCTGATTCCACAAGGCGCATTTCCAGAAGGCTTATGATTGCATTGCACAAGTTATTTGGATGGTGAGTCTTTAATTCCTTACATTTTTCTCATAGTTGGGTTACACCCTTTTGAAGTCCTTGGAATTCATGCCAATAACTGGACATGTTGAAGTATATAAAAAGATTCCATTCGTCTGTGATAAGTTTTTCTTCACCAATGTCTTCAAAGTATAATCCTGGGTTATCTTTAAAGTGCTGAACTTCTACTGTACTCGGTTTTGTGGTTTGCCCCAAGGCAGAGCCTAGTATAAATAAAGTCATCAGTAGCGTTTTGATTGGACCGAGGTAAGGATTTATTTTTATTTTCCGTTTTAACAAAGAAGGTTGTTCTGGTTTACATCGCTTGCGATTAGGTTTGTCAATGGGTTCATGTTGCTGCTTCTGTATTGGTAGAGAAGATCCTTTAAGTGGTTATTTTACCCTGTTTCCCTTTCGTAGGCCATGAGACTGGTTAGTAGATTCGGCTGCTGTGTTTGTTTGCACTGCAGTCAGCTAAGGTTTGCTAGCGGCTTCAGATAGTTTATTCGGTTGAACCTCTGTAGAAAGAGGGCAAACTTTTGCGATTGATCGTCTTAGCCAGTAGAAGTTTTAATATCAACCACTCGAGCGAGGTTGTCTTTTCCTGGGATAATTCTTAAAACTCGTCCCATCAGCCATTTAAGTGGAGGAAGATTATCTTCCTTAATAAGAACTAGTGTTCCTGGTTGAATATCTTCTTTAGGATATTTCCACTTATGCCTCTGTTGAATTTCATGCAAATATTCGTGCGCCCACCTGCACCAGAATTCTCGATGCATTGATGTAACTAGATTCCATCTAGCAATATAAGTTAGTTGAGATGTTTTTAATTTAGGATCAACCATGGCAGTCAGTGGTGCCCCAATCAAAAAATGGCCTGGGGAGATGACTTCCAGATTATTTGGATCAGGAGACATAGGTGTCAGTGGTCGGGAGTTAAGTACAGCTTCGATTTGAGCAAGAGCTGTGGTTAACTCTTCTTGGGTTAAGGTTGCACTGGAAAATATCCGCTTCATATGGTGTTTAACTGCTCCGAACCTCCGAAGTGAGGCGATCGTGGAGGTATTGGTTTCCAATCAATGTTTCTTCCAGCGCAATGCATCTTGATCGATGTCTGGCCTTCTTCCATAAAAACGTTTGAGTAGAGCTCGTTGAGTTCGTTTCGAGCCCCCCTTAAGTTTGTCGCATTGTCTGAAAAGATCTTTGCTGGACATCCTCGCCTTGCCACAAATCGTTTTAATGCTCCCAGAAATGCTTGAGTTGTCAAGTCTGTAACCAGTTCGAAATGTACAGCCTTTGTCGCGAAGCATATTAAGAGCGCAACGTATGCCTTAGTGGCTTGCTTACCCCGGATTCTGTAGTGAATTTGTACTGGCCCAAAGAAAACACCAACATTTTGTAATATTGCCTTGCATTTACAAGTAAGGCTTGGGGCCCGGGATGCTTATGTTCATTGTGTAGCTATGTCATTAGCAATCTCGTAAAGTTATGTGAGCTTGGAAGGATCATTTGATGTTTTGGATCGTATTGGAGATTAGAATTTAAATGGCTGCTTTGAAGAACACAACCAGATTTAGCCAGTGATTCTAAATCTTCGGGAAAGGATATATCCTGGACGTGCCTTACTATAGTTGTTGTAGCTGCT
The DNA here is from genome assembly GCA_947095585.1 of Nephrocerus scutellatus. NCBI lineage: Eukaryota > Metazoa > Arthropoda > Insecta > Diptera > Pipunculidae > Nephrocerus > Nephrocerus scutellatus. The sequence goes on from OX352765.1 coordinate 57,156,191, forward strand.
TTAAGTTCCTGTATCGATATCACCTTGTCTAGCAGTCGATAATTTTTTGCTCGCTTAAGGTTACTGATAAAACGTATAACATATGCTATTACCCGTTGTACCAATCCATTCTAAAAGCCCATAGTTCTTGGATGAATATTTTAGCCAAAACTATTATGGGACTCACAATTCCAAGCGGATCAAAAATATGGGCAGTATCCGATAATATGTCTCGTTTAGTTACCCTTTTTGTTTCATTCCAATTCGTTTTAGAAGAAATTTGTCTGATGCTGGTAGCTAAGTTAACCTCAATGTTTTGATGAATCCTTCTTCTTGATCGTGCAAAATAGTTTCCGTTTCACAATCTTGTTTTGGTATCCCCTCAAGAAGAGCTGGTGTATTGGCGCACCATTTTCGTAGTTGAAATTTCCCTTCACCCAGAAGATTTTTCAGCTCTGACTTCATTTATAGAGCGGTTTTACGGTCATTGCTACCTGTCAATATATCATCCTGAAGGATGATAGTAGCTCCTAGTAAATGCTGGTTGTCTGCTCCTTTCGCTAGATCGTGAAGACATCTGATGGCGAGGTACGGCGCAGATTTGGTACCATAAGTCACGGTGTTTAGTTGATACGTCGTTAGAGGTTGAGTGATAGATTCCCGCCAAACGATACGCTGGAATCGTTTACTATAACCGTTCACAAGTATCTGACGATACATATTGGAAATATCTGCCGTGAATACATACTTGTGAGCCTAGAAGCGTAGTAGAATTGAAAACAGATCATTCTGTAGAGCTGGTCCGGTGTGTACAATGTTTTTGAGGAATATATTCGAGGATGTCTTTGATGATCCATCGAATACCACTCTTAATTTTGTTGAAGTGCTTTCGGGGCGCAGGACACAATGATGTGGAAAAAAATATTCTGGTTTTTTATAGGAGATTGACCTGTATGTTATTTCTTCCATGTGTCTTAAGGCAATGTAATCCCGCATGAATTCAATGTACTGTTCTTGGATTTCTGGGTTCCTTTGAAGTCTCTTCTCCAGGTTGAGGAATCTTCAAACAGCTATTTCCCTTGATTCACCCAGAATACTTGGTTCATTTGAAAATGGTAGAGCTACGACGTAACGTCCGGATTTAGTTTTTGTTGTAGTTTTCGAAAAAAATGTCCTTACAATGCTGTTCTTCTTTAGTTAACTTGCCTTTTAGTTTTTTGTGATGGGGAAGCTAGATTTTCAACCAGATTGTCTAAGTTATGAGAGGAAGTTTCCACTCCGTTGAAGAAACTTCAGTGATAGTTTTTCCAATCACGACCCATCCTAATAAAGTGTTTTGCCTACAGAAAGTATTTCGGGATACAGTTCTGCTCCGATAAGAAGATAAATATCTTGAGGTTGATTAATTGGATGTTTTGGGGTATGTTCCACTGGCTGGTATCGATGAACTGGTTTGGTTGCTGGATTGTTATTTTATCCAGGACAAAAGCTTGGATTTGTGTACTGTACCCAGTGACTTGAGATTGAAGAGAGATATTGACCTTTATACTTATTTTAAGTGGTCTATTTCACATTCCGGAGACTTCAAAGTTTTCATGTTTCGTAATGAGGTTCAATTTTCTGGCTAGCTTCTCGGTTATGAAGCTCATTTGAGAGCCAGAATCGAGCAATGCTCTTGCCCGAATGGCGTTATTTGTCCGATTCAGTATGGTCACAACGGCTGTTCCTAACAGCACATATTTAGATGCCATGGTACTTCTGGTGATTGCTGAGAGGCTAGTCCTATTGTCAATTATCGGAGCTTCTTGATTTTGATTCCCTGCTATTATAGAAGCAGGGTGTGGTGATATTTGTTGCATTTGGTGCAGTACGTTGCTCTACATGTTGGAGCTTGGTGTCCGAAACGCAAGCAATTTGTGTACCGATTAAGCGATTTTATCTTCTGTAGACTTTCTTGTGGTGCGAATTGCAAAAACTTTGCGCACAAGAAAATGGCATGTTTTTATTGTCCACAAATTACGCATCTGCTTGTTTCTTTTTTGGATGCAAGAGCTACTTTTGTCCTTCTGTTTGAGTCTTCTTGTCTGCCTGTTTTAGTTTCCAGTGCTTCTAATGACTGGAATCGTACCTCTAGGAATGATAGGAAGTCCGTCGAGAATGGCAGTGCCTTTGGTTGTTTAAGAGACTGTTCCCAAAGTGTCAGTGTACTTCTGTCAAGTTTTTTGAGCAGAATGCTTAGTAGAAGAGGATCCCAATTGCTGGTGTCAACTTGAAGTCCTTTTTAGCTGAGCAGGCATTCTTGTGTGGTGTCGTGCTTTACCTTAATTGCGTTTGTACCTTCATTATGGATCGCAGGTTGGCTCAGCAAGTTATTAACCTGCGCAGTTACTAATAGCCGCGGGTTGTCGAATCGATCGGTTATTACTTGCCATGCTGCATTGTAATTGGCATCAGACGTAGTAAAGTGTCTGATGAGTTTTTCTGCCTCGCAGTTTTTTTAAGTAGAACAGCTATTGGCAGTTGGATATGTCTTGCTTATGTACAAGTTCCGTAAACAGATCACTATACTGTTTCCATTGGATATAGTTTCCATAAAATTTGGGCCAAGTGATATTCAGTAGATTTAAAGTTGCCTTATGTAGGTTGACAGAAGTTGGCGTTGTAATTGGACAGAATGATAGTGGACCATGAACTGTTGATTCTTGTAGTTTGGTCGTAAGCTCAAGTATACAATTCTGGACTTCGTCTTCTAGTTGAAAATATTCCGCAGTGTTGTATCCATGCTTGGTTGGGTCTTCGGATATTTGTTACCTAATCGATGAGTTTCTTCCAATTCCGTCCAATACTTCTGAAGTGCATTTTACTTTACGTTGCCGAAGATTGAGCTCCAGGTATCTGCTGCCATATTTTTAAGACTTAAGAACAATCCTTGTATTGACTGTGCGATTTTGTTTGTCTCCGGATGATTCTGACAAACACCGTCATAGTGTTGGACGGGGTTACTGGGTAGTCTTCGGTCTGGTGGTCTTCCGTTGTTATCTTCGCTGCAAATCCCTCTAATGGAAGGGTGGGAATCTTTGGCGTTGATCCCGTGTCTGGATACTTTGTTCCACCAATTGCTCCCATCGATCCTTCATGGCGTTCTTCAACATCTGTAGGCCGAATTGAATCCAGAGTGAGCCTTATTTCGCCGCAAGCCCTCTTTACTGTTTCATACGTATTTTCCTGTAAATATGGAGTGTCTGCCTTCACTAAATCATTAATTCTTTCGTAATTATCATGGAACTCCAACCATAGCGCTTCCAGAACCTGGTGTTTCTTCTTTTTATAGGCGGTAGTTTTGCGGTCGGGTCTGTCCTTGCCTATATTAATTTTGAATCTCTGAAGCTCCTCTGTAATGGCCTTCTGTCGCGCCACGATTTTGAAGATCTCCATCTCGTCCATTGTGGATTGGTGTCTTCAATCTGTGGTGGTTGGGAACTGACTTGTCCTTTCCGCTTTATTGGGAGTGGGAAGTGAGTCACTATAACTATTGTGGTGATGAGACGGTGAATTACCTCTTACCGCTGGTAGGGGAAGCTAGTCCACGCTGAATATCTCGATCACGTCGGGGTCACCAATGTTTTAACTTGGAACCTCTTTTGATTGCAATGATATTTTTCTAAATGCTCCTTACCTCGGGTGGGGGGTAGCAAATAAAAATACTGATTTGACTTCTGAATGCAAAGTGATATTATTTATTAAAGCTTATATCTATTTATACTCTAATTTACAAACTAAAATTATGCTTCAGCAATTTATTCTGTGGGAATAAAGTTGAAATGCGAGAGGCGAGCATTGTACACATAGCAATTTTATGGGAATGGGAATGTATATGATAATGCTGACAATATCGTTTATGTCAGCCGTTGGATTTAAGAATGTGAGGAGAGCACCCGTAGAAGTTGCACAGATAACAATTTTGTGGGAAGAGGCAATGATACATGATAATGCTTACAATATCGTTTATGCTGCCGTTGATTTTAGGAATCTGAGGAGAGCACCTGTAGAAGGTGCACAGATAACAATTTTGATGGGAACAATGCCATAATACATGATAATTGTTTATTATATTTATGCAGAGTATTCTGGCTGCTGTAATTTTGATATAATCTAGACACGCATCTTTGTCCTACATTCCGAATTTAAACGAAACGCTTGAGAAGTTGGTTAGTTCCTGAAACTCCAGACCATAATGAAAATATTCCATAATTTCCATAGGAACAAGACTTATAGTCGCATCTTAGTCCTGCATTCCGGATTTCATACGAAACGCTTACTTTCCGAAATTCCAGACCATAATGATCATAACCCAGAATTGCTATAGGAACAAGTATTATAGTCGCATCTAAGTCCTACATTCCGAATTTCATTAAAATCGATTTTGATATTGCTTAGTTCCCAAAATTCCAGACCCTATTGACCATATCCCTGAATTTCCATAGGAAGAAGTCTTAAAGTCGCATCTTAGTTCTACATTCCGAATTTCATACAAAACCCTTGAGAAATTGCTTAGTTCCCGAAATTACAGATCATAATGACCATATTCCAGAATTGGAACAAGTCTTATAATCGTATCTTAGTCCTGCATTCCGAATTTTATACGATACGCTTGAGAAATTGCTTTGTTTCCGAAATTCCAGACCATAATGACCATATTCCAGAATTGCCATAGGAACAAGTCTTATAGTCGCATCTTAGTCCTACATTCGGAATTTCATACGAATCGCTTGAGAAATTGCTTAGTTTCCGGAATTCCAGGCCATAATGATCATATTCCAGAATTTCCATAGGAACAAGTCTTATTGTCGCATCTTAGTCCTACTGTTGATGCTGCCTTGGAATATTGACCGTTACTACTGGTGGGGGGAATCGATATTCAATGCAGATATGTGTTGTGGTTTTAACTATTGACCCTTACCTTGGGTAGGGGGAATCGGTAATTAAATGAGAGACAGACTTTTGTGAAGTGTGTAAATTTTATTTCGATCATCCTATTTATACAAAATCTTAAAACTAATTATACGTTTAAGTAAAGATAAGCCTTATCTCTATGTGGGATATGATGCTCTCATATTACAATTCGGAGATAAGACCATGTGCATAGCATAAGTCTTATCTATTTTACATTTTGATGTGCATAACATAAATCTTATCTCTATTTTGTTTGTGTATTGCATTCTGGTGATAATACCATACGCATAACTTAAGTCATGTGTGGATTTTACTTATACCTTCCTTATCTGGTTTGGTGTTAGGATGCTTTTTCTATCCTAGGTGCTGACGAAGATAAGGCTACGATGTTTTGAGCTGCGCAAGGCAAATCCTGGGATTGACAGATAACAAAGCAATGCGTTGTATGCTGATCATATCGCGTGGTAAATGCAAGTATGAGTGCTGATAATCGTATACGTGCATAGTGTAAGTTGAATACGTGGGCGCTGTAGCTTAGGTATGTGCAGACTGCACATTTATTCCCCCGATTTCAAATGTGTTGAAATCCGATTCTATCCATTGTTTCCGTCTTTGGAGCGGCAATGGTTGGAGCTCGATGTCCGAAGGATAAGTAGTTTTGGTTTTTCGGTATCTCTAAGCAGACGTGACCTTGAATGTCAAGGCTGCCTTGATGAGTATAATTAGAGCTATTCTGACATGCGTAACTGGATTCCCCTTGTATGTTTTCCACATCGTGTTTTCCTGTTAGTCCCTTAGATTGCCTTAAGAACACAGAATGCTTGAGAAATGCATGTGGCCGCAACTAACTCTGACTGGTGGAAGTGCGATCAAACCTCCATGTGGTGGCCGCTGGTAATTATCATCCAGTACAGGAAAAGCGAAATGATCGGGCTAGTCCCTTCAAAGTAAGGTTGGCGCGAGGCAAATAACCTCGCCCGTAAAAAAACCATATCACGGAACCAAAATCAGCCTCGGATACAATGATGAACGACGACGACCAAGGGAACTAAAACGGCTAAACGATTTAAGAATTTTCTATTGGCACGCACGCTCACTGTATAGAACTCGAGCTGCACAGCTGCACCAGATGATCAAAAAGAAGAATTCTTTGAATCAGTTGAACGGGAACTCCATGCCTGTCCTCAGTATGACGTAAAAATCATTCTGGGGGATCCGAATGCCAAAATAGGTAGGGAGCCAGTATTCAGGCAGTTTGCGCGTTAAAATATCCGAGCCAGGCGCGGAAGTTCTACCAAAGGGTCCGCGGTATGACGCAATATACACAGCGTAGCACATACTGCAAGGACAAAGAGGGTAATCTGAACGCTGATCTTAAAGGAATCTTAAAGCGATGGCAAGAGCGCTTTCATGAGTTGCTAATTGGCCAGCTAACTGAGGAATTTTAGGCTCCAGCAATGTCCGAAGATCATACTATGCTGCCGCCACCACGCATAGACGAAGTTAGCAGAGCGATAAATCGGCTCAAAAATAATAAGGCCCAGGGATCTGATGGGATCCCAGCGGAACTGATAAAAATAGGAAGCCCCACATTACACCAAACAATTTATGAAATAATAGTGCAAGTATGGCAAGAAGAAGCTATGCCAGAAGACTGGCGAAGAGGCATCCTATGCCCCATACATAAGAAAGGAGATATCACAAAATGCAGCAATTATCGTGGTATAACGTTGTTGAGTACCGCGTATAAGATTTTCTCCCCTATCCTTCAAGACAGGAAAGCTCCATACGCTAAAGTCATCATTGGACCATACCACTGTGGCTTCATCTCAGGCAAATCAACAACTGATCAGATTTACCCCCTAAGGCAGGTGATGGAAAAATGTCTAGAGTTTCAAAACTCACTACACCATCTTTTTGTAGACTTTAGCATAGCCAGAGTAGAACTTTATAAAGCCATGAGAGAATTCGGCATCCCAAATAAACTGACACGACTATGTAGGTTGACCATGACCAATGTCATAAGCCAAGTAAAAATATCCGGACCACTATCAAGACCATTCAACATCTATAACGGGCTCCGACAAGTGGATGGACTGGCCTGCGTCCTCTTCAACCTGGCGTTGGAGAAAGTGATCCGAGACTCTGATGTAACGATAAAAGGAACAATCGTCTATAAATCCATTCAGATACTGGCTTACGCAGACGTTGGAAGAAACCGGAGAGCTGTACAGGAAGCTTTCATCCAGATCGAGCAGGAGGCACGAAATCTGGGGCTGTACATAAATAAGAGCATAACAAAGTACATGGTGGCCACGTCTGCGAGTAGAAGATGCAACATTACTCTCCCAATTCAAATAGTGGAGCGCGAATTTGAAGTAGTGCAATCCTTTAACTATCTCGGTTCAACTGTAGCAGCCGATAACAGCATGGAACCAGAAATACGGGCATGGTGGCTTAAAGCCAACAAATCCTGCTATAGTCTGTCAAGACTCTTCAAATCCAGGAATTTAACCATAACATCCAAGCTGCTGGTATATAAGACAATGGTCATACCTGTATTTACATATGGATCCGAGACTTGGGTGCTTAGTAAAAAGCATTCTGACATCTTAGCTGCGTTCGAGAGAAAAGTCTTACAGAGAATTGTTGGCCCCGTATGTGAGGAAGGACGATTCCTGAGACTTAATAAAAACACCTAGCTCGCATGAGCGAAGAGGATCCTGCTCGGAAAGTCTTTTGCAGTAGGATTTATGGAACACGAAAGCGTGGCCGACCAAGCCCACGCTGGAAGGATGGCGTAGACCAGGACGCCAAGATTTTAGGGGTGTCAAACTGTATGACATCGGCTCGAAATCGGGATAGTTGGAGAGATTTTTTGCGGGAGGCCAGGACCGGACACCGTTTGTAGAGCCAAATATGATGCTGATGTATCTCTCTGCGGACTCCCTTGCAATATGTAGCGACTATCGTCAGGCATGGGAGTGAAAGTCATGCCAATGAACGTTGTGGCTACACGTAACGAAGCATTTGTGTGTACGTTTGTCGATTTGTTTTTGTTTTGCTGTATAGAACGTTCATGCCGAAAGTCAACTACAAAAGATAACTTTCGGTGGAATCTCTCTTTCAAACTCACTAAAAACTTACCTGTTTCGCTGGACATGACTTTCATTCCGATACCTGTGTAGCCACGCTCTAAGATTACATACTAATAATATAATACATAGTTAATTTTCAGTGAGATGCACTAGATTATGAAATTCTATTTCAATAAACATTAAAAATTAATTACTGGTGGACAGGTTCAGGTCGGAATGTTTGAGTTATTTAAATGTTTAATCCTGTACTATTTAGAGCGTGTTTTTTTATGTCGGAGCACTCGGAGATATAATTTAACTCTCACAATTAAGATCAGCGTTTTTTTATCATTTTCCGCGAAAAAAATTTTTACTCTGAGTCTTTTTTTCACGCTCTGAAAATTTTCAGATATGATCTTTTTACTCGGAATAAATATGCAGATATTTTATTTTTTAGTTTGTTGGTAAACAAGACAGTCGGCTACTGTGGAGCAGTCAGGTGAGAAATAAAACTTTAATTGTAGATAATATTATTAATTTATTAAATCTTTTTTGTTTTTAGAGGAACGTAACTTTAAATGGTCCCACGAGACAGCGCTATTACTTTTAAGCGCAATAAAGGACAATTATGTTGCGCTACAAAATGCAGTTAAAAAATATATTTATCAAAATTCGTGAAATGTTTGAACAAAAACGTTTTCGTCTCACATGGGAGCAAATACAGTCTAAGTGGAAATCAATGGTTAGACAATATAAACAAATAAAAGACCCCAACAACACAACGGGCCGAGACAGGAAAAGTTGTTAGTTTTTCGATGAAATGAAAGAAATAGTAGGAAGAACAGCCATTGTCGACAGGGGTTAACTGTTAACATAGAAAATAGCACCATACAAACCACTTCAATCATATGAAATATTCCATATTTCATCATTTATTCATAACTGTAATTGCGTGATCCAACTTATATTACTTATATTAATCATCATATATCCAAAGCACGCACCCCTTAAATCTGAACATTAATATCTTGTTTACCACTATAATATTCAAGGCCAATCTTATCTTGCAATGCGAATTCTGTCAACATGTTTACATCTTCAATTCAAGGCCAATCCTATAATCAAAACACCAGATGGTCAATTACGACGAATATATTCAATAGACTTTTTAATATTCATTCAAGGCCAAAAGTAAAGACAATAACATGTTTACTCCTTCAAAGATGTAAACAAGTTCAAAGTCCAAAACTATTTCACAACCAAAAACACAAGTTGGATCACTCAACGAATAGTATATAAGAAAACACTTTAGAATAAGAGATGATCAGTATTCTTTAATATTCAATCCAGTATTGTTGTGCAGTATTGTTAATTAGCATTTGTTTTATAACTTGTATTACATTGAAGTCTATTATTAAGACAATAATTTTCAAAGTATTTTTTATAAACAAATAATAAAGAATAAATTCTTTTTTAAAATTCATAAAATACGCTTGAAAACATAATTGGCGCAATCGGTAGGATGCGCTTGATCAATTAAGATTTACTTTTATTAAAAAGTTTAAAAGTGTTCTGAAATAAAAAGTAAAATTATAAGTTTTCGCGGAAGGATTACTTATATTAATTTACTAAATAATACAAGTGAAAAACAAAAAGTGCTAAAACTGTACTAAGCTCTACGATAATTAATTGCATTATTAGCAAATTAAAAAGAGCAGAAATTCTACGATAATTAATTGCATTATTAGCAAAATAAAAAGTGTAGAAATTAAACAATAATTAATTGCATTATTAGCAAATTAAAAAAGTGCAGAAGCTCCACAATAATTAATTGCATTATTAGCAAATTAAAAAGTGCAGAAGCTCCACAATAATTAATTGCATTATTAGCAAATTAAAAAGTGCAGATCACAATAATTAATTGCATTATTAGCAAATTAAAAAAGGTGCAGAAATTTCACAATAATTAATTGCATTATTAGCAAATTGAAAAGTGCAAAAGTTCCACGAAAAGTAATTGTATTATTTGCAAAAATAAATAAAGAAATTATACTACCATACAAATAAAATTAATTGCATTATTAAAAATAAAAATAAACAAATAATTTCAACAAAAGTGAAACAGAAGTGAAATTTTATTTTATTAAAGTGTATAATTTTTACAACAAATTTGACTATTTGAAAGACATAAAAACTTAAATAAACTATTGGCTAAAAAAAAGAAAAGACATACATTAATTAAAACAAACTATTGGTCGAAAGAAAAATAAAATAATAATAAATAAAAATTAACATAAACTCTTGGTCAGCATTAAAATAAAATCAACACAGACGAATCAACATAATCAGACTACATAATAAGTGCAACACAGCAACATACCACAAAGTAAGAAGAAATACAACAAACACAACAAAGTCGAAATAACTAGCAAATATTATTAGAAGACAACTTATAACAAAATCACCAGGATCAACAACAAGAACAACAAGGTCAAATTAAAATAAATTTTTAGATTTTACTAAATAAATATATATAAATATATATAAAATCAAAATAAATTTTTATATACAGGTCCCCTAGTCTTTTACCCTAATTACCTTACTACTTATACTTTAAAAAAAAAATTTATCTCTTTTTACAAAATTAAAATTTAATTCAATAAAATGGCATTGGAAATTCAACAAAATAAAGTGGTCCCAGATCCTATTAAATATTTAAATTCCCTTCCTTACTATGACGGAAACACAGACAATTTATTAACATTCACAAATCTAGTAGACAGAATATATCCCTTACTAGCAACTTACGATGACCTTTCTCAATATTTATTCTCTGATAATTAATTCTCAAATTAATCAGAAAAGCTAGAGAGATTATAGAAATCAACACACAAGCCATTGCTTGGGGTGAAATTAAAGACGTTTTACAAAATAATTTTGCAGAAAGACGTAGCGTAGAACAACTTTTTGACGAATTGAGAGGTGTTACCTTTAACAATAATGTTTTAGGTTTTTTCAATGCAATCAAAGATAAATTACGAAAACTAAACAATAAAACTCTATTAGAAACTGGACCAGGTAAAACAGCGAACGTGAACCAATGAAAACAATTCTAATTTGTCGAAATCCAGAAAACTTAGAATCAGCAATAGATATACTCAGTCAAACAGGCTACACAGACCAATCAACTCCAGAACAATTCTATAATCGTAATAATAATAGATAAACATAATAATTATAATAATTATTTTTCCTCGAATAAACAAGAATACAAAAATAAATACCAACAGAACCCAAATAGAGACGAACATTTTAATAGATACAGACAAGAACCGAATCAAACAAAAAAAGAACAGTATACTTATAAAAATGACCAATATCAAAACAAAAAAGGACAATATTATAGAAAAGACCAGAAACAATATACAAACAAACAATACGATAATTATAGATCCGACCAATATCAGAATAAGAACAGACAGTTCAATAATTATAGAAATGATAGTTATAATAATTATAGACAACCAAATTATAATCAATTAGCAAGTGAGATTCAAAATAATTTACCAAATACCAAACAACAACAAACTGTTGAGCCAATGGAGATAAATAAATGTGAAACAAGCGAAAAATTTTACTCACGAGCCTCGGAGGAGATTTACCATATGTAAAAATTAAATCTAATAAAAATCCATTAAAATTTATTATCGATACTGGAGCAACAAACTCTATTATAAATCCAGGCCTTTGTAATCCTAAATGGAAAGTAGTAATTAATAAAATTCAAATTAAAACACTACAACATAATATAAATGTAACTGAAAGAGTATCAGTTTTTTTAAGAATTTGGTGATCTAAAGCAAAAAATTGACTTTTTGGTCTGCGCGTTCCATGATAAATACGACGGTATTATTGGAAACGACATACTAAAACGATTTAACGCTAAAATATATTACAAACATAATCCATTAGAAATCAATGGACAAACTATACAAATGTTGTTTGAAAGATCAAACAAACATACCGTACAATTATTGGTGAACCAACAAAAAGGACTAGTTTACCTCAAGAAGCAGAAGTTCTTGAAAAACGAAGTAATTTTTGACGAAGGAATTTACAATGTTGAAAATCATAAGATTGAAGTTCAGACGAATGTAATATGCCAAAGTCAAATTGAAATAAATCCAAATGAAATTGAAGAAGTTAATATAAAAAATTTCTCTATAATAGAAGAATATAATAATAAATCATTAACGGAACAATTACGAACTCAACATCTCAACGCAGAAGAGAAGCAAAAATTATTAAAATAATAAATCAATATTCAAACATTTTTTATCAAGAAAATTCAGATCTCTCTTTAACAAATGCAATCAAACATGAAATACGTACTACTGATAATGTACCAATAAACGGGAAGTCATACAGATATCCTTACATACATAAAGATGAAGTCAAAACCCAGATTCAAGAACTCCTCGAAAATAACATTATAAGGCCGAGCTATTCACTTTATTCAGCCCCAGTGTGGATTGTACCGGAAAAGGTCGACGCCAGTGGAAAACAAAAGTGGAGGCTTGTCGTAGACTATCGTAAACTCAATGAAGTTACAATAAACGACAAGTACCCTTTACCAAATATTGATGATATACTATATAAACTAGGCAGATGCCAGTATTTCACAACCCTTGACTTAGCAAAGGGATTTCATCAAATAGAAATTAAGGAAAAAGATATTCATAAAACAGCCTTTAGCGTAGAAGGAGGACATTATGAATTCTTAAGAATGCCATTTGGACTGAAGACAGCCCCAATGACATTTCAAAGACTTATGCAGTCATCATCGAGCGCTCAACACGAGCACACGCAGATCACGCATCATATCATATCGTCCAGCTACCTGCTAACGATTAAAAAAAAAACCCAAAACCAAAAGCGAGCATTTCGCTACCTGCTACTTTTTTATTTAATATTATTTCACTAATTATTTTTTAATTTCAGAAATACTTTTCTTTTCCAGTTATTAGAAATTATTTTCAGAAAAGGTTTTCCTTTCAATCAGCCCTATAAAATGGGGAAAAAATCTAAAAGGAAGGAAAAAGTCAACGAGGTCTTGTCCTTAATTAAGGAATAAGTCACAAACCATGGTGGGGATTTCCTCTTGTCATTGTACCGAAGGCTGGATGAAGTGAACCAGCTGTGCGATTCAGCGATTTCAGAGGAGGAAACCATGAGCGTTGTCGAGGAATCGGATACTGAAGCGTCCGAAGCCAGCAGCGGCGGAGAGGATAATTTTAGCGACGAAGATAGTAGCAAGGATCGTTCATCTCCCGAAACCATGCCAGTAAAGGCAAAAAGAAGAAGATTGTCTGCAAGTTCCAGACCTTCATTACCACAAGCTTCATCTCCGCCTTCAGTAGCAGGGATTGCGCTAAAACCAATTGTTGTGGAGAAAACAACAAAACCAAAAGAGGTGCAACGTAAAACGGTGCAGTCATCACAACCAACCGCTCCAGGGAACATAACTACGCAGAGTACTGGACCAGCAACCAAACCATTTGCTATCCCACCAATAATCTGTTTCAGACTGAACGTCGCTGAACTCACAAAGTTCACGAAGAGTGCCAATATTAGTTGCAGAATTTGCAACATCAATAGCAGCAAATCGGTCGTTACGGCCATGATCAAAGACGGCCACCAGCGAATTCGGTCTTTCCTACAGTCGGGAAAGACTGAATTCAACACCTATACCGCTAAGGAGGACAGGAAAGAATTGTTGGTCCTTAAAGCTATTCACCACTCCTTTGACACTGAGGATGTCAAGGAAGCGTTGACGGCAGAGGGTGTCCCTGTAGTGAAGGTCAAACCCTTCAAATCACAAAGGAACGACAGGAAATTTAACCATTTCATTGTAAAGCTTGAGAAGAACTGCGATAAAGCAGCAGTATGCTCAAAAACCCTCCTGATGAACCAGCTGGTGCATTGGGAAAAGCTAAAACCAGCAGGCATTACCCAATGCAAAAATTGCCAAAAGTTTGGACATGTCGCAAGCAATTGCGGCATGAAGTATAGATGTGTCAAGTGCAAAGACGAACATTTACCTGGCCAATGCCCGAGAAACGCAGACAACAAGAAAGACGACAACGTCTTCTGCACAAATTGCCAAAAAAATGGACATCCTGCAAACTATCGAGGATGTTCGCCCAGATGTCTGCTGCAAAAGCGATAGTGAAAGGAGTTAGCTTTGCTAGTATAGCTGCTATGGGGACTGCTATCAAGCCAGCTACAATCAACAAACCACCACCAACCATCCAAGAAAGCAGTAAACCAGTGAAGAAACAGGCTTTAAAAGCGGCCCCATCTGCTAATTATAGCAGCCTTGATGACAGGTCCAAAACAACCATTTTGGGTCGAAAGTCTTGTGGAAGACGCCACTTCTGCAAGTAATCCTGTAGTGCGGTTTAGTGAAGAAAACCCCGCTAGAGCGCCCGTAGACGTTGAAATGTTTACCAAAACAGCTATTGTCAGTGATTTAATAATGAGTGGAAACTCAAAAAAATCATCGGGCATTTACGGGATTTCTAACTTTTTGCTTAAAAAGTTACCGGGTATGGTAATCTTGATGTTAACCATCACTTTCAACAATTGCCTTAACAATGGTTACTTTCCAGACAACTGGAAGGTGGCCAAAGTAGTACCAGTACCCAAGAAAACTTACCGCTCAAGCGTAACTGGTTACCGTCCAATAGCTTTACTGTGTTGTATCAGTAAAGTATTCGACTAAACGTTAAAAACAGTACAGTAGCCTGTTTGCTAGACATCAAAAAAGCCTTCGATAGTGCATGGATCAACGGGCTTCTGTTCAAACTTATTAGATTTGGCTTCCCCAAAATAATAAAAAATAAATAATAATAAAAATAATTAAAAAATTTCTCTTTCACAGGGTATTTTTTGTACAGATTTTTGGCGACTCATCCACTAGGAAAGGGATTAAAGCCCGAGTTCCTCAAGGTTCCAGACTTGGCCCTGTCCTTTTCAACATCTACACGGCGGATCAACCCACCAATACAGCCGGAACAAGCAGCATACTTTACGCGGATGACTCCATCACGTATGCCGTTTCTCTCTCTCCTGAGATAGCTGCCCAAAGAGTGGAGGAACAGCTTCGAAATCTTTGGGAGTACTACAGGAAGTGGGGACTGAAGATCAACGCTAACAAATTGGAACTCATCTGCTTCCGAGTGCCAGCAACCGAAACAAGGATAAGAAAAATCCCAAGCCGGTGCAGAGCCTTAAAAATCACCCTCCCGGATAACACGATAACAAACACCAAGTCAGAGACTAAGTACCTGGGAATCAACTTAACTGAGAGGCTCAAGTTTAACTCTCACATCGATAAAACATTGAAAAAAGCGAACTACGCTCTTCATTTGGTGCACCCGCTACTAAGAAGACGAATATGGTTCACCGTCTCACCAACAACGATGAAGAAGATCTCCCTATTTGAAAGGAAGGTACTTAGGATCTGTACAGGACTCTGGGGGGTGCCAAAAAGCTAAAAGTTTGTGTCGACTGCAAGACTTTACGACGCGGCAGGTCTGCTGCCAATAACTGACCACTTGTTCCAAATGGCAAAGAAATTCGTTGATGGGTTAGAAACACATCCAAGTCCGGAGATGCAAGGACTGAGAATCGAGGAAATCGCGCCAAGCCACCGCTACATAAACATTTGAGGATTCACAGATGCTAGATACAACGACATCCTTAATAATCAAGACGCCTCCTTCTACGAGAAGGCCAACAATCAACATTACAGAGGCTGAAGATCGCCCTGTTTATACCCCCTTTTATATTTTTTCTTCCATTTTTATTTTATTTTAAAATTTATCGTTTAAAATTAAATTACTTTAAATATAAACATGTAGTAGATTAAGTAGTAAATAATATTGTTTAATAATAAGCAATACAAAAAAAAGACAATGTAAATACGTCGGGCCCCTATTGTTGAGCCGACACTTATTAATAATAGTTATAAGTTTAGTTTTAAGTCAAAATTGTATATTACTTTAATGTTAAATAAAATATCTTAATCTAATCAAAGACTTATGAACAATATCTTAAGGTTTATATTAATAAGATTTGTTTAGTCTATCTGGACGACATTATCATCTTCTCTACTTCAATACAAGAACATATACATTCAATCAATTTAATATTTAATTGTTTAAGGAAAGCAAATCTAAAAATTCAATTAGATAAATCAGAGTTTCTAAAGAAAGAAACAGAATTTCTTGGTCATATAGTGACACAAAATGGAATAAAACCAAATCCCAAAAAGCTTGAATTAAATAAATTTCCAATACCAAAAACTACGAAACAAATTAAACAATTTTAGGACTCACTGGTTATTATAGGAAATTCATTAAAGACTATTCATTAATAGCAAAGCCAATGACATCATTCTTAAAAAAGAATACTAAAATAGACATTTCAAATATAAAATATCAAGAAAGTTTTAACACACTAAAAAAATTATTAATAAACGATCCAATACTAAGTTACCCTGACTTTACAAAAAAATTTACCCTTACAACAGATGCTAGTAATTATGCATTAGGAGCAATACTTTCTCAAAATAATCATCCGATATGTTACGCTAGCAGAACATTAAATGAACATGAAATAAATTACAGCACCATCGAAAAGGAACTATTAGCAATCGTCTGGTCAACAAAATATTTCAGACCATATCTTTTTGGACGTAAATTTACAATCGAAACCGATCATAAACCTTTAACTTGGCTTTTCTCAATAAAAGAACCAAATTCAAAACTAGTAAGATGGAGACTAAAATTATCCGAATTTGACAAAAAAACAAAAATGCAGACGCACTCTCCCGAATAGAAATAAATCTTACAGAAAGAAAGAAATGAAGAAAATGGATCAAACATATTTCCACTTAGTAAATCCCATTTAAATATATTTAAAACACAAATAGCAATCTTTAAAATTACTTCCGGTTCATTAAGAATTAAGCAAATAAATTTTTTTAATAAAAATAGAAAAGTTATTCATATCAAATCACTAGATGAAGAAACAGCATTAATACTCTTAAAATCGCATTTCAATCCAAAATCCTTAAACTGTCTTTATGCAGATAACGAAGAATTCATAAAAACACTAGAAGATGTTTATCAAAAATATTTTGCAGAACAAGGACAATTAAAAATAATTAAAACTAACAAATTACTAAAGGACATAACAAATGAAGAAGAATTTTTTGAAATCATTAAAAATGAACATCTCAGAAATAATCACAGAGGAATCATAGAAGTATATAAAGAACTATTCTTAAAATTTTATCATCCAAAGTTGAACATTAGAATAGCCCAATTTATCAATAATTGCGAAATATGTAATTTAGAAAAATATGATCGAAATCCAATTAAAAATAAATATTAACTAACGGAAACCCCTTCAGCACCAAACGAAATTATTCATGCAGACGTTTTCTATTCACTTGAAAAACAACTCTTTGTCACGTTCATAGATAAATTCAGCAAATTTGCTCAAGCAATAAAAATTACAGCAAGAACATGGGCAGAATTTAAAAGAAGTATTCTAACATTAATCGCTGCTATTGGACCAATAAATAAATTAATTGTAGACAACGAGCTAGGATTTAAAGCCCTTCCACTAAAAGAATTCTTACAAAACGAAAACATAGAAATCCATTATACTTCAAATTATAACCACACATCCAATTCAGATGTAGAAAGATTACATAACACAATCAATGAACACATTAGATTATTAAGGCATGATCCAAACACAAATAATAATACTGTTGAAGAAAAGATATTAAAAATTATAAATTATTATAACAATACCATACATTCAACTACTGATAAAAAACCAATCGACTTCAAAACGGAAAAATACATAACGAATATAATTCTATAAAAGAGAAAATATTGAAGAAAAAACAAACATCCATAAATAAATTAAATAAAGAAAGAGAAGATATAGAAATACAACCAGGAACTAACTTTATTAAAGAAACTCGTGGTGGAAAAAATCATACAAAATTCAGAAAACATACAACTTGATACAGAAAAAATAGATGAAAATCATATAATCGACAAACAAAATAATTTAAAATATTATAAATCACACATAAAACGGAAAAAGAAATATCAAAATAATGACTTACCTACAATTCAAACAAAGAAAAAACATAATAAAAGAAACATAAGGAAAGATTCGTAAATTAAATAAAAACCACATAAAGAACTCACCACTCTACTATCCAATTCACCTTTGTTAATTAATAAAATGATATAATGAAAATTAAAATGACAATTTACTTCATAAAAAGGTACAGGACTTAAATATATAGCAGGCACAATGGATTCCCAAGACAAAATCGAAATAAAATCTCAACTAAAAGCACTTAAATCAAAAAACAAAGAAATAATTTCGGAATATAATAAACAAGTTTCATTCAATTTTAAGATAACTCAACAGATAGAAAATATAACTAATCATATTAGAAACAAAAAAATATTACACAATTTTTAAATGACTTTAACAAACTAAATAAAAAAGACATTACTAAGATAGAAAAAGAAATAAATTACATACAACATATGTATCAAATTAATTATGACATCAATCTTTTCCGACATCACATAGACGACATAGAACAAATTATTCTAACAAGCAAACTCGGTATACTTACAAGAAATTTTTTAACAGAACAGGAACTAAAACTAGCCAAAAATATGCAAGGCCTAAGGACACAAAAATAGCAGTAATATTTGAACATGAAGTCATTATAATAATTCTCTTAATACCCAAATATTCCAACTCCTCATATTCCACTATTATAATTGAACCAATTCCAGACAAAAACAATAAAGCCATATCATTAAACGAAAACACCTTTATAATAGATCAAAATAATAGTATATATGATAAAAATGTAAAAGATATGTTAGAGAAAAACTTAAACAAAAGAAGAAACAATTGTACTACAAATATTATAAAATTTGAAAAAGCATATTGTAAAATGAAAAATTTTACAGAGGAAAAAATCAAAGAAATAATCCCAGGAATTGTATTGACGAAAAATATTTCTAAAATAAATAATAAAGAAAAAATATATTATCATACATCATACATATCTATAATATCTATACTAATTATCATTTTGTTAGTATATAACTTTTTAAAATATAAAAATATAATAGTAAGAAAAACTCTTACTTCGTTGGAGCCCCAGGCTAGCAGTGGGGGTGTTAACATAGAAAATAGCACCATACAAACCACTTCAATCATATGAAATATTCAATATTTCATCATTTATTCATAACTGTAATTGCGTGATTCAACTTATATTACTTATATTAATCATCATATATTCAAAGCACGCACCCCTTAAATCTGAGCATTAATATCTTGTTTACCACTAGAATATTCAAGGCCAATCTTATCTTGCAATGCGAATTCTGTCAAAACACCAGATGGTCAATTACGACGAATATATTCAATACACTTTTTAATATTCATTCAAGGCCAAAAGTAAAGACAATAACATGTTTACTCCTTCAAAGACGTAAACAAGTTCAAAGTCCAAAACTATTTCACAACCAAAAACACAAGTTGGATCACTCAACGAATAGTATATAAGAAAACACTTTAGAATAAGAGATGATCAGTATTCTTTAATATTCAATCCAGTATTGTTGTGCAGTATTGTTAATTAGCATTTGTTTTATAACTTGTATTACATTGAAGTCTATTATTAAGACAATAAATAAATAATAGAGAATAAATTCTTTTTTAAAATTCATAAAATACGCTTGAAAACATAATTTCTAACCCCTCCGGTAATCTCAACTGCATGCGAGACACCGTTATTGGAACACCGAAAACGGAAGGAAAATAAATCAAACTTGGATGAATACAGAAAGAAAAAACTAAAATTAATGGAGGAACGCAATTCCATTACGAGAAACTTTGTGGAACACTATATATAAAAAAAACCCGGTAGAACCAGAATGATAACAACTGATAGATGAAAAAGGCTGTGTTTGGAACTGATTTTAATTTATTTTATTTTATTTTTTATTTATGTAAATATGTTTTTATAAAATATGAATTAAAGACTGAATTTATCAAATTAATGAATACCAAATGAATTACATCAAATAGCAACAAACATGTTTTATGTCGGAACTGATAGTTAAAACATTAAAAAAGGGAATTTGTTATCTGGTCACGTTTTCTTTGTGCTTGAGTTCCCCCACCAGCTTCATAAATTTCATCTTCATCATCATCCGCCTCTATAGCAATTTCGATGTGGCTATCACTATTTTCTTCATTTGATATATTTGCTATATTGCTTTCAACAAAAAAAAAATAAAAATTACAACAACAAACACATTGGATACATGAACACATGAAACAAATAATTTACCAAAATTTGGTTAGTTTTTTCTGTTGCTTTAATCAGCCGTTAACCACAAAAAATACCTAACTCATTTTGTTGAAAGCAATTGCTATATTATAATATGTATATATATATATATATATATATATATATATATATATAAATATATAAATTACAACGGCAAACAAATTGGATAGCCCAGAAAGTGGTTAAGCGTTAACCAAAAAAAAATTTTTTGGTTAAGAATATTTAACCAAATTTTTATTTATAATTCTCACCACCAGAGTCGACTTTTAAAAATTATATATGGATAAGTTGGCAAACACATGAAACAAAAAATTTACCAAAATTTGGTTAGTTTTTGCTGTTGCTTTAATCAGCCGTTAACCACAAAAAATACCTAACTCATTTGTTGAAAGCAATATAGCAAATATAGCAATTTAGTCCATCATTCCTATTAGTGATGTGCCAAACCGAGTTAAACCGATTTGGAATTGAAGCAAACCGATTTGCAAACCAAGTTGCAAACCGAGTTGGCATAATTATTTGAACTGTTTTTCTTTATACCTGTTGTTTGATAAAGTAAAAATAAAGGCATAATCTACATCAATTTTTAATCAAATTAATAAATATTAATTTATAAGATAACAAAAAACAATAAAAACATGAAACCAAATAATAACTTTGGAACCAAAAAACAAATACTTCATGTTCATTCTTGAATCAAGACCACCAAATCTTGTTTCTAGTGTGGGAGGTTTTTAATAAACCGGAAGAAGGAAAAGTCATTTGCAAGAAATGTTCTTCGTTATACCAGTATTATGAAAATACGACTACATTGATGGTGCATATTAAATAAAACACCCAGGTGAATTCTTAGACATTGGTGCAGTTATAAAAAAATCGCGACTATTGCTTTTTTCAATATTTTTTTTTTAATTTGTGTATCTTTTATATTATCAAGAATCTTGGTAACACTTAAATATACTAAATAAAATTAAAAAAATATATTGAAAAGAAGCAATCATCGCGATTCTCTAGAACTGTTAAGAAACAATATTTGGTCAACTTTTTTGTAGCTAAACGATTTCTTCGGTCAATACACAATAAACCAGCCTTAGAAAACAACCTTTCTGATGGAACCGATGTAGCCGGTATATATAAGTATTTATGTGCCAGCTTATAAAGGGAGTTTTTTTGGGAGGTTTGTTTTTCCGATAGATGTCGTTTTATTTTATGACAGTTGTTTTGACAGCTCAAAGTGGCATTTCTACTCAGTATTGTTTGGCAAATCATTATGAAAAAAAAAAAAAAAAAAAAAAATGACATTTGTGAAAAATAGTCGTGGTAGCCATATGCCAGAAATTGTGTTTAAATGTTAAATGCCAAAAAATTATCTACCAAATAAAACACGTTATATTTAACGGGTGTTTTTTTAAGAGGTTGCCGATTTTTTTTTTGAATAAAACACATATAAAATTATGAAATGACCAAAATTTTTTTTTATTTGGTAGATAATTTTTTGGCATTTAACATTTAAACACAATTTCTGGCATATGGCTACCACGACTATTTTTCACAAATGTAATTTTTTTTTTTTTTTTTTTTTTTTTTTTTTTCATAATGATTTGCCAAACAATACTGAGTAGAAATGCCACTTTGAGCTGTCAAAACAACTGTCATAAAATAAAACGACATCTATCGGAAAAACAAACCTCCCAAAAAAACACCCGTTATAATGATGGGAACAAACTCTTCTTTTCTTCCCAAATTTCAAGCGGATTTTTCTTCCGATCTAAATGCGGCAAATCGATATATTGCTTCACCATACTTGCTGCTGAAGAAAAAGGCGTCATAGTAGTTTATGTTTGTTTGTCTAGCACACCCCAGATTTCATCATCTTCTTCATTGTTAGTTTCGGTGGTTTCTAGTGTTGTTTGAGTGGAGAAACATTAAAAGCATTTTTATTTTAAAATAAAATTCAAAAAAGATAAATAAAAATTCAAATACATACCTGCATTTAAGTTGCTAGAAGAACATTGAACTGAACACTTGAAGTTGAAGTACTGATCAGGTAATCTCTTAGTTCTTTTATGATCCACATTTGCGCATTAGAGGCATGAGATGCAGTACCAAAACCTTTATTTTTGAACCGTTGATCCAAAAAGGTTGACTTAGCTGCTGTTCTGTTGCATTCGTAAACACCAAGACGCTTCTTATAAAACTAAGTAAATTCCGTTGCAAAAGTTTAGCTGACTCAGTACCTTAGTTTTTATTGGCGACTGTCCTTTGTAGTCCTAGTACTAACGGAAGTACACACGATAGTGAGGGGTATGACTCTCCTGACAAAATAACGGTAACTTTTTCGAATGGTTGCAAAAGCGTCACAATATCTTCTGTCAAAATCCATTCCTTAAAGTCTAGATTAGGTGAGGACGCTTCCAAGAGTGGCAACGGTGCGGAAAGAGGCAGTTTTAATTTCAGTAAACGCTCAACCATGTAAAACGTGCTGTTCCATCGAGTCCGCACATCTTGCTTTAATTTTTGTGTATCTAATTTCATTTTTGTCTGCATGTCGAGCAATGCATAAGAGGATTTGGCACTATGTTTAAAATGTCATACTATGGTTCTACATTTGCTTTAAAGATGTGGCACTGATAGCTGTTCATCCACGGGATAATTTTCTAAATGTGGCTTTTCAATGCAGTCTTTAACGGCAAGATTCAATGTATGTGCCACACAGAAGTGATTGCGCTTGTTTAAAATGTCATTGACTGTGACAATGCTGACAACTTTATCACCTATTTGCCATTCTTCCAATAATTTTCGGATTGTGTTAGCTATATTTTCAGCAGTATGATTTTCCTGTAATTGATGATTTCATACTTGCTCCTTTCATGTAGTGAGCCGTTATGCTGATAAAACAGTTATTGCTGTCTGACGTCCAAATGTCTGATGTCAAAGCTTTATAATCGATGTCCTGTAATTTCTGCCTTAAGAATCTTGACTAAATATTATATCCCTCTTCAAGCATTTCTGCTATTTTTTTTCTTGAAGGAATAATTTAGTCAGGGTTCAGCGCTTTTGAATACTTTCGAAACCCTTCATTCTCAACTATTTGCAGCGGCTGGAATCACTATCAAATCAAGCAAGGCGTTATCTCCGACTTTTTGGCAAAATTTTTATGGTACTGATAACCGCGTTTGTCTGAGTCTCTTAACATTAGGTTCTTCTTTTTTTTTTTTTTTTTTTTTTTTTTTTATAATTCGCGCACGCTTCAAGGGGTTCGCACCCTTATAATGCTCGGCTATATGCTTGGCACAGCGTGGGCGTTAAGGAAGAGGAGGAGAAAAGAGGAGATGTCTATGAGCTTGTGTTTTGAATGCCTGTGGATCATAGTGATGTGGGAAGACAGAGCTTGGCAGAGCATTCCACATACGTGTTGTACGGCTGAAAAACGAATACCTGAACTTAACTGTACGTCAGAAGATGGGCTTGAGGGTAAACTGATGAGCATTTAGAGCGCCACGAGTATTGCGGTTGAATTCAAGGAGTGGTGGCATGCAGCTGGCTAATTCTCTTGAGCACCGCTGGTAGAAGAAACGATAAAACAGTGACAAGCAAGAAACGTTCCTGCGGTGTTCAAGCGAATCTATTGATTTCGCTATATTTTCGTCACCGATAAGTTTTATCGCGCGGTTTTGTATTCTATCTAGCTGATGCAAAGAAGTCTTAGGCGCACCAGACCAGATATGGCAATTGTACTCAAGTTTTGGGCGAATAAAAGCCTTGTATATGGTAGCCAGATCAGAGGGAGAGAAATATTTCTTGCACCGGGCTAGAAAACCTAAACATTTCGTAGCATTTTTAGCGATGGTAAATATGTGGTCATTCCAACGAAGCTTGTCGTTAACGCACATACCGAGAATTACGAGATTTTCAGTTTCCTCGATGCAAGTGCCATTCATGGATAATGGCATGGGGTTAAGGATTCGCTTTGACGACAGGAGACAACATTGGGTTTTGGAAGCGTTAAATTCTACTCGATTGATTTCTCCCCATTGTATTATGTGTCAAGGTCAGAATTCAACGAGCTTAACATACAAAGTTGTTTGTGTTCCACATCAGAAGTGGAGGGACGTTCCACAAACTTATATGAGAAGCTGAGAGTGCTGTCGTCAGCGAAAGAGTGAATTGGATTAGAAGTCACAGATAAGAGATCATTAATAAAAATGAGAAAGAGTGTCGGGGACAGAACAGAGCCCTGGGGAACGCCAGCATTTATGTGGTGTATTTCAGACTTGAAACCGTCCAAAACAACTTGAATTGAGCGGTCCAAAAGATAGCTTCTAATCCAATGAAGCAGTTTATCATCAACACCATAAGCACGCATTTTAGACAAAAGAGCTTGATGCCAAACTCTGTCAAATGCCTTTGAAATATCGAGTGCAACAGCTTTGCTTTCTCCAAAATGATGTAAAGATCGGTTCCACTGTTCGGTGAGATATACCATCAAATCACCAGTAGAACGTTGCCCACGAAATCCATACTGCCGGTCACTAAGGATTTCGTTGGTTTCAAGATATTTCTTAAGCTGATAATTGATCAGCGTTTCCATGACCTTGGAAAGAATGGATGTAAGTGCTATGGGTCGGTACGAAGAAGGAGATGACGGCTCGCCTTTTTTGGGTATGGGCTGGACAAATGCTGTTTTCCAACTTCTCGGGAAGAGGCCAGAAGAATAGGATAGATGGAAAAGCTTACGCAATGGTAATGCCAGCTTGGAAGAACACCTTTTCAGAACTAATGGAGAAATACCATCTGGCCCAGCGGATTTGTGTGTGTTGAGATCATTTAAAACCCTAGCAACTGCACGAGTACGAATAAATATCTGTCCCATAGAGTGTTCAATACTCTGAGGTGCAGGAGGCGACAATGCACAATCTGGAAGCGTAGAGCTAGCTGCGAAATGCGCAGCAAACAGATTGGCTTTGTCTATAGAGCTGACAACTGGAATGTCATTATAAATGAGCGTTGGGATTGACGACGAGGCTGTATTTTTGATTCTTTTCACGAAGGACCAAAAATGTTTACTACCTTTGAGACATTGTAGTATTTTTTGCCTTAATTTTCGGTCGTAGGCGAATTTGACTCGCCGAAGATGGGCATTGCAATCATTTCTTGCTCGTTTAAATTTTTTTCGGTTTTCCTCAGTAGGGTTTGCTTTGTAAAACCGAAAGCATACCTCTCTAAACCTAGAAGCCTCTTTACAGCTCAAGTCATACCATCCATCTTCCTTTGATTTGATAGATTTATTCCTGAAAGGAATAAACTTTCTCATACCAATAAGAATGATGTTTGTGATTGCATCAGCGGATTAGATGATTGTGGAGTCACAATATCAGCCACTGCTTGGCTTGTCGAAGGCTGAGCATTTGTACTTTGGATAATTTCAGTATTAACCATCCCATCAACAATGTCTAAAAATTCACCTGGGTGGTTTTTTTTTGGTGCATCATCAATGTACTCGTATTTCCAGAATACTTGTATGACGAAGAACATTTTTGCAAATGACTTTTCCTTCTTCCGGTTTATTAAAAACCTCCCACACTACAGACTTTTTTCTATAGCCCGAACGCGGCATTATTTTCTTCGTAAAATAAACGTACACGTTGGGATATAAATTATAAAAAAAGAGTACTGTAATATCTGCCACCGTCACATAAGAAACTGAAACGAAGCAAAATACGAATCAAAAATAGATATCGAAAAAGTTTGCAACTCGGTTTAACTCGGTTTGTATAAAAACCGTAAAATTTCAAAACCGAAGTTGATCTATACGCTTGACTTGGTTCGATGGTTCGATCATTCGATGAAGCTACAAGCGAAACAGCGCATACACTGCCAACGTCCCATGAGAAACCGAACCGAATAACAATATATATATACTGCTTTCCAACTCGACCTTATAAACGCGTACATTCATGTATTAACTTATCATAACCAACCAAACCGAATCGTGTGTTCAACTCGGTTGTTCAATGCAGTTTTGGCATTACATTTTTTGGTTCGTTTTATCGGTTTCGCCAACTCGGTTTGATGTAAATACAACTCGGTTTGGCAATAACTTGGTTTGAACGGATTTATGAACTCGAGTTGACACATCACTAATTCCTATGCCTATGCAGAAATTATGCAAAATGCAGCAGGCTCCTATGTACATTGGAATCAGTACCGTGTTTTTCGTTTCGATGTATTTCAACCGTCGAAATCTCCCTTTCAACATTACAAATGCTCGTTCAACAACTACCCTACATTTGGAGTGCATAGTGTTGTGAATTATTTCGGCATCTGTTAAGTTGCCGTTGTTTTTGAATGGTGTCAAAAGCCATGATTGCAATAGATATACAGAATCTCCTAAAATATGTTCCGATTCTGTAATACCACATTCTCCTGTAAATATTGTAACAATTAAAGGGTTTTCATATAATAAAGATGCACGCATCAAACCTAATTGTACTTTTTTTTTAAAATTTCGAACGCTGCAACACCCTTGCGTCATGCACGGATCCAACTTCTCCTGCGAAATTCATTTTGTGATTAGCTATTGCCTGAAGTAATATAATTTGGCGCAGCATTTTCATCAGTCGTTGGCCACTTAGATAATCCCTTCTCTATACTTACTCTCAAAATTTTTTGAAATATATTATTGACTATATGCCACACCGTTGATTTCGCGCAGCCGAATCGATTACTTATAGTTCTGTAAATTCTAAATAAAAGTTTATAAAAAATACTTATCGTATGTATGATGTATTAAAACATACGAACCTAATTGTTTCACGATTGCCGAAGAACCATAATGCAATCAGAACTTGTTTCTGATTTGGCATTTCTAACCGCCAAGGATGCAGAAACCTGGTTATGTCTCGACTCCTCCTTAAATTGCCGGTTTGGATGTGTGGGAACAATCTTCTCTGCAAAACTTATTATTTTTTCTCCTAGTTCCATATCGGAGTCAGCATCATCATCGCTGGAATTTTTTTTTTAATCAAATTCAAAATTGTCTCTATTTCTTTCACGTCTTACGGGTTTTAACTAATGAAATTAAAATTATGTTATTATAAAAATTGAATTTCTCCGACACTAAAAAAACACAACAGATAATTTTTTTGATCTGACAGATCTGATCAGAGAAAAAAATTATCGGATTTATCGGATAAGTAATTTCTCGGATCTCTCCGATTTCTCCGACATAAAAAAAACACGCTTTTAGTAGTAATTTAATTGACATTTGCTATATTGCTTTCAACACAATAATAAAAATTACAACACAAACACATTGGATAGACCAGAAAATGGTTAGCGTTAACCAAAAAAATTTTTTGGTTAAGAAATATTTAACCAAATATTTATTTATAATTCTCACCACCAGAGTCGACTTTTAAAAATATATATGGATAAGTTGGCAAACACATAAAACAAAAAATTTACCAAAATTTGGTTAGTTTTTGCTGTTGCTTTAATCAGCCGTTAACCACAAAAAATATCTAACTCATTTTGTTGAAAGCAATATTTTTATACAAAACTGAATAGATCCGCAATTGAAATGTGTTTTACACTCAGTTGGGTGAGTTCATTCTTAATTTGAGTTTTTTACAATATTACGAGTATGTGAAGAACTGGTTACACTAAACTCAACTCAAAAGAAAGAATTTTAGTGGTACTTCACTTCGTACGTCGTTGTGTGTACGTCGTACCAACCGCAAAACCTTCTCTATAGAAAGCCCAACTCTACGCATACTAACGCTGTAAACCAAGACCAAACGCATGTGTGTTTGTGGGATGTGAATACGGTGTACAGAAAATAAGAAGTCGCAAAGAGCGAGAAACGTAAGATGTGGTAGTGGGAAACAGAAATATTTTATATGGATTTTGCTCTTTAGTTGATTACTAAATACAAATACGTTTGGTCTCAATCTAAGCATGTATCTGTGTACGATCGGAACAGTTGGGCTTTCTATAGAGAAGGTTTTGACCAACCGTGCGCTGTGGCTGCTATGTTTTCACCACCAAATGGAGACTTTCACCAAAAAATCGATTCTCCGAACAGAGAATTTACAAGAAAAATTTCAATTTTTAAATTCGCTTGCCACGTCACGCACGTCTGTCTGTCGGTCGGTCGGTCTGTTTGGCGTGGAATCTTGCGATCAATTTTTAACCCAATTTCCTCAACCCGATTTTATTGAAATTTTGCACACATGTGTATTTCCGGAGACAATACTTTCTATTAAAATTTAGGCCCCTTGGGCCTCAGGCAGAGGGGTGCCAAATATAAAATTTTAAAAAATAACCCGATTTTCTTCAAATTTTATACACATGTGTATCTCCGATGGGCAACACTTTTTGTAACAATTTTGGATACCCCGGACCCGGGGGCGTGGAGCCCCATACACATTTTTTTTTAAAAATAACCCGAATTTCTTCAATTTTATAGAAGTATGTATCTCCGATGGACAATACCTTTTGTAAAAATTTTGGAGACCCCAGGCCCCGGGGTCCCATACAAATTTAAAAAAAAATAGCCCGACGTTCTTCAAATTTTACACACGGGTGTACCTCCGATGGACAACAATTTTTGTTAATATTTTGGAGACCCCGGCACCATTCAAATGTTTTAAAAAAATGAACCCGACTTTCTTCAAATTTTATACACGTGTATATTCCAACCCTCATTGTAAAAATTGTACAGATGCCGGACCCTGGGGTCGTGGGGCCTCATACAAATTTAAAATAAAAATAAACCCGATTTTGGTAACATTTTATTCACATGGGTATCTTCGATGGACAAAACTTTTTGGACATTTTTTGAGCGAATGGGCATTGAGGCCCAAGGGGTGCCCATATAAATTTTATAAAAATTAGCCCGATTTTCTTCTTTTTGTAAACATTTTTGAATTTTTGATTTGAATTTTTTTCCCATACAAATTTTTTTTAAACATGTGTATCTCCGGTGAAAACAAATTTGAAAAATATTTGAAGGGGGCTCTAATATTAATTTTTCCAAATTAACCCGGTTCAAACTTTGCACACATATTTATCTCCTATTAGAGAATTTTCATGAACAATTTTTATGGGTTGTTTTTTTGTATTTCGATTTTCTATTTATGATAATCTACTAATTGTGAACTTGTTTAATGTAGAGTTTCACATTACTTTTACCTTTTATTTATTTTTATTATTATGAATATTATTATAAACTAAGTGCTCTTGTGTTTAATTGTTAAAGGTATAATTTGATGATTATTTGAAATTGACTACAATGTAATTGACTTTAAATGCATAAATGACCTTTTAAGTTTGTATTTATACATTAGCTGTATTTTATTGCCGAGAACGAAGGAATTACAACAACAATTGCACTTCCTCGGTTCCTCCTTCCTTCTCTGGAATAAGAAAACCTGTTGTTTTGCTGGCTTTGACATTCGAATTCCTTATTCCTCGGCAAATAAAATACGCCTATTATTAATTTTGGTATTTGATTTTTATATATATGAAAATCTTCGATTTTACACTTTGTTAATGTAAAATTCAAAATTATTTTTACTTTTGCTTCATTTTTATTATTATGAAAATTGTTACAAGTTAATTTGCTCTTTGTTACAAATTATTAAATATTAAATTTACTACATACATGATTTTTTTATTTATTTGACAATGTAATTGACTTAAATTACAAAAAATGACGTTGTCATGTATAAAATATTGAAATTAATACAAATAAATTTATGTATAAATATAGATTTTGGGCATTTTGTTTCATTTTCGATTCCCATACACAATTTTGACAAGGAAAGGTAAATTGTGAATCGAATTTGTCATAATACACTAATAGTAATTTTTTGAACGTAGTTATGATAAAGGATAAACCAATTAGTAAGTACTAAGTAGTGTGAGTAAGCTGATACCTGAAACCTGATAGAATATTGCCGAAAATGAGGTTGTTTCCGCAAATGTGGGTACTGCAGGAAAATTAATTAAGATATAAAACAAAAGTCGGTATACAATATTTAATTTCTTTTGCAGATTTTATGTGCTTTGGGTTTTTTTATTATTAGCAATCACATTAATGTTGATTGGTATATTAGTTCTTAGAAAATGGATATTGATAAAAAAATCGAAAACTCGCAAGTTGGCAAGCAACGACGTTAGCGTTGGTATTTTTCATCCGTATTGCAATGCTGGTGGCGGCGGTGAAAGAGTTCTATGGTGTGCAGTTCGTGCTTTGCAGGTATGTATGGATTTTATACATTGTTTTTTTCTGTCTGTTTTTATCTGTCAGTTATTTTCTCTTGTCTCTTTAAGGCAAAATATGACAATGTAAAGATAATAATTTATACCGGAGATGTAGACTCATCGCCTAATACAATTATTAAACAAGTAAAAAAAGTGTTTAACGTCATCGTTGATGAAGAAACCACTTTCTTTGTATATTTAAAAAAACGTCACTGGGTTGAATCTAAGATGTATCCATATTTCACATTGCTGGGCCAAAGTATTGGATCGCTAATTCTTGGCTTAGAGGCGTTGTGCAAATTCCCCCCTGATGTTTTTATTGACACAACCGGCTATGCTTTTACGTTTCCACTTTTTCGGTTTCTTGGAAATTGCAAAGTTGGATGCTACGTTCATTATCCAACAATAAGTACTGATATGTTAAGAAGAGTACAGTGTCGAGAATATGCCCATAATAACCGCAATTATGTTGTTCGCAATCCATTTCTTACTTGGTTGAAATTGGTCTACTACAAAGTTTTTTCTAAAGTATGCTGAATTATAATTAAAACATTTAAAATACTTAATAAAATTTGTATAGCTCTATAGCTGGGTAGGCCGTTGTTCACAGAGTATTATGGTAAATTCTTCATGGACAGAAAATCACATTCTTGATTTATGGGAAGCCCCATTTAAGACTCACCGGGTGTATCCGCCTTGCGAAGTTAGTCATTTGAAATCCCTTCGTGGCGAAGAAAACGATAAAATTTATATCCTTTCTATTGGACAATTTCGACCCGAGAAAGACCATCCATTGCAGCTTCAAGCCATGTACGAACTGCGAACAATGCTTTTAAAGGATGAAGAACTATGGAACAAGTTGAGACTAGTGATCGCTGGTTCATGTCGCAACGAAGAGGATAACGAACGCTTGCAAAACATGAAGGATTTGTCGAAACATCTATCTTTAGAGAATACAGTATATTTTAAAGAAAATGTTTCTTATCAAGAATTACTTAAGCTCTATCAGTCAGCTAAAATTGGTATTCACACAATGCACAATGAACACTTTGGTATTGGTATTGTGGAAAGCATGGCTGCTGGATTAATAATGATTGCAAACAGGTCAGGTGGTCCTCTTTTAGATATTATTGAAACATCGGAAGGAAGTCAAAATGGATATCTAGCTCTTGATGCAATTGAATACGCTAGATGCATATTAAGTATTCTTTATAATAGCAAGGAAAGGAATGAAATTATCAGAAGTTCCGCAAAGTATAAGACATCGTAAATTTTTAAAATAATCAATAATATTCTTTAATTTTTTATAGATCGTCTGTAGACAGATTTTCCGAAAAGGAATTTGAAGTTAATTTTTTGCGAGCTATTAGTCCTTTATTCACTAAAAATGGGAAAATTTAGCTAACAAAAAAATTTATTATCAATAAAATATTTTAATGGAATGTGCTTATAATCAATGCAATTAATATAATGATAAACGATATAAAAATATAACGTTTCTTATCCAAAGCATTTCATTCAAATCGGCTTCAAAGTTCTGAGGTTTTTTCGAAAAAATTACTTCTTTTTGCTTGAACGTGTCAAGGGGAAGTTGTTTAGTAATTATGGCTGTGTTTGTGTTCTTTTTTTATCTCTGAGCAAAACCTTCTCTATAGAAATCCCAACTCTACGCATACTAATGCTGTAAACCAATACCAAACGCATGTGTGTTTGTGGGATTTGAATACAGTGTACAAAAATTAAGTAGTCGCAAAGAGCGAGAAACGTAAGATGTGGTAGTGGGAAACAGAAAATTTTTATATGGATTTTGCTCTTAAATTGATTACTAATCAAATCGACCTCACTCTTCAATTCAAATTTTTCGACTCACTTGCTGCTGCCTGCTGCAAATCGACAGAGAACTGGCGGCCCGAACGACTGTTCGCAATATCAATTATTGAAGACTTTTTTTTGATTGGCAGATGAATTTCTTTAAATAGAAGGTGAATTTTCATTTGTTCTTGGAACTTGAGGGTCGCTAACTTCCGGGCTAATAGTTCCCTGTCGACTTTTGATCCCAGCGCCAGGGTTGTCATTGCCAGTGCTGTCAACAACTTGCGAAGTTCGTTAACTACCGTCTCATGGTTTTGGTGATTATACTTTTAATGGAGACTGTCTACTATTAGCTTTATCATGCAGTGTGTTTTAGGCATAATTATGGGGTTTTTAGTGTAGAAATTGACTACGTTGGCAGCGTCAATTCTACCTTTTAGTCGCAGGATTCCGTTGTCATTAACATAGGGGCATCGCGTGTAGATGCTGCTGAAACGATCTACGGTTGTTTTGTTATTCAGGTCCTTGTTGATCTCCAGTGTAGCAATTTCATCAGCATATATTTTGCTTTGTGTCTGTCGATACAGGATAATTTCGGCTTTGAGATATTCGTCTTTGGATAATGGTCCCATACGCGTTTTAGTTTTTTGATATTCGCTTTCAGATTGTCAGTGAAACGAATTACGTAGGCTGCTGTCCGTATGAGACGTTTCCAATCAGAAAATCGTTCCACGTCTAAAAGTGTCCCGGACACTGTCGCGGTAATATGAAGTACATATGGGCGTATCTCCTCGTCTGTGTTAGAAGAGCCGTTATCCTCAACCGGCCATTTCTCCGCGGAGCACTGTATGAAATCTGGGCCGTTTAACCAGACACTCGTCGGTGAAAAACCGGGAGACTTGGACAACTTAGTTGTCTTGTCAGCAGTGTTCAGTTTGAAGAGTATTCATTCCCATTCGTTGAGGTTTGTATTTTCGATGATTTCACCGACTCTAAAGGCGAAGAATTGTCGATAGCGCCTATGATCTGATATAAGCCAGCATAAAACCGTTCTGGAGTCAGTCCAATAGACCTTTGTTGCGATGGTAATGGAGTGTTCGTTACAGATGCTCGTCGCGTTCCAGTGCGCCCTGAAGCTCTAATCGTGGGATGGACATTGGTTTTAATGGAGCGACTCGAGTCTTGGTGGCCACCAATATGCATCGTATTTCACCGTTGTGGTCAATTCTTAAGTAAGCCACGGCGGCATACGTGTTTTCGCTGTCATCAACGAAGATGTGCAGTTGAACGTCTCTTTTATGACCTGTTAATGAGAGAGGACATAACAGCTTGGTATTTGTACTTGCTTAATGGGAGGAATATGTTTTAGCCATTGAAGCCATTTTTCGAAATATTGCTCAGTAATAACATCGTCGCAGCCCACCTCTGAACGCCAAATTTATCGCAACAAGATTTTAAGGTAGAGAAGGAAGCTTGATATCATTCGCAGTGGACCGAAAATTGACTTCGCAGTACTTCGCACTTAGTTGGTCTCCTATTTCCATTTAGAATTACTGTTTGCCTTGCTCCACCTGACTAAGTAGATGAATCTGTCTGTTTCAGTACACCACCACATACCAGTTACCTTTTCTTCTCCCGTTTCGGAAGTAATATTCAAACTTCGTTTTCGATTCAATGGCGTCTTCGCAATCGCATTCGTGACTGGTCGTGAGTTGGAGACCCAGTTACGGATCTCAAAGCCTCCATGTTTATGGATTGCCATAATTTGGCGTGATAGGCTTATCGCTTTATCTGGTGTGTCTACTCTATCCAAGTAGTCGTCGACGTAATGATTTCTTGTTATGACTGTTACAGCTCTGGGAAATTTTTTCTCGAACTTTCGTGCATTTAGGTTTTTTACAAATGGGGAACAACTAGGGGAACATTTGGCGCCAAAGTTCATGACTGTCATGGCTATGTGTCGTCCTTATATCCTTATATCATAGGAAAAGCTGGGAATCCTGATCCTGTTTCCGAATAGCCACCTGATGGAACATTTCTTTTATGTCGGCCCACATTGCAACGGTACGTTCTCTAAATCGATATAATACCCCGATAAGCGGTTACAACTGAAGAGAAATACCTTTTACTTTCGCAGCAGCATCCCAAACCAGTCGTATCTTTCCGGGCTTATTCTAATTTATAACCGAAAATAAACCTTTTGAATTTCAGTGGTCGTAAACTTACGTACATATTTTTGGAAGCGTAGTCATCAATTAGATCCTTTAGTCCGTGGGCAAGCGTGACATCACGTGACATTTTTTTCGTAGTCGTTCGGCCATTAAACGGCTGTCAGGCATATTTATTTCGTCGTATCTCCAAACCAGTCCGGTTTCATATCGGTTGAAGTCAATACGCTTTGTGGTTTTATTTAATATATCTAGAGCTCGTTTATTTTCTTTGGACTCGTTACAGAAATTGGATAAGACTACCACACCCAAACTATCCAATTCAAAATATGACTTCACTAACGTGTGGATGGCATCCTAGTTCTTTTGATCACACACACAAACATGGAAACTATAGTGTGGTTTCTTGGCGTTGCTACCTTCTGCTGGACACCCTCCGTAGACTGACCATCCAAGTCTGGTCTTGGCATCTCTCTTCCATTAGCGTAATTGATGACTCATCGTTTAACATGTCACACGTATTAAGGGGCATGGTTTTCCCATATAGCGTTACTGGTATAATGTGAAACAAGACTGCTGAAACCGTCATCTGAAGCATGTTGCCCATTAATTTTGGCACAACTTCGTTTTCGTTTTGTATCGCTCTCCGTGGTTCATTGTGGAGCAGTTGATGGTGCATGTGCTCGTTGAACAACATCTCTCTCGTTTATGTGATTTGAGGCATTTGCGACAGAGTTTATTTTTGCGAACCAGAGTCCACCTTTGGTCTTGGTTGGGGTTGACAAATTTTCCACACATTTCGACAGATGTGAAGGTTCCGGCTCATGTGGAGCATCTTTGGGTAAGGTTCACGCGTGAGTGTCCATTTGCCGTCTTTGGTTGGCGCTTGTCGTTTGGTGGATTTGGAGAAGATATACTCCTGATACAAGAGCCTTGGGTTGTTAACAACCGAGTTTGTGGACTCAAGACTCACGCGTGAGTGTCAATTTGCCGTCTTTGGTTGGCGCTTGTCGTTTGGTGCATTTGGAGAAGATATAGCCCTGATACAAGAGCCTTGGATTTTTAACCAAGTTTGTGGACTCAGGACTCCTAACTACTATCCACTATATTTGACAGACAAAGGTAAACTAAGAGCCTGCATATTAGCGAAAAATAACCGCAATATATTCTTACTCCCTAATTTTAGCGACCGTGATACCACCGCGGTGAAGCTGGAGACTGCCAAGGAAGCATATCTGATGGCATCTGCATATCTGGCACACGACTGGCGTGGAATCTCTACCAGGTGTCAATCTGGAAAGATTAATAGAGAAAGCGAAATCCAAAAAAACTGGCTTAATAATCGGATGTGACGCTAACGCGCACCATTCGGTATGGGTAAGTACTGACATTAACGACAATTTGAGCTACTTTTTGATTATATTTTAAGTACTAACCTGGTATTTTCCAATATAGGTAATGAACCAACCAACCAGACAAGAGGTCCTAGACATCACCCTTGTCTCCGCCTCAATTCACCACAAAAGTCTAAACTG
This sequence comes from Nephrocerus scutellatus, assembly GCA_947095585.1. Taxonomy (NCBI): domain Eukaryota; kingdom Metazoa; phylum Arthropoda; class Insecta; order Diptera; family Pipunculidae; genus Nephrocerus; species Nephrocerus scutellatus. Next base: position 57,192,465 of record OX352765.1, read on the forward strand.
GAAGGTTTCGGCTGAGCACTCTTTCTCAGATCACCGTTACATTCAGTTTAGTCTGGACGATGAACCTTCTTGCCAATTTAGAAATTATCGCAAAACAGATTGGCTCAAGTATAGAGATACGTTTAGACGTCATCTTAACGATGGGACTAGTTATCCTCCCACTAAATTTTTTAAGCTTGACAATAGGTTAAAGAACTCTCCTTGGCCTTAAATAGAGCAATATCCGCTTCCTATCCTCTTATTCTACCTAGGGGTAAGAAGAGACCACACTGGTGGAACTCTGAGCTGGGCCAATTTAGAAAAAGCTGCAGGAAGCTTTTTAGCTTCGCCAGGTTCACAGGAACAGAGACCGACGGGGATGCCTACAAAGTGTATAAAAAAGAATTGAGGAAAGCCAAGCGCGCATCCTGGAGACTCTTCTGCGCCAGAATGGAAGGGGCTTCGGAAGCATCAAGGCTCAGGAAAATCCTCTCAACTAATCCAATGATGCCTAGCTGTTTGAAAAAAGCTGATGGCTCGTGGACTACTTCTAGTGAAGAATCGCTAAATCTGCTTCTAGATACCCATTTCGCAGATAGCTCTCATAATTGATAAGGACAAATTGCTTAGGACACTACATAGCTTCAAACCATATAAATCTGCAGGACCAGACGGCATAATTCCAGCCGAACTGCAAAGGACTTCGGACATTATCTTTCCTTTGCTTGAGACAATCTTCAAAAGTTGTCTTAATCTGATCTATATTCCAGTCATATGGAGAGAAGTGAAAATGGTCTTCATTCTAAAAGCAGGCACATGTTCCCACGTCAGTTCAAAAGACCTCAGACCCATTAGCCTTTCGTCATTCCGAAAGACTGATCGAAATCCACATTCGTACTAGCATTGACAAAAGACTTCTTGTCCTTTTTACGAGGAAGTACAAAATCCGACTCGTCATTCGTCCGTCCATCAAGGGCACAAGCTTGACTTTCTCTGATAAGGCCAAATATCTTGGTCTTATTCTGGATATGAAGCTGAGCTGGAAACCCAATATACAAGAAAGTGTCCGTAAAGCCACAGTGGCACTCTTCTTAAGCAAAAAAGCCATAGGAAGTAAATGGGGTCATATCACTCATTGGCTGTACACAGCAGTAGTCAGACCTATTCTGCTCTACGGTGTGGCTGTTTGGTGGACTGCATTAGATAAAGCGATCAATCGCGACAAACTAAGTAGAGTCCAAAGATCAGCTTGTCTTTGTGAGAGCGGAGTGCTTCGTACAACTCCCTCTACTGCACTGGACATTCTGCTCAACCTTGTTCCACTCGACATCTTCTGCAGACAACTGGCTGCAAGCATGGCTACTCGCCTCAGAGCTATCTCTCAGTGGACCCTGAATGATTTCGGCCACTCTTCTATCCTGAATTCAGTTAGGACTTGTCAACTTAGACTGCACCATTCCGCAGCTCAACTTCAACAAAAACTTCCAGGTTACCATCCCCTCCAGATCTTCTTGAGAGGAAGGTTTCTACTTGGAAAATGAAGGAATGCACTTCTACACAGACGGGTCGAAAACTGATGAAGGGGTTGGCGGAAGTGTCTTTTCAAAAAAACTAAATCTAAGTCTCTCTTTTCGTCTTCCTGATCACTGTAGTGTTTTTCAAGTAAAAATCGTGGCTATTAAGGAAGCCTTGTCTTGGCTGAAGAGTAATGTCATATATGTGAAGGATATCCACATTTTCTCGGATAGCCAGGCTGCGCTAAAGTCCATGGAATCAGTCTCCAAAAATTCTATTCTGGCACGGATTGCCGATCGTCTCTTGAGGAAATGGCAGAGCATTTCAACATTCACCTGTGCTGGGTGCCGGGGCACGGAGACATTCCTGGTAATTGTATGGCTGATGAACTCGCCAAACAGGGAACTACTCTACCCCTATTGCCTGGATATGGTTCACTAGGCATGCCGATCGCTACGCGCAAACTCCTGTTTAAACGGGATGCTATAATATGCAACGGTACAACTTCCATAGCAACGAAGCAGATCAGGCCCAAGCTAGATCCGAAACGCTCCAAGTGTTTGATCTCTCTAAACCGACTGTACATTAGTGTCATTATAGGTGTCATAACTGGACACTGTCTCATAGGCAAGCATGCAGAAAGACTAGGAGTCCTTTCCAACGATTTCTGCAGAAGCTGCATGGATGATGAGGAGGAGGAAACCACTCTCCATCTACTTTGTACGTGCCCAGCCCTCTGGAATAGGTGGAAGCTCCATCTGGGAGCGTTCTTTTTCAACGATCTCAACGATCTAACCAAAATTGACATTAATATCTATTGCGCTTCATACGAAGCTCCAAGTGGTTCAACGAGTAGGTGTGGGATTATCTAGATCCTTATGGTATCACAACGGACCTTCTTGGTCTAAGTGCGTCGGTATTGACTGACGACCACTTCAATCTAACCTAACCTATTATGTATATATCAAAACTTTCTTTCCTTAACCCATCGTCATTCCGGTATTGTTCCGAAAATAAACTTGTCTCCGTGACGGTGGTGATATCCGTGACCATTTCTTCGAGCCAGGCACTAAAGGTAGATATAGTGATGGTAGCAATTCCCTTTTTGTACTTGGCCCAGCTCAGCTTGGTTTGTGCTGGATGTTTGTCCACCAGTTCCTGGAGCAGCATTGGATTATTGAAGTGGGCTATATTCTGAGATGCCTCAATAACGCATAAACGCCGGTATTCCGCAAGGCTCTGTTTTATATCCGATCTTTCTGATTTTCATTAATGATCTCCTATCCACCACCTTTAATCCAATACAATCCTTTGCTGACGACAGTACTCTTAGCTTTTCATATGACTTCTTGCTTTCTGCACGCCCCTCTTCGTCACAAGTGGAACTTGAACAACAACGTATGTTAAGAACGTTAAATTCTGACCTTGACAGCATAACAAGGTGGGGACTACATAATTGGTAGAGTTGTATTTAACGCTTCTAAAACCCAACGCTGTCTTCTATCGCATAAGCGTAATTTAAGCCCCCAACCTTTATCCATGAATTGATCTTGCATCAAAGAAACTGACAAACTCTCAATTCTCGGTATGTGCGTCAACAAGAAGCTTCGTTGGAATGACCACATATTTGCCATCGCCAAAAATGCTTAGCGAGCTTAGGTTTCCTAAAACGTTGCAAGATATACTTCACTCCTTCAGATCTGGTTACTATTTACAAGGCGTATATTCGCCCTCAACTTGAATACAACTGTATTGTCTAGGCTGGTGCCCCCAAGACCACATCTACTAGACAAAGTTCAGAACCGCGCGGTAAAACTTATTGGTGGCGTAGCTACATATCGCGAAAACAATCGAATCGCTTAAACATCGTAGGAATGTTTCCTGCCTGTCACTGTTTTATCGCTTTTTCCACAAGCGGTGTTCAAAAGAAATATCTAGATGCATCCCGCCCATTCTCCAACCCATCCGTAATACCCGTGCCTCAACTCGAGCTCACGGGTCCACCATTAAGCCTATTTTCGGACGTAGTAACCAATTCAGAGATTCCTTCTTTAGCCGCACGATAGTTATGTGGAATGAATTGCCTGATTCTGTGTTTCCGCTTTTGTATGACCTGCAGTCGTTTAAGACACGCGTGCATAGACATCTCATCCTTTTCTCTCCCTAATTTCCTAACGCCCACGCTGTGCTATGAATTATAAGGGTGCAAACCCCTTTAGCGTGTGTACATTATTAAAAAAACGACCGAATCAATGCGAACAACGATTATGACAACTGGATTTTTCTACAAGTTGGTTGAATTGAGATTATAGTCAACTCCCAAGCACAATAAATGATAACGACGGAATCATTGCGAACAACGATTATGACAGCAATATATATATATATATATATATATATATATATATATATATATATATATATATATATATATATATATATATATATGCTATTTTTTCAGCAGTTGTTTGGAATTGCGGAAATTACTGTTGTTTTTCAAGCACAATTTCATTTGATCTTTACGCGATTGTAAAGAAACACTCTGGTGTCAAGTCGAAATACTTCCAGGAATTAGGGATTCAATCGAGGTTTTTTTTTTCTTTTTTTGACTCTCTTCTTCTCTTTATCGGAATTTTACGAACTCATTACGAAATTTAAAGAATTTTAGATTTTCGTGGCGCAAAGAACATTAAAGAATGAAATTTAAAAATTGTTAGAAACAGGCGCCAGAAATTAACTTTTTGTGCTACTCAACTTTCCGAATTTTTAGTAACTTTCTCGAAATTAGATTAAAGGCATTCGATCTTTGTTGTAATTAAATTTATAAACATTTGATAAGGTGCCGGCTGGCGGTCAGCCATGGTAAAACTCGAACAAACAAATAAATACAAATATATAGTGTAACGACGTTTTCTACTGCCGGGGTAATGCTCAGTAGTCGTCCAAAGTTCCGTTACAGAAAAAGTCTTTGTTTCGATTTTTCTTCTCGTTTTTTTTTTATTTTATTTTTCTCTAATTTATAATTCAATGTTTTCTTGTAGTGTAAATGTTTTTATAATTCAATGTTTTCTTGTAGTGTAAATGTTTTATAATATAGTGTTTTCTTCTGTGTAGGAAAATTTCTTGGTTGTTGGAAATTTTGTCGTCACACCCCCCTCATACTTTCGGGGGAATGGAGACTTGGACCTGTCCTGAGCGGCTGATTTGGACTCGGAAGCATTTTTTATTTACATCATGTAAAAAATGCTTTTGCCTGTTGTGTTTACGGGTGCGTTGGGCCTTTTGGATTTCTTGTTGTAATTCCAGTGGCCAGTTGTCGGGGTTGATCATGTCCTTTGATGGGTCTTCTGTGGTTTTGTGACCTGTTGGTGCCGTTGTGGCTCCTGATGTTATTGATGTTGCTGTGGTTGCCGTGGTTATGGTGTTTGTTGTGAAATTCGTGTTTGTGTTTCCGCTGCTGAGGTTACTGGGACTGCTGCCGTTGTCATCTTTGCTGGCATCGCTGCTGTCGCTACTGCTGTCACTGCTGCTGTTGCTGTCACTGCTGCTGTTGTTGTCACTGCTGCTGTTGCTGTCACTGCTACTATTACTGCTACCGCTTTCCTGGGAGAAACATTTCCCTGGAGCTTTTGTGGGACTCGTGTTTGCTTCTTGGGGGAGCTTTGGCGGTCCTTTGCTTGGTAGTGTCTGGGCGATATTTGGTCTTTGGAATCGGATACGGGGTATTCGGTCCTGCCTGGACATGTCGATGTAGCTTGCTATCAGGGCGGCCAGTTTCACTCGTTTGTGTTCTACTTCTTTTATGTTGAACCATATTTGGGGTCCTGCTGTTGTTTCGAAGACTCGCGAGGGATCTTTGAGAATATGCTCCGCGTAGTGGAGGACGAATAAGCCGCAGTCGGTTGTGTTGTTTTGCCGTGGGGCTAGTACCTTTCGTACCGGTAGGTTGTCGGGCGTAAATTTCCTTTTGGGGCGTTCTCCATTACTTCTTTCTTGTTCCTCCGAATTTAGGTATGCCCGAATGGCCTCGCAGGCGTAGTGGGTTGCTGGGCGTGGGAGTGAGTCTAGAGTAAGGATGTCTCCATGAGGTCCGTTGGGGGTGTTGTCTGGGCTTAATCTCACCAAGATCAGGAACCAGTGGTCGCCTTGATGACCTGGGATTACGAGATAAGTTTTTGTGGTGACGTCTTTTCCCCTGGTCCACCGGCGAATGGCAGCAAATCGTCGTACTTCTAGCTCCTCTGGCGTCTCGGCTCCTTGTCTCTGGATGCTGGTTAGTTTTTGCAGGAAGAATGTGTTAAAAATGTGTACCTCTTTTTGTCGTGCTTCCAATAGGTTATTTCTAGTCATCCATTTGAGATAAACCTCAATTAGGCGATCGTTGAGGAACCGTCCGATCCCGATTCGTTGGTAGTCTGCGATTGTAATGCTGATGCCTCCTGCCCCACGGGGAATTTGGCATAAGAAGTCTTTGGGAACTGTGTCTTCTTCTTCGTCGCTGGACAGTACGATGCTTTGGAGTCGCTGAGTTTTGTACTGTGGTGTTTTGGTGTGGTCGGTCTCCATGGGCCTCTTAATTCGGATTACCCCTGTCTTTGGGTTATACTCGGCCTCTGTCTGGTTGTTCACTACTGGTGGTATTTTTTTTGTTGATCCAGCATCAGTAACTTCTTTCTAAAGTTTCGTTTAGTTTGTTCAAATTTTGTCTCCATTATCTTTGTCAGTGGGGTAGGTGTCGACGATTGATCGTTTGTTGTGATTTGTCCTTCTATTTATATCCTGTGCTAGTGATATTAAATATAGAAAAATAGAAATATATATTATTATTTTTTTTTTCAATTCTATTTTATTTGAAATATATATTATATATTTTTCTTTCTGTTTCGATGCGTGGCCATTGGGGCACTGGGTCAAGGAGCTCTATTGGTATTGTCCTGCCTTGGGTCCTTGGATCCTTCGATGTGGCACCCCTAGGTGTGTGTGGGGGATTTGCTTGGTATCTGTGTTCTTTTTATGGTATGTGGGTTTTTCAGTCTGGCAGTGGTCCTGGGTCGGGGCCCTGAGATTTGGAGGGTCCTTTGGGCGCTGGTTGGTTCTTTGGGGGTCGATGGAGAGCCTGGCTGTGCCTCGGTTGTGATAGTGTTTTCTTGTATAGTTTCCGGGCTGTAGATTTTAAGGTCACTAACGTGCGCGGTACGGTCCTTAGAACTCCCGTGTTGACGAACCTTGACTATAACCGGGGGTATGAACCCGATCACCTTGTAGGGGCCATCATATCTGGGGGCTAGCTTTGCGGCGAAGTTGTCAGCGGCTTTAGATAAGTGATGCTGTTTTATGAGTACGGCTTGACCCACCGTAGGCTTCCATGGTCTTCTACGGAGATTATAGTATCTGGACTGGTCTTGGGCCGCTTGTTCGAGTCTTTGGCGCACTAACTGGAAAATCTCCTGTAACCGCACTGCTTTGTCTTGTGGTGACTGTTCGATGCTCCCGGTTCCTGTTACCTTTTCGTCGAAGAGGGTCCCTGGTAGTCGGGGTTCCCGACCTTGGACAAGAAATGCGGGGGAGAAACCCGTTGATTCTGCCACGCTGGTGTTTAGCGCTAGAGATATCTCGGGGAGGAACTCGTCCCATCTTTTATGCTGTTCTCCTACGAATTGGGCTACCATGGTTTTGATGGTACGGTTCGCCCGTTCTGTGGGGTTTTCCTGTGGTGTTTTACACCCAGTTGCTGTAGGAATTTGCGGAACAAGTGGCTCGTGAACTGTACCCCATTGTCGGTGATCAAAATCTTTGGGACGCCATATCTGGCGAGGATTCTTTCGCGAAACGCTCGCCGGAGGGCTTCTGCCGTGGCCTTTCGGAGGGGTACGATCTCTACCCATTTTGAGAATTTATCAAACAGTACTAATATTACTGTGTTTCCGTGTGTTGACCTAGGGAGTGGTCCGATGAAGTCCGCACACACGATGCTCCATGGCTCGTTTGCTATTTGAGTTAACATTGTTCCAGCTGGTTTCTGTTGGCTAGGTTTGAATTTTTGGCAGGATTCGCAGTGACGTACGTATCGGCTGATGTCCCGATACATGCCCGGCCAATAGTAGCGTCTTATTATACGTGCTATTGTTTTCCGGATTCCTAGGTGACCGGCGGTGGGTTCGTCGTGATTTTCTTTTAGGACTCGTTCTCGTTGAAATTTTGGGACGCATAGTTTCCAAGGGGAAAAGTCTTCGTCTGCCGTGTGTCTTGGTATATTCCGATAGAGCTCACCATTTTCTATTATAAAGTCTGGGAATTTTTCAGGTTTATCCTGGACCTCTGCTGTCTTCTTCTCCCACCAATTGCATAATTCCGTCATTGTTTTGTCCACGAGTGTGGTACGTAGAGTCTCTCTAGGTTGGCGTGATAGGGCGTCGGCAACCACATTTAATTTACCTCGACGGTATTGAATATCATAGGTGTATTGTTGGAGCTCTAGGGCCCAACGAGCGATTCGTCCCGATGGACTTTCAATTGAATTTAGCCATTTCAGTGCTAGGTGATCGGTGATTATGGTAAAGTGGTATCCTTCTAAGTATGGTCGCATCTTGCGAATGCCCCACACGATGGCCAGGCATTCTTTCTCTGTAGGGGAATAATTGCGCTCTGCTGGATTCAGGTGGCGGCTGGCGTAGGCAATTACTTTTTCTTGTCCGTCGATGTCTTGTGTGAGGACCACCCCTAATCCATAGTCGCTGGCATCGGTCTGCAAGGTGAACTTTCTTGCAAAGTCAGGACAGGCTAGGACGGGTGCTTTGGTGAGGCGATCCTTCAGTTGATCAAACGCTGATTGTTGCGTTTCAGTCCATCTCCAATGTTTTCCCTTCTTTAAGAGGCTGGTAAGAGGTTGGACGACTTTGGCGAACTCTGGGACAAATCTTCTGTACCATGATGCAATCCCTAGGCATCGACGGAGATCTCGCAATGTGGTTGGTGGTCGGAGTTCTTGGATGGCGGCGATTTTGTCTGGGTCGGTGTGAATCCCTTGCTCACTAACCATATGGCCCAAATATTTGATTTCCTTCTGGAAAAATTTGCATTTTTCTGCATTGATTTTAAGGTTGGCTTTGTGTAGTCGACGTAATACCTCCTTTAGGTGTCTCATGTGTTCCTCCAAGTTTTCTCCGGTCACCACGATATCATCGAGGTAGGCAAAAGCATGGGGCTCCATCTCGGGACCGATGACTTGGTCCAGAGCTCGCTGAAAGGTTGCGGGGGCTGAGTGTAGGCCGAAGGGCATAACCCGCCACTGGAAGAGTCCGCGACCTGGGACTGTAAATGCGGTGTACTTCTTGCTACTGTTTTCCATGGGGATTTGCCAGTACCCGTTTTTGAGGTCTAAACTGCTTATATACTTGGCATTCCTGAGACGGTCCAGAATATGATGGATCCGGGGGAGCGGATAGGCATCGGGGATTGATTTTGCGTTTAGTTGTCGATAGTCTACACACAGTCTCCAAGTCCCGTTTTTCTTTTTGACCAGGACGATTGGTGCACTATATGGGCTACTTGATGGTTCAATGCAGCCCTTCTGGAGTAGATCATTATTTCGTCGTTGATGATTTTTTGCATGGCAGGGTTCTTTGGGAAATACCTTTGCTTTATTGGGCGGTCATCCTGCATCATAATTCGATGGGCGGTGATGTGTGATACCCCGTGCATGGTTTCAAATTTCTTTAGCTCCACTTCTAGGAAGGATTTTATTCGGTTTTCATCGTCGGCTGGGGCTTCGTTTTGTAGTGTTCGTACCTGAGGCTCTTCTGGGTTTTTGGGTGTTCTTTGTTGACCGAGGGTTAGCTTGTGGCCTCCCACATAAATTTGCGCTTGCATATGGCTGAGAAAGTCTAGGCCTAGTATGACTTTGTCGATGGCTTCGGGGAGTATGAGTAGTTGTATTGTGCAACTTCTGCTTCCAAAGTGGATCTTCGTCTCGAACGCCTGTTTTACCTGTCTCTTGGTCCCATTTGCCATTCGTACGGATGCCTTTGTATGTGTTGTATGTCGCACCTTGTGTGCATAAGTTTTGCTGATAAAACTTCTCGTTGCGCCAGTGTCAATTGTCGCTATTACTGACTCTCCTCCCATATCTATAGTGGCCGCTATGCGATCACTTTCTTGCTCTATAGCTCCAATGATTTGTGGGGTGTGTTTTGTTGGGGTCTCACCATCTTTTGGTCTCGGTGGAACCCGTTGGCGTTTCCCGAGGTTTGGCGGCAGCATTCGATGGTTCTAGGGCCTATCTTTCCACAATCCCAGCAGAACAGTACTCTGGGGTTGCGGCATTCATGGGTGAAGTGTCCGGGTTGGCTACAACGTCTACATGCTGTGCGTGGGTTGACGTATCCTTTTGCTACTTGCGTAAGCTGCCTGTGTTGTTCGTCCCTTCTACGTTGGAGTGGGGATTCGTTGCTTCTGCGCTGGAGTTGAGGTTCGTTGCTTCTGTGACCACAGTTTAGGCACTCGAAATCTTCCGCCAAACTCAGTAGTTCTTCTAGATTTTGGAAGTCCTTTCGCCTGATGTACAGCTGATACTCCTGCCGGCTGTTTCGGAAGATCCGCTCGAGTTTTTGTTCCTCCGAGTATTGAGCATGACGCATTAAGTTTTGTAGAGTTATCACGAAGTCCTTGAACACCTCGTTTGGGCGTTGTACCCGCTGGCGAATGTCGTCATCTAGATGTTCGAAAAACCTCGGTGGAAGGAAGAACTTCAGGAAATCGCTTTTGAATGGTTCCCATCTCTGCCAAGAACTATTGTTGTTGCGATACCAGATAAGGGCTTTGTCCTTCAGTAATTCGGGCATAGTCCTGGGCAAAAAATCTTTGCAGAGGCCGTAAACTTTTGATAATTCTTCGACGCGTTCCACGAACGCCAGTGGGTCGTGGATCCCATCGAACTTCACCGGCTTTTTTCTGACTTGGTCGATGACGGCAGGGTATGAAGGTCCAGTGATTGGATGTGGTGTCGTAGGGGCAGCCGTATTGGTAGTGATGTTGTTGTTTGTGCTTTTGTCGGGGAGTTTCCCGGCTGTCGTGATGGTTATTGCTGGGGGTGCGGGCGAAGTGCTCCTTGTGTGTAGGGTTTCTAGCGTAAGTAGTCGTTCTTCTACCTCGGGTTCGAGTTCTCCATCGTTGACTAGATTTGCGAACCGTTTACGGAGTTCCTCCACTGTTCCCGTCTCATCGAACCCAAATTCTTTGGCGTATGAGATTAGGTCCTCTTTGCGCAGAAAATAAATCCAGGTGGTCTTCATTTTGGCAGCGTAGCAGCAGTGGTAACCGGTGTTCCTCTGTGTTGAAATATTCCTTTTCTGGCGTGATGATTAGTTTTCTGGGATGGTGATGGTTGTAAAGTTTGTTGATAAGGTTGGTTTGCTTTCTCTGGTGATGAGTATGGTTTTCTCTGACGATATAGTCTTTCTCTGATGATATAGTTTTTCTCTGATGATACAGTCGTTTTCTGATGATACAGTCTTTCTCTGATGATATAGTCTTTCTCTGATGATACAGTCGTTTTCTGATGATACAGTCTTTCTCTGATGATATAGTCCCTGCTCGGGCGCCACTGTAACGACGTTTTCTTGGTTGTTGGAAATTTTGTCGTCACAATAGCAACAGGCGAAATAAAGAAAATAACTTTAACTTTCGTTCTTTTGGTAACAAGTTAAGAAATTGAGTCAATTTCGAACAGATTACACTAGTTATATATGCACCAGAACTCCCACATACAACAAAGCAAGATCAGCATGATATCATATTCAACCACAGACATACAACAAAGAGAACAAAGGAATGATGACTCAAATAAACGACTTCGAAGCCAACGCGCAATTCAAGCAGACAACAAAGGAATGATGACTCAAATAAACAACTTCGAAGCCAACGCGCAATTCAGGCAGACAACAAAGAGAACAAAGGAAAGACGTTAATGTATTATGACTAAGAAATATGTAAAACAGAATCTATATAAATAAGAACTTGAATTGTATTCAAAGCAGAACTTAAGTAGACTTGAAACACATCAGTCGTAGGTTTTCAAATAAAAATAATTTTTAAAAATACTTTTTGTATTTTCAATAATTAAATTGGCGCAGTCGGTAGGATAGTCACTATATTTGTGCTATCCAAGTAAAAAACCAACGTTCCGTTTTTAAATAGTGAATTTACTTTTTCAAACAAAAGTTTCTAAAATTAGCTACAGTTTGAAGTAATAACTATAAAATTCGGTATCGCTAAACAAACTTTAAAGTGAAATAAAAACGTACAAAAATCGACGGAAATAAAAACACTTTAAAATAAATTCAGTGAATTATCAATTCAGTGAAATAATCGAAAGGATCAATTAATAGCTCAATCCAACGCATATGGTAATGCTATAAAATTCCGTAGAGGAAAATTGATTCTTGAATGGCAAAACTGGCTACTGGTTTACCCATTACCAACGAAGAAGGAAATAAATAAATTAACATTTGAAGAAACTAAAAAAGTATCTGCTATACTTTCAACAAAATTACTAAAGAAGAAAAGACAGCTTAATGATCAAGAAATTCAGAAAGAAGAAGTTACAGGAGGCAAAGACCAGATTTACAAACGAAGAAAACAGTTCATCAGAAGAGGACCTTCAATTATACAACATTAGGAATCAGCCGATTCCTGAAGAATTACGTAAGAATAAGAACAAAGATAACATTAAAGAGTTATATATTAATAAAGAAGAATTTAATTTAGAAAATAATAATCTTAACAGTAATATTTTTAACAAGATTTTGGGTAGTAATAATTTAAGTAATAAAAGTGAAAATTGTGAACAAATTTCCAAAAATAAAACAAAAACACTTGAATTAAACGACATAAAGATTCCCATATTTTTTGATGAAACCGATGAGCAAGAATATGCCATGGAAATTCATCACCTAAATGGCTTAACGCCATATGACTCAATATTCGACGAATTCGAAGAAAAAAATACAAACCATATAAATACAGAAGAAAAAAACATATTATTTAAAACACTTAAGGAATATTCAGATGTCTTCTTTCACAAAGGAGATGATCTATCCTTCACTTCACATGTGAAACACAAACTTCCAGTAACTGATACTTCCCCAATATTTACAAGGATATATAGATATCCTGAAGTTCACAAAAACGAAGTCAATAAACAAATCCAGGAACTTTTACATCAAAAAATAATTAAACATTCCACTTCACCATATAATGCTCCAATTTGGGTCGTTCCCAAAAAAGAAGACAAAATGGGAAACAAAGAATGGCGAATTGTCATTGACTATCGTAAATAAAATCAAATTACGAAAGAAGATAAATTCCCTATTCCTCTCATCGAGGACATATTAGATAAAATGGGTAGAGCAAACTATTTCTCTACGTTAGATTTAACCAAGGGTTTCTATCAAATAGAAATTAACCCAGAAGACCGTGAAAAGACGGCCTTTTCCACATTATCAGGCCATTATGAATGGATACGTATGCCTTTCGGGTTAAGAAATGCACCCGCTACGTTTCAACGAATGATGAATGAAGTCTTAGGAGACTTCATCGGAAAAATTTGTTATGTATTTATATCTTGATGATATCATAATCTTCAGTACTTCACTTCAGGAACACATTCTCCACTTAAGAATGATATTTGAAAGACTTCGTAAAGTTAATTTAAAAATCTCATTGAACAAATGCGATTTCCTAAAAAAGGAATTAGAATTTTTAGGACATATCATCACGCCAGAAGGCATAAAACCCAATCCTTCAAAAATACAAACTATAAAAGATTTCCCCATACCTAAAACTGTAAAAGAAATACAATCATTTCTCGGATTGACCGGTTATTACCGCAAATTCATTCAAGATTATGCAAAAATAATCAAACCAATGACTCTCTATTTGAAAAAAAAAAATACTAATACAACCCCGGATCAACAAACAAACGCTACATAAAGACCAGTTTAGAAAAAGAAAAAAATATACGAAATTAATAAATATCCCAGGTGACAATAGCAACAATAAAAATGACACCCATAACCCTATTAGTGACATTGACTCTATGGCAGTCAATACCGGTTAAAACTCAGGAAATACAAGTGTACGAAATAAATAAAGAATTTGTATTAATAGAATCAAGACCAGTACATCTGATTAAAGATTACACTAACATTTTAGACATTATCAATCTAACTAAATATGACGAAATAGTGAACGAACTAAAAACCCAGTATAGACAAATTCCTAATAAAAGTTACAAACAACTCAGTGAGCTCACAAAATTAAAAAACAAAATAAACACAGTAATCCCTTATAAAATTGTAAAAAGGGGACTAATTAACATAATAGGTTCAGGCATGAAATTCCTGTACGGAACAATGGACGATGATGATCGTCAAGAAATTGAAAATAAATTAAAAGAATATGAAACAAATAATAAACAATTATTAAATAATAATAACCAACAAGTAAAGATTAATGAACAATTCAATGAACATTTTAGAAAGTTAACAGAGATAGTTAACATAGGTACAACTACAATAAATGAACTTAAAAATCAGAAAAATGATATCAATGACTTAAGAATAGAATTAGAATTTAATGACCAAATAAAAGAAGTAAAACATAACATCGAACTCATTGAAGATGTAGTGCTTAACGCACGAACAGGCGTTTTAACTCATAATATCTTCACGTTGGAAGAAATTCAGGAATACAATTTAACATTTGAAACTTTAGAACATTTAAAAATGCATTTAGCCATATACAACGAAAATATTTTAATAATAATTTCTATACCACAGTTCACAAAAAAAACCCTATGATAAATATTACCTACAGGATTTCCCAATAAAAAATAAAACAATAAATCTAATAACTAACGAAGTATATAGATTAAACAATAGTTTATACTATCCGAGTACAGAAACAAAGAATTTAACAGAAATAAATGATGAATGTATTAATAATATAATCTTAAGAAATGACCCAAACTTTTGTAAAATAAAGAATCTGAATGAAACCATTGTAAAAGAATTAGGAGAATATTTGATTCTAAAAAATATTAAACAAATTAATCTTACACAAAATTGTAATAAAAATAATTACAGCCTAAATGGCAATTATTTAACAAAGTTTAAAGAATGTAAAATATATTTAAACAATAAATCCTTTAATAGGAAAGAATATAAAGGAGATTTAATAATTCCTACATTAAATTTTAATTATGAAAACAATAAAGATATCGAAATCGTGGATTTCAAACCTATTGAAAATATTAAAATACATAGAGGTGTCTCCTCAACAACTAACCTTTAGTATTACGACCATAATCATTGTAACTATTATAATAATAATATTATATATATATATGAAAAAGAGAAATAACAGACCAAACAACAATATAGCCGTGAATCTACCATCAGTCAAATTTCACCAGATGGACGATTCAAGAGGGGGAGGAGTTATATATGCACCAGAACTCCCGCATACAACAAAGCAAGATCAGCATGATATCATATTCAACCACAGACATACAACAAAGAGAACAAAGGAATGATGACTCAAATAAACGACTTCGAAGCCAACGCGCAATTCAAGCAGACAACAAAGGAATGATGACTCAAATAAACAACTTCGAAGCCAACGCGCAATTCAGGCAGACAACAAAGAGAACAAAGGAAAGACGTAAATGTATTATGACTAAGAAATATGTAAAACAGAATCTATATAAATAAGAACTTGAATTGTATTCAAAGCAGAACTTAAGTAGACTTGAAACACATCAGTCGTAGGTTTTCAAATAAAAATAATTTTTAAAAATACTTTTTGTATTTTCAATAATTAAATTCACTTAATATAAAACCAGGGCAACAGAACAATCGACCACACTATTCAATTCAACTTTTTCGACTCGCTGCTGCAAATCTATAGAGAACTGGCGGCCCGAACGACTGTCAATTATATCAATCAATTATAGAAGACGTTTTTTGATTGGCTGATGGGTTTCTTTAAATAGAAGGTGAATTTCTATTGGTTCTTGGAACTTGCCGGTCGTTAGCTTTCGCGCTAAAAGTTCCCTGTCTACTTCTGATCCCAGCGCCAGGGTTGTCATTGCCAGTGCTTTCAACAGCAGTGTATAAAAGATAAGCAGAGGCATTTTATGAAACGCGCTAACTGGCGGTGGTGAAAAGAGCGAGCAACGCAATTTGTGGCAGCGAAACGCAGAAAAATTTTGTATGGTGTTTGCTTGGCTTTTGCTTTTAATTTAATCACCCTTACATAAATATTTCGTTAGTATCTGTGCTTCAAGAAAACCGTTGGGCTTTCTATAGAGCGGGCCGACTAAAGTTAAATTAAAGTTGTTATTAGCCAGAAGAGATTGAAACTACTCGAATGGTATAGTAACGCCACAAATGTAAATCAAGCTTTATGCTAAATTTAAATTTGAGGCGTGCGAGACAAAGTGAGCGGGCCGACTATCGTTAAATTTAGGTTGTGGTTAGCCAGAAGAGATTGACACTACACGAATGTTATAGTTATTTTATAGTAACACTAGCTGAATACCCGGCGTTGCCCAGGTATTTATTAATCCCAATCTGCTATTAGGCACGGGCAAAAAAAGAGAATGATATCTAACTATAAGGTAAAATTGCAGTTTTTATTAATAAAATTTATTTTAAAAAATATATTTTAAATTACAGCTATAGTATTCAAATTCTAATAAAAAATTAAATAAACATTAAAATACATTAAAATTAATTTAAAACAAAACTTGGTAGTTTCAAGAGCAAGAATAAATAAATTCTTAGGTCAACCCAACCCAGAGCAAGCAAAATAAAGTTGTCCGTGGGGAAAACATAGCGATCTCAAATCTGTACTCCGCAGTACTTAATGAACTGTCCGACTTATTGATTTTTATCGAAATGGCAAATTTTACTGGAAATTGCAATCTCTTAAATTTAAAAGGTAGATCCGCCGAAATGAGTGCTATCCGCCGCCAAATGGTCGCCGAGTACCATTCTATACACCACTATTCATCTCAGCGACCCCGAAAACGATGGGATCGACACTAATATCGGTCACCCTTTCCCTTCGGGGAGACAACTCACACATAGGAGTGTCCTACCATCACTATTAATCGACCGAGGCCCCGAGAACTATTGAATATCGGTCATCCCACTCAGGTATCGATGCCATCCCATTAGAGCTGTCGTAACATCACGATTCAACTCAGCGACCCCGAAAAACATAAAATCGGCATTAATATCGGTCACCCCACCTCAGTTATCACCCAATCCCTCTCGAGCTGTTTTACCATCACCATTCAACTCAGCGACCACGAAAACCATAGAATCAACACTAATATCGGTCACCCCCCACCACTCACTTATCACCCAACCCCCTAGAGCTGTCTTATCATCACCCCCCTCCATCAGTTATCGACAGCATCCCCCTAGAGCTGTCTTTCCATCACCATTCAACTCAGCGACCACAAAAACCATAGAATCGACACTAATATCGATCACCCCCCCCCCCCCCCCCACCCACCACACAGTTATCATCCCATCCCCCTAGAGCTGGGTTTCCATCACCATGCCTCGTTTTTTATAGTTCTATTTTATATGTATGTATGCTATCCGTGGGATAAAAACTTTTTCATACTGTCCCTTTTCTGTGAAGATAGTCGCTTCAATTATATTTCCCGGCATCTCTTTTACGCACAGTCTTTTGCCGTTTTTGCGAATCGAGAATCCGTAGTAAAATAATTGGAGATCAAACTGTAAGACGATGTGGTGGCAATCCAGACGAATGAAGTGAGTTTAGGAACTCAGTTAGACAACTAACTTCCTCATCAGTATGTACAAAGGTATCAATACACTTAATTTCAGTGACTGCGCCTATGAATATGACAAGTATTTGATTTCCCCTTCTAACAACCGGTTCAAAATGTTATAGTTTTGAGAAAAAGCCGGAAAAATATAATTTATTAGTTTAGCGGCAGATTTCAAAAACTGATGTCAATTAAACATATCCATAAAACACGGCTACTTATCTACCTTTTCCAATTTTAAGTAGGGGCGACAATGTCCTCATCCCCAAATTCGCCGCCAAATGGTCGCCGAGTACCATTCTATACACCACTATTCATCTCAGCGACCCCGAAAACGATCGGTCATCCCACTCAGGTATCGATCCCATCCCATTAGAGCTGTCGTAACATCACGATTGAACTCAGCGACCCCGAAAAACATAAAATCGGCATTAATATCGGTCACCCCCCCTCAGTTATCACCCAATCCCCCTCGAGCTGTTTTACCATCACCATTCAACTCAGCGACCACGAAAACCATAGAATCAACACTAATATCGGTCACCCCCACCACTCACTTATCACCCAACCCCCTAGAGCTGTCTTATCATCACCCCCCCCCCCCACAGTTATCATCCCATCCACCTAGAGCTGTCTTACCATCACCATTCAACTCAGCGACCACGAAAACCATAGAATCGACACTAATATCGATCACCGAGCCCTCCCTCCCCCCCCGCCAGCAAGCAGTTATAACCCCATCCCGCTAGAGCTGTCTTACCATCACCATGCCTCGTTTTTTATAGTTATATTTTATACGTATGTAACTATATATGTATATAACTACAAATATAACTATATATATATATATAAATACATATATTACTACGGCCACAACGCCTATAAAAATTCTAGGATCTGGCCAATAGGGTCTGGAGTTTTGGAACCAAGCCATTTCTCAAGTGATTCGTAGGAAACTCAGAAGGTGAGACTTATATACGACTATAAGATTTGTTCCTTTGGAAATTCTGGGATCTAGCCAATAAGGTCTGGACTTTTGGGAACCAAGCCATTTCTCAAGCGATTTGTATGAAACTCGGAATGTAGGACTTATATGAGACTGTAAGATTTGTTCCTATGGAAATTCTGGGATGTGGCCAATAAGGTCTGGAATTTTTGAAACCAACCCATTTCTCAAGCGATTCGTATGAAACTCGGAATGTAGGACTTATATGCGACTGTAAGATTCATTCATATGGAAATTCAGGTATCTGGCCAATAGGGTCTGGAATTTTGGGGACCAAGTTATTTCTCAAAGGATTCGTATGAAACTCGGAATGTAGAACTAATATGCGACTATAAGATTTATTCCTATGGAAATTCGGGGATCTGGCCAATAGGGTCTATAAGATAGGTACTATAAGATTTGCTCCTATGTAAATTCTGGGATCTGGCCAATAGGGTCTGGAATTTTTGGAACCAAACCATTTCTCAAGGGATTCGTATAAAACTCGGAATGTAGGACTAATATGCGACTATAAGATTTGTTCCTATGGAAATTCTGGGATCTGGCCAATAGGATCTATAAGATAGGTACTATAAGATTTGCTCCTATGTAAATTCTGGGATCAGGCCACTAGGGTCTGGAATTTTTGGAACCAAACCATTTCTCAAGGGATTCGTATAAAACTCGGAATGTAGGGCTATTATGCGACTATAAGATTTGTTCCTATGTAAATTGTGGGATCTGGCCAAAATGGTCTGGAGTTTTGGGAGCCATTTCTCGAGCGATTCGTATGAAACTCTGAACATAGTACTTAGATCCTACTATAAATTTGGTCCTATGAAAATTCTTTTCTGGGATCCGGCCAATAGGGTCTGGAATTTTTTGAATCTTAGCCATTTCACATCGTCATTTCATCTCATCTTTAAGCGGTTTTCCTTCGCAGCAAATTTAAATATTAAAAAGAGCAGGGTAGGCTGTGTCAAGGACACGGCCGTGGGTTTTGAGCGTGACAACGTCTGTCCGGGACGAAAGAAAAGAAAACAAAGATCTTGTTGTCTGTGGGACATAAACACGGACGGATATATTAAAAAAAAATTCTATACTAAATACAAATTATTTATAAGCGAATTTTAATGTTCATAACCACAAACTGTGAAGTTGCTGCATATTGCATATTACTGCCCAAACAGAGTAATGCAGCTTTTGGTTTCAACTCACATACACACATGATCATCAATCACATCACATACAACAGAATAAATAATTTATAAGCTGATTTAAATGTTCATAACAATTTATCATATCATATCACTGCACAAACATAGTAATGCAGTTGCGTCGATAGTAGTAGGAGAAGTAAGAGCTGTTAAAAAAATATGTGCGTGTAATCTTTACGCGCGGTTGTAGTGAAATTCTTTGACGTTGTGGCCAATATTACGATTAAATTAAAAGGCACGAGTCGCTTGAGAAATTGCTTAGTTCTCGAAATTCCAGACTATAATGATCATATTCCAGAATTTCCATAGGAAGAAGTCTTATAATCGCATCTTAGTACTACATTCCGAATTTCATGCGAATCGCTTGAGAAATTACTTTGTTCCAGAAATTCCAGACCATAATGATCATATTCCAGAATTTCCATAGGAAGAAGTCATATAGTCGCACCCTAGTCCTACATTCCGAATTTCATGCGAATCGCTTAGGAAAATGCTTTGTTTCCGAAATTACAGCCCATAATGATCATAATCCAGAATTTCCATAGGAACAAGTCTTATATTCGCATCTAAGTCCTACATTCCTAATTTCATGCGAATCGCTTAAAAAATTGCTTTGTTCCCGAAATTACAGCCCATAACGATCATAATCCAGAATTTCCATAGGAACAAGTCTTATATTCGCATCTAAGTCCTACATTCCGAATTTCATGCGAATCGCTTTAAAAATTGCTTTGTTCCCGAAATTACAGCCCATAACGATCATAATCCAGAATTTCCATAGGAACAAGTCTTATATTCGCATCTAAGTCCTACATTCCGAATTTCATGCGAATCGCTTAAAAAATTGCTTTGTTCCCGAAATTCCAGACAATAATAATCATCTTCCAGAAGTTCCACAGGGAGAAATCTTATAGTCACATCTTAGTCCTACATTCCGAATTTCATGGGAATCGCTTGAAAAATTTGCTTTGTTCCAGAAGTTCCACAGGGAGAAATCTTATAGTCACATCTTAGTCCTACATTCCGAATTTCATGGGAATCGCTTGAAAAATTGCTTTGTTCCAGAAATTCCAGACAATAATGATCATATTCCAGAAGTTCCATAGGAAGAAATCTTATAGTCACATCTTAGTCCTACATTCCGAATTTCATGCGAATCGCTTGAGAAATTGCTTTATTCCAGAAATTCCAGATAATAATGATCATATTCCAGAATTTCCATAAGAAGAAATCTTATAGTCGCATCCTAGTCCTACATTCCTAATTTCATGCTAATTGCTTGGGAAAATGCTTTTTTTCCGAAATTACAGCCCATAACGATCATAAACCAGAATTTCCATAGGAACAAGTCTTATATTCGCATCTAAGTCCTAAATTCCGAATTTCATGCGAATCGCTTAAAAAATTGCTTTGTTCCCGAAATTCCAGACAATAATAATCATCTTCGAGAAGTTCCATAGGAAGAAATCTTATAGTCACATTTAGTCCTACATTCTGAATTTCATGCGAATCGCTTGAAAAAATGCTTTGTTCCAGAAATTCTATACAATAATGATAATATTCCAGAAGTTCCATAGAAGAAATCTTATAGTTGCATCTTAGGCCTACATTCCGTATTTCATACGAATCGCTCGAAAAATTGCTTTGTTCCAGAAATTCCAGATCTTAATGATCATATTCCAGAATTTCCATAGGAAGAAATCTTATAGTCGCATCCTAGTCCTACATTCCGAATTTCATGCGAATCGCTTGGGAAAATGCTTTTTTTTCGAAATTACAGCCCATAACGATCATAATCCAGAATTTCCATAGGAACAAGTCTTATATTCGCATCTAAGTCCTACATTCCGAATTTCATGCGAATCGCTTGGGAAAATGCTTTTTTTTCGAAATTACAGCCCATAACGATCATAATCCAGAATTTCCATAGGAACAAGTCTTATATTCGCATCTAAGTCCTACATTCCGAATTTCATGCGAATCGCTTAAAAAATTGCTTTGTTCCCGAAATTCCAGACAATAATAATCATCTTCCAGAAGTTCCATAGGAAGAAATTTTATAGTCACATTTAGTCCTACATTCCAAATTTCATGCGAATCGCTTGAAAAAATGCTTTGTTCCAGAAATTCCAGACAATAATGATCATATTCCAGAGTTCCATAGAAGAAATCTTATAGTCGCATCTTAGGCCTACATTCCGTATTTCATGCGAATCGCTTGAGAAATTGCTTTGTTCCAGTAATTCCAGACCATAATGATCATATTCCAGAATTTCCATAGGAAGAAATCTTATAGTCGCATCTTAGGCCTACATTCCGTATTTCATGCGAATCGCTTGAAAAATTGCTTTGTTCCAGAAATTCCAGACCGTAATGATCATATTCCAGAATTTCCATAGGAAGAAATCTTATAGTCACATCTTAGTCCTTCATTCCGAATTTAATGCGAATCGCTTGTAAAATTGCTTTGTTTCAGAAATTCCAGACCATAATGATCATATTCCAGAATTTGCATAGGAAAAAGTCTTATAGTTGCAACTTAGTCATACATTCCGAATTTCATGCGAATCGCTTGAAAAATTGCTTTGTTCCAGAAATTCCAGACCATAATGATCATATTCCAGAATTTCCATAGGAAGAAATCTTGTTTATAATCTTCACACCAAATCCAATTGGTTTTATAACACACGTCTTATCTTGATTGTGGTTTTTTAAGAAGACCCAATTGCTTATTTTATTTTGACAATATTGAATATACATAAATTCACAATGGCTTACAAAATGTCATTAAATATAGCTTACAATATTTTTGGCAGATGGCCAAAACTCTACACAAACATTGCATTACGCAACGACACACATTGTGAATTGAAATTTTATTGAAACGTCAATACAAAAAATAGGAAGAAATCTTATAGTCGCATCCTAGTCCTACATTCCGAATTTCCGAAAATGCTTTTTTTTTAAATTACAGCCCATAACGATCATAATCCAGAATTTCCATAGGAACAAGTCTTATATTCGCATCTAAGTCCTACATTCCGAATTTCATGCGAATCGCTTAAAAAATTGCTTTGTTCCCGAAATTCCAGACAATAATAATCATCTTCCAGAAGTTCCATAGGAAGAAATTTTATAGTCACATTTAGTCCTACATTCCAAATTTCATGCGAATCGCTTGAAAAAATGCTTTGTTCCAGAAATTCCAGACAATAATGATCATATTCCAGAGTTCCATAGAAGAAATCTTATAGTCGCATCTTAGGCCTACATTCCGTATTTCATGCGAATCGCTTGAGAAATTGCTTTGTTCCAGTAATTCCAGACCATAATGATCATATTCCAGAATTTCCATAGGAAGAAATCTTATAGTCGCATCTTAGGCCTACATTCCGTATTTCATGGGAATCGCTTGAAAAATTGCTTTGTTCCAGAAATTCCAGACCCTAATGATCATATTCCAGAATTTCCATAGGAAGAAATCTTATAGTCACATCTTAGTCCTTCATTCCGAATTTAATGCGAATCGCTTGAAAAATTGCTTTGTTTCAGAAATTCCAGACCATAATGATCATATTCCAGAATTTGCATAGGAAGAAGTCTTATAGTTGCAACTTAGTCCTACATTCCGAATTTCATGCGAATCGCTTGAAAAATTGCTTTGTTCCAGAAATTCCAGACCATAATGATCATATTCCAGAATTTCCATAGGAAGAAATCTTGTTTATAATCTTCACACCAAATCCAATTGGTTTTATAACACACGTCTTATCTTGATTGTGGTTTTTTAAGAAGACCCAATTGCTTATTTTATTTTGACAATATTGAATATACATAAATTCACAATGGCTTACAAAATGTCATTAAGTATAGCTTACAATATTTTTGGCAGATGGCCAAAACTCTACACAAACATTGCATTACGCAACGACACACATTGTGAATTGAAATTTTATTGAAACGTCAATACAAAAAATGTCAAACAAAGTATATAATGTTTAATTTTTACAATAATTTATTGTATACTTAAAACTAAATTATATAATTTTCCTAGTTCTAGTGTACCGATCTGAACCTCGATTCTGGAACTGTGGTGACAATTGTGGAATGATCCATGCATCCAATAGTGGCTTAAATAAAGAAACCCGAAAATATGTGTAGTGTTGTTATTTTTGTTGACTACGAATAACATCACTAGTTGTTCTCATAAACATACTCCCACAGGTTGTGATATCCTAGATAGAATATCTCGAATATTTTTTCCACTATCTGTACGAATGGTGATGTGTTGAGTAAATTGGTGGTAATTGTTAGGTAGCCTTATGCCGTATTTATTGGTAGTTTTACCAGTCTGTTGACTGGTCGTTTGAGTTCACTGTGCGCGGTTTTGATGGTGACAACCCGCACAATGCCATCGGCTCCCGGATGTATGTTGATGATTCGACCAAGTATCCATCGATTGGAATGTAAGTTTTCATCGTGAATTAGCACGATATCATCAATGATGAACTGCTGGGACGTAACCTTTCATTTGTAGCGATGCTGGAGCGTTGACAAATAATCTCGGGACCAACATTTATAGAATCCCTCTATTCGCCGTTGTAAGTTTTGCCATCTGGAGAGTTTGTTCATTGGTATGTCGTTCAAACTGGGTTCCGGAATGGCAATTAATAGCTGGCCAATGAGGAAATTACCTGGTGTCAATATTAGTAAATTGGTTGGATCATCATTGATTCCACATAATGGACGCGAATTGAGAATGGACTCGATCTGCGTGATAACTGTAGTTAGCTCCGCGTACGTAGCGTTGACATCCATGATGCGTTTTAAATGTTGCTTGACAGACTTCACTGTCGCTTCCCATAAGCCTCCAAAATTGGGTGCACGAGGTGGAATATGATTAAATGTTCTGTAATGAGAAATTGGATATTAATTCATTTTGGGATTGGCTGATGATTTGTTGTCGTAGTCTTCGTAGTTCTCGGTCGGAGCCAACGAAAGTGGCACCGTTGTCGCACCAAATTTCTTCGGGAACTCCCCTGCGAGATACAAATCTCTTGAGTGCGCCCAAAAAAAACTCTGTTTCTAAACTTGATACAACCTCCAAGTGGACCGCTTTGACACAAAGGCAGACAAACACTGCAATGTATGCCTTTTCAGTTGGAGCGTTTTTTCGTTTACTCGTTTTGATGACTAGTGGTCCTGCATAGTCTAAGCCTGATTTCAGAAACGGTCGACTAATGGTACAGCACTCTGCTGGAAGATCACCCATTTTCGGTTCAATCTTCATGGAACCTTGGCGAACACAGGTTACACAAGTTTTGATGTTGATGTTGGCGATAAAACAGGTCCACCTTCGTGGAATGTCCGACAGCCAATGGAGCACAATCATAGAGTCGGTCCAGGCATGTATCGTTATATTGTCGTAATTTAAAGATTGAATGCAAAATTTGACTAAATCGCATACTAGAACTGCCCCGCACAGTTCCAATCGTGGCAATGAAAAATGCTTCAACGATGCTACCTTGCTCTTTGCACATATGATGTTTACGGTGATGTTGCCTAATTCGTCTTCAGCTCCCAAATAGATGACCCCTCCATATGCCGCTTCAGATGCATCACACAATGCGTGCATTTGGATGGATCTTGAGTTCGGCTGCTTTGTTAAGCATCTGGGAATTTGAATTCTAGTTAAATCAGCCATATTGTCATGGACATTCTTCCAAGCCTAAGTAATGGTATCTGGTAACTGTGCGTCCCAATCGAGCTTGAGTAGCCAAATTTTTTGTAGAATGATCTTGAACTGGATAATCACGGGTGCTAACCATCCGAGAGGATCATAAACTCTCGATGCTGCTGACAACATGCTTCGCTTTGTCCACACAATATTATCATCAGTGTGCTGTACCTTAAATTGGAATGTGTCTGAAACTGCGTGCCACACTATTCCCAATGTTTTGACTGCAGGATCTTCTTCAATTAGCTTGGATGTGTTTTCAATTTCTTGTTGAGAGAACGACTGCAGAAACTCGGGTGAGTTCGATCTCCACTTTCTTAGATGAAACCCACTGTTGCCTAAAATGGTAATAATATTATTTTTTAGACATTTAGCATCCTCTAATGAATCACAACCAGTGAGTAGGTCATCGACGTAGAAGTTAGTGCAAATTGCGCGGGATGCTTCGGGATATGACATTTAAAACTCTTCAGTAGACCTTTGAAGTGATCGGACCGCTAAATACGGAGCACATGCAGTACCATATGTGATAGTGTTTAGCTTATAGATGCTTATTGGATCCTTTGGGTTCTCACGCCATAGAATTAATTGATAATTTGTAGAGTCCACGTTGACCTGCCGGTACATTTTCTCGATGTCGGCTACAAATGCAATTATTGGTTTTTGAAATTTTGCTTGCTGGATATTGGGTCCGATTTGCAGTGTATCGTTTAGAGATACTGACGTGGTGGTTTGGCTGGATGCATCGAACACTACTCGTAGTTTGGTAGTGTTGCTGGTTGATTTTACCACGGCATGATGTGGGATGAAATATTTGTCGTCGTCGCCCACCGGAACCTTTGACCAGGGTAGGTGACTCATGTGACCTAGCTCGATGTACTCACGCATGAAATCCTTGTAACTTTTGGAGAACTCTGGTGAAACAGTAAATTTTCGTTCTATGGCCATTAACCTTCGTTGGGCTGCATGCCAGGAGTTACCTAACTGCGGTTTTGGGCGTTTAAATGGCAGTCTGACACAAAATCTTCCATATGTTCCTCGTATAGTTGTTTGATTATAATGCGTTTCACACCAGTCATTGCTAGAGTTTGGCAAATGGTGACTTGGAATTTCTTCGAGTTCCCAAAATTTCTTCAACAGCATACTGATGTCTAGTTCATGATTATTTACGGTGGCTGTTCCAAGACCAGCATGAACATATGTAGGATCGGCAGGATCTGATTTCAACGTACCTGCGACGAGCCAACCAAATTTTGAGTTTTGGAGAGTGGGCAGACCAGAAACTATTTGCCTTTCCGGACTTAATAGTTCGAAGAATATATTGGCACCTACCAATATGTCTATCTCGTTATGTTTCTGGAATTCAGGATCTGCCAACTGTAGTGACGTTAGAATTGGATGGTTCGTCAATGAATGCACTTTTGTGGGTACTAAACTGGCGATTTGTGGTATGATATGTGCTTCCAGAGTAATAGTGTAGTGGTTATCTACACGTGATATCAGCGTTATATCGGTTTTCCCCTTCGTAATTCCAGCTGGCGTTGCTGCTAGACCATGAATAGAAATGGCTGCATGCTTTCGTTTTAGGCCTAGCCTTGTATACATGATTCCGTCACAAAGGTCATTTGCGAGCCTGAATCAAGCAATATTCTAGCGAGCTGGAGCTGTCCGGTACATGATGACACATGTACTACTGCTGTCGGCAAGATGGTATCATGCGTTGTATATAACGTGTGTAATACGGTCTTCTGACCATCTTCAGGTACCGCTATGTGTGTACCTGGTTTAATTGGTGTTATGTCATGTTTGTTCGGATTCGGTGGGTCATCAAAATGAATGTGATGATTTGTGATTGATGTTGGATGATTAGGTGATATTGTCGATGTCAGGTGAGAATTATGAAGCAACGTGTGATGGCGTTTATAGCAAATGAGACAGCACGTTTTATTGTAGCACTTGTCACTAATATGACCCTTACGCAGGCAATTACGGCATAGTTCATTTTCAATTACCGTTTTATGGCGGGATTCCAATGGCATGTTTTTGAATGTAGGACACTTGTGGTTAAGATGTGAACCCTTACATATTATACATATACATATTATATATATACAGAAAACTTCTGACTGCTGGTTTTGTAGTGGTGGCTGATTTCTTAGTACTTGGCTCATACATTTCCAATGAGTCACATCTTACATTTAAAAACTCAATAAATTCGCTGAATGATGGAAATTTTTTATCAACTGAACAGGTTGCCCACAATTGCCTTGACTCGTTATCGATCTTTGATAGCATGATATAAATTAGCCATGGATCGCGTGTCTCGGCATCAGGACCCAATGCTCGTAATCCACGGATAACCTCATCAACGTGTTCTGCTATACGCCTTAATTCTTTCTGATTTGCTTGTTGACATGACTTTTGATCAAAAAATGATTGAATATGTGAATGAATTATCGGATTGACCTTGTTGTATCGCTTGCAGAGCTTATCCCAAGCCTCCGTGTAATTGGCGTCAGTTACGCAAATATGACGAATCAGTGATGCTGCATCGCCCTTTAACAACCCACTTAGAATTTGAAATGTGTGCACGTTACTCAGACTTGTGCTATCGTGAACCGTTGTCGTAAATAAGTCATGAAATGACGGCCAATATTGATATTCTCCGGAAAACGGTGCGATAGTAATCATTGGAAGACGTGCTTGAGCTGAGGAGCTTATTCCTTCATAGAAGGTTCGTTGTTGTGTCACAAAACTCTCTAATGTTGTATTTAACTCAGGCGTAACAGCAGGTACCGATTTTTGCTTGGCAGCTGCTTGTACGAATAGTTCACGAGCTTTACTATATACTTCATCTACCAATTCAGTAATCGGCTGATACCCTGTTTGAGCAAAAAGTTCATCCTCATGGCTATTGAAGTCTCGATAATGTGCTTCTAGCAGCTCTAATCGACTCATAATTGTTGCAAGCTCTGTGGTATTCGTAATAGCCTCCGCTGATTTCAAACTCTTTTTAATTCGAGTGACAGCACGGTCTCTCAATCGTTCTGACCCAATTGCTTATTTTATTTTGACAATATTGAATATACATAAATTCACAATGGCTTACAAAATGTCATTAAATATAGCTTACAATATTTTTGGAAGATGGCCTAAACTCTACACAAACATTGCATTACGCAACGACACACATTGTGAATTGAAATTTTATTGAAACGTCAATACAAAATATGTCAACAAAAAAGCTAAGTATATAATGTTTAATAATTACAATAATTTATTGTATGCTTAAAACAATATTATATAATTTCCCTTTTGTTCTAGTGTACCGATCTGAACCTCGATTCCGGAACTGTGGTGACAATTGTGGAATGATCTATGCATCCAATAGTGGCTTAAATAAAGAAACCCGAAAATATGTGTAGTGTTGTTATTTTTGTTGACTACGAATTACATCACTAGTTGTTCTCATAAACAAATCTTATAGTCGCATCTTAGTCACACATTCCGAATTTCATGCGAATCTCTTGGGAAATAGCTCAGTTCCCAAAGTACTGACATTTAAAATGTGATATGTAACAGTGATCACAACAGTCGGACATTTAACAGTGTCTCAGTTAACAGTGTCTCACAATAGTGGGACATTTAACATTTTACTTTTTGAACATTCACCCCCTTATACCTTGTAGTGAGACGTTTTCACGTCAAAAGGACAACTTCCACAATCAGCTAAGGGCTGTATTCAACGTAATGCCGAACGGAGATATCGTCATCGTGATGGGGGACTTGAATGTCAAGGTAGGCAACGACAATGAAGGACTCAGACATGTGATTGGGAAGCACGGCTTTGGTGAGCAAAATGACAAGGTTACAAGATTTGTTGATTTCTGCAACACTAACCACCTTGTCATAGGAGGCACCATGTTTGTGCATAAGACCTGCCACAAAGTCAGCTGGGTGTCAACAGACAGGCAATCATCATCCCACCAAATCGACCATGTTGCAATCAGCCGACGTTTTAAGAGCTGTCTTTTAGACGTCCGAAACAGACGAGGAGCCGACATGGGTATGGTACGGGATCATCACCTTATGGTTGCTACTGTCCAGTTACGTACTGCATCAGTTCAAAGACTCCGCAATATCATCCGAATGCCTGGGAATAACATCGACCGTCTAAAGATCCCCTCAGTACGTCAACAATTAAGGGATCATGTATCGCAAGGAGTAGAAGCAATCAGCAGCTCACTGCCGACAACCATCCAAGAACATTTGAAAGTTGTGGAAAATGTTTTCACATATGGAGCGGAAAGTATTGTTGGTAGAAGTAAGGCACGGCACAGCACGTGGCTTACCGAGGATACCTGGAGGCGGATTGAATAACGTAAGCTACTTAAAGCTCGTATTGTAGATACCCCAGCAGCAACGAGGATCGAGCTAGAGTCCCTGTATCGAAGAAAAATGAGAAAAGTGCAGCCTAGTGTAAGACGTGACAAACGTAATTATATTAACAACCTGGCCTCAGAAGCAGCGAGCAGGTGCGATAGCAGAACCGTTTACAGAATCACCAAAGAGCTGACAGATGGTCACCGCTCTAGCCAACATCCGGTGAAAGGCCTAGATGGTGCCGTACTCGTTTCAGATAAGAATCAGCTCAATCGATGAAAGGAGCATTTTTCTACGGTCCTTAACCGTGTATTCGCCAACGATATGCACCCAAATCAAACGGAGCTGCCGTAAGTAACAATTTCCCGAATTCGCACCTCAACTCCCAGTAAAGATGAGATCGCTACTGCGATCAACGCACTAAAGAACAACAAGTCGGTAGAACTAGATGGTATACCCGCAGAGCTTCTGCGTGCCGCTCCAACGACATCAGCAGAGCTTTTATATCGTCTTATAGAGAGAACTTGGGAGGCAGAAAGTTTCCCCGACGAGTGGAAGAAGGGAATGATTGTCAAGCTCCCTAAAAAAGGTAGTCTTATGGTGTGCGAAAACTGGAGAGGCATTTGCGTTCTTCCTGCAGTTGCAAAGGTAATAGCCAAAGTAGTACTTGAGCAAATTAGGGAACATATGGAAGATACACTCGATGCCGAACCAGCAGCTTTCCGCACTGGATCCTCCTGTTTCGACCACATCAACACCCAGGGGATCATTATTGCACAGTGCGTTGAATTCCGGTCACCACTGCACCTGCTGTTCATCGATTTTGAGAAGGCGTTTGACAGTGTCAACAGACAGTTTATCTGGATCGCATTGCGCAGGAGAGGTTTACCCGATTTTTTTTTTTTTTTTTTTTTTTTTGTGTAGACCCTAGTCCAAGTGACTGACACCGCGACCTGAAAGATCTATTGTATCGATAGGGCATTAGTTGTCTAATAGACATACTACCTTCCTGATGAAAGATAATATATCCCTAGTAGCAGAGTTCTTCAACTCCACTGTTGAGCATATTTCCTTATGGAAGATGCGTTTCCTTAACCAAATAAGTGCTGGGCAATCGCAGAGAACATGTTCGGATGACTCCTCATCCTCTGCACAGAATCTGCATTCTGTTTGAGAGCCCACACCTATTTTGTTAAGATGATATCTAAGGCCACAGTGGCCTGTAAGAAAACCGGCTAGTTTCCTAATGCTACCTTTGTCTAAGTTAAGGATTTCTTTATATGTATAGGGTCTGATCAGTTGTTTGGATTGCCTAAGCCCTGGGGTGTTGACCCAATGAGCCAGACGAAGTTCGCCCTCCCAACTATTTATCACCTTCGTGGCGGCACACCAGTTGACGCCACAAAAAGGTTCAGGTCCTATGAATGCAGCCTCCGAACCTGCTCTAGCTAGTTCATCTGCGGCTTCGTTGCCTGCGATGCCTCGATGACCTGGTACCCAACCGAGCTTAACCCTGTTGTGTCTGGCCAGAGATTGCAACGCTTCGTAGCAGCTTTTTACTGTTAAAGAGTCCATCGAGTTGGACGATAGAGCTTTAATTGCTGCCTGACTGTCTGAATAAATATATATTCTAACGCCTTTAACGCCTTTGCTAAGGTTTAACCTGGCACAGATCTCTATGGCATGGAGTTCGGCTTGGAAGACCGTTGGACTGTCTCCCATTGGTATCGAGACCCTTGTATTAGGTCCATAGACACCGGCTCCGACTCCCGATTCCATCTTAGATCCGTCAGTGAACCACACCAGTCCATTAGTGTCTAGTGTCGGAGCACCGTTTGACCAGCTTGCGCGGTCTGAGATCTCAACTTCAAATAACCTTCCGAAACAGTACTCCTTGACCATAACGTCCGGTATTGTGCAGAACATGTCTCTTTCGGGAATTGAGTTGAGAATACTCAGGTGTCCCACAAGGTCGCCTGGTTTATACTTAAATTCTAGTTGCAGCTTAATAGCGCATCTAGCGGCCGTCTTCCTAATGAATGCCTGAAGGGGCGAAAGACCTACGATAGCTTCTAATGCTGTCGTTGGGCAGGTACGCATAGCACCTGTAATACCTAAACAGGCAATCCTTTGGAGCTTCTGAAGCTCGTTTGCCGTTTTACGCTCGAGTGCCTTGGGCCACCATATTATGGCCGCATACGAGATTATGGGTCTCACCATCAACGTGTAAATCCAATGTATCATCTTAGGATTGAGGCCCCAAGTACTGCCGTAAAGTCTCCTGCAGGCCCATAGGGCCCTTGTAGCGCGTTTAGTAGCAGACTTAATATGAGCATTCCAGTTAAGTCTTTTGTCAAGGATAACTCCGAGGTATTTGACCTCGCTGGAATACGTAAGAGTGGTGCCTTTAATGATGATTGGATTTAAGTCAATCAATATTCTTTTAGTAAAAGGCACTAGAACCGTCTTGCAAGGATTGATGGATAACCCTTCCCTGCTGCACCAGTCTAAAACTGTTAAAAGCGCACATTGCATGACAGCAGAGATAGTCTTGCAGTGTTTGCCTCTTATTATAATTGCCAGGTCGTCAGCGTAGCCTATGGCAGTGTAGCCTAATCTGTGTAGATTGGCCAAGAGATCGTCTATGACCATTGACCACAGAAGGGGAGAGAGGACACCTCCTTGGGGGCATCCCTTGACTGCGGTCACAGACACTGACACTCCTCCTGAGGAAGATGTGATATCTCGACTCTCGAGCATAGCCCTAATCCATTGATTGGTCGAGGTTTCGATGCCCTTATGACTAATAGCTCTCTCTATAGAGTCATAGCCAGTGTTATCGAAGGCGCCTTCAATGTCCAGAAATGCACACAAAGCAACCTCCTTGGATCTAAAAGTTCCTTCTATCTTTTTAACCAGATAGTGGAGGGCACCTTCTGTGCTTTTGCCTTTTCTGTATGCATACTGGCTTGAGTGCAGAGGAGCAGATATCTCTAGTCTGCCTCTAATATGAACATCGATGAGTCTCTCCATGATTTTCAGGACAAACGATGTTAGACTGATAGGTCTGTATGATTTAGGTAGCTCGCTAGGCCTATTGCCTGGTTTGGGGATAAAAATCACGTTTACCTGTCTCCAGGCGATCGGGATGTACCCCCAGTTGTAGCTAGCTCTAAATAATAAAATTAAGATTGGAAGGATAGCATCGATCGCCTTCTGTAGAAGAGCGGGAAAGATACCATCCCCCCCAGGGGCTTTGAATGGTTTGAAGGAGCCTACTGCCCATCTAACCTTATCTGAGGCAAATATCTTACCAGATAAACTATTGGTTCTACTAGCGATGCTAACCCTTCGGTCAATCGTGTTCGAGTTTGTGTGTGGTACACTGTTGTACGAGCCGGGGAAATGAACATTTAGAAGTGTTTTCAGTGTGTTTTCCCGGTCCATCGTGTAGGTACCGTCATACTTTTTCAACAGACCCACAGTATTTGTCTGATCTTTAACGAGTGCCTTGTGGATTCTCGCAGCTGCAGGAAGTTCAGCGATATTTTCGCAGCACTTCCTCCACGTGGCCCGCTTAGATCGTCTTAATTCAGAGTTATACTCTGTAAGGGCGGACTTATATTCGTCCCAGCTCTTCGTGCGTTTAGCAGAGTTGAAGAGTTTTCTTACTTTCCTCCTGAGCTTGGCCAGTGTGTCGTTCCACCACGGAACCTTGCGTTTACAAAGATTAGCCTTGACGACACAACTGTCATGGTAGGAAGTAAGCAGTAAATCATTAACTTGGTGAGCTGCCTCGTCTAGTACCTCTATTGAGTCAATTGGTGAGACAAGCAAATCTAATTTGGAGAGAACTATTCCTCGATAAAGATTCCAGTCGGTAGACTTAGGATCATATCTGGTAGAGGCATGCTCCAACGGGCCTGGAATATCAAACCTGATGTGTAGGTGGTCTGACAGCGATGCCTCGTCGGACACATGCCAGTTAAAAATGGAGTTTGAGATAAAAGGACTCGCGAGTGTGAGATCTAGTACCTCTTCGCGAATCGCATTTACGAAGGTTGGTTTTGAGCCCTTGTTTATGATATCTACATTATTGCTAATAAGATAGTCTAAAAGACACTCACCCCTTCTATTGATACCGCTGCTTCCCCATACCTCATGGTGCGCGTTGGCATCGCATCCTATGATGTACTGGATGTTCCGATCTATGCAGTACGTGATAATATCTTGTACCTCTTTAGGCGGAATGGTATCTTCATCCCCTGGGAAGTATGCCGAGGCACATACAATGTTGTGTTTTCCCCTCTCGGTCGGAACCTCCACCAGAACGGCTACCAGGTCCCTAGTTATAAATTCTGGAATGGGAAGGAAGTTAATATTAGATCTAATAAGGCAGGCCGCTCTTGGAACTGCCTCCCCACATTTTACTATCAACTTACCTTTCCCGTCCTTTAGACCCTTCACCTGTCCGCTAATAGCCCAAGGCTCCTGTAAGAGGCCAAGGGCTATGTTCTCCTCGACGAATCTCTTGCTAAGTGTAGCGGACGCCCCCTTAGCATGATGCAGATTCGCCTGTAGCACCTTTATGGTGCTCAACCTTCCTCCTTCTGAGAAAGGGCCTGCCTTATTAGCACAGCTTTTTTGGGGCCCTTACCCCTGCGGCAGGCAGTCTGGCTCGGTTGACCCGTTGGTCTACCGTTGTCTATCCTACTCCTGGGGGTAAGCGCAGCTCTTGCTGCTTTTTTACCCATTCTGGGAGGGATTGCACCAGTTTGCTTGTTAGCCTTGCTGGAGGATGAGGCTGGTCGTGCTACCAGCTTGGATGTTACGGTTCCGGACCCGCTGTGGTCAACCTGCCCGGAAGAGCTGGTGACCGAAGAGGCGGCCTTTTGTACCGCTGTCGCTGGGTCGGAGCCGCTCAGACTAGCTGGCTCAGTGGTGTTTTGAACCGAGCTGTCTGTATTTGAGGTGCCTTGGTCAGATGCAGAGTTCTTGTCGGTGCTCTTAAGAATCAGCTTAATCTGACCAAAGCGGTACCCTATAACGCCTTTGTTGGCGATAAGTCTTGTCATGGAGGCGTCGTCAACCGCCATTACGAGATGAAGGAGCGCACCTTCCTTCTTACTCTGTAACACCTTCCATGATATGGCATTCACACCTTCGTTCTGGGCCTCGATTGTGGCCAGAACCTTTTCTGAAGGGAGTTCAGTGCTCTGTGGAAAGAACCCACGGACGATGTGTGTCTTCGGGAAAGCTCCCTCTTCCACCAACATCACGTCCAGTCCACTTTTTTCTTTTATTTTTAGGAAGTTGGAGCGCATCCAACCGGCAGTAGAGCCGTCTAGACAGATGAAGATCATCCATCCAGATTTCGGATATGTTCCGATGAAACGGGGCCAAACTCCACAGCCGATCATCTCGATCGAGATGTCGATAACCGCTTCTTGAAATTGAGCGATTTGCTCCTTTGTCAGCGGTTTCTTTGACAGGTCGGTCGGGACAACCCCCAGTCTTACAGCACTGGTCACTTGACTGAAAGTTGGAGTGTCTGGTGACGGTCCTGCTCTGGCCTTTTTGGCAGTCGATGAGGGCGGTGTCTGGTCTTCCGACCTGACGCGTTTGACAACGCTCTTAGTGGGAGGCGCTGCTTTGGCAAAAACAAGAGCACTGTCTCTGTCTTTGCCTATGCGTAATGCATGCTTGAAGCGTCTTTTTTCCCTCGAAGTAAGCTTTACATAAGCCTGTTGTTGGATCTGCATTCCCCCTAATGCGATCCCAACCGAGGAGCAACCGGATTTCTCCGAGATGACGCTAATGGTGTCGACAACTTCGGATGTGTAAGACTCGGATGTATCCGAATCCACACCCTTGTTGCCAACATCTAAAAGTGGCGTATTTGTCAACACGGGGTTGACCCTGGATATCTTATCCCCCACCGACGAAACACCGGTCTGCATTTGAGCAGGTTCCGTGTTTGTTGTCAACACTTTATTGACCGTCGGAAGGGAATCAGATCCTGACGAGGTTACGAG
This sequence comes from Nephrocerus scutellatus, assembly GCA_947095585.1. Classification (NCBI taxonomy): domain Eukaryota; kingdom Metazoa; phylum Arthropoda; class Insecta; order Diptera; family Pipunculidae; genus Nephrocerus; species Nephrocerus scutellatus. The sequence continues at coordinate 57,228,181 of OX352765.1, forward strand.
TGGCTCAGAAGCACTTCTCGATGTTTGTGTCATCACTGGGATGACTGTCATTGGCACAGAAGCCTCTGACACTACAACGGCCCGCTCATACGCAGGTACCGAGGTTGATGCCATTGGAGATGCATCGGTCTCATTTTTATTTTTTGGATAATCTATTATTCCCACGAGTATCCGGGAAAGTAAGTCACCCATGGCAGAGCCCGGTATACCATGAGAAGACCGGTTGAAAACGGAGGTTGCCAGGTATCCGTAGTCCCGTGCTAGCGACCAACAACTCATGGCCATACATCCCTCGGCGCACGTGTCTCACCACTGGATTTAGGATTTTTTAGTCTGTCGAGGTTTTCTCCTCCACTTAATTTTATTGAGGATAGGGTTGCCCCGTTACCCCACACCCTCCTCCTTTACCCGGGCTTGGGACCGGCATGCTGTATCCGCTATTGAGAGGTAGTCGACTCGTCCTATTGACCAGAAAACGCTCCAACTCATCTCTCAGGAGTGAGCAGACACGCTTTGTGGCCAACTCTGAGACCACTCCTACTCCCACTAGACGGAAAAACAAGGCGGAGTTAGGTTTACCCGATAAACGAATAGCTATTATTAAAGCAACCTATAATGGCTCTAAATGTTATGTGCTGCATAGAGGAAAGTTGTCAGAGGAATTCGAGATCCATAAGTTGGGTACGACATAGTTGAATTCTATCGCCGATACTCTTTTTGTTGGTGATTAGCGATGGGCTTCGCGCAGCTTTATCTACTGGAAAGAGAGGAATTCATTGGACTCTTACATCTCAACTCAAACATCTGCACTTCGCTGACGACATTTGTTTAGGGAGGCAAATGTTGCGGGTTTGAAGATTAATACTGCCAAAACAATAATCATCGGTACTAACTCGGTAACTCAAGTTAACATTGCTGGACAACCGGTAGAAAGTGTGGAGGCTTCCAATATCTTGGAAGTATTGTCTCGACCGAAGGTGGAACCGAACAGGACATTGTCAACCGAATCGGCAAAGCAAAATCAGTGTTTGGAATGATGTCCATGATATGGCGAAGCAATGCAGTCAGCTTAAACACCAAGCTGCGACTGTTTCGTTCAAATGTTGAATCTGTGCTGTTGTAGGGGTGCAGCACTTGGAAGGTGACAAAAAGATTACAAACGTTCTTAAATAGGTTCCTACGGAACATCTTAAGGTTTTTCTGGCCTAACCGTATCTCTATCGAACATCTTTACCAGAGAACGGGACAGAAACGAATAGGCACAACAATCCAACGACGGAAGTGGCAGTGGATTGGTCATACACTCCGAATAGGCGACAATTCCATAGCAAACTACGCAATGCAATAATAAAAATAATATTCGGCGCGACATACTGATGCGGTCCAAAGCCTAGCTTCTCGGATCCATTTGTGTTGAGCATGTATATTTTTGCACACAAATGGAGGGGACCTATAATTTAATGCCGGATCCGAACGGCGAATTGAAAGGCTTTCCGTGACAAGATTACTCTCGGACGTTTGTCAGATTTTCGCGAGAGGTGGGACACAGTGAAAAATACTTTTGGTGTTACTGGGATTCGAACCACGAACCTCTTACTCAGAAGTCCATGCTCTTATCCACTGAGCCACGGCACCCACCTACGCAATGCAATGGAATCCGTTATCTCAGGATGAAAAAAGAACAGGTCGTCTGAGAAATACATGGCGAAGAACAGTTAAGGAGGATTCATGGCAATTGGGAAAGAGTTGGAGAGAGCTCAAGCTCATTGCCAGGAACCGCACGCGATGGCGTGTAGGCGTAGTAGAGTAGTAGTAGTAATAAAGGAATAGGCTACAATTTTCGGGTCTTTTCTCGATATTTCTGAGTATAAATAGAGGCGTTAGGCCGAAGTAAGCAAGTTCTTATTTGGAATTCAACCAGTGCAGTTTAAAGGCTCTTGGATAAATAGTACGAGTGGTGAAGTACAAGTTTTGTTGTAATAATTGTTTTGTGGAGATTTTAAGTTATCGCCAGTGTAAATTGTGAACTTTAGTTAATTTTACTGTTGGTTTATTAAAGTTGTTATTTGTAAACTAATAAACTTGTGTGTTGTTTTCATTGCAAAATCCTTTACCAACTCGAAAGCCTGAATTTCGTAACAATATATTACTCCGGCAACAGCTGCATTAGGAACTAAGCAATATCTCAAGCGATTTGTATGAAACTCGGAATGTAGGACTATTATGTAACTATAAGATTTGATTTGATTTGGAAATTCATTTCTCAAGGGATTCGTATGAATCTTTGAATGTAGGACAAATATGTGACTATAAGATTTGTTCCTATGGAAATTCTGGGATCTGGCCAATAAGGTCTGGAATTTTTGGAATCAAACCATTTCTCAAGGGATTCGTATAAAACTCGGAATGTAGGACTATTATGTAACTATAAGATTTGTTCCTATGGAAATTCTGGGATCTGGCCAATAGGGTCTGGAATTTTTGGAACCAAACCATTTCTCAAGGGATTCGTATGAATCTTTGAATGTAGGACAAATATGTGACTATAAGATTTGTTCCTATGGAAATTCTGGGATCTGGCCAATAAGGTCTGGAATTTTTGGAATCAAACCATTTCTCAAGGGATTCGTATGAAACTCGGAATGTAGGAATAATATGCGACCATAAAATTTACTCCTATGGAAATTCTGGGATCTGGCAAATAGGGTCTGGAGTTTTGGGCCCGAAGCCATTTCTCAAGAGATTCGTATGAAACTCGGCATGTAGGAATAATATGCGACTATAATATTTGTTCCTATGGAAAATCTTGGATCTGGCCAAAAGGGTCTGGAGTTTTGGGAACTACGTCATTTCTCAAGCGATTCGTATAAAAATCGGAATGTAGGACTAAGATGTGATTATGAGATTTGTTCCTATGGAAAATCTGGGAGCTGGCCAATAGGGTCTGGAATTTTGGGAACTAAGCCATTTCTCAAGCGATTTCTATGAAATTCGGTATGTAGGACTATGATGTGATTATGAGACTTGTTCCTTTGGAAAATCTGGTATCTGGCCAATAGGGTCTGGAGTTTTGGGAACCAAGCCATTTCTCAAGCGATTTCTATGAAATTTGGTATGTAGGACTATGATGTGATTATGAGACTTGTTCCTTGGAAAATATGGTATCCGGCCAATAGCGTCTGCATTTTTGGGAACTAAGCCATTTCTTAATCGATTTGTATGAAACTCGGAATGTAGGACTAAAATGCGATTATGGACTTGTTACTATCGAAAATCTAAGATCTGGCCAATAGGATCTGGATTTTTTGGAACCAAACCATTTCTTAAGGGATTCGTATGAAACTAGGATTGTAGGACTAATATGCGACTATAAGATTTGTTCTTATGGAAATTCTGGTATATGGCCAATAGGGTCTGGAGTTTTGGGAACCAAGCCATTTCTCAAGCGATTTCTATGAAATTCGGAATGTAGGACTTAAATGCGATTATGGACTTGTTCCTATGGAAAATTTAAGATCTGGCCAATAGGGTCTGGAGTTTTGGGAACCAAGCCATTTCTCAAGCGATTTCTATGAAATTCGGAATGTAGGACTTAAACGCGATTATGGACTTATTACTATGGAAAATCTAAGATCTGGCCAAATGGGATCTGGATTTTTTGGAACCAAACCATTTCTTAAGGGATTCGTATGAAACTAGGATTGTAGGATTAATAAGCGACTATAAGATTTGTTCCTATGGAAATTCTGGTATATGGCCAATAGGGTCTGGAGTTTTGGGAACCAAGCCATTTCTCAAGCGATTTCTATGAAATTCGGTATGTAGGACTATGATGTGATTATGAGACTTCCTTTGAAAATCTGGTATCTGGCCAATAGGATCTGAATTTTTGAAACTAAGCCATTTCTCAAGCGATTCGTATGAAACTCGGAATGTAGGACTAATATGCTACTATAAGATTTGTTCCTATGGAAATTCTGGGATCTGGCCAATAGGGTCTGGAGTTTCTGGAACCAAACCATTTCTCAAGGGTTTCGTATAAAACTCGGAATGTAGAATTAATATGCGACCATAAGATTTGTTCCAATGGAAATTCTGGTATACAGCCAATAGGGTCTGGAGTTTTGGGAACCAAGCCATTTCTCAAGCGATTTCTATGAAATTCGGTATGTAGGACTATGATGTGATTATGAGACTTGTTCCTTGGAAAATCTGGTATCTGGCCAAAAGGGTCTGGAATTTTTGGAACCAAACCATTTCTCAAGGGTTTCGTATAAAACTCGGAATGTAAAATTAATATGTGACCATAAGATTTGTTCCTATGGAAATTCTGGGATCTGGCCCATAGGGTCTGGAGTTTTGGGAACACAGCCGTTTCTCAAACGATTCGTATGAATGTAGGACTAATATGCGACTATAATATTTGTTCCTATGGAAAATCTTGGATCTGGACAAAAGGGTCTGGAGTTTTGGAAAATAAGCCATTTCTCGAGCGATTTGTATGACATTCGGAATGTAGGCCTTATATGCGACTATAAGATTTGTTTCTATGGAAATTCTGTGATCTGGCCAATAGGGTCTGGGAGTTTTGGGAACACAGCCATTTCGCAAACGATTCGTATGAATGTAGGACTAATATGCGACTATAATATTTGTTCCTATGGAAAATCTTGGATCTGGCCAAAAGGGTCTGCAGTTTTGGAAAATAAGCCATTTCTTAAGCGATTTGTATGAAACTCGGAATGTAGGACTAAGATGCGACTATAAGACTTGTTACTATGGCCATTTTGGGATCTGACAAATAGGATTTGGAACTTTTGGAACAAAACCATTTCTCAAGGGATTCGTATGTAACTCGGAATGTAGGCCTTATATTCGACTATAAGATTTGTTCCTATGGAAAATCTGGGGGCGAATAGGATCTGGAGTTTTGGAAACTAAGCCATTTCTCGAGCGATTTGTATGACATTCGGAATGTAGGACTAAGATGTGATTATGAGATTTGTTCCTATGGAAAATCTGGGAGCTGGCCAATAGGGTCTGGAATTTTGGGAACTAAGCCATTTCTCAAGCGATTTCTATGAAATTCGGTATGTAGGACTATGATGTGATTATGAGACTTGTTCCTTTGGAAAATCTGGTATCTGGCCAATAGCGTCTGCAGTTTTGGGAACTAAGCAATTTCTTAAGCGATTTGTATGAAACTCGGAATGTAGGACTAAAATGCGATTATGAGACTTGTTACTATGGAAAATCTAAGATCTGGCCAATAGGATCTGGATTTTTTGAATATAAGCCATTTCTCAAGCGATTAGTATGAAACTCGGAATGTAGGACTAATATGCGACTATAAAATTTGTTCCTATGGAAATTCTGGGATCAGGCCAATGTTAATTCTGGGATCTGGCCAATAGGGTCTGGAGTTTTGGGAACCAATCCATTTCTCAAGCGATTCGTATGAAACTCGGAATGTAGGAATAATATGCGACTATAAGATTTGTTCCTATGGAAATTCTGGGATCTGGCTAATAGGATCTGGATTTTTTGGAACCAAACCATTTCTTAAGGGATTCGTATGAAACTAGCATTGTAGGACTAATATGCGACTATAAGATTTGTTCCTTTGGAAATTCTGGTATATGGCCAATAGGGTCTGGAGTTTTGGGAACCAAGCCATTTCTCAAACGATTTCTATGAAATTCGGAATGTAGGACTAAAATGCAATTATGGACTTGTTCCTATGGAAAATCTAAGATCTGGCCAATAGGATCTGGATTTTTTGAAACTAAGCCATTTCTCAAGCGATTCGTATGAAACTCGGAAAGTAGGACTAATATGCGACTATAAGACTTGTTCCTATGGAAATTCTGGGATTTGGCCAATAGGATCTGGGTTTTTGAAACTAAGCCATTTCTCAAGCGATTCGTATGAAACTCGGAATGTAGGACTAATATGCGACTATAAGATTTGTTCCTATGGAAATTCTGGGATCTGGCCAATAGGGTCTGGGGTTTCTGGAACCAAACCATTTCTCAAGGGTTTCGTATAAAACTCGGAATGTAGAACTAATATGCGACCATAAGATTTGTTCCAATGGAAATTCTGGGATCTGGCAAATAGGGTCTGGAGTTTTGGGAACACAGCCATTTCTCAAGCGATTCGTATAAAACTCGGAATGTAGGACTAATATGTGACTATAAGATTTTATCCTATGGAAATTCTGGGATCTGGCCAATAGGGTCTGGAACTTTGGGAACCAAACCACATCTCAAGGGATTCGTATGAAACTAGCATTGTAGGACTAATATGCGACTATAAGATTTGTTCCTATGGAAAATCTTGGATCTGGCCTATAGGGTCTGGGAGTTTTGGGAACACAGCCATTTCGCAAACGATTCGTATGAATGTAGGACTAATATGCGACTATAATATTTGTTCCTATGGAAAATCTTGGATCTGGCCAAAAGGGTCTGGAGTTTTGGAAAATAAGCCATTTCTCGAGCGATTTGTATGACATTCGGAATGTAGGCCTTATATGCGACTATAAGATTTGTTTCTATGGAAATTCTGTGATCTGGCCTATAGGGTCTGGGAGTTTTGGGAACACAGCCATTTCGCAAACGATTCGTATGAATGTAGGACTAATATGCGACTATAATATTTGTTCCTATGGAAAATCTTGGATCTGGCCAAAAGGGTCTGGAGTTTTGGAAAATAAGCCATTTCTTAAGCGATTTGTATGAAACTCGGAATGTAGGACTAAGATGCGACTATAAGACTTGTTACTATGGACATTTTGGGATCTGACAAATAGGATTTGGAACTTTTGGAACAAAACCATTTCTCAAGGGATTCGTATGTAACTCGGAATGTAGGCCTTATATTCGACTATAAGATTTGTTCCTATGGAAAATCTGGGGGCGAATAGGATCTGGAGTTTTGGAAACTAAGCCATTTCTCGAGCGATTTGTATGACATTCGGAATGTAGGACTAAGATGTGATTATGAGATTTGTTCCTATGGAAAATCTGGGAGCTGGCCAATAGGGTCTGGAATTTTGGGAACTAAGCCATTTCTCAAGCGATTTCTATGAAATTCGGTATGTAGGACTATGATGTGATTATGAGACTTGTTCCTTTGGAAAATCTGGTATCTGGCCAATAGCGTCTGCAGTTTTGGGAACTAAGCAATTTCTTAAGCGATTTGTATGAAACTCGGCATGTAGGACTAAAATGCGATTATGAGACTTGTTACTATGGAAAATCTAAGATCTGGCCAATAGGATCTGGATTTTTTGAATATAAGCCATTTCTCAAGCGATTAGTATGAAACTCGGAATGTAGGACTAATATGCGACTATAAAATTTGTTCCTATGGAAATTCTGGGATCAGGCCAATGTTAATTCTGGGATCTGGCCAATAGGGTCTGGAGTTTTGGGAACCAATCCATTTCTCAAGCGATTCGTATGAAACTCGGAATGTAGGAATAATATGCGACTATAAGATTTGTTCCTATGGAAATTCTGGGATCTGGCTAATAGGATCTGGATTTTTTGGAACCAAACCATTTCTTAAGGGATTCGTATGAAACTAGCATTGTAGGACTAATATGCGACTATAAGATTTGTTCCTTTGGAAATTCTGGTATATGGCCAATAGGGTCTGGAGTTTTGGGAACCAAGCCATTTCTCAAACGACTTCTATGAAATTCGGAATGTAGGACTAAAATGCAATTATGGACTTGTTCCTATGGAAAATCTAAGATCTGGCCAATAGGATCTGGATTTTTTGAAACTAAGCCATTTCTCAAGCGATTCGTATGAAACTCGGAAAGTAGGACTAATATGCGACTATAAGACTTGTTCCTATGGAAATTCTGGGATTTGGCCAATAGGATCTGGGTTTTTGAAACTAAGCCATTTCTCAAGGGTTTCGTATAAAACTCGGAATGTAGAACTAATATGCGACCATAAGATTTGTTCCAATGGAAATTCTGGGATCTGGCAAATAGGGTCTGGAGTTTTGGGAACACAGCCATTTCTCAAGCGATTCGTATAAAACTCGGAATGTAGGACTAATATGTGACTATAAGATTTTATCCTATGAAAATTCTGGGATCTGGCCAATAGGGTCTGGAACTTTGGAAACCAAACCACATCTCAAGGGATTCGTATGAAACTAGCATTGTAGGACTAATATGCGACTATAAGATTTGTTCCTATGGAAATTCTGGTATATAGCCAATAGGGTCTGGAGTTTTGGGAACCAAGCCATTTCTCAAGCGATTTCTATGAAATTCGGTATGTAGGACTATGATGTGATTATGAGACTTGTTCCTTTGGAAAATCTGGTATCTGGCCAATAGCGTCTGCATTTTTGGGAACTAAGCCATTTCTTAAGCGATTTGTATGAAACTCGGAATGTAGGACTAAAATTAGATTATGGACTTCTTACTATGGAAAATCTAAGATCTGGCCAAAAGGGTCTGGAATTTTTGGAACCAAACCATTTCTCAAGGGTTTCGTATAAAACTCGGAATGTAGAACTAATATGCGACCATAAGATTTGTTCCTATGGAAATTCTGGGATCTGGCCAATAGGGTCTAGAGTTTTGGGAACACAACCGTTTCTCAAACGATTCGTATGAATGTAGGACTATTATGTAACTATAAGATTTGTTCCTATGGAAATTCTGGGATCTGGCCAATAGGATCTGGATTTTTTGAAACTAAGCCATTTCTCTAGCGATTCGTATGAAACTCGGAAAGTAGGACTAATATGCGACTATAAGATTTGTTCCTATGGAAATTCTGGGATCTGGCCAATAGGGTCTGGAGTTTTGGGAACCAATCCATTTCTCAAGCGATTCGTATGAAACTCGGAATGTAGGAATAATATGCGACTATAAGATTTGTTCCTATGGAAATTCTGGGATCTGGCTAATAGGATCTGGATTTTTTGGAACCAAACCATTTCTTAAGGGATTCGTATGAAACTAGCATTGTAGGACTAATATGCGACTATAAGATTTGTTCCTTTGGAAATTCTGGTGTATGTCCAATAGGGTCTGGAGTTTTGGGAACCAAGCCATTTCTCAAGCGATTTCTATGAAATTCGGTATGTAGCACTATGATTTGATTATGAAACTTGTTCCTTTGGAAAATCTGGTATCTGCCCAATAGCGTCTGCAGTTTTGGGAACTAAGCGATTTCTTAAGCGATTTGTATGAAACTCGGAATGTAGGACTAAAATGCGATTATGAGACTTGTTACTATGGAAAATCTAAGATCTGGCCAAAAGGGTCTGGAATTTTTGGAACCAAACCATTTCTCAAGGGTTTCGTATAAAACTCGGAATGTAGAACTAATATGCGACCATAAGATTTGTTCCTATGGAAATTCTGGGATCTGGCAAATAGGGTCTGGAGTTTTGGGAACGCAGCCATTTCTCAAACGATTCGTATAAATGTCGTACTAAAATGTGCCTATAAGATTTGTTCCTATGGAAATTCTGGGATCTGGCCAATAGGGTCTGGAGTTTTGGGACCCAAGCCATTTCTCTAGAGATTCGTATGAAATTCCTAATGTAGGACTAAAATGCGACTATTAGATTTGTTCCAATGGAAATTGTGATGAATTTAGGAGATTTTTTCCTATGGAAAATCTGGGAGCTGGCTAATAGGATCTGGAATTATGGGAACTAAGCCATTTCTCAAGCGATTTCTATGAAATTCGGTATGTAGGACTAATATGCGACCATAAGATTGGTTCCTATGGAAATTTCGGGATCTGGCAAATAGGGTCTGGAGTTTTTGGAACCAAGCCTTTTCTCAAGCAAATCGTATGAAACTCGGAATCTAGGACTAATATGTGACCATAAGATTTGTTCCTATGGAAATTCTGGGATCTGGCCAATAGGGTCTGGAATTTTTGGAACCAAACCATTTCACAATGATTCGTATGAAACTCGGAATGAAGGACTACAATGCAACTATAACATTTGTTCCTATGGGAATTCTGGGGTCTGGCCAATAGGGTCTGGAGTTTTGGGAACCAAGCCATTTCTCAAGCGATTTCTATGAAATTCGGTATGTAGGACTATGATGTAATTATGAGAGTTGTTCCTTTGGAAAATCTGGTATCTGGCCAATAGCGTCTGCAGTTTTGGGAACTAAGCGATTTCTTAAGCGATTTGTATGAAACTTGGAATGTAGGACTAAAATGCGATTATGAGACTTCTACTATGGAAAATCTAAGATCTGGCCAAAAGGGTCTGGAGTTTTGGGAACACAGCCATTTCTCAAACGATTCGTATGAATGTAGTACTAATATGCGACCATAAGATTTGTTCCTATGGAAATTCTGGGATCTGGCCAATAGGGTCTGGCATTTTTGGAACCAAACCATTTCTTAAGGGATTCGTATGAAACTAGGATTGTAGGACTAATATGCGACTATAAGATTTGTTCCTATGGAAATTCTGGTATATGGCCAATAGGGTCTGGAGTTTTGGGAACCAAGCCATTTCTCAAGCGATTTCTATGAAATTCGGTATGTAGGACTATGATGTGATTATGAGACTTGTTCCTTTTGAAAATCTGGTATCTGGCCAATAGCGTCTGCAGTTTTAAGAACTATGCAATTTCTTAAGCGATTTGTATGAAACTCGGAATGTAGGACTAAAATGCAATTATGGACTTGTTCCTATGGAAATTCTGGGATCTGGCTAATAGGATCTGGATTTTTTGGAACCCAACCATTTCTTAAGGGATTCGTATGAAACTAGCATTGTAGGACTAATATGCGACTATAAGATTTGTTCCTATGGAAATTCTGGTATATGGCCAATAGGGTCTGGAGTTTTGGGAACCAAGCCATTTCTCAAACGATTTCTATGAAATTCGGAATGTAGGACTAAAATGCAATTATGGACTTGTTCCTATGGAAAATCTAAGATCTGGCCAATAGGATCTGGATTTTTTGAAACTAAGCCATTTCTCAAGCGATTCGTATGAAACTGGGAAAGTAGGACTAATATGCGACTATAAGATTTGTTCCTATGGAAATTCTGAGATCTGGCCAATAGGATCTAGGTTTTTGAAACTAAGCCATTTCTCAAGCGATTCGTATGAAACTCGGAATGTAGGACTAATATGCGACTATAAGATTTGTTCCTAAGGAAATTCTGGGATCTGGCCAATAGGGTCTGGAGTTTCTGGACCAAACCATTTCTCAAGGGTTTCGTATAAAACTCGGAATGTAGAACTAATATGCGACCATAAGATTTGTTCCAATGGAAATTCTGGGATCTGGCAAATAGGGTCTGGACTTTTGGGAACACAGCCATTTCTCAAGCGATTCGTATGAAACTCGGAATGTAGGAATAATATGCGACTATAAGATTTGTTCCTATGGAAATTTTGGGATCTGGCCAATAGGGTCTGGAATTTTTGGAACCAAACCATTTCTTAAGGGATTCGTATGAAACTAGGATTGTAGGACTAATATGCGACTATAAGATTTGTTCCTATGGAAATTCTGGTATCTGGCCAATAGGGTCTGCAGTTTTGGGAACCAAGCCATTTCTCAAGCGATTTCTATGAAGTTCGGTATGTAAGACTATGATGTGATTATGAGACGTGTTCCTATGGAAATTCTGGTATCTGGCCAATAGGGTCTGGAGTTTTGGGAACCAAGCCATTTCTCAAGCGATTTCTATGAAATTCGGTATGTAAGACTATGATGTGATTATGAGACGTGTTCCTTTGGAAAATCTGGTATCTGGCCAATAGCGTCTGCATTTTTGGGAACTAAGCCATTTCTTAAGTGATTTGTATGAAACTCGGAATGTAGGACTATTATGTAACTATAAGATTTGTTCCTATGGAAATTCTGGGATCTGGCCAATAAGGTCTGGAATTTTTGGAATCAAACCATTTCTCAAGGGATTCGTATGAAACTCGGAATGTAGGACTATTATGTAACTATAAGATTTGTTCTATGGAAATTCTGGGATCTGGCAAATAGGGTCTGGAATTTTTGGAACCAAACCATTTCTCAAGGGATTCGTATGAATCTTTGAACGTAGGACAAATATGTGACTATAAGATTTGTTCCTATGGAAATTCTGGGATCTGGCCAATAAGGTCTGGAATTTTTGGAATCAAACCATTTCTCAAGGGATTCGTATGAATCTTTGAATGTAGGACAAATATGTGACTTTAAGATTTGTTCCTATGGAAATTCTGGGATCTGGCCAATAAGCAATTTCTTAGGCGATTTTTATGAAACTCGGAATGTAGGACTAAAATGCGATTATGAGACTTGTTACTATGGGAAATCTAAGATCTATCCAATAGCGTATGCAGTTTTGGGAACTAAGCAATTTCTTAGGCGATTTGTATGAAACTCGGAATGTAGGACTAAAATGCGACTATAAGATTTGTTCCTATGGAAATTCTGGGATCTGGCCAATAGGGTCTGGAGTTTTGGGAACCAATCCATTTCTCAAGCGATTCGTATGAAACTCGGAATGTAGGAATAATATGCGACTATAAGATTTGTTCCTATGGAAATTCTGGGATCTGGCTAATAGGATCTGGATTTTTTGGAACCAAACCATTTCTTAAGGGATTTGATTTGTTCCTATGGAAATTCTGGTATCTGGCCAATAGGGTCTGGAGTTTTGGGAACCAAGCCATTTCTCAAGCGATTTCTATGAAATTCGGTATGTAAGACTATGATGTGATTATGAGACGTGTTCCTTTAGAAAATCTGGTATCTGGCCAATAGCGTCTGCATTTTTGGGAACTAAGCCATTTCTTAAGTGATTTGTATGAAACTCGGAATGTAGGACTATTATGTAACTATAAGATTTGTTCCTATGGAAATTCTGGGATCTGGCCAATAGGATCTGAATTTTTTGAAACTAAGTCATTTCTCAAGCGATTCGTATGAAACTCGGAAAGTAGGACTAATATGCGTCTATAAGATTTGTTCCTATGGAAATTCTGGGATCTGGCCAATAGGGTTGGAGTTTTGGGAACCAATCCATTTCTCAAGCGATTCGTATGAAACTCGGAATGTAGGAATAATATGCGACTATAAGATTTGTTGCTATGGAAATTCTGGGATCTGGCTAATAGGATCTGGATTTTTTGGAACCAAACCATTTCTTAAGGGATTCGTATGAAACTAGCATTGTAGGACTAATATGCGACTATAAGATTTGTTCCTTTGGAAATTCTGGTATATGGCCAATAGGGTCTGGAGTTTTGGGAACCAAGCCATTTCTCAAACGATTTCTATGAAATTCGGAATGTAGGACTAAAATGCAATATCTGGCCAATAGGATCTGGATTTTTTGAAACTAAGCCATTTCTCAAGCGATTCGTATGAAACTCGGAAAGTAGGACTAATATGCGACTATAAGATTTGTTCCTATGGAAATTCTGGGATCTGGCCAATAGGATCTGGGTTTTTGAAACTAAGCCATTTCTCAAGCGATTCGTATGAAACTCGGAATGTAGGACTAATATGCGACTATAAGATTTGTTCCTATGGAAATTCTGGGATCTGGCCAATAGGGTCTGGAGTTTCTGGAACCAAACCATTTCTCAAGGGTTTCGTATAAAACTCGGAATGTAGAACTAATATGCGACCATAAGATTTGTTCCAATGGAAATTCTGGGATCTGGCAAAAGGGGCTGGAGTTTTGGGAACACAGCCATTTCTCAAGCGATTCGTATAAAACTCGGAATGTAGGACTAATATGTGACTATAAGATTTTATCCTATGGAAATTCTGGGATCTGGCCAATAGGGTCTGGAACTTTGGGAACCAAACCACATCTCAAGGGATTCGTATGAAACTCGGAATGTAGGAATAATATGAGACTATAAAATTTGCTCCTATGGAAATTCTGGGATCTGGCAAATAGGGTCTGGAGTTTTGGGCCCCAAGCCATTTCTCATGAGATTCGTATGAAACTCGGCATGTAGGACTAAGATGTGATTATGCGATTTGTTCCTATGGAAAATCTGGTATCTGGCCAATAGCGTATGCATTTTTGGGAACTAAGCCATTTCTTAAGCGATTTGTATGAAACTCGGAATGTAGGACTAAAATTAGATTATGGACTTGTTACTATGGAAAATCTAAGATCTGGCCAAAAGGGTCTGGAATTTTTGGAACCAAACCATTTCTCAAGGGTTCCGTATAAAACTCGGAATGTAGATTTAATATGCGGCCATAAGATTTGTTCCTATGGAAATTCTGGGATCTGGCCAATAGGGTCTAGAGTTTTGGGAACACAGCCGTTTCTCAAACGATTCGTATGAATGTAGGACTAATATGCGACTATAAGATTTGTTTCTATGGAAATTCTGTGATCTGGCCAATAGGGTCTGGCGTTTTGGGAACACAGCCATTTCTCAAACGATGTGTATGAATGTAGGACTAATATACGACTATAATATTTGTTCCTATGGAAAATCTTGGATCTGGCCAAAAGGGTCTTGAGTTTTGGGAACTAAGTCATTTCTCAAGCGATTCGTATAAAACTCGGAATGTAGGACTAATATGTGTCTATAAGATTTTATCCTATGGAAATTCTGGGATCTGGCCAAAAGGGTCTTGAACTTTTGGAACCAAACCATTTCTCAAGGGATTCGTATGTTACTCGGAATGTAGGCCTTATATGCGACTATAAGATTTGTTCCTATGGAAAATCTGGGATCTGGCCAATAGGGTCTGGAATTTTTGGAACCAAACCATTTCTCAAGGGATTCGTATGAAACTCGGAATGTAGGACTAATATGTGACTATAAGATTTGTTCCTATGAAAATTCTGGGGGCCAATAGGATCTGGAGTTTTGGAAAATAAGCCATTTCTTAAGCGATTTGTATGAAACTCGGCATGTAGGACTAAGATGCGACTATAAGACTTGTTCCTATGGAAATTTTGGGATCTGACAAATAGGGTCTTGAATTTTGGAAACTAAGCCATTTCTCGAGCGATTTATATGACATTCGGAATGTAGGACTAAGATGTGATTATGAGATTTGTTCCTATGGAAAATCTGGGAGCTGGCCAATAGGGTCTGGAATTTTGGGAACTAAGCCATTTCTCAAGCGATTTCTATGAAATTCGGTATGTAGGACTATGATGTGATTATGAGACTTATTCCTTTGGAAAATCTGGTATCTGGCCAATAGCGTCTGCAGTTTTGGGAACTAAGCAATTTCTTAAGCGATTTGTATGAAACTCGGAATGTAGGACTAAAATGCGATTATGAGACTTTTACTATGGAAAATCTAAGATCTGGCCATAGGATCTGGATTTTTTGAAACTAAGCCATTTCTCAAGCGATTCGTATGAAACTCGGAATGTAGGACTAATATGCGACTATAAGATTTGTTCCTATGGAAATTCTGGGATCTGGCCAATAGGGTCTGGAGTTTTGGGAACCAATCCATTTCTCAAGCGATTCGTATGAAACTCGGAATGAAGGACTACAATGCAACTATAAGATTTGTTCCTATGGGAATTCTGGGGTCTGGCCAATAGGGTCTGGAGTTTTGGGAACCAAGCCATTTCTCAAGCGATTTCTATGAAATTCGGTATGTAGGACTATGATGTGATTATGAGACTTGTTCCTTTGGAAAATCTGGTATCTGGCCAATAGCGTCTGCAGTTTTGGGAACTTAGCGATTTCTTAAGCGATTTGTATGAAACTCGGAATGTAGGACTAAAATGCGATTATGAGACTTCTACTATGGAAAATCTAAGATCTGGCCAAAAGGGTCTGGAGTTTTGGGAACACAGCCATTTCTCAAACGATTCGTATGAATGTAGTACTAATATGCGACCATAAGATTTGTTCCTATGGAAATTCTGGGATCTGGCCAATAGGGTCTGGAATTTTTGGAACCAAACCATTTCTTAAGGGATTCGTATGAAACTAGGATTGTAGGACTAATATGCGACTATAAGATTTGTTCCTATGGAAATTCTGGTATATGGCCAATAGGGTCTGGAGTTTTGGGAACCAAGCCATTTCTCAAGCGATTTATATGAAATTCGGTATGTGGGACTATGATGTGATTATGAGACTTGTTCCTTTTGAAAATCTGGTATCTGGCCAATAGCGTCTGCAGTTTTGGGAACTATGCAATTTCTTAAGCGATTTGTATGAAACTCGGAATGTAGGACTAAAATGCAATTATGGACTTGTTCCTATGGAAATTCTGGGATCTGGCTAATAGGATCTGGATTTTTTGGAACCAAACCAGTTCTTAAGGGATTCGTATGAAACTAGCATTGTAGGACTAATATGCGACTATAAGATTTGTTCCTATGGAAATTCTGGTATATGACCAATAGGGTCTGGAGTTTTGGGAACCAAGCCATTTCTCAAACGATTTCTATGAAATTCGGAATGTAGGACTAAAATGCAATTATGGACTTGTTCCTATGGAAAATCTAAGATCTGGCCAATAGGATCTGGATTTTTTGAAACTAAGCCATTTCTCAAGCGATTCGTATGAAACTCGGAAAGTAGGACTAATATGCGACTATAAGATTTGTTCCTATGGAAATTCTGAGATCTGGCTAATAGGATCTGGGTTTTTGAAACTAAGCCATTTCTCAAGCGATTCGTATGAAACTCGGAATGTAGGACTAATATGCGACTATAAGATTTGTTCCTATGGAAATTCTGGGATCTGGCCAATAGGGTCTGGAGTTTCTGGAACCAAACCATTTCTCAAGGGTTTCGTATAAAACTCGGAATGTAGAACTAAAATGCGACCATAAGATTTGTTCCAATGGAAATTCTGGGATCTGGCAAATAGGGTCTGGACTTTTGGGAACACAGCCACTTCTCAAGCGATTCGTATAAAACTCGGAATGTAGGACTAATATGTGACTATAAGATTTTATCCTATGGAAATTCTGGGATCTGGCCAGTAGGGTCTGGAACTTTTGGAACCAAACCACATCTCAAGGGAATCGTATGAAACTAGGATTGTAGGACTAATATGCGACTATAACATTTGTTCCTATGGAAATTCTGGTATATAGCCAATAGGGTCTGGAGTTTTGGGAACCAAGCCATTTCTCAAGCGATTTCTATGAAATTCGGTATGTAGGACTATGATGTGATTATGAGACTTGTTCCTTTGGAAAATCTGGTATCTGGCCAATAGCGTCTGCATTTTTGGGAACTAAGCCATTTCTTAAGCGATTTGTATGAAACTCGGAATGTAGGACTAAAATTAGATTATGGACTTGTTACTATGGAAAATCTAAGATCTGGCCAAAAGGGTCAGGAATTTTTGGAACCAAACCATTTCTCAAGGGTTTCGTATAAAACTCGGAATGTAGAACTAATATGCGACTATAAGATTTGTTCCTACGGAAATTCTGGGATCTGGCCAATAGGGTCTAGAGTTTTGGGAACACAGCCGTTTCTCAAACGATTCGTATGAATGTAGGACTAATATGCGACTATAAGATTTGTTTCTATGGAAATTCTGTGATCTGGCCAATAGGGTCTGGCGTTTTGGGAACACAGCCATTTCTCAAACGATGTGTATGAATGTAGGACTAATATGCGACTATAATATTTGTTCCTATGTTCCTATAGGACTAAAATGCGATTATGAGACTTGTTACTATGGAAAATCTAAGATCTGGCCATAGGATCTGAATTTTTTGAAACTAAGCCATTTCTCAAGCGATTCGTATGAAACTCGGAATGTAGGAATAATATGCGACTATAAGATTTGTTCCTAAGGAAATTCTGGGATCTGGTCAATAGGGTCTGTAATTTTTGGAGGGATTCGTATGAAACTAGGATTGTAGGACTAATATGCGACTATAAGATTTGTTCCTATGGAAATTCTGGTATATGGCCAATAGGGTCTGGAGTTTTGGGAACCAAGCCATTTCTCAAGCGATTTCTATGAAATTCGGTATGTATGACTATGATGTGATTATGAGACTTGTTCCTTGCAAAATCTGGTACCTGGCCAATAGCGTCAGCATTTTTGGGAACTAAGCCATTTCTTAAGCGATTTGTATGAAACTCGGAATGTAGGACTAAAATGTGATTATGGACTTGTTACTATGGAAAATCTAAGATCTGGCCAAAAGGGTCAGGAATTTTTGGAACCAAACCTTTTCTCAAGGGTTTCGTATAAAACTCGGAATGAAGAACTAATATACGACTATAAGATTTGTTCCTATGGAAATTCTGGGATCTGGCCAATAGGGTCTAGAGTTTTGGGAACACAGCCGTTTCTCAAACGATTCGTATGAATGTAGGACTAATATGCGACTATAAGATTTGTTTCTATGGAAATTCTGTGATCTGGCCAATAGGGTCTGGAGTTTTGGGAACACAGCCATTTCTCAAACGATTCGTATGAATGTAGGACTAATATGCGACTATAATATTTGTTCCTATGGAAAATCTTGGATCTGGCCAAAAGGTTCTTGAGTTTTGGGAACTAAGTCATTTCTCAAGCGATTCGTATAAAACTCGGAATGTAGGACTAATATGTGACTATAAGATTTTATCATATGGAAATTCTGGGATCTGGCCAAAAGGGTCTTGAACTTTTGGAACCAAACCATTTCTCAAGGGATTCGTATGTAACTCGGAATGTAGGCCTTATATGCGACTATAAGATTTGTTCCTATGGAAAATCTGGGATCTGGCCAATAGGGTCTGGAATTTTTGGAACCAAACCATTTCTCAAGGGATTCGTATGAAACTCAGAATGTAGGACTAATATGTGACTATAAGATTTTCCTATGAAAATTCTGGGGGCCAATAGGATCTGGAGTTTTGGAAAATAAGCCATTTCTTAAGCGATTTGTATGAAACTCGGCATGTAGGACTAAGATGCGACTATAAGACTTGTTCCTATGGAACAAGTCGGGATCTGACAAAAAGCCATTTCTCGAGCGATTTATATGACATTCGGAATGTAGGACTAAGATGTGATTATGAGATTTGTTCCTATGGAAAATCTGGGAGCTGGCCAATAGGGTCTGGAATTTTGGGAACTAAGCCATTTCTCAAGCGATTTCTATGAAATTCGGTATGTAGGACTATGATGTGATTATGAGACTTATTCATTTGGAAAATCTGGTATCTGGCCAATAGCGTCTGCAGTTTTGGGAACTAAGCAATTTCTTAAGCGATTTGTATGAAACTCGGAATGTAGGACTAAAATGCGATTATGAGACTTGTTACTATGGAAAATCTAAGATCTGGCCATAGGATCTGGATTTTTTGAAACTAAGCCATTTCTCAAGCGACTCGTATGAAACTCGGAATGTAGGACTAATATGCGACTATAAGATTTGTTCCTATGGAAATTCTGGGATCTGGCCAATAGGGTCTGGAGTTTTGGGAACCAATCCATTTCTCAAGCGATTCGTATGAAACTCGGAATGTAGGAATAATATGCGACTATAAGATTTGTTTCTATGGAAATTCTGGGATCTGTCCAATAGGGTCTGGAATTTTTGGAACCAAACCATTTCTTAAGGGATTCGTATGAAACTAGGATTGTAGGACTAATATGCGACTATAAGATTTGTTGCTATGGAAATTCTGGTATCTGGCCAATAGCGTCTGGAGTTTTGGGAACCAAGCCATTTCTCAAGCGATTTCTATGAAATTCGGTATGTAGCACTATGATTTGATTATGAAACTTGTTCCTTTGGAAAATCTGGTATCTGCCTAATAGCGTCTGCAGTTTTGGGAACTAAGCGATTTCTTAAGCGATTTGTATGAAACTCGGAATGTAGGACTAAAATGCGATTATGGGACTTGTTACTATGGAAAATCTAAGATCTGGCCAAAAGGGTCTGGAATTTTTGGAACCAAACCATTTCTCAAGGGTTTCGTATAAAACTCGGAATGTAGAACTAGTATGCGACCATAAGATTTGTTCCTATGGAAATTCTGGGATCTGTCAAATAGGGTCTGGAGTTTTGGGAACGCAGCCATTTCTCAAACGATTCGTATAAATGTAGTACTAAAATGTGCCTAAAAGATTTGTTCCTATGGAAATTCTGGGATCTGGCCAATAGGGTCTGGAGTTTTGGGACCCAAGCCATTTCTCTAGAGATTCGTATGAAATTCCTAATGTGGGACTAAAATGCGACTATTAGATTTGTTCCTATGGAAATTGTGATGTAATTAGGGGATTTTTTCCTATGGAAAATCTGGGAGCTGGCTAATAGGATCTGGAATTAAGGGAACTAAGCCATTTCTCAAGCGATTTCTATGAAATTCGGTATTAAGGACTAATATGCGACTATAAGATTGGTTCCTATGGAAATTTCGGGATCTGGCCAATAGGGTCTGGAGTTTTTGGAACCAAGCCTTTTCTCAAGCAAATCGTATGAAACTCGGAATCTAGGACTAATGTGTGACCATAAGATTTGTTCCTATGGAAATTCTGGGATCTGGCCAATAGGGTCTGGAATTTTTGGAACCAAACCATTTCACAATGATTCGTATAAAACTCGGAATGAAGGACTACAATGCAACTATAAGATTTGTTCCTATGGGAATTCTGGGGTCTGGCCAATAGGGTCTGGAGTTTTGGGAACCAAGCCATTTCTCAAGCGATTTCTATGAAATTCGGAATGTAGGACTATGATGTGATTATGAGACTTATTCATTTGGAAAATCTGGTATCTGGCCAATAGCGTCTGCAGTTTTGGGAACTAAGCGATTTCTCAAGCGATTCGTATAAAACTCGGAATGTAGAACTAAAATGCGATTATGAGACTTGTTACTATGAAAAATCTAAGATCTGGCCAAAAGGGTCTGGAATTTTGGGAACTAAGCAATTTCTTAAGCGATTTGTATGAAACTCGGAATGTAGAACTAAAATGCAATTATGAGACTTGTTACTATGGAAAATCTAAGATCTGGCCAATAGGATCTGGATTTTTTGAAACTAAGCCATTTCTCAAGCGATTCGTATGAAACTCGGCATGTAGGACTAATATGCGACTATAATATTTGTTCCTATGGAAAATCTTGGATCTGGCCAAAAGGGTCTGGAGTTTTGGGAACTAAGTCATTTCTCAAGCGATTCGTATAAAACTCGGAATGAAGGACTAATATGCGACTATTAGATTTGTTCCTATGAAAATTCTGGGGGCCAATAGGATCTGGAGTTTTGGAAAATAAGCCATTTCTTAAGCGATTTGTATGAAACTCGGCATGTAGGACTAAGATGCGACTATAAGACTTGTTCCTATGGAAATTTTGGGATCTGACAAATAAGGTCTGGAATTTTGGAAACTAAGCCATTCCTCGAGCGATTTATATGACATTCGGAATGTAGGACTATGATGTGATTATGAGACTTATTCATTTGGAAAATCTGGTATCTGGCCAATAGCGTCTGCAGTTTTGGGAACTTAGCAATTTCTTAAGCGATTTGTATGAAACTCGGAATGTAGGACTAAAATGCGATTATGAGACTTGTTACTATGAAAAATCTAAGATCTGGCCAAAAGGGTCTGGAATTTTGGGAACTAAGCAATTTCTTAAGCGATTTGTATGAAACTCGGAATGTAGAACTAAAATGCAATTATGAGACTTGTTACTATGGAAAATCTAAGATCTGGCCAATAGGATCTGGATTTTTTGAAACTAAGCCATTTCTCAAGCGATTCGTATGAAACTCGGCATGTAGGACTAATATGCGACTATAATATTTGTTCCTATGGAAAATCTTGGATCTGGCCAAAAGGGTCTGGAGTTTTGGGAACTAAGTCATTTCTCAAGCGATTCGTATAAAACTCGGAATGAAGGACTAATATGCGACTATTAGATTTGTTCCTATGAAAATTCTGGGGGCCAATAGGATCTGGAGTTTTGGAAAATAAGCCATTTCTTAAGCGATTTGTATGAAACTCGGCATGTAGGACTAAGATGCGACTATAAGACTTGTTCCTATGGAAATTTTGGGATCTGACAAATAGGGTCTGGAATTTTGGAAACTAAGCCATTCCTCGAGCGATTTATATGACATTCGGAATGTAGGACTATGATGTGATTATGAGACTTATTCATTTGGAAAATCTGGTATCTGGCCAATAGCGTCTGCAGTTTTGGGAACTAAGCGATTTCTCAAGCGATTCGTATAAAACTCGGAATGTAGGACTAAAATGCGATTATGAGACTTGTTACTATGAAAAATCTAATATCTGGCCAAAAGGGTCTGGAATTTTGGGAACTAAGCAATTTCTTAAGCGATTTGTATGAAACTCGGAATGTAGAACTAAAATGCAATTATGAGACTTGTTACTATGGAAAATCTAAGATCTGGCCAATAGGATCTGGATTTTTTGAAACTAAGCCATTTCTCAAGCGATTCGTATGAAACTCGGCATGTAGGACTAATATGCGACTATAATATTTGTTCCTATGGAAAATCTTGGATCTGGCCAAAAGGGTCTGGAGTTTTGGGAACTAAGTCATTTCTCAAGCGATTCGTATAAAACTCGGAATGAAGGACTAATATGCGACTATTAGATTTGTTCCTATGAAAATTCTGGGGGCCAATAGGATCTGGAGTTTTGGAAAATAAGCCATTTCTTAAGCGATTTGTATGAAACTCGGCATGTAGGACTAAGATGCGACTATAAGACTTGTTCCTATGGAAATTTTGGGATCTGACAAATAGGGTCTGGAATTTTGGAAACTAAGCCATTCCTCGAGCGATTTATATGACATTCGGAATGAAGGACTATGATGTGATTATGAGACTTATTCATTTGGAAAATCTGGTATCTGGCCAATAGCGTCTGCAGTTTTGGGAACTAAGCGATTTCTCAAGCGATTCGTATAAAACTCGGAATGTAGGACTAAAATGCGATTATGAGACTTGTTACTATGAAAAATCTAAGATCTGGCCAAAAGGGTCTGGAATTTTGGGAACTAAGCAATTTCTTAAGCGATTTGTATGAAACTCGGAATGTAGAACTAAAATGCAATTATGAGACTTGTTACTATGGAAAATCTAAGATCTGGCCAATAGGATCTGGATTTTTTGAAACTAAGCCATTTCTCAAGCGATTCGTATGAAACTCGGCATGTAGGACTAATATGCGACTATAATATTTGTTCCTATGGAAAATCTTGGATCTGGCCAAAAGGGTCTGGAGTTTTGGGAACTAAGTCATTTCTCAAGCGATTCGTATAAAACTCGGAATGAAGGACTAATATGCGACTATTAGATTTGTTCCTATGAAAATTCTGGGGGCCAATAGGATCTGGAGTTTTGGAAAATAAGCCATTTCTTAAGCGATTTGTATGAAACTCGGCATGTAGGACTAAGATGCGACTATAAGACTTGTTCCTATGGAAATTTTGGGATCTGACAAATAGGGTCTGGAATTTTGGAAACTAAGCCATTCCTCGAGCGATTTATATGACATTCGGAATGTAGGACTATGATGTGATTATGAGACTTATTCATTTGGAAAATCTGGTATCTGGCCAATAGCGTCTGCAGTTTTGGGAACTAAGCAATTTCTTAAGCGATTTGTATGAAACTCGGAATGTAGGACTAAAATGCGATTATGAGACTTGTTACTATGGAAAATCTAAGATCTGGCCATAGGATCTGGATTTTTTGAA
The DNA here is from genome assembly GCA_947095585.1 of Nephrocerus scutellatus. Classification (NCBI taxonomy): domain Eukaryota; kingdom Metazoa; phylum Arthropoda; class Insecta; order Diptera; family Pipunculidae; genus Nephrocerus; species Nephrocerus scutellatus. The sequence continues at coordinate 57,251,864 of OX352765.1, forward strand.
ACTAAGCCATTTCTCAAGCGACTCGTATGAAACTCGGAATGTAGGACTAATATGCGACTATAAGATTTGTTCCTATGGAAATTCTGGGATCTGGCCAATAGGGTCTGGAGTTTTGGGAACCAATCCATTTCTCAAGCGATTCGTATGAAACTCGGAATGTAGGAATAATATGCGACTATAAGATTTGTTGCTATGGAAATTCTGGTATCTGGCCAATAGCGTCTGGAGTTTTGGGAACCAAGCCATTTCTCAAGCGATTTCTATGAAATTCAGTATGTAGCACTATGATTTGATTATGAAACTTGTTTCTTTGGAAAATCTGGTATCTGCCTAATAGCGTCTGCAGTTTTGGGAACTAAGCGATTTCTTAAGCGATTTGTATGAAACTCGGAATGTAGGACTAAAATGCGATTATGAGACTTGTTACTATGGAAAATCTAAGATCTGGCCAAAAGGGTCTGGAATTTTTGGAACCAAACCATTTCTCAAGGGTTTCGTATAAAACTCGGAATGTAGAACTAATATGCGACCATAAGATTTGTTCCTATGGAAATTCTGGGATCTGTCAAATAGGGTCTGGAGTTTTGGGAACGCAGCCATTTCTCAAACGATTCGTATAAATGTAGTACTAAAATGTGCCTATAAGATTTGTTCCTATGGAAATTCTGGGATCTGGCCAATAGGGTCTGGAGTTTTGGGACCCAAGCCATTTCTCTAGAGATTCGTATGAAATTCCTAATGTGGGACTAAAATGCGAATATTAGATTTGTTCCTATGGAAATTGTGATGTGATTAGGAGATTTTTTCCTATGGAAAATCTGGGAGCTGGCTAATAGGATCTGGAATTAAGGGAACTAAGCCATTTCTCAAGCGATTTCTATGAAATTCGGTATGTAGGACTAATATGCGACTATAAGATTGGTTCCTATGGAAATTTCGGGATCTGGCCAATAGGGTCTGGAGTTTTTGGAACCAAGCCTTTTCTCAAGCAAATCGTATGAAACTCGGAATCTAGGACTAATGTGTGACCATAAGATTTGTTCCTATGGAAATTCTGGGATCTGGCCAATAGGGTCTGGAATTTTTGGAACCAAACCATTTCACAATGATTCGTATAAAACTCGGAATGAAGGACTACAATGCAACTATAAGATTTGTTCCTATGGGAATTCTGGGGTCTGGCCAATAGGGTCTGGAGTTTTGGGAACCAAGCCATTTCTCAAGCGATTTCTATGAAATTCGGTATGTAGGACTATGATGTGATTATGAGACTTGTTCCTTTGGAAAATCTGGTATCTGGCCAATAGCGTCTGCAGTTTTGGGAACTAAGCGATTTCTTAAGCGATTTGTATGAAACTCGGAATGTAGGACTAAAATGCGATTATGAGACTTCTACTATGGAAAATCTAAGATCTGGCCAAAAGGGTCTAGAGTTTTGGGAACACAGCCATTTCTCAAACGATTCGTATGAATGTAGTACTAATATGCGACCATAAGATTTGTTCCTATGGAAATTCTGGGATCTGGCCAATAGGGTCTGGAATTTTTGGAACCAAACCATTTCTTAAGGGATTCGTATGAAACTAGGATTGTAGGACTAATATGCGACTATAAGATTTGTTCCTATGGAAATTCTGGTATATGGCCAATAGGGTCTGGAGTTTTGGGAACCAAGCCATTTCTCAAGCGATTTCTATGAAATTCGGTATGTAGGACTATGATGTGATTATAAGACTTGTTCCTTTGGAAAATATGGTATCTGGCCAATAGCGTCTGCAGTTTTGGGAACTATGCAATTTCTTAAGCGATTTGTATGAAACTCGGAATGTAGGACTAAAACGCAATTATGAGACTTGTTACTATGCAAAATCTAAGATCTGGCCAATAGGATCTGGATTTTTTGAAACTAAGCCATTTCTCAAGCGATTCATATGAAACTCGGAATGTAGGACTAATATGCGACTATAAGATTTTTCCTATGGAAATTCTGGGATCTGGCTAATAGGGTCTGGAGTTTTGGGAACCAATCCATTTCTCAAGCGATTCGTATGAAACTCGGAATGTAGGAATAATATGCGACTATAAGATTTGTTTCTATGGAAATTCTGGGATCTGGCCAATAGGGTCTGGAATTTTTGGAACCAAACCATTTCTTAAGGGATTCGTATGAAACTAGGATTGTAGGACTAATATGCGACTATAAGATTTGTTGCTATGGAAATTCTGGTATCTGGCCAATAGCGTCTAGAGTTTTGGGAACCAAGCCATTTCTCAAGCAATTTCTATGAAATTCGGTATGTAGGACTATGATTTGATTATGAAACTTGTTCCTTTGGAAAATCTGGTATCTGCCCAATAGCGTCTGCAGTTTTGGGAACTAAGCGATTTCTTAAGCGATTTGTATGAAACTCGGAATGTAGGACTAAAATGCGATTATGAGACTTGTTACTATGAAAAATCTAAGATCTGGCCAAAAGGGTCTGGAATTTTGGGAACTAAGCAATTTCTTAAGCGATTTGTATGAAACTCGGAATGTAGAACTAAAATGCAATTATGAGACTTGTTACTATGGAAAATCTAAGATCTGGCCAATAGGATCTGGATTTTTTGAAACTAAGCCATTTCTCAAGCGATTCGTATGAAACTCGGCATGTAGGACTAATATGCGACTATAATATTTGTTCCTGTGGAAAATCTTGGATCTGGCCAAAAGGGTCTGGAGTTTTGGGAACTAAGTCATTTCTCAAGCGATTCGTATAAAACTCGGAATGTAGGACTAATATGTGACTATAAGATTTTATCCTATGGAAATTCTGGGATCTGGCCAAAAGGGTCTGGAACTTTTGGAACCAAACCATTTCTCAAGGGATTCGTATGAAACTCGGAATGAAGGACTAATATGCGACTATAAGATTTGTTCCTATGAAAATTCTGGGGGCCAATAGGATCTGGAGTTTTGGAAAATAAGCCATTTCTTAAGCGATATGTATGAAACTCGGCATGTAGGACTAAGATGCGACTATAAGACTTGTTCCTATGGAAATTTTGGGATCTGACAAATAGGGTCTGGAATTTTGGATACTAAGCCATTTCTCGAGCGATTTATATGACATTCGGAATGTAGGACTAAGATGTGATTAAGAGATTTGTTCCTATGGAAAATCTGGGAGCTGGCCAATAGGGTCTGGAATTTTGGGAAATAAGCCATTTCTCAAGCGATTTCTATGAAATTCGGTTTGTAGGACTATGATGTGATTATGAGACTTATTCCTTTGGAAAATCTTGTATCTGGCCAATAGCGTCTGCAGTTTTGGGAACTAAGCAATTTCTTAAGCGATTTGTATGAAACTCGGAATGTAGGACTAAAATGCGATTATGAGACTTGTTACTATGGAAAATCTAAGATCTGGCCATAGGATCTGGATTTTTTGAAACTAAGCCATTTCTCAAGCGATTCGTATGAAACTCGGAATGTAGGAATAATATGCGACTATAAGATTTGTTTCTATGGAAATTCTGGGATCTGGCCAATAGGGTCTGGAAATTTTGGAACCAATCCATTTCTCAAGCGATTCGTATGAAACTCGGAATGTAGGAATAATATGCGACTATAAGATTTGTTTCTATGGAAATTCTGGGATCTGGCCAATAGGGTCTGGAAATTTTGGAACCAAACCATTTCTTAAGGGATTCGTATGAAACTAGGATTGTAGGACTAATATGCGACTATAAGATTTGTTGCTATGGAAATTCTGGTATCTGGCCAATAGCGTCTGGAGTTTTGGGAACCAAGCCATTTCTCAAGCGATTTCTATGAAATTCGGTATGTAGGACTATGATTTGATTATGAAACTTGTTCCTTTGGAAAATCTGGTATCTGCACAATAGCGTCTGCAGTTTTGGGAACTAAGCGATTTCTTAAGAGATTTGTATGAAACTCGGAATGTAGGACTAAAATGCGATTATGGACTTGTTACTATGGAAAATCTAAGATCTGGCCAAAAGGGTCTGGAATTTTTGGAACCAAACTATTTCTCAAGGGTTTCGTATAAAACTCGGAATGTAGAACTAATATGCGACCATAAGATTTGTTCCTATGGAAATTCTGGGTTCTGGCCAATAGGGTCTGGAGTTTTGGGAACACAGCCGTTTCTCAAACGATTCGTATGAATGTAGGACTAATATGCGACTATAAGATTTGTAACAATGGAAAATCTAAGATCTGGCCAATAGGGTCTGGAGTTTTGGGAACCAAGCCATTTCTCAAGCGATTTGTATAAAACTCGGAATGTAGGACTAAAATGCGATTATGAGACTTGTACTGTAGAACTAATATGCGACCATAAGATTTGTTCCTATGGAAATTCTGGGATCTGTCAAATAGGGTCTGGAGTTTTGGGAACGCAGCCATTTCTCAAACGATTCGTATAAATGTAGTACTAAAATGTGCCTATAAGATTTGTTCCTATGGAAATTCTGGGATCTGGCCAATAGGGTCTGGAGTTTTGGGACCCAAGCCATTTCTCTAGAGATTCGTATGAAATTCCTAATGTGGGACTAAAATGCGACTATTAGATTTGTTCCTATGGAAATTGTGATGTGATTAGGAGATTTTTTCCTATGGAAAATCTGGGAGCTGGCTAATAGGATCTGGAATTAAGGGAACTAAGCCATTTCTCAAGCGATTTCTATGAAATTCGGTATGTAGGACTATGATGTGATTATGAGACTTGTTCCTTTGGAAAATCTGGTATCTGGCCAATAGCGTCTGCAGTTTTGGGAACTAAGTCATTTCTCAAGCGATTCGTATAAAACTCGGAATGTAGGTCTAATATGTGACTATAAGATTTTATCCTATGGAAATTCTGGGATCTGGCCAAAAGGGTCTGGAACTTTTGGAACCAAACCATTTCTCAAGGGATTCGTATGAAACTCGGAATGAAGGACTAATATGCGACTATAAGATTTGTTCCTATTAAAATTCTGGGGGCCAATAGGATCTGGAGTTTTGGAAAATAAGCCATTTCTTAAGCGATTTGTATGAAACTCGGCATGTAGGACTAAGATGCGACTATAAGACTTGTTCCTATGGAAATTTTGGGATCTGACAAATAGGGTCTGGAATTTTGGAAACTAAGCCATTCCTCGAGCGATTTATATGACATTCGGAATGTAGGACTATGATGTGATTATGAGACTTATTCATTTGGAAAATCTGGTATCTGGCCATAGCGTCTGCAGTTTTGGGAACTAAGCAATTTCTTAAGCGATTTGTATGAAACTCGGAATGTAGGACTAAAATGCGATTATGAGACTTGTTACTATGGAAAACCTAAGATCTGGCCATAGGATATGGATTTTTTGAAACTAAGCCATTTCTCAAGCGACTCGTATGAAACTCGGAATGTAGGACTAATATGCGACGATAAGATTTGTTCCTATGGAAATTCTGGGATCTGGCCAATAGGGTCTGGAATTTTTGGAACCAAACCATTTCTTAAGGGATTCGTATGAAACTAGGATTGTAGGACTAATATGCGACTATAAGATTTGTTGCTATGGAAATTCTGGTATCTGGCCAATAGCGTCTGGAGTTTTGGGAACCAAGCCATTTCTCAAGCGATTTCTATGAAATTCGGTATGTAGCACTATGATTTGATTATGAAACTTGTTCCTTTGGAAAATCTGGTATCTGCCTAATAGCGTCTGCAGTTTTGGGAACTAAGCGATTTCTTAAGCGATTTGTATGAAACTCGGAATGTAGGACTATAATGCGATTATGAGACTTGTTACTATGGAAAATCTAAGATCTGGCCAAAAGGGTCTGGAATTTTTGGAACCAAACCATTTCTCAAGGGTTTCGTATAAAACTCGGAATGTAGAACTAATATGAGACCATAAGATTTGTTCCTATGGAAATTCTGGGATCTGTCAAATAGGGTCTGGAGTTTTGGGAACGCAGCCATTTCTCAAACGATTCGTATAAATGTAGTACTAAAATGTGCCTATAAGATTTGTTCCTATGGAAATTCTGGGATCTGGCCAATAGGGTCTGGAGTTTTGGGACCCAAGCCATTTCTCTAGAGATTCGTATGAAATTCCTAATGTGGGACTAAAATGCGACTATTAGATTTGTTCCTATGGAAATTGTGATGTGATTAGGAGATTTTTTCCTATGGAAAATCTGGGAGCTGGCTAATAGGATCTGGAATTAAGGGAACTAAGCCATTTCTCAAGCGATTTCTATGAAATTCGGTATGTAGGACTAATATGCGACTATAAGATTGGTTCCTATGGAAATTTCGGGATCTGGCCAATAGGGTCTGGAGTTTTTGGAACCAAGCCTTTTCTCAAGCAAATCGTATGAAACTCGGAATCTAGGACTAATGTGTGACCATAAGATTTGTTCCTATGGAAATTCTGGGATCTGGCCAATAGGGTCTGGAATTTTTGGAACCAAACCATTTCACAATGATTCGTATAAAACTCGGAATGAAGGACTACAATGCAACTATAAGATTTGTTCCTATGGGAATTCTGGGGTCTGGCCAATAGGTCTGGAGTTTTGGGAACCAAGCCATTTCTCAAGCGATTTCTATGAAATTCGGTATGTAGGACTATGATGTGATTATGAGACTTGTTCCTTTGGAAAATCTGGTATCTGGCCAATAGCGTCAGCAGTTTTGGGAACTAAGCGATTTCTTAAGCGATTTGTATGAAACTCGGGATGTAGGACTAAAATGCGATTATGAGACTTCTACTATGGAAAATCTAAGATCTGGCCAAAAGGGTCTAGAGTTTTGGGAACACAGCCATTTCTCAAACGATTCGTATGAATGTAGTACTAATATGCGACCATAAGATTTGTTCCTATGGAAATTCTGGGATCTGGCCAATAGGGTCTGGAATTTTTGGAACCAAACCATTTCTTAAGGGATTCGTATGAAACTAGGATTGTAGGACTAATATGCGACTATAAGATTTGTTCCTATGGAAATTCTGGTATATGGCCAATAGGGTCTGGAGTTTTGGGAACCAAGCCATTTCTCAAGCGATTTCTATGAAATTCGGTATGTAGGACTATGATGTGATTATAAGACTTGTTCATTTGGAAAATCTGGTATCTGGCCAATAGCGTCTGCAGTTTTGGGAACTATGCAATTTCTTAAGCGATTTGTATGAAACTCGGAATGTAGGACTAAAACGCAATTATGAGACTTGTTACTATGCAAAATCTAAGATCTGGCCAATAGGATCTGGATTTTTTGAAACTAAGCCATTTCTCAAGCGATTCATATGAAACTCGGAATGTAGGACTAATATGCGACTATAAGATTTGTCCTATGGAAATTCTGGGATCTGGCTAATAGGGTCTGGAGTTTTGGGAACCAATCCATTTCTCAAGCGATTCGTATGAAACTCGGAATGTAGGAATAATATGCGACTATAAGATTTGTTTCTATGGAAATTCTGGGATCTGGCCAATAGGGTCTGGAATTTTTGGAACCAAACCATTTCTTAAGGGATTCGTATGAAAATAGGATTGTAGGACTAATATGCGACTATAAGATTTGTTGCTATGGAAATTCTGGTATCTGGCCAATAGCGTCTAGAGTTTTGGGAACCAAGCCATTTCTCAAGCAATTTCTATGAAATTCGGTATGTAGGACTATGATTTGATTATGAAACTTGTTCCTTTGGAAAATCTGGTATCTGCCCAATAGCGTCTGCAGTTTTGGGAACTAAGCGATTTCTTAAGCGATTTGTATGAAACTCGGAATGTAGGACTAAAATGCGATTATGAGACTTGTTACTATGAAAAATCTAAGATCTGGCCAAAAGGGTCTGGAATTTTGAGAACTAAGCAATTTCTTAAGAGATTTGTATGAAACTCGGAATGTAGAACTAAAATGCAATTATGAGACTTGTTACTATGGAAAATCTAAGATCTGGCCAATAGGATCTGGATTTTTTGAAACTAAGCCATTTCTCAAGCGATTCGTATGAAACTCGGCATGTAGGACTAATATGCGACTATAATATTTGTTCCTATGGAAAATCTTGGATCTGGCCAAAAGGGTCTGGAGTTTTGGGAACTAAGTCATTTCTCAAGCGATTCGTATAAAACTCGGAATGTAGGACTAATATGTGACTATAAGATTTTATCCTATGGAAATTCTGGGATCTGGCCAAAAGGGTCTGGAACTTTTGGAACCAAACCATTTCTCAAGGGATTCGTATGAAACTCGGAATGAAGGACTAATATGCGACTATAAGATTTGTTCCTATGAAAATTCTGGGGGGCAATAGGATCTGGAGTTTTGGAAAATAAGCCATTTCTTAAGCGATTTGTATGAAACTCGGCATGTAGGACTAAGATGCGACTATAAGACTTGTTCCTATGGAAATTTTGGGATCTGATAAATAGGGTCTGGAATTTTGGATACTAAGCCATTTCTCGAGCGATTTATATGACATTCGGAATGTAGGACTAAGATGTGATTAAGAGATTTGTTCCTATGGAAAATCTGGGAGCTGGCCAATAGGGTCTGGAATTTTGGGAAATAAGCCATTTCTCAAGCGATTTCTATGAAATTCGGTTTGTAGGACTATGATGTGATTATGAGACATATTCCTTTGGAAAATCTGGTATCTGCCCAATAGCGTCTGCAGTTTTGGGAACTAAGCGATTTCTTAAGAGATTTGTATGAAACTCGGAATGTAGGACTAAAATGCGATTATGGACTTGTTACTATGGAAAATCTAAGATCTGGCCAAAAGGGTCTGGAATTTTTGGAACCAAACCATTTCTCAAGGGTTTCGTATAAAACTCGGAATGTAGAACTAATATGCGACCATAAGATTTGTTCCTATGGAAATTCTGGGTTCTGGCCAATAGGGTCTGGAGTTTTGGGAACACAGCCGTTTCTCAAACGATTCGTATGAATGTAGGACTAATATGCGACTATAAGATTTGTAACAATGGAAAATCTAAGATCTGGCCAATAGGGTCTGGAGTTTTGGGAACCAAGCCATTTCTCAAGCGATTTGTATGAAACTCGGAATGTAGGACTAAAATGCGATTATGAGACTTGTTACTATGGAAAATCTAAGATCTGGCCAAAAGGGTCTGGAATTCTTGGAACCAAACCATTTCTCAAGGGTTTCGTATAAAACTCGGAATGTAGAACTAATATGCGACCATAAGATTTGTTCCTATGGAAATTCTGGGATCTGGCAAATAGGGTCTGGAGTTTTGCGAACACAGCCATTTCTCAAACGATTCGTATGAATGTAGTACTAATTTGTGCCTATAAGATTTGTTCCTATGGAAATTCTGGGATCTGGCCTATAGGGTCTGTAGTTTTGGGAACCAAGCCATTTCTCAAGCGATTTCTATGAAATTGGGTATGTAGGACTATGATTTGATTATGAAACTTGTTCCTTTGGAAAATCTGGTATCTGCCCAATAGCGTCTGCAGTTTTGGGAACTAAGCGATTTCTTAAGAGATTTGTATGAAACTCGGAATGTAGGACTAAAATGCGATTATGGACTTGTTACTATGGAAAATCTAAGATCTGGCCAAAAGGGTCTGGAATTTTTGGAACCAAACCATTTCTCAAGGGTTTCGTATAAAACTCGGAATGTAGAACTAATATGCGACCATAAGATTTGTTCCTATGGAAATTCTGGGTTCTGGCCAATAGGGTCTGGAGTTTTGGGAACACAGCCGTTTCTCAACCGATTCGTATGAATGTAGGACTAATATGCGACTATAAGATTTGTAACAATGGAAAATCTAAGATCTGGCCAATAGGGTCTGGAGTTTTGGGACCCAAGCCATTACTCTAGAGATTCGTATGAAATTCCTAATGTAGGACTAAAATGCGACTATTAGATTTGTTCCTATGGAAATTGTGATGTGATTAGGAGATTTTTTCCTATGGAAAATCTGGGAGCTGGCTAATAGGATCTGGAATTATGGGAACTAAGCCATTTCTCAAGCGATTTCTATGAAATTCGGTATGTAGGACTATTATGCGACTATAAGATTGGTTCCTATGGAAATTTTGGGATCTGGCCAATAGGGTCTGGAGTTTTTGGCACCAAGCCATTTCTCCAGCAAATCGTATGAAACTCGGAATCTAGGACTAATATGTGACAATAAGATTTGTTCCTATGGAAATTCTGGGATGTGGCCAATAGGGTCTGGAATTTTTGGAACCAAACCATTTCACAATGATTCGTATGAAACTCGGAATGAAGGACTACAATGCAACTATAAGATTTGTTCCTATGGGAATTCTGGGGTCTGGCCAATAGGGTCTGGAGTTTTGGGAACCAAGCCATTTCTCAAGCGATTTCTATGAAATTCGGAATGTAGGACTAAAATGCGATTATGAGACTTGTTACAATGGAAAATCTAAGATCTGGCCAAAAGGGTCTGGAGTTTTGGGAACACAGCCATTTCTCAAACGATTCGTATGAATGTAGGACTAATATGCGACCATAAGATTTGTTCCTATGGAAATTCTGGGATCTGGCCAATAGGGTCTGGAATTTTTGGAACCAAACCATTTCTTAAGGGATTTGTATGAATCTAGGATTGTAGGACTAATATGCGACTATAAGATTTGTTCCTATGGAAATTCTGGTATATGGCCAATAGGGTCTGGAGTTTGGGAACCAAGCCATTTCTCAAGCGATTTCTATGAAATTCGGTATGTAGGACTATGATGTGATTATGAGACTTGTTCCTTTGGAAAATCTGGTATCTGGCCAATAGCGTCTTCAGTTTTGAGAACTAAGCAATTTCTTAAGCGATTTGTATGAAACTCGGAATGTAGGACTAAAAGGCGATTATGAGACTTGTTACTATGGAAAATCTAAGATCTGGCCATAGGATCTGGATTTTTTGAAACTAAGCCATTTCTCAAGAGATTCGTATGAAACTCGGCATGTAGGACTAAGATTTGATTATGAGATTTGTTCCTATGGAAAATCTGGGAGCTGGCCAATAGGGTCTGGAATTTTGGGAACTAAGCCATTTCTCAAGCGATTTCTATGAAATTCGGTATGTAGGACTATGATGTGATTATGAGACTTGTTCCTTTGGAAAATCTGGTATCTGGCCAATAGCGTCTGCAGTTTTGGGAACTAAGCAATTTCTTAAGCGATTTGTATGAAACTCGGAATGTAGGACTAAAACGCAATTATGAGACTTGTTACTATGCAAAATCTAAGATCTGGCCAATAGGATCTGGATTTTTTGAAACTAAGCCATTTCTCCATAGATTTGTTCCAATGGAAATTCTGAGATCTGGCAAATAGGGTCTGGAATTTTGGGAACACAGCCATTTCTCAAGCGATTCGTATAAAACTCGGTAGGTAGGACTAATATGTAACTATAAGATTTTATCCTATGGAAATTCTGGGATCTGGCCAATAGGGTGTGGAACTTTTGGAACCAAACCATTTCTCAAGGGATTTGTATGAAACTAGGATTGTAGGACTAATATGCGACTATAAGATTTGTTCCTATGGAAATTCTGGTATATAGCCAATAGGGTCTGGAGTTTTGGGAACCAAGCCATTTCTCAAGCGATTTCTATGATTATGGACTTGTTACTATCGAAAATCTAAGATCTGGCCAAAAGGGTCTTGAATTTTTGGAACCAAACCATTTCTCAAGGGTTTCGTATAAAACTCGGAATGTAGAACTAATATGCGACTATAAGATTTGTTTCTATGGAAATTCTGTGATCTGGCCAATAGGGTCTGGAGTTTTGGGAACACAGCCATTTCTCAAACGATTTGTATGAATGTAGGACTAATATGCGACTATAATATTTGTTCCTATGGAAAATCTTGGATCTGGCCAAAAGGGTCTGGAGTTTTGGGAACTAAGTCATTTCTCAAGCGATTCGTATAAAATTCGTATGTAACTCGGAATGTAGGCCTTATATGCGACTATAAGATTTGTTCCTATGGAAAATCTGGGATCTGGCCAATAGGGTCTGGAATTTTTGGAACCAAACCATTTCTCAAGGGATTCGTATAAAACTCGGAATGTAGAACTAATATGCGACCATAAGATTTGTTCCTATGGAAATTCTGGGATCTGGCAAATAGGGTATGGAGTTTTGGGAACACAGCCGTTTCTCAAACGATTCGTATGAATGTAGGACTAATATGCGACTATAAGATTTGTTCCTATGAAAATTCTGGGGGCCAATAGGATCTGGAGTTTTGGAAAATAAGCCATTTCTTAAGCGATTTGTATGAAACTCGGCATGTAGGACTAAGATGCGACTATAAGACTTGTTCATATGGAAATTTTGGGATCTGACAAATAGGGTCTTGAAATTTGGAAACTAAGCCATTTCTCGAGCGATTTATATGACATTCGGAATGTAGGACTAAAATGCGACTATTAGATTTGTTCCTATGGAAATTGTGATGTGATTAGGAGATTTTTTCCTCTGGAAAATCTGGGAGCTGGCTAATAGGATCTGGATTTATGGGAACTAAGTCATTTCTCAAGCGATTCGTATAAAACTTGGAATGTAGGACTAATATGTGACTATAAGATTTTATCCTATGGATATTCTGGGATCTGGTCTATAGGGTCTGGAACTTTTGGAACCAAACCATTTCTCAAGGGATTCGTATGAAGCTCGGAATGTAGGCCTTATATGCGACTATAAGATTTGTTCCTATGGAAAATCTGGGATCTGGCCAATAGGGTCTGGAATTTTTGGAACCAAACCATTTCTCAAGGGATTCGTATGAAACTTGGAATGAAGGACTAATATGCGACTATAAGATTTGTTCCTATGAAAATTCTGGGGGCCAATAGGATCTGGAGTTTTGGAAAATAAGCCATTTCTTAAGCGATTTGTATGAAACTCGGCATGTAGGACTAAGATGCGACTATAAGACTTGTTCCTATGGAAATTTTGGGATCTGACAAATAGGGTCTTGAATTTTGGAAACTAAGCCATTTCTCGAGCGATTTATATGACATTCGGAATGTAGGACTAAGATGTGATTATGAAATTTGTTCCTATGGAAAATCTGGGAGCTGGCCAATAGGGTCTGGAATTTTGGGAACTAAGCCATATCTCAAGCGATTTCCATTAAATTCGGTATGTAGGACTATGATGTGATTATGAGACTTATTCCTTTGGAAAATCTGGTATCTGGCCAATAGCGTCTGCAGTTTTGGGAACTAAGCAATTTCTTAAGCGATTTGTATGAAACTCGGAATGTAGGACTAAAATGCGATTATGAGACTTGTTACTATGGAAAATCTAAGATCTGGCCATAGGATCTGGATTTTTTGAAACTAAGCCATTTCTCAAGCGATTCGTATGAAACTCGGAATGTAGGACTAATATGCGACTATAAGATTTGTTCCTATGGAAGTTCTGGGATCTGGCCAATAGGGTCTGGAGTTTTGGGAACCAATCCATTTCTCAAGCGATTCGTATGAAACTCGGAATGTAGGAATAATAAGCGACTATAAGATTTGTTTCTATGGAAATTCTGGGATCTGGCCAATAGAGTCTGCAATTTTTGGAACCAAACCATTTCTTAAGGGATTCGTATGAAACTAGGATTGTAGGACTAATATGCGACTATAAGATTTATTGCTATGGAAATTCTGGTATCTGGCCAATAGGGTCTGGAGTTTTGGGAACCAAGCCATTTCTCAAGCGATTTCTATGAAATTCGGTATGTAGGACTATGATTTGATTATGAAACTTGTTCCTTTGGAAAATCTGGTATTTGCCCAATAGCGTCTGCAGTTTTGGAACTAAGCGATTTCTCAAGGGTTTCGTATAAAACTCGGAATGTAGAACTAATATGCGACCATAAGATTTGTTCCTATGGAAATTCTGGGTTCTGGCAAATAGGGTCTGGAGTTTTGGGAACACAGCCATTTCTCAAACGATTCGTATGAATGTAGTACTAATATGTGACTATAAGATTTGTTCCTATGGAAATTCTGGGATCTGGCCAATAGGGTCTGGAGTTTTGGGACCCAAGCCATTTCTCTAGAGATTCGTATGAGATTCTTAATGTAGGACTAAAATGCGACTATTAGATTTTTTGCTATGGAAATTGTGATGTGATTAGGAGATTTTTTCCTATGGAAAATCTGGGATCTGGCCAATAGAGTCTGGAATTTTTGGAACCAAACCATTTCTCAAGGGATTCGTATGAAACTTGGAATGAAGGACTAATATGCGACCATAAGATTTGTTCCTATGAAAATTCTGGGGGCCAATAGGATCTGGAGTTTTGGAAAATAAGCCATTTCTTAAGCGATTTGTATGAAACTCGGCATGTAGGACTAAGATGCGACTATAAGACTTGTTCCTATGGAAATTTTGGGATCTGACAAATAGGGTCTTGAATTTTGGAAACTAAGCCATTTCTCGAGCGATTTATATGACATTCGGAATGTAGGACTAAGATGTGATTATGAAATTTGTTCCTATGGAAAATCTGGGAGCTGGCCAATAGGGTCTGGAATTTTGGGAACTAAGCCATATCTCAAGCGATTTCCATTAAATTCGGTATGTAGGACTATGATGTGATTATGAGACTTATTCCTTTGGAAAATCTGGTATCTGGCCAATAGCGTCTGCAGTTTTGGGAACTAAGCAATTTCTTAAGCGATTTGTATGAAACTCGGAATGTAGGACTAAAATGCGATTATGAGACTTGTTACTATGGAAAATCTAAGATCTGGCCATAGGATCTGGATTTTTTGAAACTAAGCCATTTCTCAAGCGATTCGTATGAAACTCGGAATGTAGGACTAATATGCGACTATAAGATTTGTTCCTATGGAAGTTCTGGGATCTGGCCAATAGGGTCTGGAGTTTTGGGAACCAATCCATTTCTCAAGCGATTCGTATGAAACTCGGAATGTAGGAATAATAAGCGACTATAAGATTTGTTTCTATGGAAATTCTGGGATCTGGCCAATAGAGTCTGCAATTTTTGGAACCAAACCATTTCTTAAGGGATTCGTATGAAACTAGGATTGTAGGACTAATATGCGACTATAAGATTTATTGCTATGGAAATTCTGGTATCTGGCCAATAGGGTCTGGAGTTTTGGGAACCAAGCCATTTCTCAAGCGATTTCTATGAAATTCGGTATGTAGGACTATGATTTGATTATGAAACTTGTTCCTTTGGAAAATCTGGTATTTGCCCAATAGCGTCTGCAGTTTTGGAACTAAGCGATTTCTCAAGGGTTTCGTATAAAACTCGGAATGTAGAACTAATATGCGACCATAAGATTTGTTCCTATGGAAATTCTGGGTTCTGGCAAATAGGGTCTGGAGTTTTGGGAACACAGCCATTTCTCAAACGATTCGTATGAATGTAGTACTAATATGTGACTATAAGATTTGTTCCTATGGAAATTCTGGGATCTGGCCAATAGGGTCTGGAGTTTTGGGACCCAAGCCATTTCTCTAGAGATTCGTATGAGATTCTTAATGTAGGACTAAAATGCGACTATTAAATTTTTTGCTATGGAAATTGTGATGTGATTAGGAGATTTTTTCCTATGGAAAATCTGGGATCTGGCCAATAGGGTCTGGAATTTTCGGAACCAAACCATTTCTTAAGGGATTCGTATGAAACTAGGATTGTAGGACTAATATGCGACTATAAGATTTGTTGCTATGGAAATTCTGGTATCTGGCCAATAGGGTCTGGAGTTTTGGGAACCAAGCCATTTCTCAAGCGATTTCTATGAAATTCGGTATGTAGGACTATGATTTGATTATGATTCCTTTGGAAAATCTGGTATCTGCCCAATAGCGTCTGCAGTTTTGGGAACTAAGCGATTTGTATGAAACTCGGAATGTAGGACTAAAATGCGATTATGAGACTTGTTACTATGGAAAATCTAAGATCTGGCCAAGGGGGTCTGGAATTTTTTGAACCAAACCATTTCTCAAGGGTGTCGTATAAAACTCGGAATGTAGAACTTATATGCGACCATAAGATTTGTTCCTATGGAAATTCTGGGATCTGGCAAATTGGGTCTGGAGTTTTGGGAACACAGCCATTTCTCAAACGATTCCTATGAAACTCGGAATCTAGGACTAATATGTGACCATAAGATTTGTTCCTATGGAAATTCTTGGATCTGGCCAATAGGGTCTGGAGTTTTGGGAACCAATCCATTTCTCAAGGGATTCGTTTGAAACTAGGATTGTAGGACTAATATGCGACTATAAGATTTGTTCCTATGGAAATTCTGGTATATAGCCAATAGGGTCTAGGGTTTTGGGAACCAAGCCATTTCTCAAGCGATTTCTATGAAATTCGGTATGTAGGACTATGATGTGATTATGAGACTTGTTCCTTGGAAAATCTGGTATCTGGCCAATAGCGTCTGCATTTTTGGGAACTAAGCCATTTCTCAAGCGATTTCTATGAAATTCGGTATGTAGGAATAATATGCGACTATAAGATTGGTTCCTATGGAAATTTTGGGATCTGGCCAATAGGGTCTGGAGCTTTGGAACCAAGCCATTTCTCAAGTAAATCGTATGAAACTCGGAATCTAGGACTAATATGTGACCATAAGATTTGTTCCTATGGAAATTCTGGGATCTGGCCAATAGGGTCTGGAGTTTTGGGAACCAAGACATTTCTTAAGCGATTTATATGAAATTTGGTATGTAGGACTATAATGTGATTATGAGACTTGTTCCTTGGAAAATCTGGTATCTGGCCAATAGCGTCTGCATTTTTGGGAACTAAGCCATTTCTTAAGCGATTTGTATGAAACTCGGAATGTAGGACTAAAATGCGATTATTGACTTGTTACTATGGAAAATCTAAGATCTGGCCAATAGGATCTGGATTTTTTGGAACCAAACCATTTCTTAAGAGATTCGTATGAAACTAGGATTGTAGGACTAATATGCGACTATAAGATTTGTAACAATGGAAAATCTAAGATCTGGCCAATAGGGTCTGGAGTTTTGGGAACCAAGCCATTTCTCAAGCAATTTGTATGAAACTCGGAATGTAGGACTAAAATGCGATTATGGACTTGTTACTATGGAAAATCTAAGATCTGGCCAATAGGATCTGGATTTCTTGGAACCAAACCATTTCTTAAGGGATTCGTATGAAACTAGGATTGTAGGACTAATATGCGACTATTAGATTTGTTACTATGGAAATTCTGGTATATGGCCAATAGGGTCTGGAGTTTTTGGAACCAAGCCATTTCTCAAGCGATTTCTATGAAATTCGGAACTTAGGACTAAAATGCGATTATGGACTAGTTCCTATGGAAAATCTAAGATCTGGCCAATAGGATCTGGATTTTTGAAACTAAGCCATTTCTCAAGCGATTCGTATGAAACTCGGAATGTAGGACTAATATGCGACTATAAGATTTGTTCCTATGGAAATTCTGGGATCTGGCCAATAGGGTCTGGAGTTTCTGGAACGAAATCATTTCTCAAGGGTTTCGTATAAAACTCGGAATGTAGAACTAATATGCGACCATAAGATTTGTTCCAATGAAAATTCTGGGATCTGGCAAATAGGGTCTGGAATTTCGGGAACACAGGCATTTCTCAAGCGATTCGTATAAAACTCGGAATGTAGGACTAATATGTGACTATAAGATTTTATCCTATGGAAATTCTGGGATCTGGACAATAGGGTCTGGAACTTTTGGAACCAAACCATTTCTCAAGGGATTCGTATGAAACTAGGATTGTAGGACTAATATGCGACTATAAGATTTGTTCCTATGGAAATTCTGGTATATAGCCAATAGGGTCTGGAGTTTTGGGAACCAATCCATTTCTCAAGCGATTACTATGAAATTCGGTATGTAGGACTATGATGTGATTATGAGACTTGTTCCTTTAAATCTGGTATCTGGCCAATAGCGTCTGCATTTTCGGGAACTAAGCCATTTCTTAAGCGATTTGTATGAAACTCGGAATGTAGGACTAAAATGCGATTATGGACTTGTTACTATGGAAAATCTAAGATCTGGCCAAAAGGGTCTGGAATTTTTGGAACCAAACCATTTCTCAAGGGTTTCGTATAAAACTCGGAATGTAGAACTAATATGCGACCATAAGATTTGTTCCTATGGAAATTCTGGGTTCTGGCCAATAGGGTCTGGAGTTTTGGGAACACAGCCGTTTCTCAAATGATTCGTATGAATGTAGGACTAATATGCGACTATAAGATTTGTTTCTATGGAAATTCTGTGATATGGCCAATAGGGTCTGGAGTTTTAGGAACACAGCCATTTCTCAAACGATTCGTATGAATGAAGGACTAATATGCGACTATAATATTTGTTCCTATGGAAAATCTTGGATCTGTCCAAAAGGGTCTGGAGTTTTGGGAACTAAGTCATTTTTCAAGCGATTCGTATAAAACTCGGAATGTAGGACTAATATGTGACTATAAGATTTTATCGTATGGAAATTCTGGGATCTGGCCAATAGGGTCTGGAACTTTTGGAACCAAACCATTTCTCAAGGGATTCGTATGTAACTCGGAATGTAGGCCTTATATGCGACTATAAGATTTGTCCTATGAAAATTCTGGGGGCCAATAGGATCTAGAGTTTTGGAAAATAAACCATTTCTTAAGCGATTTGTATGAAGCTCGGCATGTAGGACTAATATGCGACTATAAGATTTGTTCCTATGAAAATTCTGGGGGCCAATAGGATCTGGGGTTTTGGAAAATAAGCCATTTCTTAAGCGATTTGTATGAAACTCGGCATGTAGGACTAAGATGCGACTATAAGACTTGTTCCTATGGAAACTAAGCCATTTCTCAAGCGATTCGTATGAAACTCGGAATCTAGGACTAATATGCGACTATAAGATTTGTTCCTATGGAAATTCTGGGATCTGGCCAATTGGGTCTGGAGTTTCTGGAACCAAACCATTTCTCAAGGGTTTCGTATAAAACTCGGAATGTAGAACTAATATGCGACCATAAGATTTGTTCCAATGAAAATTCTGGGATCTGGCAAATAGGGTCTGGAATTTTGGGAACACAGGCATTTCTCAAGCGATTCGTATAAAACTCGGAATGTAGGACTAATATTTGACTATAAGATTTTATCCTATGGAAATTCTGGGATCTGGCCAATAGGGCCTGGAACTTTTGGAACCAAACCATTTCTCAAGGGATTCGTATGAAACTAGGATTGTGGGACTAATATGCGACTATAAGATTTGTTCCTATGGAAATTCTGGTATATAGCCAATAGGGTCTGGAGTTTTGGGAACCAAGCCATTTCTCAAGCGATTTCTATGAAATTCGGTATGTAGGACTATGATGTGATTATGAGACTTGTTCCTTTAAATCTGGTATCTGGCCAATAGCGTCTGCATTTTCGGGAACTAAGCCATTTCTTAAGCGATTTGTATGAAACTCGGAATGTAGGACTAAAATGCGATAATGGACTTGTTACTATGGAAAATCTAAGATCTGGCCAAAAGGGTCTGGAATTTTTGGAACCAAACCATTTCTCAAGGGTTTCATATAAAACTCGGAATGTAGAACTAACATGCGACCATAAGATTTGTTCCTATGGAAATTCTGGGTTCTGGCCAATAGGGTCTGGAGTTTTGGGTACACAGCCGTTTCTCAAACGATTCGTATGAATGTAGGACTAATATGCGACTATAAGATTTGTTTCTATGGAAATTCTGTGATCTGGCCAATAGGGTCTGGAGTTTTGGGAACACAGCCATTTCTCAAACGATTCGTATGAATGAAGGACTAATATGCGACTATAATATTTGTTCCTATGGAAAATCTTGGATCTGGCTAAAAGGGTCTGGAGTTTTGGGAACTAAGTCATTTCTCAAGCGATTCGTATAAAACTCGGAATGTAGGACTAAAATGCGATTATGGACTTGTTACTATGGAAAATTGAAGATCTGGCCAAAAGGGTCTGGAATTTTTGGAACCAAACCATTTCTCAAGGGTTTCGTATAAAACTCGGAATGTAGAACTAATATGCGACCATAAGATTTGTTCCTATGGAAATTCTGGGTTCTGGCCAATAGGGTCTGGAGTTTTGGGAACACAGCCGTTTCTCAAATGATTCGTATGAATGTAGGACTAATATGCGACTATAAGATTTGTTTCTATGGAAATTCTGTGATATGGCCAATAGGGTCTGGAGTTTTAGGAACACAGCCATTTCTCAAACGATTCGTATGAATGAAGGACTAATATGCGACTATAATATTTGTTCCTATGGAAAATCTTGGATCTGTCCAAAAGGGTCTGGAGTTTTGGGAACTAAGTCATTTCTCAAGCGATTCGTATAAAACTCGGAATGTAGGACTAATATGTGACTATAAGATTTTATCGTATGGAAATTCTGGGATCTGGCCAATAGGGTCTGGAACTTTTGGAACCAAACCATTTCTCAAGGGATTCGTATGTAACTCGGAATGTAGGCCTTATATGCGACTATAAGATTTGTCCTATGAAAATTCTGGGGGCCAATAGGATCTAGAGTTTTGGAAAATAAACCATTTCTTAAGCGATTTGTATGAAGCTCGGCATGTAGGACTAATATGCGACTATAAGATTTGTTCCTATGAAAATTCTGGGGGCCAATAGGATCTGGGGTTTTGGAAAATAAGCCATTTCTTAAGCGATTTGTATGAAACTCGGCATGTAGGACTAAGATGCGACTATAAGACTTGTTCCTATGGAAACTAAGCCATTTCTCAAGCGATTCGTATGAAACTCGGAATCTAGGACTAATATGCGACTATAAGATTTGTTCCAATGGAAATTCTGGGATCTGGCCAATTGGGTCTGGAGTTTCTGGAACCAAACCATTTCTCAAGGGTTTCGTATAAAACTCGGAATGTAGAACTAATATGCGACCATAAGATTTGTTCCAATGAAAATTCTGGGATCTGGCAAATAGGGTCTGGAATTTTGGGAACACAGGCATTTCTCAAGCGATTCGTATAAAACTCGGAATGTAGGACTAATATTTGACTATAAGATTTTATCCTATGGAAATTCTGGGATCTGGCCAATAGGGTCTGGAACTTTTGGAACCAAACCATTTCTCAAGGGATTCGTATGAAACTAGGATTGTGGGACTAATATGCGACTATAAGATTTGTTCCTATGGAAATTCTGGTATATAGCCAATAGGGTCTGGAGTTTTGGGAACCAAGCCATTTCTCAAGCGATTTCTATGAAATTCGGTATGTAGGACTATGATGTGATTATGAGACTTGTTCCTTTAAATCTGGTATCTGGCCAATAGCGTCTGCATTTTCGGGAACTAAGCCATTTCTTAAGCGATTTGTATGAAACTCGGAATGTAGGACTAAAATGCGATAATGGACTTGTTACTATGGAAAATCTAAGATCTGGCCAAAAGGGTCTGGAATTTTTGGAACCAAACCATTTCTCAAGGGTTTCATATAAAACTCGGAATGTAGAACTAACATGCGACCATAAGATTTGTTCCTATGGAAATTCTGGGTTCTGGCCAATAGGGTCTGGAGTTTTGGGTACACAGCCGTTTCTCAAACGATTCGTATGAATGTAGGACTAATATGCGACTATAAGATTTGTTTCTATGGAAATTCTGTGATCTGGCCAATAGGGTCTGGAGTTTTGGGAACACAGCCATTTCTCAAACGATTCGTATGAATGAAGGACTAATATGCGACTATAATATTTGTTCCTATGGAAAATCTTGGATCTGGCTAAAAGGGTCTGGAGTTTTGGGAACTAAGTCATTTCTCAAGCGATTCGTATAAAACTCGGAATGTAGGACTAATATGTGACTTTAAGATTTTATCCTATGGAAATTCTGGGATCTGGCCAATAGGGTCTGGAACTTTTGGAACCAAACCATTTCTCAAGGGATTCGTATGTAACTCGGAATGTAGGCCTTATATGCCACTACAAGATTTGTTCCTATGAAAATTCTGTGGGCCAATAGGATCTGGAGTTTTGGAAAATAAACCATTTCTTAAGCGATTTGTATGAAACTCGGCATGTAGGACTAATATGCGACTATAAGCTTTGTTCCTATGAAAATTCTGGGGGCCAATAGGATCTGGGGTTTTGGAAAATAAGCCATTTCTTAAGCGATTTGTATGAAACTCGGCATGTAGGATTAAGATGCGACTATAAGACTTGTTCCTATGGAAATTTTTGGATCTGACAAATAGGGTCTGGAATTTTGGAAACTAAGCCATGTCTCGAGCGATTTATATGACATTCGGAATGTAGGACTAAGATGTGATTATGAGATTTGTTCCTATGGAAATTCTGGGATCTGGCCAATAGGGTCTGGAGTTTTGGGACCCAAGCCATTTCTCTAGAGATTCGTATGAAATTCCTAATGTAGGACTAAAATGCGACTATTAGATTTGTTCCTACGGAAATTGTGATGTGATTAGGAGATTTTTTCCTATGGAAAATCTGGGAGCTGGCTAATAGGATCTGGAATTATGGGAACTAAACCATTTCTCAAGCGATTACTATGAAATTCGGTATGTAGGACTAATATGCGACTATAAGATTGGTTCCTATGGAAATTTTGGGATCTGGCCAATAGGGTCTGGAGTTTTTGGAACCAAGCCATTTCTCAAGCAAATCGTATGAAACTCGGAATCTAGGACTAATATGTGACCATAAGATTTGTTCCTATGGAAATTCTGGGATCTGGCCAATAGGGTCTGGAATTTTTGGAACCAAACCATATCACAATGATTCGTATGAAACTCGGAACGAAGGACTACAATGCAACTATAAGATTTGTTCCTATGGGAATTCTGGGGTCTGGCCAATAGGGTCTGGAGTTTTGGGAACCAAGCCATTTCTCAAGCGATTTCTATGAAATTCGGTATGTAGGACTATGATGTGATTATGAGACTTGTTCCTTTGGAAAATCTGGTATCTGGCCAATAGCGTCTGCAGTTTTGGAACAAAGCGAATTCTTAAGCGATTTGTATGAAACTCGGAATGTAGGACTAAAATGCGATTATGAGACTTGTTACTATGGAAAATCTAAGATCTGGCCAAAAGGGTCTGGAGTTTTGGGAACACAGCCATTTCTCAAACGATTCGTATGAATGTAGTACTAATATGCGACCATAAGATTTGTTCCTATGGAAATTCTGGGATCTGGCCAATAGGGTCTGGAATTTTTCGAACCAAACCATTTCTTAAGGGATTCGTATGAAACTAGGATTGTAGGACTAATATGCGACTATAAGATTTGTTCCTATGGAAATTCTGGTATATGGCCAATAGGGTCTGGAGTTTTGGGAACCAAGCCATTTCTCAAGCGATTTCTATGAAATTCGGTATGTAGGACTATGATGTGATTATGAGACTTGTTCCTTTGGAAAATCTGGTATCTGGCCAATAGCGTCTGCAGTTTTGGGAACTAAGCGCTTTCTTAAGCGGTTTGTATGAAACTCGGAATGTAGAACTAAAATGCGATTATGAGACTTGTTACTATGAAAAATCTAAGATCTGGCCAAAAGGGTCTGGAATTTTTGAAACCAAACCATTTCTTAAGGGATTCGTATGAAACTAGGATTGTAGGACTAATATGCCACTATAAGATTTGTTCCTATGGAAACTCTGGTATATGGCCAATAGGGTCTGGAGTTTTGGGCACCAAGCCATTTCTCAAGCGATTTCTATGAAATTCGGTATGTAGGACTATGATGTGATTATGAGACTTGTTCCTTTGGAAAATCTGGTATCTGGCCAATAGCGTCTGCATTTTTGGGAACTAAGCCATTTCTTAAGCGATTTGTATGAAACTCGGAATGTAGGACTAAAATGCGATTATGGACTTGTTACTATGGAAAATCTAAGATCTGGCAAATAGGGTCTGGAATTTTTGGAACCAAACCATTTCTCAAGGGATTCGTATAAAACTCGGAATGTAGGACTATTATGTAACTATAAGATTTGTTCCTATGGAAATTCTGGGATCTGGCCAATAGGGTCTGGAATTTTTGAACCAAACCATTTCTCAAGGGATTCGTATGAATCTTTGAATGTAGGACAAATATGTGACTATAAGATTTGTTCCTATGGAAATTCTGGGATCTGGCCAATAAGGTCTGGCATTTTTGGAATCAAACCATTTCTCAAGGGATTCGTATGAAACTCGGAATGTAGGAATAATATGCGACTATAAAATTTGCTCCTATGGAAATTCTGGGATCTGGCAAATAGGGTCTGGAGTTTTGAGCCTTAAGCCATTTCTCAAGAGATTCGTATGAAACTTGGCATGTAGGAATAATATGCGACTATAATATTTGTTCCTATGGAAAATCTTGGATCTGGCCAAAAGGGTCTGGAGTTTTGGGAACTAAGTCATTTCTCAAGCGATTCGTATAAAACTCGGCATGTAGGACTAAGATGCGACTATAAGACTTGTTCCTATGGAAATTTTTGGATCTGACAAATAGGGTCTGGAATTTTGGAAACTAAGCCATGTCTCGAGCGATTTATATGACATTCGGAATGTAGGACTAAGATGTGATTATGAGATTTGTTCCTATGGAAATTCTGGGATCTGGCCAATAGGGTCTGGAGTTTTGGGAACCAAGCCATTTCTCAAGCGATTTCTATGAAATTCGGTATGTAGGACTATGATGTGATTATGAGACTTGTTCCTTTGGAAAATCTGGTATCTGGCCAATAGCATCTGCAGTTTTGGGAACTAAGCGAATTCTTAAGCGATTTGTATGAAACTCGGAATGTAGGACTAAAATGCGATTATGAGACTTGTTACTATGGAAAATCTAAGATCTGGCCAATAGGGTCTGGAGTTTCTGGAACGAAACCATTTCTCAAGGGTTTCGTATAAAACTCGGAATGTAGAACTAATATGCGACCATAAGATTTGTTCCAATGAAAATTCTGGGATCTGGCAAATAGGGTCTGGAATTTCGGGAACACAGGCATTTCTCAAGCGATTCGTATAAAACTCGGAATGTAGTACTAATATGTGACTATAAGATTTTATCCTATGGAAATTCTGGGATCTGGCCAATAGGGTCTGGAACTTTTGGAACCAAACCATTTCTCAAGGGATTCGTATGAAACTAGGATTGTAGGACTAATATGCGACTATAAGATTTGTTCCTATGGAAATTCTGGTATATAGCCAATAGGGTCTGGAGTTTTGGGAACCAAGCCATTTCTCAAGCGATTTCTATGAAATTCGGTATGTAGGACTATGATGTGATTATGAGACTTGTTCCTTTAAATCTGGTATCTGGCCAATAGCGTCTGCAGTTTTGGGAACTAAGCGAATTCTTAAGCGATTTGTATGAAACTCGGAATGTAGGACTAAAATGCGATTATGAGACTTGTTACTATGGAAAATCTAAGATCTGGCCAATAGGGTCTGGAGTTTCTGGAACGAAACCATTTCTCAAGGGTTTCGTATAAAACTCGGAATGTAGAACTAATATGCGACCATAAGATTTGTTCCAATGAAAATTCTGGGATCTGGCAAATAGGGTCTGGAATTTCGGGAACACAGGCATTTCTCAAGCGATTCGTATAAAACTCGGAATGTAGGACTAATATGTGACTATAAGATTTTATCCTATGGAAATTATGGGATCTGGCCAATAGGGTCTGGAACTTTTGGAACCAAACCATTTCTCAAGGGTTTCGTATGAAACTAGGATTGTAGGACTAATATGCGACTATAAGATTTGTTCCTATGGAAATTCTGGTATATAGCCAATAGGGTCTGGAGTTTTGGGAACCAAGCCATTTCTCAAGCGATTTCTATGAAATTCGGTATGTAGGACTATGATGTGATTATGAGACTTGTTCCTTTAAATCTGGTATCTGGCCAATAGCGTCTGCATTTTCGGGAACTAAGCCATTTCTTAAGCGATTTGTATGAAACTCGGAATGTAGGACTAAAATGCGATTATGGACTTGTTACTATGGAAAATCTAAGATCTGGCCAAAAGGGTCTGGAATTTTTGGAACCAAACCATTTCTCAAGGGTTTCGTATAAAACTCGGAATGTAGAACTAATATGCGACCATAAGATTTGTTCCTATGGAAATTCTGGGTTCTGGCCAATAGGGTCTGGAGTTTTGGGAACACAGCCGTTTCTCAAATGATTCGTATGAATGTAGGACTAATATGCGACTATAAGATTTGTTTCTATGGAAATTCTGTGATATGGCCAATAGGGTCTGGAGTTTTGGGAACACAGCCATTTCTCAAACGATTCGTATGAATGAAGGACTAATATGCGACTATAATATTTGTTCCTATGGAAAATCTTGGATCTGTCCAAAAGGGTTTGGAGTTTTGGGAACTAAGTCATTTCTCAAGCGATTCGTATAAAACTCGGAATGTAGGACTAATATGTGACTATAAGATTTTATCCTATGGAAATTCTGGGATCTGGCCAATAGGGTCTGGAACTTTTGGAACCAAACCATTTCTCAAGGGATTCGTATGTAACTCGGAATGTAGGCCTTATATGCGACTATAAGATTTGTCCTATGAAAATTCTGGGGGCCAATAGGATCTAGAGTTTTGGAAAATAAACCATTTCTTAAGCGATTTGTATGAAGCTCGGCATGTAGGACTAATATGCGACTATAAGATTTGTTCCTATGAAAATTCTGGGGGCCAATAGGATCTGGGGTTTTGGAAAATAAGCCATTTCTTAAGCGATTTGTATGAAACTCGGCATGTAGGACTAAGATGCGACTATAAGACTTGTTCCTATGGAAATTTTTGGATCTGACAAATAGGGTCTGGAATTATGGAAACTAAGCCATGTCTCGAGCGATTTATATGACATTCGGAATGTAGGACTAAGATGTGATTATGAGATTTGTTCCTATGGAAAATCTGGGAGCTGGCCAATAGGGTCTGGATTTTTGAAACTAAGCCATTTCTCAAGCGATTCGTAAACTCGGAATCTAGGACTAATATGCGACTATAAGATTTGTTCCTATGGAAATTCTGGGATCTGGCCAATAGGGTCTGGAGTTTCTGGAACCAAACCATTTCTCAAGGGTTTCGTATAAAACTCGGAATGTAGAACTAATATGCGACCATAAGATTTGTTCCAATGAAAATTCTGGGATCTGGCAAATAGGGTCTGGAATTTTGGGAACACAGGCATTTCTCAAGCGATTCGTATAAAACTCGGAATGTAGGACTAATATGTGACTATAAGATTTTATCCTATGGAAATTCTGGGATCTGGCCAATAGGGTCTGGAACTTTTGGAACCAAACCATTTCTCAAGGGATTCGTATGAAACTAGGATTGTGGGACTAATATGCGACTATAAGATTTGTTCCTATGGAAATTCTGGTATATAGCCAATAGGGTCTGGAGTTTTGGGAACCAAGCCATTTCTCAAGCGATTTCTATGAAATTCGGTATGTAGGACTATGATGTGATTATGAGACTTGTTCCTTTAAATCTGGTATCTGGCCAATAGCGTCTGCATTTTCGGGAACTAAGCCATTTCTTAAGCGATTTGTATGAAACTCGGAATGTAGGACTAAAATGCGATTATGGACTTGTTACTATGGAAAATCTAAGATCTGGCCAAAAGGGTCTGGAATTTTTGGAACCAAACCATTTCTCAAGGGTTTCATATAAAACTTGGAATGTAGAACTAATATGCGACCATAAGATTTGTTCCTATGGAAATTCTGGGTTCTGGCCAATAGGGTCTGGAGTTTTGGGAACACAGCCGTTTCTCAAACGATTCGTATGAATGTAGGACTAATATGCGACTATAAGATTTGTTTCTATGGAAATTCTGTGATCTGGCCAATAGGGTCTGGAGTTTTGGGAACACAGCCATTTCTCAAACGATTCGTATGAATGAAGGACTAATATGCGACTATAATATTTGTTCCTATGGAAAATCTTGGATCTGGCTAAAAGGGTCTGGAGTTTTGGGAACTAAGTCATTTCTCAAGCGATTCGTATAAAACTCGGAATGTAGGACTAATATGTGACTATAAGATTTTATCCTATGGAAATTCTGGGATCTGGCCAATAGGGTCTGGAACTTTTGGAACCAAACCATTTCTCAAGGGATTCGTATGTAACTCGGAATGTAGGCCTTATATGCCACTATAAGATTTGTTCCTATGAAAATTCTGTGGGCCAATAGGATCTGGAGTTTTGGAAAATAAACCATTTCTTAAGCGATTTGTATGAAACTCGGCATGTAGGACTAATATGCGACTATAAGATTTGTTCCTATGAAAATTCTGGGGGCCAATAGGATCTGGGGTTTTGGAAAATAAGCCATTTCTTAAGCGATTTGTATGAAACTCGGCATGTAGGACTAAGATGCGACTATAAGACTTGTTCCTATGGAAATTTTTGGATCTGACAAATAGGGTCTGGAATTTTGGAAACTAAGCCATGTCTCGAGCGATTTATATGACATTCGGAATGTAGGACTAAGATGTGATTATGAGATTTGTTCCTATGGAAATTGTGATGTGATTAGGAGATTTTTTCCTATGGAAAATCTGGGAGCTGGCTAATAGGATCTGGAATTATGGTAACTAAGCCATTTCTCAAGCGATTACTATGAAATTCGGTATGTAGGACTAATATGCGACTATAAGATTGGTTCCTATGGAAATTTTGGGATCTGGCCAATAGGGTCTGGAGTTTTGGGACCCAAGCCATTTCTCTAGAGATTCGTATGAAATTCCTAATGTAGGACTAAAATGCGACTATTAGATTTGTTCCTACGGAAATTGTGATGTGATTAGGAGATTTTTTCCTATGGAAAATCTGGGAGCTGGCTAATAGGATCTGGAATTATGGGAACTAAGCCATTTCTCAAGCGATTACTATGAAATTCGGTATGTAGGACTAATATGCGACTATAAGATTGGTTCCTATGGAAATTTTGGGATCTGGCCAATAGGGTCTGGAGTTTTTGGAACCAAGCCATTTCTCAAGCAAATCGTATGAAACTCGGAATCTAGGACTAATATGTGACCATAAGATTTGTTCCTATGGAAATTCTGGGATCTGGCCAATAGGGTCTGGAATTTTTGGAACCAAACCATATCACAATGATTCGTATGAAACTCGGAATGAAGGACTACAATGCAACTATAAGATTTGTTCCTATGGGAATTCTGGGGTCTGGCCAATAGGGTCTGGAGTTTTCTATGAAATTCGGTATGTAGGACTATGATGTGATTATGAGACTTGTTCCTTTGGAAAATCTGGTATCTGGCCAATAGCGTCTGCAGTTTTGGGAACTAAGCGAATTCTTAAGCGATTTGTATGAAACTCGGAATGTAGGACTAAAATGCGATTATGAGACTTGTTACTATGGAAAATCTAAGATCTGGCCAAAAGGGTCTGGAGTTTTGGGAACACAGCCATTTCTCAAACGATTCGTATGAATGTAGTACTAATATGCGACCATAAGATTTGTTCCTATGGAAATTCTGGGATCTGGCCAATAGGGTCTGGAATTTTTCGAACCAAACCATTTCTTAAGGGATTCGTATGAAACTAGGATTGTAGGACTAATATGCGACTATAAGATTTGTTCCTATGGAAATTCTGGTATATGGCCAATAAGGTCTGGAGTTTTGGGAACCAAGCCATTTCTCAAGCGATTTCTATGAAATTCGGTATGTAGGACTATGATGTAATTATGAGACTTGTTCCTTTGGAAAATCTGGTATTTGGCCAATAGCGTCTGCAGTTTTGGGAACTAAGCGCTTTCTTAAGCGGTTTGTATGAAACTCGGAATGTAGAACTAAAATGCGATTATGAGACTTGTTACTATGAAAAATCTAAGATCTGGCCAAAAGGGTCTGGAATTTTTGACACCAAACCATTTCTTAAGGGATTCGTATAAAACTCGGAATGTAGGACTATTATGTAACTATAAGATTTGTTCCTATGGAAATTCTGGGATCTGGCCAATAGGGTCTGGAATTTTTTGAACCAAACCATTTCTCAAGGGATTCGTATGAATCTTTGAATGTAGGACAAATATGTGACTATAAGATTTGTTCCTATGGAAATTCTGGGATCTGGCCAATAAGGTCTGGCATTTTTGGAATCAAACCATTTCTCAAGGGATTCGTATGAAACTCGGAATGTAGGAATAATATGCGACTATAAAATTTGCTCCTATGGAAATTCTGGGATCTGGCAAATAGGGTCTGGAGTTTTAAACCTTAAGCCATTTCTCAAGAGATTCGTATGAAACTTGGCATGTAGGAATAATATGCGACTATAATATTTGTTCCTATGGAAAATCTTGGATCTGGCCAAAAGGGTCTGGAGTTTTGGGAACTAAGTCATTTCTCAAGCGATTCGTATAAAACTCGGAATGTAGGACTAAGATGTGATTATGAAATTTGTTCCTATGGAAAATCTGGGAGCTGGCCAATAGGGGCTGGAATTTTGGGAACTAAGCCATTTCTCAAGCGATTTCTATGAAATTCGGTATGTAGGACTACGATGTGATTATGAGACTTGTTCCTTTGGAAAATCTGGTATGTGGCCAATAGATCTGGAGTTTTGGGAACCAATCCATTTCTCAAGCGATTCGTATGAAACTCGGAATGTAGGAATAATATGCGACTATAAGATTTGTTCCTATGGAAATTCTGGGATCTGGCCAATAGGGTCTGGAATTTTTGGAACCAAACCATTTCTTAAGGGATTCGTATGAAACTAGGATTGTAGGACTAATATGCGACTATTAGATTTGTTACTATGGAAATTCTGGTATATGGCCAATAGGGTCTGGAGTTTTGGGAACCAAGCCATTTCTCAAGCGATTTCTATGAAATTCGGTATGTAGGACTATGATGTGATTATAAGACTTGTTCCTTGGAAAATCTGGAATCTGGCCAATAGCGTCTGCATTTTTGGGAACTAAGCCATTTCTTAAGCGATTTGTATGAAACTCGGAATGTAGGACTAAAATGCGATTATGGACTTGTTACTATGGAAAAACTAAGATCTGGCCAATAGGATCTGGATTTTTTGGAACCAAACCATTTCTTAAGGGATTCGTATGAAACTAGGATTGTATGACTAATATGCGACTATAAGATTTGTTCCTATGGAAATTCTGGTATATGGCCAATAAGGTCTGGAGTTTTGGGAACCAAGCCATTTCTCTAGCGATTTCTATGAAATTCGGTATGTAGGACTATGATGTGATTATGAGACTTGTTCCTTTGGAAAATCTGGCATCTGGCCAATAGCGTCTGCAGTTTTGGGAACTAAGCGATTTCTTAAGCGGTTTGTATGAAACTCGGAATGTAGAACTTAAATGCGATTATGAGACTTGTTACTATGGAAAATCTAAGATCTGGCCAAAAGGGTCTGGAATTTTTGGAACCAAACCATTTCTCTAGGGATTCGTATGAAACTAGGATTGTAGGACTAATATGCCACTATAAGATTTGTTCCTATGGAAACTCTGGTATATAGCCAATAGGGTCTGGAGTTTTGGGCACCAAGCCATTTCTCAAGCGATTTCTATGAAATTCGGTATGTAGGACTATGATGTGATTATGAGACTTGTTTCTTTGGAAAATCTGGTATCTGGCCAATAGCGTCTGCAGTTTTGGGAACTAAGCGATTTCTTAAGCGGTTTGTATGAAACTCGGAATGTAGAACTAAAATGCGATTATGAGACTTGTTACTATGGAAAATCTAAGATCTGGCCAAAAGGGTCTGGAATTTTTGGAACCAAACTATTTCTTAAGGGATTCGTATGAAACTAGGATTGTAGGACTAATATGCCACTATAAGATTTGTTCCTATGGAAACTCTGGTATATGGCCAATAGGGTCTGGAGTTTTGGGCACCAAGCCATTTCTCAAGCGATTTCTATGAAATTCGGTATGTAGGACTATGATGTGATTATGAGACTTGTTTCTTTTGAAAATCTGGTATCTGGCCAATAGCGTCTGCATTTTTGGGAACTAAGCCATTTCTTAAGCGATTTGTATAAAACTCGGAATGTAGGACTAAAATGCGATGGACTTGTTACTATGGAAAATCTAAGATCTGGCAAATAGGGTCTGGAATTTTTGGAACCAAACCATTTCTCAAGGGATTCGTATAAAACTCGGAATGTAGGACTATTATGTAACTATAAGATTTGTTCCTATGGAAATTCTGGGATCTGGCCAATAGGGTCTGGAATTTTTTGAACCAAACCATTTCACAAGGGATTCGTATGAATCTTTGAATGTAGGACAAATATGTGACTATAAGATTTGTTCCTATGGAAATTCTGGGATCTGGCCAATAAGGTCTGGAATTTTTGGAATCAAACCGTTTCTCAAGGGATTCGTATGAAACTCGGAATGTAGGAATATTATCCGACTATAAAATTTGCTCCTATGGAAATTCTGGGATCTGGCAAATAGGGTCTGGAGTTTTGAGCCTTAAGCCATTTCTCAAGAGATTCGTATGAAACTTGGCATGTAGGAATAATATGCGACTATAATATTTGTTCCTATGGAAAATCTTGGATCTGGCCAAAAGGGTCTGGAGTTTTGGGAACTAAGTCATTTCTCAAGCGATTCGTATAAAACTCGGAATATAGGACTAAGATGTGATTATGAGATTTGTTCCTATGGAAAATCTGGGAGCTGGCCAATAGGGTCTAGAATTTTGGGAACTAAGCCATTTCTCAAGCGATTTCTATGAAATTCGGTATGTGATTATGAGACTTGTTTCTTTGGAAAATCTGGTATCTGGCCAATAGATCTGGAGTTTTGGGAACCAATCCATTTCTCAAGCTATTCGTATGAAACTCGGAATGTAGGACTACGATGTGATTATGAGACTTGTTCCTTTGGAAAATCTGGTATCTGGCCAATAGATCTGGAGTTTTGGGAACCAATCCATTTCTCAAGCGATTCGTATGAAACTCGGAATGTAGGAATAATATGCGACTATAAGATTTGTTCCTATGGAAATTCTGGGATCTGGCGAATAGGGTCTGGAATTTTTGAAACCAAACCATTTCTTAAGTGATTCGTATGAAACTAGGATTCTAGGACTAATATGCGACTATTAGATTTGTTACTATGGAAATTCTGGTATATGGCCAAAAGGGTCTGGAGTTTTGGGAACCAAGCCATTTCTCAAGCGATTTCTATGAAATTCGGTATGTAGGACTATGATGTGATTATGAGACTTGTTTCTTTGGAAAATCTGGTATCTGGCCAATAGCGTCTGCATTTTTGGGAACTAAGCCATTTCTTAAGCGATTTGTATGAAACTCGGAATGTAGGACTAAAATGCGATTATGGACTTGTTACTATGGAAAATCTAAGATCTGGCCAAAAGGGTCTGGAATTTTAGGAACCAAACCAATTCTCAAGGGTTTTGTATAAAACTCGGAATGTAGAACTAATATGCGACCATAAGATTTGTTCCTATGGAAATTCTGGGATCTGGCCAATAGGGTCTGGAGTTTTGGGAACACAGCCGTTTCTCAAACGATTCGTATGAATGTAGGACTAATATGTGACTATAAGATTTGTTTCTATGGAAATTCTGTGATCTGGCCAATAGGGTCTGGAGTTTTGGGAACACAGCCGTTTCTCAAACGATTCGTATGAATGTAGGACTAATATGCGACTATAATATTTTTTCCTATGGAAAATCTTGGATCTGGCCAAAAGGGTCTGCAGTTTTGGGAACTAAGTCATTTCTCAAGCGATTCGTATAAAACTCGGAATGTAGGACTAATATGCGACTATAAGATTTGTTCCTATGGAAAATCTGTGATCTGGCCAATAGGGTCTGGAATTTTTTGAACCAAACCATTTCTCAAGGGATTCGTATGAAACTCGGAATGTAGGACTAATATGCGACTATAAGATTTGTTCCTATGAAAATTCTGGGGGCCAATAGGATCTGGAGTTTTGGAAAATAAGCCATTTCTTAAGCGATTTGTATGAAACTCGGCATGTAGGACTAAGATGCGACTATAAGACTTGTTCCTATGGAAATTTTGGGATCTGACAAATAGGGTCTGGAATTTTGGAAACTAAGCCATTTCTCGAGCGATTTATATGACACTCGGAATGTAGGATTAAGATGTGATTATGAGATTTGTTCCTATGGAAAATCTGGGAGCTGGCCAATAGGGTCTGGAATTTTGGGAACTAAGCCATTTCTCAAGTGATTTCTATGAAATTCGGTATATAGGACTATGATGTGATTATGAGACTTATTCCTTTGGAAAATCTGGTATCTGGCCAATAGCGTCTGCAGTTTTGGCAACTATGCAATTTCTTATGCGATTTGTATGAAACTCGGAATGTAGGACTAAAATGCGATTATGAGACTTGTTACTATGGAAAATCTAAGATCTGGCCATAGGATCTGGATTTTTTGAAACTAAGCCATTTCTCAAGCGATTCGTATGAAACTCGGAATGTAGGACTAATATGCGACTATAAGATTTGTTCCTATGGAAATTCTGGGATCTGGCCAATAGGGTCTGGAGTTTTGGGAACCAATCCATTTCTCAAGCGATTCGTATGAAACTCGGAATGTAGGAATAATATGCGATGTTTCTATGGAAATTCTGGGATCTGGCCAATAGGGTCTGGAATTTTTGGAACCAAACCATTTCTTAAGGGATTCGTATGAAACTAGGATTGTAGGACTAATATGCGACTATAAGATTTGTTGCTATGGAAATTCTGGTATCTGGCCAATAGGGTCTGGAGTTTTGGGAACCAAGCCATTTCTCAAGCGATTTCTATGAAATTCGGTATGTAGGACTATGATTTGATTATGAAACTTGTTCCTTTGGAAAATCTGGTATCTGCCCAATAGTGTCTGCAGTTTGGGAACTAAGTGATTTCTTAAGCGATTTGTATGAAACTCGGAATGTAGGACTAAAATGCGATTATGAGACTTGTTACTATGGAAAATCTAAGATCTGGCCAAAAGGGTCTGGAATGTTTGGAACCAAACCATTTCTCAAGGGTTTCGTATAAAACTCGGAATGTAGAACTAATATGCGACTATTAGATTTGTTACTATGGAAATTCTGGGATCTGGCAAATAGGGTCTGGAGTTTTGGGAACACAGCCATTTCTCAAACGATTCGTATGAATGTAGTACTAATATGTGACTCTAAGATTTGTTCCTATGGAAATTCTGGGATCTGGCCAATAGGGTCTGGAGTTTTGGGACCCAAGCCATTTCTCTAGAGATTCGTATGAAATTCCTAATGTAGGACTAAAATGCGACTATTAGATTTGTTCCTATAGAAATTGTGATGTGGTTAGGAGATTTTTTCCTATGGAAAATCTGGGAGCTGGCTAATAGGATCTGGAATTATGGGAACTAAGCCATTTCTCAAGCGATTTCTATGAAATTCGGTATGTAGGACTAAAATGCGATTATGAGACTTGTTACTATGAAAAATATAAGATCTGGCCAAAAGGGTCTGGAATTTTTGGAACCAAACCATTTCTCAAGGGTTTCGTATAAAACTCGGAATGTAGAAATAATATGCGACCATAAGATTTGTTCCTATGGAAATTCTGGGATCTGGCAAATAGGGTCTGGAGATTTGGGAACAGAGCCATTTCTCAAACGATTCGTATGAATGTAGTACTAATATGTGACTATAAGATTTGTTCCTATGGAAATTCTGGGATCTGGCCAATAGGGTCTGGAATTTTGGGACCCAAGCCATTTCTCTAGAGATTCGTATGAAATTTCTAATGTAGGACTAAAATGCGACTATTAGATTTGTTCCTATAGAAATTGTGATGTGGTTAGGAGATTTTTTCCTATGGAAAATATGGGAGCTGGCTAATAGGATCTGGAATTATGGGAACTAAGCCATTTCTCAAGCGATTTCTATGAAATTCGGTATGTAGGACTAATATGCGACTATAAGATTGGTTCCTATGGAAATTTTGGGATCTGGCCAATAGGGTCTGGAGTTTTTGGAACCAAGCCATTTTTCAAGCAAATCGTATGAAACTCGGAATCTAGGACTAATATGTGACCATAAGATTTGTTCCTATGGAAATTATTGGATCTGGCAAATAGGGTCTGGAGTTTTGGGAACAGAGCCATTTCTCAAACGATTCGTATGAATGTAGTACTAATATGTGACTATAAGATTTGTTCCTATGGAAATTCTGGGATCTGGCCAATAGGGTCTGGAGTTTTGGGACCCAAGCCATTTCTCTAGAGATTCGTATGAAATTCCTAATGTAGGACTAATATGCGACTATTAGATTTGTTCCTATAGAAATTGTGATGTGATTAGGAGATTTTTTCCTATGGAAAATCTGGGAGCTGGCTAATAGGATCTGGAATTATGGGAACTAAGCCATTTCTCAAGCGATTTCTATGAAATTCGGTATGTAGGACTAATATGCGACTATAAGATTGGTTCCTATAGAAATTTTGGGATCTGGCCAATAGGGTCTGGAGTTTTGGGAACCAAGCCATTTCTCAAGCAATTTCTATGAAATTTGGTATGTAGGACTATGATGTGATTATGAGACTTGTTCCTTTGGAAAATCTGGTATCTGGCCAAAAGGGTCTGCAGTTTTGGGAACTAAGTCATTTCTCAAGCGATTCGTATAAAACTCGGAATGTAGGACTAATATGCGACTATAAGATTTGTTCCTATGGAAAATCTGTGATCTGGCCAATAGGGTCTGGAATTTTTTGAACCAAACCATTTCTCAAGGGATTCGTATGAAACTCGGAATGTATGACTAATATGCGACTATAAGATTTGTTCCTATGAAAATTCTGGGGGCCAATAGGATCTGGAGTTTTGGAAAATAAGCCATTTCTTAAGCGATTTGTATGAAACTCGGCATGTAGGACTAAGATGCGACTATAAGACTTGTTCCTATGGAAATTTTGGGATCTGACAAATAGGGTCTGGAATTTTGGAAACTAAGCCATTTCTCGAGCGATTTATATGACACTCGGAATGTAGGATTAAGATGTGATTATGAGATTTGTTCCTATGGAAAATCTGGGAGCTGGCCAATAGGGTCTGGAATTTTGGGAACTAAGCCATTTCTCAAGTGATTTCTATGAAATTCGGTATATAGGACTATGATGTGATTATGAGACTTATTCCTTTGGAAAATCTGGTATCTGGCCAATAGCGTCTGCAGTTTTGGCAACTATGCAATTTCTTAAGCGATTTGTATGAAACTCGGAATGTAGGACTAAAATGCGATTATGAGACTTGTTACTATAGAAAATCTAAGATCTGGCCATAGGATCTGGATTTTTTGAAACTAAGCCATTTCTCAAGCGATTCGTATGAAACTCGGAATGTAGGACTAATATGCGACTATAAGATTTGTTCCTATGGAAATTCTGGGATCTGGCCAATAGGGTCTGGAGTTTTTGGAACCAAGCCATTTCTCAATTTTGGAACCAAAAGGGTCTGCAGTTTTGGGAACTAAGTCATTTCTCAAGCGATTCGTATAAAACTCGGAATGTAGGACTAATATGCGACTATAAGATTTGTTCCTATGGAAAATCTGTGATCTGGCCAATAGGGTCTGGAATTTTTTGAACCAAACCATTTCTCAAGGGATTCGTATGAAACTCGGAATGTAGGACTAATATGCGACTATAAGATTTGTTCCTATGAAAATTCTGGGGGCCAATAGGATCTGGAGTTTTGGAAAATAAGCCATTTCTTAAGCGATTTGTATGAAACTCGGCATGTAGGACTAAGATGCGACTATAAGACTTGTTCCTATGGAAATTTTGGGATCTGACAAATAGGGTCTGGAATTTTGGAAACTAAGCCATTTCTCGAGCGATTTATATGACACTCGGAATGTAGGATTAAGATGTGATTATGAGATTTGTTCCTATGGAAAATCTAGGAGCTGGCCAATAGGGTCTGGAATTTTGGGAACTAAGCCATTTCTCAAGTGATTTCTATGAAATTCGGTATATAGGACTATGTTGTGATTATGAGACTTATTCCTTTGGAAAATCTGGTATCTGGCCAATAGCGTCTGCAGTTTTGGCAACTATGCAATTTCTTAAGCGATTTGTATGAAACTCGGAATGTAGGACTAAAATGCGATTATGAGACTTGTTACTATAGAAAATCTAAGATCTGGCCATAGGATCTGGATTTTTTGAAACTAAGCCATTTCTCAAGCGATTCGTATGAAACTCGGAATGTAGGACTAATATGCGACTATAAGATTTGTTCCTATGGAAATTCTGGGATCTGGCCAATAGGGTCTGGAGTTTTGGGAACCAATCCATTTCTCAAGCGATTCGTATGAAACTCGGAATGTAGGAATAATATGCGATGTTTCTATGGAAATTCTGGGATCTGGCCAATAGGGTCTGGAATTTTTGGAACCAAACCATTTCTGAAGGGATTCGTATGAAACTAGGATTGTAGGACTAATATGCGACTATAAGATTTGTTGCTATGGAAATTCTGGTATCTGGCCAATAGGGTCTGGAGTTTTTGGAACCAAGCCATTTCTCAAGCGATTTCTATGAAATTCGGTAGGTAGGACTATGATTTGATTATGAAACTTGTTCCTTTGGAAAATCTGGTATCTGCCCAATAGTGTCTGCAGTTGGGAACTAAGTGATTTCTTAAGCGATTTGTATGAAACTCGGAATGTAGGACTAAAATGCGATTATGAGACTTGTTACTATGGAAAATCTAAGATCTGGCCAAAAGGGTCTGGAATTTTTGGAACCAAACCATTTCTCAAGGGTTTCGTATAAAACTCGGAATGTAGAACTAATATGCGACTATTAGATTTGTTACTATGGAAATTCTGGGATCTGGCAAATAGGGTCTGGAGTTTTGGGAACACAGCCATTTCTCAAACGATTCGTATGAATGTAGTACTAATATGTGACTCTAAGATTTGTTCCTATGGAAATTCTGGGATCTGGCCAATAGGGTCTGGAGTTTTTGGACCCAAGCCATTTCTCTAGAGATTCGTATGAAATTCCTAATGTAGGACTAAAATGCGACTATTAGATTTGTTCCTATAGAAATTGTGATGTGGTTAGGAGATTTTTTCCTATGGAAAATCTGGGAGCTGGCTAATAGGATCTGGAATTATGGGAACTAAGCCATTTCTCAAGCGATTTCTATGAAATTCAGTATGTA
This sequence comes from Nephrocerus scutellatus, assembly GCA_947095585.1. Taxonomy (NCBI): domain Eukaryota; kingdom Metazoa; phylum Arthropoda; class Insecta; order Diptera; family Pipunculidae; genus Nephrocerus; species Nephrocerus scutellatus. The sequence goes on from OX352765.1 coordinate 57,291,130, forward strand.
GGACTAAAATGCGATTATGAGACTTGTTACTATGGAAAATATAAGATCTGGCCAAAAGGGCCTGGAATTTTTGGAACCAAACCATTTCTCAAGGATTTCGTATAAAACTCGGAATGTAGAACTAATATGCGACCATAAGATTTGTTCCTATGGAAATTCTGGGATCTGGCAAATAGGGTCTGGAGATTTGGGAACAGAGCCATTTCTCAAACGATTCGTATGAATGTAGTACTAATATGTGACTATAAGATTTGTTCCTATGGAAATTCTGGGATCTGGCCAATAGGGTCTGGAGTTTTGGGACCCAAGCCATTTCTCTAGAGATTCGTATGAAATTCCTAATGTAGGACTAAAATGCGACTATTAGATTTGTTCCTATAGAAATTGTGATGTGGTTAGGAGATTTTTTCCTATGGAAAATCTGGGAGCTGGCTAATAGGATCTGGAATTATGGGAACTTAGCCATTTCTCAAGCGATTTCTATGAAATTCGGTATGTAGGACTAATATGCGACTATAAGATTGGTTCCTATGGAAATTTTGGGATCTGGCCAATAGGGTCTGGAGTTTTTGGAACCAAGCCATTTCTCAAGCAAATCGTATGAAACTCGGAATCTAGGACTAATATGTGACCATAAGATTTGTTCCTATGGAATTTATGGGATCTGGCAAATAGGGTCTGGAGTTTTGGGAACAGAGCCATTTCTCAAACGATTCGTATGAATGTAGTACTAATATGTGACTATAAGATTTGTTCCTATAGAAATTCTGGGATCTGGCCAATAGGGTCTGGAGTTTTGGGACCCAAGCCATTTCTCTAGAGATTCGTATGAAATTCCTAATGTAGGACTAATATGCGACTATTAGATTTGTTCCTATAGAAATTGTGATGTGATTAGGAGATTTTTTCCTATGGAAAATCTGGGAGCTGGCTAATAGCATGTAGCGGCATGTAGGACTAAGATGCGACTATAAGACTTGTTCCTATGGAAATTTTGGGATCTGACAAATAGGGTCTGGAATTTTGGAAACTAAGCCATTTCTCGAGCGATTTATATGACACTCGGAATGTAGGATTAAGATGTGATTATGAGATTTGTTCCTATGGAAAATCTGGGAGCTGGCCAATAGGGTCTGGAATTTTGGGAACTAAGCCATTTCTCAAGTGATTTCTTTGAAATTCGGTATATAGGACTATGATGTGATTATGAGACTTATTCCTTTGGAAAATCTGGTATCTGGCCAATAGCGTCTGCAGTTTTGGCAACTATGCAATTTCTTAAGCGATTTGTATGAAACTCGGAATGTAGGACTAAAATGCGATTATGAGACTTGTTACTATAGAAAATCTAAGATCTGGCCATAGGATCTGGATTTTTTGAAACTAAGCCATTTCTCAAGCGATTCGTATGAAACTCGGAATGTAGGACTAATATGCGACTATAAGATTTGTTCCTATGGAAATTCTGGGATCTGGCGAATAGGGTCTGGAGTTTTTGGAACCAAGCCATTTCTCAATTTTGGAACCAAAAGGGTCTGCAGTTTTGGGAACTAAGTCATTTCTCAAGCGATTCGTATAAAACTCGGAATGTAGGACTAATATGCGACTATAAGATTTGTTCCTATGGAAAATCTGTGATCTGGCCAATAGGGTCTGGAATTTTTTGAACCAAACCATTTCTCAAGGGATTCGTATGAAACTCGGAATGTAGGACTAATATGCGACTATAAGATTTGTTCCTATGAAAATTCTGGGGGCCAATAGGATCTGGAGTTTTGGAAAATAAGCCATTTCTTAAGCGATTTGTATGAAACTCGGCATGTAGGACTAAGATGCGACTATAAGACTTGTTCCTATGGAAATTTTGGGATCTGACAAATAGGGTCTGGAATTTTGGAAACTAAGCCATTTCTCGAGCGATTTATATGACACTCGGAATGTAGGATTAAGATGTGATTATGAGATTTGTTCCTATGGAAAATCTAGGAGCTGGCCAATAGGGTCTGGAATTTTGGGAACTAAGCCATTTCTCAAGTGATTTCTATGAAATTCGGTATATAGGACTATGATGTGATTATGAGACTTATTCCTTTGGAAAATCTGGTATCTGGCCAATAGCGTCTGCAGTTTTGGCAACTATGCAATTTCTTAAGCGATTTGTATGAAACTCGGAATGTAGGACTATGAGGATTATGAGACTTGTTACTATAGAAAATCTAAGATCTGGCCATAGGATCTGGATTTTTTGAAACTAAGCCATTTCTCAAGCGATTCGTATGAAACTCGGAATGTAGGACTAATATGCGACTATAAGATTTGTTCCTATGGAAATTCTGGGATCTGGCCAATAGGGTCTGGAGTTTTGGGAACCAATCCATTTCTCAAGCGATTCGTATGAAACTCGGAATGTAGGAATAATATGCGATGTTTCTATGGAAATTCTGGGATCTGGCCAATAGGGTCTGGAATTTTTGGAACCAAACCATTTCTGAAGGGATTCGTATGAAACTAGGATTGTAGGACTAATATGCGACTATAAGATTTGTTGCTATGGAAATTCTGGTATCTGGCCAATAGGGTCTGAAGTTTTGGGAACCAAGCCATTTCTCAAGCGATTTCTATGAAATTCGGTAGGTAGGACTATGATTTGATTATGAAACTTGTTCCTTTGGAAAATCTGGTATCTGCCCAATAGTGTCTGCAGTTGGGAACTAAGTGATTTCTTAAGCGATTTGTATGAAACTCGGAATGTAGGACTAAAATGCGATTATGAGACTTGTTACTATGGAAAATCTAAGATCTGGCCAAAAGGGTCTGGAATTTTTGGAACCAAACCATTTCTCAAGGGTTTCGTATAAAACTCGGAATGTAGAACTAATATGCGACTATTAGATTTGTTACTATGGAAATTCTGGGATCTGGCAAATAGGGTCTGGAGTTTTGGGAACACAGCCATTTCTCAAACGATTCGTATGAATGTAGTACTAATATGTGACTCTAAGATTTGTTCCTATGGAAATTCTGGGATCTGGCCAATAGGGTCTGGAGTTTTTGGACCCAAGCCATTTCTCTAGAGATTCGTATGAAATTCCTAATGTAGGACTAAAATGCGACTATTAGATTTGTTCCTATAGAAATTGTGATGTGGTTAGGAGATTTTTTCCTATGGAAAATCTGGGAGCTGGCTAATAGGATCTGGAATTATGGGAACTAAGCCATTTCTCAAGCGATTTCTATGAAATTCAGTATGTAGGACTAAAATGCGATTATGAGACTTGTTACTATGGAAAATATAAGATCTGGCCAAAAGGGCCTGGAATTTTTGGAACCAAACCATTTCTCAAGGATTTCGTATAAAACTCGGAATGTAGAACTAATATGCGACCATAAGATTTGTTCCTATGGAAATTCTGGGATCTGGCAAATAGGGTCTGGAGATTTGGGAACAGAGCCATTTCTCAAACGATTCGTATGAATGTAGTACTAATATGTGACTATAAGATTTGTTCCTATGGAAATTCTGGGATCTGGCCAATAGGGTCTGGAGTTTTGGGACCCAAGCCATTTCTCTAGAGATTCGTATGAAATTCCTAATGTAGGACTAAAATGCGACTATTAGATTTGTTCCTATAGAAATTGTGATGTGGTTAGGAGATTTTTTCCTATGGAAAATCTGGGAGCTGGCTAATAGGATCTGGAATTATGGGAACTAAGCCATTTCTCAAGCGATTTCTATGAAATTCGGTATGTAGGACTAATATGCGACTATAAGATTGGTTCCTATGGAAATTTTGGGATCTGGCCAATAGGGTCTGGAGTTTTTGGAACCAAGCCATTTCTCAAGCAAATCGTATGAAACTCGGAATCTAGGACTAATATGTGACCATAAGATTTGTTCCTATGGAATTTATGGGATCTGGCAAATAGGGTCTGGAGTTTTGGGAACAGAGCCATTTCTCAAACGATTCGTATGAATGTAGTACTAATATGTGACTATAAGATTTGTTCCTATAGAAATTCTGGGATCTGGCCAATAGGGTCTGGAGTTTTGGGACCCAAGCCATTTCTCTAGAGATTCGTATGAAATTCCTAATGTAGGACTAATATGCGACTATTAGATTTGTTCCTATAGAAATTGTGATGTGATTAGGAGATTTTTTCCTATGGAAAATCTGGGAGCTGGCTAATAGGATCTGGAATTATGGGAACTAAGCCATTTCTCAAGCGATTTCTATGAAATTCGGTATGTAGGACTATGATGTGATTATGAGACTTGTTCCTTTGGAAAATCTGGTATCTGGCCAATAGCGTCTGCAGTTTTGGAAACTAAGCGATTTCTTAAGCGATTTGTATGAAACTCGGAATGTAGGACTAAAATGCGATTATGAGACTTGTTACTATGGAAAATATAAGATCTGGCCAAAAGGGTCTGGAATTTTTGGAACCAAACCATTTCTCAAGGGTTTCGTATAAAACTAGGAATGTAGAACTAATATGCGACCATAAGATTTGTTCCTATGGAAATTCTGGGATCTGGCAAATAGGGTCTGGAGATTTGGGAACAGAGCCATTTCTCAAACGATTCGTATGAATGTAGTACTAATATGTGACTATAAGATTGGTTCCTATGGAAATTTTGGGATCTGGACAATAGGGTCTGGAGTTTTGGGAACCAAGCCATTTCTCAAGCAATTACTATGAAATTTGATATGTAGGACTATGATGTGATTATGAGACTTGTTCCTTTGGAAAATCTGGTATCTGGCCAATAGCGTCTGCAGTTTTGGGAACTAAGCGATTTCTTAAGCGATTTGTATGAAACTCGGAATGTAGGACTAAAATGCGATTATGAGACTTGTTACTATAGAAAATCTAAAATCTGGCCAAAAGGGTCGGGAGTTTTGGGAACACAGCCATTTCTCAAACGATTCGTATGAATTTAGTACTAATATGCGACCATAAGATTTGTTCCTATGGAAATTCTGGGATCTGGCCAAGAGGGTCTGGATTTTTTGGAACCAAACCATTTCTTAAGGGATTCGTATGAAACTAGGATTGTAGGACTAATATGCGACTATAAGATTTGTTCCTATGGAAATTCTGGTATATGGCCAATAGGGTCTGGAGTTTTGGGAACCAAGCCATTTCTCAAGCGATTTCTATGAAATTCGGTATGTAGGACTATGATGTGATTTTGAGACTTGTTCCTTTGGAAAATCTGGTATCTGGCCAATAGCGTCTGCAGTTTTGGGAACTAAGCGATTTCTTAAGCGATTTGTATGAAACTCGAAATGTAGGACTAAAATGCGATTATGAGACTTGTTACTATGGAAAATCTAAGATCTGCCCAAAAGAGTCTGGAATTTTTGGAACCAAACCATTTCTTAAGGGATTTGTATGAAACTAGGATTGTAGGACTAACATGCGACTATAAGATTTGTTCCTATGGAAATTCTGGTATATGGCCAATAGGGTCTGGAGTTTTGGGAACTAAGCCGTTTCTTAAGCGATTTGTATGAAACTCGGAATGTAGGACTAAAATGCGATTATGGACTTGTTACTATGGAAAATCTAAGATCTGGCAAATAGGGTCTGGAATTTTTGGAACCAAACCATTTCTCAAGGGATTCGTATAAAACTCGGAATGTAGGACTAAAATGCGATTATGGACTTGTTACTATGGAAAATCTAAGATCTGGCAAATAGGGTCTGGAATTTTTGGAACCAATCCATTTCTCAAGGGATTCGTATAAAACTCGGAATGTAGGACTATTATGTAACTATAAGAATTGTTCCTATGGAAATTCTGGGATCTGGCCAATAGGGTCTGGAATTTTTGGAACCAAACTATTTCTCAAGGGATTCGTATGAATCTTTGAATGTAGGACAAATATGTGACTATAAGATTTGTTCCTATGGAAATTCTGGGATCTGGCCAATAAGGTCTGGAATTTTTGGAATCAAACCATTTCTCAAGGGATTCGTCTGAAACTCGGAATGTAGGAATAATATGCGACTATAAAATTTGCTCCTATGGAAATTCTGGGATCTGGCAAATAGGGTCTGGAGTATTGAGCCCCAAGCCATTTCTCAAGAGATTCGTAAGAAACTCGGCATGTAGGAATAATATGCGACTATAATATTTGTTCCTATGGAAAATCTTGGATCTGGCCAAAAGGGTCTGGAGTTATGGGAACTAAGTCAATTCTCAAGCGATTCGTATAAAACTCGGAATGTAGGACTAAGATGTGATTATAAGATTTGTTTCTATGGAAAATCTGGGAGCTGGCCAATAGGGTCTGGAATTTTGGGAACTAAGCCATTTCTCAAGCGATTTCTATGAAAATCGGTATGTAGGACTACGATGTGATTATGAGACTTGTTCCTTGGGAAAATCTGGTATCTGGCCAATAGCGTCTGCAGTTTTGGGAATTAATCAATTTCTTAAGTGATTTGTATGAAACTCGGAACGTAGGACTAAAATGCGATTATGAGACTTGTTACTATGGAAAATCTAAGATCAGGCCAATAGGATCTGGATTTTTTGATACTAAGCCATTTCTCAAGCGATTCGTATGAAACTCGGAATGTAGGACTAATATGCGACTATAAGATTTGTTCCTATGGAAATTCTGGGATCTGGCCAATAGGGTCTGGAGTTTTGGGAACCAAGCCATTTCTCAAGCGATTTCTATGAAATTCGGTATGTAGGACTATGATGTGATTATGAGACTTGTTCCTTGGAAACTCTGGTATCTGGCCAATAGCGTCTGCATTTTTGGGAACTAAGCCATTTCTTAAGCGATTTGTATGAAACACGGAATGTAGGACTAATATGTGACTATAAGATTTTATCCTATGGAAATTCTGGGATCTGGCCAATAGGGTCTGGAACTTTTGGAACCAAACCATATCTCAAGGGATTCGTATGAAACTAGGAATGTAGAACTAATATGCGAATATAAGATTTGTTCCTATGGAAATTCTGGTATATGGCCAAAAGGGTCTGGAGTTTTGGGAACCAAGCCATTTCTCAAGCGATTTCTATGAAATTCGGTATGTAGGACTATGATGTGATTATGAGACTTGTTCCTTTGGAAACTCTGGTATCTGGCCAATAGCGTCTGCATTTTTGGGAACTAAGCGTTTTATTAAGCGCTTTGTCTGAAACTCGGAATGTAAGACTAAAATGGGATTATGAGACTTGTTACTATGGAAAATCTAAGATCTGGCCAAAAGGGTCTGGAATTTTTGGAACCAAACCATTTCTCAAGGGTTTCGTATAAAACTCGGAATGTAGAACTAATATGCGACCATAAGATTTGTTCCTATGGAAATTCAGGGATCTGGAGTTTTGGGAACACAGCCATTTCTCAAACGATTCGTATGAATGTAGTACTAATATGTGACTATAAGATTTGTTCCTATGGAAATTCTGGGATCTGGCCAATAGGGTCTGGAGTTTTGGGACCCAAGCCATATCTCTAGAGATTCGTATGAAATTCCTAATGTAGGACTAAAATTCGACTATTAGATTTGTTCCTATGGAAATTGTGATGTGATTAGGAGATTTTTTCCTATGGAAAATCTGGGAGCTGGCTAATAGGATCTGGAATTATGGTAACTAAGCCATTTCTCAAGCGATTTCTATGAAATTCGGTATGTAGGACTAATATGCGACTATAAGATTGGTTCCTATAGAAATTTTGGGATCTGGCCAATAGGGTCTGGAGTTTTTGGAACCAAGCCATTTCTCAAGCAAATTGTATGAAACTCGGAATCTAGGACTAATATGTGACCATAAGATTTGTTCCTATGGAAATTCTGGGATCTGGCCAATAGGGTACCTGGAATTTTTGGAACCAAACCATTTCACAAGGGATTCCTATGAAACTCGGAATGAAGGACTACAATGCAACTATAAGATTTGTTCCTATGGGAATTCTGGGGTCTGGGCAATAGGGTCTGGAGTTTTGGGAACCAAGCCATTTCTCAAGCGATTTCTATGAAATTCGGTATGTAGGACTATAATGTGATTATGAGACTTGTTCCTTTGGAAAATCTGGTATCTGGCCAATAGCGTCTGCAGTTTTGGGAACTAAGCGATTTCTTAAGCGATTTGTATGAAACTCGGAATGTAGGACTAAAATGCGATTATGAGACTTGTTACTATGGAAAATCTAAGATCTGGCCAAAAGGGTCTGGAGTTTTGGGAACACAGCCATTTCTCAAACGATTCCTATGAATGTAGTACTAATATGCGACCATAAGATTTGTTCCTATGGAAATTCTGGGATCTGGTCAAAAGGGTCTGGAGTTTTGGGAACTAAGTCATTTCTCAAGGGATTCGTATAAAACTCGGAATGTAGGACTAATATGTGACTATAAGATTTTGTCCTATGGAAATTCTGGGATCTGGACAATAGGGTCTGGAACTTTTGGAACCAAACCATTTCTCAAGGGATTCGTATGTAACTCGGAATGTAGGCCTTATATGCGACTATAAGATTTGTTCCTATGGAAATTCTGGGATCTGGCCAATAGGGTCTGGAGTTTTGGGAACCAAGCCATTTCTTAAGCGATTTCTATGAAATTCGGTATGTAGGACTATGATGTGATTATGAGACTTGTTCCTTGGAAACTCTGGTATCTGGCCAATAGCGTCTGCATTTTTGGGAACTAAGCCATTTCTTAAGCGATTTGTATGAAACACGGAATGTAGAACTAATATGTGACTATAAGATTTTATCCTATGGAAATTCTGGGATCTGGCCAATAGAGTCTGGAACTTTCTGGGATTCCTATGAAACTCGGAATGAAGGACTACAATGCAACTATAAGATTTGTTCCTATTGAAAATCTTGGATCTGGCCAATAGGGTCTGGAATTTTTGGAACCAAACCATTTCACAAGGGATTCGTATGAAACTCAGAATGAAGGACTACAATGCAACTATAAGATTTGTTCCTATGGGAATTCTGGGGTCTGGGCAATAGGGTCTGGAGTTTTGGGAACCAAGCCATTTCTCAAGCGATTTCTATGAAATTCGGTATGTAGGACTATAATGTGATTATGAGACTTGTTCCTTTGGAAAATCTGGTATCTGGCCAATAGCGTCTGCAGTTTTGGCAACTAAGCGATTTCTTAAGCGATTTGTATGAAACTCGGAATGTAGGACTAAAATGCGATTATGAGACTTGTTACTATGGAAAATCTAAGATCTGGCCAAAAGGGTCTGGAGTTTTGGGAACACAGCCATTTCTCAAACGATTCGTATGAATGTAGTACTAATATGCGACCATAAGATTTGTTCCTATGGAAATTCTTGGATCTGGTCAAAAGGGTCTGGAGTTTTGGGAACTAAGTCATTTCTCAAGCGATTCGTATAAAACTCGGAATTTAGGACTAATATGTGACTATAAGATTTTATCCTATGGAAATTCTGGGATCTGGACAATAGGGTCTGGAACTTTTGGAACCAAACCATTTCTCAAGGGATTCGTATGTAACTCGGAATGTAGGCCTTATATGCGACTATAAGATTTGTTCCTATGGAAATTCTGTGATCTGGCCAATAGGGTCTGGAGTTTAGGGAACACAGCCATTTCTCAAACGATTCGTATGAATGTAGGACTATTATGCGACTATAATATTTGTTCCTATGGAAAATCTTGGATCTGGTCAAAAGGGTCTGGAATTTCGGGAACTAAGTCAATTCTCAAGCGATTCGTATAAAACTCGGAATGTAGGACTAATATGTGACTATAAGATTTTATCCTATGGAAATTCTGGAATCTGGACAATAGGGTCTGGAACTTTTGGAACCAAAACATTTCTCAAGGGATTCGTATGTTACTCGGAATGTAGGCCTTATATGCGACTATAAGATTTGTTCCTATGGAAAATCTAGGATCTGGCCAATAGGGTCTGGAATTTTTGGAACCAAACCATTTCTCAATGGATTCGTATGAAACTCGGAATGTAGGAGTAATATGCGACTATAAGATTTGTTCCTAGGAAAATTCTGGGGGCCAATAGGATCTGTAGTTTTGGAAAATAAGCCATTTCTTAAGCGATTTGTATGAAACTCGGCATATAGGACTAAGATGCGACTATAAGACTTGTTCCTATGGAAATTTTGGGATCTGACAAATAGGGTCTGGAATTTTGGAAACTAAGCCATTTCTCGAGCGATTTATATGACATTCGGAATGTAGAATTAAGATGTGATTATGAGATTTGTTCCTATGGAAAATCTGGTATCTGGTTAATAGCGTCTGCAGTTTTGGGAACTAAGCAATTTCTTAAGCGATTTGTATGAAACTCGGAATGTAGGACTAAAATGCGATTATGAGACTTGTTACTATGGAAAATGTAAGATCTGGCCATAGGATCTGGCTTTTTTGAAACTAAGCCATTTCTCAAGCGATTCGTATGAATTTCGGAATGTAGGACTAATATGCGACTATAAGATTTGTTCCTATGGAAATTCTGGGATCTGGCCAATAGGGTCTGGAGTTTGGGAACCAATCCATTTCTCAAGCGATTCGTATGAAACTCGGAATGTAGGAAAAATATGCGACTATAAGATTTGTTTCTATGGAAATTCTGGTATCTGGCCAATAGGGTCTGGAACTTTCTGGGATTCCTATGAAACTCGGAATGAAGGACTACAATGCAACTATAAGATTTGTTCCTATTGAAAATCTTGGATCTGGCCAATAGGGTCTGGAATTTTTGGAACCAAACCATTTCTCAATGGATTCGTATGAAACTCGGAATGTAGGAGTAATATGCGACTATAAGATTTGTTCCTAGGAAAATTCTGGGGGCCAATAGGATCTGTAGTTTTGGAAAATAAGCCATTTCTTAAGCGATTTGTATGAAACTCGGCATATAGGACTAAGATGCGACTATAAGACTTGTTCCTATGGAAATTTTGGGATCTGACAAATAGGGTCTGGAATTTTGGAAACTAAGCCATTTCTCGAGCGATTTATATGACATTCGGAATGTAGGATTAAGATGTGATTATGAGATTTGTTCCTATGGAAAATCTGGTATCTGGTTAATAGCGTCTGCAGTTTTGGGAACTAAGCAATTTCTTAAGCGATTTGTATGAAACTCGGAATGTAGGACTAAAATGCGATTATGAGACTTGTTACTATGGAAAATGTAAGATCTGGCCATAGGATCTGGCTTTTTTGAAACTAAGCCATTTCTCAAGCGATTCGTATGAAACTCGGAATGTAGGACTAATATGCGACTATAAGATTTGTTCCTATGGAAATTCTGGGATCTGGCCAATAGGGTCTGGAGTTTGGGAACCAATCCATTTCTCAAGCGATTCGTATGAAACTCGGAATGTAGGAAAAATATGCGACTATAAGATTTGTTTCTATGGAAATTCTGGTATCTGGCCAATAGGGTCTGGAACTTTCTGGGATTCCTATGAAACTCGGAATGAAGGACTACAATGCAACTATAAGATTTGTTCCTATTGAAAATCTTGGATCTGGCCAATAGGGTCTGGAATTTTTGGAACCAAACCATTTCACAAGGGATTCGTATGAAACTCAGAATGAAGGACTACAATGCAACTATAAGATTTGTTCCTATGGGAATTCTGGGGTCTGGGCAATAGGGTCTGGAATTTTGGGAACCAAGCCATTTCTCAAGTGATTTCTATGAAATTCGGTATGTAGGACTATAATGTGATTATGAGACTTGTTCCTTTGGAAAATCTGGTATCTGGCCAATAGCGTCTGCAGTTTTGAGAACTAAGCGATTTCTTAAGCGATTTGTTTGAAACTCGGAATGTAGGACTAAAATGCGATTATGAGACTTGTTACTATGGAAAATCTAAGATCTGGCCAAAAGGGTCTGGAGTTTTGGGAACACAGCCATTTCTCAAACGATTCGTATGAATGTAGTACTAATATGCGACCATAAGATTTGTTCCTATGGAAATTCTGGGATCTGGTCAAAAGGGTCTGGAGTTTTGGGAACTAAGTCATTTCTCAAGCGATTCGTATAAAACTCGGAATGTAGGACTAATATGTGACTATAAGATTTTATCCTATGGAAATTCTGGGATCTGAACAATAGGGTCTGGAACTTTTGGAACCAAAACATTTCTCAAGGGATTCGTATGTAACTCGGAATGTAGGCCTTATATGCGACTATAGGATTTGTTCCTATGGAAAATCTGGGATCTGGCCAATAGGGTCTGGAATTTTTGGAACCAAACCATTTCTCAAGGGATTCGTATGAAACTCGTAATGTAGGACTAATATGCGACTATAAGATTTGTTCCTATGAAAATTCTGGGGGCCAATAGGATCTGGATTTTTTGAAACTAAGCCATTTCTCAAGCGATTCGTATGAAACTCGGAATGTAGGACTAATATGCGACTATAAGATTTGTTCCTATGGAAATTCTGGGATCTGGCCAATAGGGTCTGGAGTTTGGGAACCAATCCATTTCTCAAGCGATTCGTATGAAACTCGGAATGTAGGAATAATATGCGACTATAAGATTTGTTTCTATGGAAATTCTGGGATCTGGCCAATAGGGTCTGAAATTTTTGGAACCAAACCATTTCTTAAGGGATTCGTATGAAACTAGGATTGTAGGACTAATATGCGACTATAAGATTGTTCCTATGTAAATTCTGGTATCTGGCCAGTAGGGTCTGGAGTTTTGGGAACTAAGCGATTTCTTAAGCGATTTCTATGAAATTCGGTATGTAAGACTATGATTTGATTATGAAACTTGTTCCTTTGGAAAATCTGATATCTGGCAAATAGGGACTGGAGTTTTGGGAACACAGCCATTTCTCAAACGATTCGTATGAATGTAGTACTAGTATGCGACTATAAGATTTGTTCCTATGGAAATTCTGGGATCTGGCCAATAGGGTCTGGAGTTTTGGGACCCAAGCCATTTCTCTAGAGATTCGTATGAAATTCCTAATGTAGGACTAAAATGCGACTATTAGATTTGTTCCTATGGAAATTGTGATGTGATTAGGAGATTTTTTCCTATGGAAAATCTGGGAGCTGGCTAATAGGATTTGGAATTATGGGAACTAAGCCATTTCTCAAGCGATTTCTATGAAATTCGGTATGTAGGACTAATATGCGAGTATAAGATTGGTTCCAATGGAAAATTTGGGATCAGGCCAATAGGGTCTGGAGTTTTTGGAACCAAGCCATTTCTCAAGCGAATCGTATGAAACTCGGAATCTAGGACTAATATGTAACCATAAGATTTGTTTCTATGGAAATTCTGGGATCTGGCCAATAGGGTCTGGAATTTTTGGAACCAAACCATTTCACAAGGGATTCGTATGAAACTCGGAATGAAGGACTATGATGTGATTATGAGACTTGTTCCTTTGGAAAATCTGTTATCTGGCCAATAGCGTCTGCAGTTTTGGGAACTAAGCGAGTTCTTAAGCGATTTGTATGAAACTCGGAATTTAGGACTAAAATGCGATTATGAGACTTGTTACTATGGAAAATCTAAGATCTGGCCAAAAGGGTCTGGAGTTTTGGGAACACAGTCATTTCTCAAACGATTCGTATGAATCTCGGAATGTAGGAATAATATGCGACTATAAGATTTGTTTCTATTGAAATTCTGGGATCTGGCCAATAGGGTCTGGAATTTTTGGAACCAAACCATTTCTTAAGGGATTCGTATGAAACTAGGATTGTAGGTCTGGAATTTTTGAAACCAAATCATTTCTCAAGGGTTTCGTATAAAACTCGGAATGTAGAACTAATATGCGACCATAAGATTTGTTCCTATGGAAATTCTGGGATCTGGCCAATAGGGTCTGGAGTTTTGGGAAAACAGCCATTTCTCAAACGATTCGTATGAATGTAGGACTAATATGCGACTATAAGATTTGTTGCTATGGAAATTGTGATGTGATTAGGAGATTTTTTCCTATGGAAAATCTGGGAGCTGGCTAATAGGGTCTGGAATTATGGGAACTAAACCATTTCTCAAGCGATTTCTATGAAATTCGGTATGTAGGACTAATATTCTATTATAAGATTGGTTCCTATGGAAATTCTGGGTTCTGGCCAATAGGGTCTGGAGTTTTGGGAACTTAGCGATTTCTTAAGCGATTTCTATGAAATTCGGTATGTAGGACTAATATGCTACTATTAGATTTGTTGCTATGGAAATTGTGATGTGATTAGGAGATTTTTTCCTATGGAAAATCTGGGAGCTGGCTAATAGGGTCTGGAATTATGGGAACTAAGCCATTTCTCCAGCGATTTATATGACATTCGGAATGTAGGATTAATATGTGATTATGAGATTTGTTCCTATGGAAAATCTGGTATCTGGCCAATAGCGTCTGCAGTTTTGGGAAATAAGCAATTTCTTAAGCGATTTGTATGAAACTCGGAATGTAGGACTAAAATGCGATTATGAGACTTGTTACTATGGAAAATCTAAGATCTGGCCATAGGATCTGGATTTTTTTAAACTAAGCCATTTCTCAAGCGATTCGTATGAAACTCGGAATGTAGGACTAATATCCGACTATAAGATTTGTTCCTATGGAAATTCTGGGATCTGGCCAATAGGGTCTAGAGTTTGGGAACCAATCCATTTCTCAAGCGTATTGTATGAAATTCGGAATGTAGGAATAATATGCGACTATAAGATTAGTTTCTATGGAAATTCTGGGATCTGGCCAATAGGGTCTGAAATTTTTGGAACCAAACCATTTCTTAAGGGATTCGTATGAAACTAGGATTGTAGGACTAATATGCGACTATAAGATTTGTTCCTATGTAAATTCTGGTATCTGGCCAGTAGGGTCTGGAGTTTTGGGAACTAAGCGATTTCTTAAGCGATTTCTATGAAATTCGGTATGTAGGACTATGATTTGATTATGAAACTTGTTCCTTTGGAAAATCTAGTATCTGGCAAATAGGGTCTGAAGTTTTGGGAACACAGCCATTTCTCAAACGATTCGTATGAATGTAGTACTAATATGCGACTATAAGATTTGTTCCTATGGAAATTCTGGGATCTGGCCAATAGGGTCTGGAGTTTTGGGACCCAAGCCATTTCTCTAGAGATTCGTATGAAATTCCTAATGTAGGACTAAAATGCGACTATTAGATTTGTTCCTATGGAAATTGTGATGTGATTAGGAGATTTTTTCCTATGGAAAATCTGGGAGCTGGTTAATAGGATCTGGAATTATGGGAACTAAGCCATTTCTCAAGCGATTTCTATGAAATTCGGTATGTAGGACTAATATGCGACTATAAGATTGGTTCCAATGGAAAATTTGGGATCTGGCCAATAGGGTCTGGAGTTTTTGGAACCAAGCCATTTCTCAAGCGAATCGTATGAAACTCGGAATCTAGGACTAATATGTAACCATAAGATTTGTTTCTTTGGAAATTCTGGGATCTGGCCAATAGGGTCTGGAATTTTTGGAACCAAATCATTTCACAAGGGATTCGTATGAAACTCGGAATGTAGGACTAAAATGCGATTATGAGACTTGTTACTATGGAAAATCTAAGATCTGGCCAAAAGGGTCTGGAGTTTTGGGAACACAGTCATTTCTTAAACGATTCGTATTAATCTCGGAATGTAGGAATAATATGCGACTATAAGATTTGTTTCTATGGAAATTCAGGGATCTGGCCAATAGGGTCTGGAATTTTTGGAACCAAACCATTTCTTAAGGGATTCGTATGAAACTAGGATTGTAGGTCTGGAATTTTTGAAACCAAATCATTTCTCAAGGGTTTCGTATAAAACTCGGAATGTAGAACTAATATGCGACCATAAGATTTGTTCCTATGGAAATTCTGGGATCTGGCCAATAGGGTCTGGAGTTTTGGGAACACAGCCATTTCTCAAACGATTCGTATGAATGTAGGACTAATATGCGACAATAAGATTTGTTGCTATGGAAATTGTGATGTGATTAGGAGATTTTTTCCTATGGAAAATCTGGGAGCTGGCTAATAGGGTCTGGAATTATGGGAACTAAACCATTTCTCAAGCGATTTCTATGAAATTCGGTATGTAGGACTAATATTCAATTATAAGATTGGTTCCTATGGAAATTCTGGGCTCTGGCCAATAGGGTCTGGAGTTTTGGGAACTAAGCGATTTCTATGAAATTCGGTATGTAGGACTAATATGCTACTATTAGATTTGTTGCTATGGAAATTGTAATGTGATTAGGAGATTTTTTCCTATGGAAAATCTGGGAGCTGGCTAATAGGGTCTGGAATTATGGGAACTAAACCATTTCTCAAGCGATTTCTATGAAATTCGGTATGTAGGACTAATATGCTACTATAAGATTGGTTCCTATGGAAATTCTGGGTTCTGGCCAATAGGGTCTGGAGTTTATGGAACCAAGCCATTTCTCAAGCCAATCGAATGAAACTCAGAATATACGACTAATATGTGACTATAAGATTTGTTCCTATGGAAATTCTGGGATCTGGCTAATAGGGTCTGGAGTTTTGGGAACCAAGCCATTTCTCAAGAGTTTCGTATGAAATTCCTAATTGTAGGACTAAAATGCGACTATTAGATTTGTTCCTATGGAAATTGTGATGTGATTAGGAGATTTTTCCTATGGAAAATCTGGGAGATGGCTAATACGGTCTGGAATTATGGGAACTAAGCCGTTTCTCAAGCGATTTCTATGAAATTCGGTATTTAGGACTAATATGTGACTATAAGATTGGTTCTTATGGAAATTCTGGGATCTGGCCAATAGGGTCTGGAGTTTTTGGAACCAAGCCATTTCTCAAGCGAATCGTATGAAACTCGGAATGTACGACTAATATGTGACTATAAGATTTGTTCTTATGGAAATTCTGGGATCTGGCCAATACGGTCTGGAGTTTTTAGAACCAAGCCTGTGAAGGGAAATTCCGCGCAGAACGAAGAATTTCCCTACACAATACGCATTATGTATACCACCACCTCATCATTCCATCACCATCATATTTTGTTTCTCATTTTTCTTATTCTTTGCTAAAACTTTGTTCTAAATACATACATGAATTATTGAATTAATAAAGCAGCACCAATCAAATGTATGTAAACAGAGTTCTCACTAAGCAAAACAAATAAAAAAAAAACAAAATCACTCAATACCAAAGAAGAGTGGAAATTATATTCGATAAGCACCTAATACAACACGAAAATGACTCAATATCCACCACTCCCGCTCTCTCATAAAAACAGGCAAATACTAAGAGGAGAACCAACCACAGCCGGTGAACCTAACTACCACCGAGTCGAGCGAAACCACAGTGACCAATCCGGCGTAACTGATCTAATGGGAGTCATAGGCGAACAGAAGATAATAGAAGAGACAAAAAAAAAAGAGAATATGCAGCACAAGACAGGAGCAGTATTGAATTCGTCCGAAAATACGGCCGTCCCACTCGCACCCAGGCGGCAGTGGACGCTTACGCACCGATCGGAACCCAATGCACAGCACTAACTTCAGACAAACGGCTGATGGGGTCGATGACCGAAACTTTTTAAAACACAAACCGTTTTCAAAACGAAATGTGCAAATGACGTCAGCAGAGATGAGTAAAAGTCCAAACAAATACACTACACGCATATGGCAGAGCATGCGTATATTAAAACCGAAACATGTATCTTTCATGTATATTGCAATACGTCAAAAACATGTATATTGCATGTATATTGCAATGCGACCAAACATGAAACATGTTTTCAAAACAAGTCGACCATGTATATTGCCAACAATATATGGCAATCTGTATCGGACTATACAGTGGAAAACCGAAGAAAAACATCAACGGAAAAGTATAAAAGGAGCACGCAGCTCGATAGACAGGGCAGTCTTCCTGAGTTCCTTTCGGAATCACATTAGTGGCTTAAGAGTGCTTACCTTGCCATTACCGCTGAAGCTAAACGCTGCGACGCCGACTGAATCCTCACATTAGTGGCTTAAGAGTACTTACCTTGCCATTACCGCTGAAGCTAAACGCTGCAACTTTGACTGGATCCTCACATTAGTGGCTTAAGAGTGCTTACCTTGCCATTACCGCTGAAGCTAAACGCTGCAACGTTGACTGAATCCTCACATTAGTGGCTTAAGAGTACTTACCTTGCCATTACCGCTGAAGCTAAACGCTGCAACGTTGACTGAATCCTCACATTAGTGGCTTAAGAGTGCTTACCTTGCCATTACCGCTGAAGCTAAACGCTGCAACGTTGACTGAATCCTCACATTAGTGGCTTAAGAGTGCTTACCTTGCCATTACCGCTGAAGCTAAACGCTGCAACGTCAACTGAATTCTCACATTAGTGGCTTAAGAGTGCTTACCTTGCCATTACCGCTGCAGCTAAACGCTGCGACGCCGACTGAATCCTCACATTAGTGGCTTAAGAGTACTTACCTTGCCATTACCGCTGCAGCTAAACGCTGCGACGCCGACTGAATCCTCACATTAGTGGCTTAAGAGTGCTTACCTTGCCATTACCGCTGCAGCTAAACGCTGCGACGCTAACTGAACCCTCACATTAGTGGCTTCAGAGTACTTACCTTGCCATTACCGCTGAAGCTAAACGCTGCAACGTCGACTGAATTCTCACATTAGTGGCTTAAGAGTGCTTACCTTGCCATTACCGCTGAAGCTACATGCTGTGCAATCATCCGCCCTCACAGCATTATAGCAAACTTTATGTAAAATAATCATTAACTTCCTAATATCTTTTCACAGGAGAATTAACCAACTTTATATAAAATGAACAATTAATTTCCTAATATCTTTTCACAGGAGAATTAACAAACTTTATATAACATGAACAATTAACTTCCTAACCTCTTTTCACAGGAGAATTATCAAACGTTATATAACATAAACCTTAATTTCCTAATCAATCAATCATCCTTGTATATCATCATCTTGTATTAAATATTGAATAGAATTAAAATAAATAAAGAGAAGATTCCAAACCCTTAACAAAACAAATTTTATTATTGTAACGACCAAATTTAAATCGAACCCTGGTCACACTGAGTTCTACCCCGGCTGGGAAACTCCGTTACAATTGGCGCCCGAGCAGGGACCCTGGAATTTTAAAACCAAATTGAATAAAGCACAACACAATAACACCAGAATACAGCCAAAATGGTCAAAACGAGCTGGGTGTACAACCTAGCAAAAGATGAATTAAAAAATTGTATGAACGAATTCAGATTAGATACCAACGGTTCGGTAGAAGAACTGAGGAAACGTTTTTCCAACTATATTACAGTGCGAGACTTCACGTCAGAGGACGAAACGCGCCTCATCGAGTTGGAAAAAAAGCATATCCGCGGCACTTCACCGATTCCTCAAATATCCCTGAACCCTACGGATTCACAGAGTTACACGGAACCGAAGGCGGTGGTAAGCAGGACGGCGTCCCCAGTACCAGGGGAAACAATTGCCATCCGAAACCCAACAGAGGCACCAGGGGCATCGTACCCAATGGTTATCGACCAGGTGCGTAAATGGTCAGTGCGGTACGACGGTGGCAAAGAACCTCTTCTGTTTATCGAGAGATTGGAAGAGCTCGCGGATGCATACTCGTTGAGTAGAAATCTGCTCCCCCGGACTATGCCGGAGTTGCTTCGCGACCGAGCCTTGCTGTGGTTCCGCAGCAACAACCAGAGATGGCAGGACTGGAGCAGCTTCAAGACGGACTTTTTGCAATTCTTCCTACCCACCAGATACTGGGAACGTCTGGACGACGAAATCCGCTAAAGACGCCAGAAGCCACAGGAACAATTCAAAGACTACGTAATTACGATGCAGAACCTGATGAGGCACGCGAATTACCCAGAGGAAGAGCAGGTAGAAAGAATCTTCCGGAACTGCCGTCAAGAATACCAATATTATATCCGACGGAAAGATTTCGGTAACCTCCGGGAACTCATCGGACTCGCGGAGGATTTCGAGGGCATAGCAGACGCCGCGGACCCAATCAACCATGTGTCAGGGCCTAGACCGAAGGAAAGAAACTGCATGGTCGCATCAGACGCCAATGAACGAATAGACGTCAGGACCGCATGCATGCGATGTGGTCAACACGGCCACGTCAGACGGGACTGCCGCAACCCACAAGTACTCTTTTGCTGGGACTGCGGAAAGCGGCAAATACGAACAATGGAGTGTTGCCGCAAACGAAACAACCGGGCGGGAAACGAACAGGGGAACCGGTGGAACAGAGGTGCAATGGAACCCCAGAGACAGACACCTCATACCCTATAAATTTCCTAACTTCTGATTCCAGCCGCATTCTAGCCACCATCGCCATAGGAGGAGAGCTTGTTAACGCCACCATCGATACGGGAGCTACTAGAAGTTTCATAAGCGAACAATCTGCTACAGACAGGAGGAGCACCACCAACAGCGTAGCCGTCAACATGACAGTCCGGATGGCCGAAGGGACACCTAAACTCATCCAAGAGGCGTTACGATTAGACATTCGGATTGGGAACAGACACACGGAGTTCTTGTTCCTGGTCCTTCCAGACGCCATGGACCACGTCATACTGGGGCTGGATTTCCTATCACGAGTCGGCGCACGGTTAACTTGCGGCGGCCAGACAGTGAGACTCGAAGAACGGATGGGAGCAGCAGACAGCGTTTTACAAAGCACCACAACTACAACTACACCACGAACGGATAAAGAAAAACTTTCGGCTTTCCTCCAGCAGGAGTTCGAAAAATTTGACAAGCTACCTGCTGTATCTAATATAGCAGAACACAAGATCGTCATGCGCGACGATAGGCCAATAAAGCAGCGGTACTACCCTCGGAATCCAGCAATGCAAGAAATCATCAACACAGAGATAGACGAACTGCTGACCAAGGGGTGCATAGAACCCTCTCACAGTCCACACAGCGCACCTATAGTCCTGGTTCGGAAAAAGACCGGCAAATGGAGACTATGCATCGATTACCGAGAACTCAACGCACGATCAATACCGGACAACTACCCTCTTCCCAGAATTCAACACATCCTAGAAAGACTCCGAGGCGCAAAATTCATCAGCAGTCTGGACTTGCGGAACGGGTATTGGCAGATACCAATGGAAAATGAGAGCAGACAATACACTGCCTTTACGGTGCCTGGCCGTGGCCTATTCCAGTGGCGGGTGATGCCATTCGGTTTACACTCTGCACCAGCCACCTTCCAGACACTTGACAGAGTCATCGGGCCGGAAATGGAACCCCACGCGTTCGCGTATCTTGATGATATAATTGTCACTGGAAGGACGTTCGACGAACACCTAGAAAACCTACGCACAGTATTCAGAAGGCTCCAAGAAGCCCACCTAAAAATAAATCCGGAAAAGTGTGATTTCTGCAAAACAGAGATCAGATATCTAGGCCATGTGGTGAGTAGACAGGGTATACACACTGATCCCGACAAGGTAGCCGCAATTAAGGAGTTGAAACCACCGCGAAACGTCCGTGAAGTGCGACGTTATTTGGGAATCGCCTCCTGGTATCGACGATTCGTGCCCGATTTTGCCAAGACAGCACAACCCCTGACCACACTGTTAAAAAAGGGCAAACACTGGAAATAGGGAGAAGAGCAGCAAGCGGCTTTCGAACAACTGAAGCAAGACTTAACGGAAGCGCCGATTCTTGCATGTCCAGATTTCACGCAGAAATTCTCACCGGACCAGACCGATGCAAGTGACTACGGCTTAGGGGCAGTCCTCACATAGGAACTAGATGGCAGTGAACGGGTCATCGCCTACGCCAGCCGACATCTTAACCCGGCGGAAAGGAACTACTCCGCAACCGAGAAGGAGTGCCTGGCAATCGTCTGGGGAATTAGAAAGATGCGACAGTACATCGAGGGATACCATTTCACCGTTATAACGGACCACCTCTCTCTGAAGTGGTTGAATTCCATCACCAGCCCATCCGGACGAATCGCCCGATGGGCCCTCGAACTTCAACAGTTCACGTTCGACATCAAATACAGGCGGGGTAAGTTAAACGTTGTCGCGGACGCACTGTCACGACAACCCTACGAGACGCTTATGATAGCTGCAGATGAACCAGCCCCAACGCCACGATGCCACTGGCTAGAGAAACGGGTCACACAGGTCAAGGAGTACCCCGCAAAGTTTCCAGACTACGTCATGGAAGGCGATCAACTATACCGACATATAGAACAGCGTACCGGGGACGAGGATGCGGCCCCGTGGAAACTCTGTGTCCCCAAGGGGCTTCGAGGGCAAGTTTTACAGGAAAATCATGACGATGCTACAGCAGGACACATGGGTATTCGCAAGACCACGGCGCGCATATGCGGGCACTACTACTGGCCAGGGATGTTTCGAAACATCCGTGGGACCTTTGCCAAGATCGAAACATGGGAATACCATGCTCCTGGTCTTTTTCGACCGATTTTCAAAATGGGTCGAATTGATCCCGATGCGGCGCGCAACAACAGATGGAGTAAGGAAAGCGTTCCGAGAACGCATCCTTGCACGTTACGGTGTACCGAAGGTGTTGATTACGGACAACGGCGCCCAATTCATCAGCAAGGTATTTCGCCGATTCCTGCAGGCCATGGGCACTCGGCACCAATTCACTGCCCCATATACGCCGCAGGAAAATCCAACCGAGAGAGCGAATCGCACCATCAAAACCATCATCGCCCAGCTTTCTGGAACACAACAGCGTACTTGGGATGAAAAACTACCAGAAGTCATGCTTGCGATAAACTCCAGCCTACAAGATTCCACAGGATACAGCCCCGCCTTCCTCACGCAGGGCAGAGAGCCACGTCTTCCAAACACATTGTACGACCAGGTCACCCCAGGAACAGATACGGTATCCAGGACACCCAACGAACGCGCAAAGCAGATGACCGATTCTTTGAAATCGTCCGACGAAACCTGGAACGTGCGGCAGGAGACCAAGCCCGCCATTATAACCTAAGACGTCGCACATGGAAGCCCGAAGTAGGACAACTAGTACTCATCAAGCAACACCAACTGTCAAACGCCCTGGAAGGATTCGCCAGCAAACTAGCACCAAGGTACGACGGGCCGTACAGGGTAACAGACTTCATCTCACCAGTAATCGTCAAGTTACAAAGAAAGGGACAAGGTAAGGAACGCACCGCACACATTAGTGAACTCAAAAATTTCCACGAGGATCCCACAGTCGAGCACTTAGAAACACAAGAGAAAATTACACATCACAAGAACCACACGAACCAACAACAAATACAAACCGCCACGGCCAAGGAAACACAAAACAAATATCTATAAACACCCACCAACATAACCCCGACGATGCCAACGCTACGCAATACGTTCCCATAGTCTTACCATCAACATGCAGGAAGTTCCCCAACATCTAACGACCAAGGAACATTCAAAAGTGTTAGGAAACGAACGTGCAAAAACCTAAACAAGGGCAAACTACGTAACATTACGGTACTGTGCGAGTTAGTGTTCCTACAACAAGTCTCCTCGGGAGCAAAATGATCGGGTGGAAGCAGTAATATTTACACTGTGATCACGACGAGTTCGCGAGTAAACAACAATCGTAATACGAGAAAAGCAAATCCACAAAACAACAAAATAAGATGGCAAATACCGAAACTCTACAACGCATCACCCTTAAACGGGCAGCCGGCGCCTGGAAGGCAGTACCAAAAGTTAGTAACGCCGATCTAGAGAAGTTGGTTTGCAAATACCCGCCTGGACCAGGAGGTATCGACGTCCGTATGTCGGATTACTATCGCCTCAGGTATGGCTCATTTCTGAACGATACGCTCATCGAAGTGGGCCTTAGGTGGTCGATAAGAAGAATCGCCGAAGAACAACGGGTCCGCACAAAGGTATGTACCTCCTTCCTAGTGGACCGCATGAGGAGCTATGAACCGGCCCCACAAGAGGACGAAGAGACGATCGCCGAAAAACGTCACACGCTAGTCCGACGATGAAACAAGGATGGTGAAATCCTCAGCAAAGAGCTCATACTGATCCCAGTGTGCGAGAACAAGCACTGGTACCTCACCGTAGTGGCGCACCCTGGAACGCCCGAAAGGGCCAGGATCTACGTATACGACTCTTTGGCTACAACGGAACGCAAAGAGACCACACGGCTGATAAGGGATTTCTTCATCCAGGAACACCGGGTCAGAGGCCATCAGGGATCGTGGCAGCACTATGACGGCTCGTACCCGAGTCACTCCATCAACAGACCAACCGGATAGACTGCGGGTTGTACTTATTGGAAGCAGCCGAAGGAGTGTTAACAATGGGCCTTCCAGGCCTTGCGACAGTAGGAGAGAGGATGACAGTCACCAGAATCGCCGAAAAACGCAAAATCTTGGCTGCAGTAATCAGGACCAACGCAGATGCCACAATAAAATTTCCCGAGATAGACTTCCACAAAGCGGGAGATGAGGAGCCCAGGAGCCGCCGGCATAATGACAGACGGAGCGGCCGAGGAAACCGCAGCAGCAGCAGCAGCAGCAGCAGCAGCAGCAGTAGTAGTAGTAGCAGCAGCAGCAGCAGCAGTAGCAATAGCAGTAGCAGTAGCAGTAGCAGTACCAGCAACGACAGTCACAGTTCCGACAAACGAAAAGACGACCACACTGATCACCAAGGTCACCAGAAAGAGAAAGCGATAATTAACGATGACCACCTCAACCAAGTGGTCACGCACCACAGACCGCTGGAAGGACGCACGGGCAGCAACGACAACACAGCCGAACCGGAAACAAAAAGGCAACAACCTGGCACCTCACACCCCAAAGAAACTACTCCGCCGGCATGGCCCCAAGGGCTCCAGAAGAAGATCGACAAGGCCAAGGCCGAAGTGTTACGAAAAGGACAACGACGACACCATTTTCGCCACACTGAGGAAAATATACACTTTGAAGTCCTCATCACAAAAAGGGGAATCGTCAGCGTTCGCCAAAGCAGCGGGGAGATGTGAAGGGAAATTCCGCGCAGAACGAAGAATTTCCCTACACAATACGCATTATGTATACCACCACCTCATCATTCCATCACCATCATATTTTGTTTCTCATTTTTCTTATTCTTTGCTAAAACTTTGTTCTAAATACATACATGAATTATTGAATTAATAAAGCAGCACCAATCAAATGTATGTAAACAGTGTTCTCACTAAGCAAAACAAATAAAAAAAAAACAAAATCACTCAATACCAAAGAAGAGTGGAAATTATATTCGATAAGCACCTAATACAACACGAAAATGACTCAATATCCACCACTCTCGCTCTCTCATAAAAACAGGCAAATACTAAGAGGAGAACCAACCACAGCCGGTGAACCTAACTACCACCGAGTCGAGCGAAACCACAGTGACCAATCCGGCGTAACTGATCTAATGGGAGTCATAGGCGAACAGAAGATAATAGAAGAGACAAAAAAAAAAGAGAATATGCAGCACAAACAGGAGCAGTATTGAATTCGCCCGAAAATACGGCCGTCCCACTCGCACCCAGGCGGCAGTGGACGCTTACGCACCGATCGGAACCCAATACACAGCACTAACTTCAGACAAACGGCTGATGGGGTCGATGACCGAAACTTTTTAAAACACAAACCGTTTTCAAAACGAAATGTGCAAATGACGTCAGCAGAGATGAGTAAAAGTCCAAACAAATACACTACACGCATATGGCAGAGCATGCGTATATTAAAAATGAAACATGTATCTTTCATGTATATTACAATACGGCAAAAACATGTATATTGCATGTATATTGCAATGCGACCAAACATGAAACATGTTTTCAAAACAAGTCGACCATGTATATTGCCAACAATATATGGCAATCTGTATCGGACTATACAGTGGAAAACCGAAGAAAAACATCAACGGAAAAGTATAAAAGGAGCACGCAGCTCGATAGACAGGGCAGTCTTCCTGAGTTCCTTTCGGAATCACATTAGTGGCTTAAGAGTGCTTACCTTGCCATTACCGCTGAAGCTAAACGCTGCGGCGCCGACTGAATCCTCACATTAGTGGCTTAAGAGTACTTACCTTGCCATTACCGCTGAAGCTAAACGCTGCAACGTTGACTGAATCCTCACATTAGTGGCTTAAGAGTGCTTACCTTGCCATTACCGCTGAAGCTAAACGCTGCAACGTTGACTGAATCCTCACATTAGTGGCTTAAGTGTACTTACCTTGCCATTACCGCTGAAGCTAAACGCTGCAACGTTGACTGAATCCTCACATTAGTGGCTTAAGAGTGCTTACCTTGCCATTACCGCTGAAGCTAAACGCTGCAACGTTGACTGAATCCTCACATTAGTGGCTTAAGAGTGCTTACCTTGCCATTACCGCTGAAGCTAAACGCTGCAACGTCAACTGAATTCTCACATTAGTGGCTTAAGAGTGCTTACCTTGCCATTACCGCTGCAGCTAAACGCTGCGACGCCGACTGAATCCTCACATTAGTGGCTTAAGAGTACTTACCTTGCCATTACCGCTGAAGCTAAACGCTGCAACGTCGACTGAATTCTCACATTAGTGGCTTAAGAGTGCTTACCTTGCCATTACCGCTGCAGCTAAACGCTGCGACGCTAACTGAACCCTCACATTAGTGGCTTAAGAGTACTTACCTTGCCATTACCGCTGAAGCTAAACGCTGCAACGTCGACTGAATTCTCACATTAGTGGCTTAAGAGTGCTTACCTTGCCATTACCGCTGAAGCTACACGCTGTGCAATCATCCGCCCTCACAGCATTATAGCAAACTTTATGTAAAATAATCATTAACTTCCTAATATCTTTTCACAGGAGAATTAACCAACTTTATATAAAATGAACAATTAATTTCCTAATATCTTTTCATAGGAGAATTAACAAACTTTATATAACATGAACAATTAACTTCCTAACCTCTTTTCACAGGAGAATTATCAAACGTTATATAACATAAACCTTAATTTCCTAATCAATCAATCATCCTTGTATATCATCATCTTGTATTAAATATTGAATAGAATTAAAATAAATAAAGAGAAGATTCCAAACCCTTAACAAAACAAATTTTATTATTGTAACGACCAAATTTAAATCGAACCCTGGTCACACTGAGTTCTACCCCGGCTGGGAAACTCCGTTACAATTGGCGCCCGAGCAGGGACCCTGGAATTTTAAAACCAAATTGAATAAAGCACAACACAATAACACCAGAATACAGCCAAAATGGTCAAAACGAGCTGGGTGTACAACCTAGCAAAAGATGAATTAAAAAATTGTATGAACGAATTCAGATTAGGTACCAACGGTTCGGTAGAAGAACTGAGGAAACGTTTTTCCAACTATATTACAGGGCGAGACGTCACGTCAGAGGACGAAACGCGCCTCATCGAGTTGGAAAAAAAGCATATCCGCGGCACTTCACCGATTCCTCAAATATCCCTGAACCCTACGGATTCACAGAGTTACACGGAACCGAAGGCGGTGGTAAGCAGGACGGCGTCCCCAGTACCAGGGGAAACAATTGCCATCCGAAACCCAACAGAGGCACCAGGGGCATCGTACCCAATGGTTATCGACCAGGTGCGTAAATGGTCAGTGCGGTACGACGGTGGCAAAGAACCTCTTCTGTTTATCGAGAGATTGGAAGAGCTCGCGGATGCATACTCGTTGAGTAGAAATCTGCTCCCCCGGACTATGCCGGAGTTGCTTCGCGACCGAGCCTTGCTGTGGTTCCGCAGCAACAACCAGAGATGGCAGGACTGGAGCAGCTTCAAGACGGACTTTTTGCAATTCTTCCTACCCACCAGATACTGGGAACGTCTGGACGACGAAATCCGCTAAAGACGCCAGAAGCCACAGGAACAATTCAAAGACTACGTAATTACGATGCAGAACCTGATGAGGCACGCGAATTACCCAGAGGAAGAGCAGGTAGAAAGAATCTTCCGGAACTGCCGTCAAGAATACCAATATTATATCCGACGGAAAGATTTCGGTAACCTCCGGGAACTCATCGGACTCGCGGAGGATTTCGAGGGCATAACAGACGCCGCGGACCCAATCAACCATGTGTCAGGGCCTAGACCGAAGGAAAGAAACTGCATGGTCGCATCAGACGCCAATGAACGAATAGACGTCAGGACCGCATGCATGCGATGTGGTCAACACGGCCACGTCAGACGGGACTGCCGCAACCCACAAGTACTCTTTTGCTGGGACTGCGGAAAGCGGCAAATACGAACAATGGAGTGTTGCCGCAAACGAAACAACCGGGCGGGAAACGAACAGGGGAACCGGTGGAACAGAGGTGCAATGGAACCCCAGAGACAGACACCTCATACCCTATAAATTTCCTAACTTCTGATTCCAGCCGCATTCTAGCCACCATCGCCATAGGAGGAGAGCTTGTTAACGCCACCATCGATACGGGAGCTACTAGAAGTTTCATAAGCGAACAATCTGCTACAGACAGGAGGAGCACCACCAACAGCGTAGCCGTCAACATGACAGTCCGGATGGCCGAAGGGACACCTAAACTCATCCAAGAGGCGTTACGATTAGACATTCGGATTGGGAACAGACATACGGAGTTCTTGTTCCTGGTCCTTCCAGAAGCCATGGACCACGTCATACTGGGGCTGGATTTCCTATCACGAGTCGGAGCACGGTTAACTTGCGGCGGCCAGACAGTGAGACTCGAAGAACGGATAGGAGCAGCAGACAGCGTTTTACAAAGCACCACAACTACAACTACACCACGAACGGATAAAGAAAAACTTTCGGCTTTCCTCCAGCAGGAGTTCGAAAAATTTGACAAGCTACCTGCTGTATCTAATATAGCAGAACACAAGATCGTCATGCGCGACGATAGGCCAATAAAGCAGCGGTACTACCCTCGGAATCCAGCAATGCAAGAAATCATCAACACAGAGATAGACGAACTGCTGACCAAGGGGTGCATAGAACCCTCTCACAGTCCACACAGCGCACCTATAGTCCTGGTTCGGAAAAAGACCGGCAAATGGAGACTATGCATCGATTACCGAGAACTCAACGCACGATCAATACCGGACAACTACCCTCTTCCCAGAATTCAACACATCCTAGAAAGACTCCGAGGCGCAAAATTCATCAGCAGTCTGGACTTGCGGAACGGGTATTGGCAGATACCAATGGAAAATGAGAGCAGACAATACACTGCCTTTACGGTGCCTGGCCGTGGCCTATTCCAGTGGCGGGTGATGCCATTCGGTTTACACTCTGCACCAGCCACCTTCCAGACACTTGACAGAGTCATCGGGCCGGAAATGGAACCCCACGCGTTCGCGTATCTTGATGATATAATTGTCACTGGAAGGACGTTCGACGAACACCTAGAAAACCTACGCACAGTATTCAGAAGGCTCCAAGAAGCCCACCTAAAAATAAATCCGGAAAAGTGTGATTTCTGCAAAACAGAGATCAGATATCTAGGCCATGTGGTGAGTAGACAGGGTATACACACTGATCCCGACAAGGTAGCCGCAATTAAGGAATTGAAACCACCGCGAAACGTCCGTGAAGTGCGACGTTATTTGGGAATCGCCTCCTGGTATCGACGATTCGTGCCCTATTTTGCCAAGACAGCACAACCCCTGACCACACTGTTAAAAAAGGGCAAACACTGGAAATGGGGAGAAGAGCAGCAAGCGGCTTTCGAACAACTGAAGCAAGGCTTAACGGAAGCGCCGATTCTTGCATGTCCAGATTTCACGCAGAAATTCTCACCGGACCAGACCGATGCAAGTGACTACGGCTTAGGGGCAGTCCTCACACAGGAACTAGATGGCAGTGAACGGGTCATCGCCTACGCCAGCCGACATCTTAACCCGGCGGAAAGGAACTACTCCGCAACCGAGAAGGAGTGCCTGGCAATCGTCTGGGGAATTAGAAAGATGCGACAGTACATCGAGGGATACCGTTTCACCGTTATAACGGACCACCTCTCTCTGAAGTGGTTGAATTCCATCACCAGCCCATCCGGACGAATCGCCCGATGGGCCCTCGAACTTCAACAGTTCACGTTCGACATCAAATACAGGCGGGGTAAGTTAAACGTTGTCGCGGACGCACTGTCACGACAACCCTACGAGACGCTTATGATAGCTGCAGATGAACCAGCCCCAACGCCACGATGCCACTGGCTAGAGAAACGGGTCACACAGGTCAAGGAGTACCCCGCAAAGTTTCCAGACTACGTCATGGAAGGCGATCAACTATACCGACATATAGAACAGCGTACCGGGGACGAGGATGCGGCCCCGTGGAAACTCTGTGTCCCCAAGGGGCTTCGAGGGCAGGTTTTACAGGAAAATCATGACGATGCTACAGCAGGACACATGGGTATTCGCAAGACCACGGCGCGCATATGCGGGCACTACTACTGGCCAGGGATGTTTCGAAACATCCGAAACTATGTGAAGAGTTGTGAAAGCTGCCAAAAATACAAACCCAACCAACAACAAGCAGCCGGGAAAAAGCTAACCCAGATCGCAGAAGAACCGTGGGCCACACTATGCGCCGATTTCGTGGGACCTTTGCCAAGATCGAAACATGGGAATACCATGCTCCTGGTCTTTTTCGACCTTTTTTCAAAATGGGTCGAATTGATCCCGATGCGGCGCGCAACAACAGATGGAGTAAGGAAAGCGTTCCGAGAACGCATCCTTGCACGTTACGGTGTACCGAAGGTGTTGATTACGGACAACGGCGCCCAATTCACCAGCAAGGTATTTCGCCGATTCCTGCAGGCCATGGGCACTCGGCACCAATTCACTGCCCCATATACGCCGCAGGAAAATCCAACCGAGAGAGCGAATCGCACCATCAAAACCATCATCGCCCAGCTTTCTGGAACACAACAGCGTACTTGGGATGAAAAACTACCAGAAGTCATGCTTGCGATAAACTCCAGCCTACAAGATTCCACAGGATACAGCCCCGCCTTCCTCACGCAGGGCAGAGAGCCACGTCTTCCAAACACATTGTACGACCAGGTCATCCCAGGAACAGGTACGGTATCCAGGACACCCAACGAACGCGCAAAGCAGATGACCGAGGTCTTTGAAATCGTCCGACGAAACCTGGAACGTGCGGCAGGAGACCAAGCCCGCCATTATAACCTAAGACGTCGCACATGGAAGCCCGAAGTAGGACAACTAGTACTCATCAAGCAACACCAACTGTCAAACGCCCTGGAAGGATTCGCCAGCAAACTAGCAACAAGGTACGACGGGCCGTACAGGGCAACAGACTTCATCTCACCAGTAATCGTCAAGTTACAAAGAAAGGGACAAGGTAAGGAACGCACCGCACACATTAGTGAACTCAAAAATTTCCACGAGGATCCCACAGTCGAGCACTTAGAAACACAAGAGAAAATTACACATCACAAGAACCACACGAACCAACAACAAATACAAACCGCCACGGCCAAGGAAACACAAAACAAATATCTATAAACACCCACCAACATAACCCCGACGATGCCAACGCTACGCAACACGTTCCCATAGTCTTACCATCAACATGCAGGAAGTTCCCCAACATCTAACGACCAAGGAACATTCAAAAGTGTTAGGAAACGAACGTGCAAAAACCTAAACAAGGGCAAACTACGCAACATTACGGTACTGTGCGAGTTAGTGTTCCTACAACAAGTCTCCTCGGGAGCAAAATGATCGGGTGGAAGCAGTAATATTTACACTGTGATCACGACGAGTTCGCGAGTAAACAACAATCGTAATACGAGAAAAGCAAATCCACAAAACAACAAAATAAGATGGCAAATACCGAAACTCTACAACGCATCACCCTTAAACGGGCAGCCGGCGCCTGGAAGGCAGTACCAAAAGTTAGTAACGCCGATCTAGAGAAGTTGGTTTGCAAATACCCGCCTGGACCAGGAGGTATCGACGTCCGTATGTCGGATTACTATCGCCTCAGGTATGGCTCATTTCTGAACGATACGCTCATCGAAGTGGGCTTAGGTGGTCGATAAGAAGAATCGCCGAAGAACAACGGGTCCGCACAAAGGTATGTACCTCCTTCCTAGTGGACCGCATGAGGAGCTATGAACCGGCCCCACAAGAGGACGAAGAGACGATCGCCGAAAAACGTCACACGCTAGTCCGACGATGAAACAAGGATGGTGAAATCCTCAGCAAAGAGCTCATACTGATCCCAGTGTGCGAGAACAAGCACTGGTACCTCACCGTAGTGGCGCACCCTGGAGCGCCCGAAAGGGCCAGGATCTACGTATACGACTCTTTGGCTACAACGGAACGCAAAGAGACCACACGGCTGATAAGGGGTTTCTTCATCCAGGAACACCGGGTCAGAGGCCATCAGGGATCGTGGCAGCACTATGACGGCTCGTACCCGAGTCACTCCATCAACATTCCACAACAGACCAACCGGATAGACTGCGGGTTGTACTTATTGGAAGCAGCCGAAGGAGTGTTAACAATGGGCCTTCCAGGCCTTGCGACAGTAGGAGAGAGGATGACAGTCACCAGAATCGCCGAAAAACGCAAAATCTTGGCTGCAGTAATCAGGACCAACGCAGATGCCACAATAAAATTTCCCGAGATAGACTTCCACAAAGCGGGAGATGAGGAGCCCAGGAGCCACCGGCATAATGACAGACGGAGCGGCCGAGGAAACCGCAGCAGCAGCAGCAGCAGCAGCAGTAGTAGTAGTAGCAGCAGCAGCAGCAGCAGTAGCAATAGCAGTAGCAGTAGCAGTAGCAGTACCAGCAACGACAGTCACAGTTCCGACAAACGAAAAGACGACCACACTGATCACCAAGGTCACCAGAAAGAGAAAGCGATAATTAACGATGACCACCTCAACCAAGTGGTCACGCAGCACAGACCGCTGGAAGGACGCACGGGCAGCAACGACAACACAGCCGAACCGGAAACAAAAAGGCAACAACCTGGCACCTCACACCCCAAAGAAACTACTCCGCCGGCATGGCCCCAAGGGCTCCAGAAGAAGATCGACAAGGCCAAGGCCGAAGTGTTACGAAAAGGACAACGACGACACCATTTTCGCCACACTGAGGAAAATATACACTTTGAAGTCCTCATCACAAAAAGGGGAATCGTCAGCGTTCGCCAAAGCAGCGGGGAGATGTGAAGGGAAATTCCGCGCAGAACGAAGAATTTCCCTACACAATACGCATTATGTATACCACCACCTCATCATTCCATCACCATCATATTTTGTTTCTCATTTTTCTTATTCTTTGCTAAAACTTTGTTCTAAATACATACATGAATTATTGAATTAATAAAGCAGCACCAATCAAATGTATGTAAACAGTGTTCTCACTAAGCAAAACAAATAAAAAAAAAAACAAAATCACTCAATACCAAAGAAGAGTGGAAATTATATTCGATAAGCACCTAATACAACACGAAAATGACTCAATATCCACCACTCTCGCTCTCTCATAAAAACAGGCAAATACTAAGAGGAGAACCAACCACAGCCGGTGAACCTAACTACCACCGAGTCGAGCGAAACCACAGTGACCAATCCGGCGTAACTGATCTAATGGGAGTCATAGGCGAACAGAAGATAATAGAAGAGACAAAAAAAAAGAGAATATGCAGCACAAGACAGGAGCAGTATTGAATTCGCCCGAAAATACGGCCGTCCCACTCGCACCCAGGCGGCAGTGGACGCTTACGCACCGATCGGAACCCAATGCACAGCACTAACTTCAGACAAACGGCTGATGGGGTCGATGACCGAAACTTTTTAAAACACAAACCGTTTTCAAAACGAAATGTGCAAATGACGTCAGCAGAGATGAGTAAAAGTCCAAACAAATACACTACACGCATATGGCAGAGCATGCGTATATTAAAACCGAAACATGTATCTTTCATGTATATTGCAATACGTCAAAAACATGTATATTGCATGTATATTGCAATGCCACCAAACATGAAACATGTTTTCAAAACAAGTCGACCATGTATATTGCCAACAATATATGGCAATCTGTATCGGACTATACAGTGGAAAACCGAAGAAAAACATCAACGGAAAAGTATAAAAGGAGCACGCAGCTCGATAGACAGGGCAGTCTTCCTGAGTTCCTTTCGGAATCACATTAGTGGCTTAAGAGTGCTTACCTTGCCATTACCGCTGAAGCTAAACGCTGCGACGCCGACTGAATCCTCACATTAGTGGCTTAAGAGTACTTACCTTGCCATTACCGCTGAAGCTAAACGCTGCAACGTTGACTGAATCCTCACATTAGTGGCTTAAGAGTGCTTACCTTGCCATTACCGCTGAAGCTAAACGCTGCAACGTTGACTGAATCCTCACATTAGTGGCTTAAGAGTACTTACCTTGCCATTACCGCTGAAGCTAAACGCTGCAACGTTGACTGAATCCTCACATTAGTGGCTTAAGAGTGCTTACCTTGCCATTACCGCTGAAGCTAAACGCTGCAACGTCAACTGAATTCTCACATTAGTGGCTTAAGAGTGCTTACCTTGCCATTACCGCTGCAGCTAAACGCTGCGACGCCGACTGAATCCTCACATTAGTGGCTTAAGAGTACTTACCTTGCCATTACCGCTGAAGCTAAACGCTGCAACGTCGACTGAATTACCACATTAGTGGCTTAAGAGTGCTTACCTTGCCATTACCGCTGCAGCTAAACGCTGCGACGCCAACTGAATCCTCACATTAGTGGCTTAAGAGTGCTTACCTTGCCATTACCGCTGCAGCTAAACGCTGCGACGCTAACTGAACCCTCACATTAGTGGCTTAAGAGTACTTACCTTGCCATTACCGCTGAAGCTAAACGCTGCAACGTCGACTGAATTCTCACATTAGTGGCTTAAGAGTGCTTACCTTGCCATTACCGCTGAAGCTACACGCTGCAACGTCGACTGAATTCTCACATTAGTGGCTTAAGAGTGCTTACCTTGCCATTACCGCTGAAGCTACACGCTGTGCAATCATCCGCCCTCACAGCATTATAGCAAACTTTATGTAAAATAATCATTAACTTCCTAATATCTATTCACAGGAGAATTAACCAACTTTATATAAAATGAACAATTAATTTCCTAATATCTTTTCACAGGAGAATTAACAAACTTTATATAACATGAACAATTAACTTCCTAACCTCTTTTCACAGGAGAATTATCAAACGTTATATAACATAAACCTTAATTTCCTAATCAATCAATCATCCTTGTATATCATCATCTTGTATTAAATATTGAATAGAATTAAAATAAATAAAGAGAAGATTCCAAACCCTTAACAAAACAAATTTTATTATTGTAACGACCAAATTTAAATCGAACCCTGGTCACACTGAGTTCTACCCCGGCTGGGAAACTCCGTTACAATTGGCGCCCGAGCAGGGACCCTGGAATTTTAAAACCAAATTGAATAAAGCACAACACAATAACACCAGAATACAGCCAAAATGGTCAAAACGAGCTGGGTGTACAACCTAGCAAAAGATGAATTAAAAAATTGTATGAACGAATTCAGATTAGGTACCAACGGTTCGGTAGAAGAACTGAGGAAACGTTTTTCCAACTATATTACAGGGCGAGACGTCACGTCAGAGGACGAAACGCGCCTCATCGAGTTGGAAAAAAAGCATATCCGCGGCACTTCACCGATTCCTCAAATATCCCTGAACCCTACGGATTCACAGAGTTACACGGAACCGAAGGCGGTGGTAAGCAGGACGGCGTCCCCAGTACCAGGGGAAACAATTGCCATCCGAAACCCAACAGAGGCACCAGGGGCATCGTACCCAATGGTTATCGACCAGGTGCGTAAATCGTCAGTGCGGTACGACGGTGGCAAAGAACCTCTTCTGTTTATCGAGAGATTGGAAGAGCTCGCGGATGCATACTCGTTGAGTAGAAATCTGCTCCCCCGGACTATGTCGGAGTTGCTTCGCGACCGAGCTTTGCTGTAGTTCCGCAGCAACAACCAGAGGTGGCAGGACTGGAGCAGCTTCAAGACGGACTTTTTGAAATTCTTCCTACCCACCAGATACTGGGAACGTCTGGACGACGAAATCCGCCAAAGACGCCAGAAGCCACAGGAACAATTCAAAGACTACGTAATTACGATGCAGAACCTGATGAGGCACGCGAATTACCCAGAGGAAGAGCAGGTAGAAAGAATCTTCCGGAACTGCCGTCAAGAATACTAATATTATATCCGACGGAAAGATTTCGGTAACCTCCGGGAACTCATCGGACTCGCGGAGGATTTCGAGGGCATAGCAGACGCCGCGGACCCAATCAACCATGTGTCAGGGCCTAGACCGAAGGAAAGAAACTGCATGGTCGCATCAGACGCCAATGAACGAATAGACGTCAGGACCGCATGCATGCGATGTGGTCAACACGGCCACGTCAGACGGGACTGCTGCAACCCACAAGTACTCTTTTGCTGGGACTGCGGAAAGCGGCAAATACGAACAATGGAGTGTTGCCGCAAACGAAACAACCGGGCGGGAAACGAACAGGGGAACCGGTGGAACAGAGGTGCAACGGAACCCCAGAGACAGACACCTCATACCCTATAAATTTCCTAACTTCTGATTCCAGCCGCATTCTAGCCACCATCGCCATAGGAGGAGAGCTTGTTAACGCCACCATCGATACGGGAGCTACTAGAAGTTTCATAAGCGAACAATCTGCTACAGACAGGAGGAGCACCACCAACAGCGTAGCCGTCAACATGACAGTCCGGATGGCCGAAGGGACACCTAAACTCATCCAAGAGGCGTTACGATTAGACATTCGGATTGGGAACAGACACACGGAGTTCTTGTTCCTGGTCCTTCCAGACGCCACAGACAGCGTTTTACAAAGCACCACAACTACAACTACACCACGAACGGATAAAGAAAATCTTTCGGCTTTCCTCCAGCAGGAGTTCGAAAAATTTGACAAGCTACCTGCTGTATCTAATATAGCAGAACACAAGATCGTCATGCGCGACGATAGGCCAATAAAGCAGCGGTACTACCCTCGGAATCCAGCAATGCAAGAAATCATCAACACAGAGATAGACGAACTGCTGACCAAGGGGTGCATAGAACCCTCTCACAGTCCACACAGCGCACCGATAGTCCTGGTTCGGAAAAAGACGGGCAAATGGAGACTATGCATCGATTACCGAGAACTCAACGCACGATCAATACCGGACAACTACCCTCTTCCCAGAATTCAACACATCCTAGAAAGACTCCGAGGCGCAAAATTCATCAGCAGTCTGGACTTGCGGAACGGGTATTGGCAGATACCAATAGAAAATGAGAGCAGACAATACACTGCCTTTACGGTGCCTGGCCGTGGCCTATTCCAGTGGCGGGTGATGCCATTCGGTTTACACTCTGCACCAGCCACCTTCCAGAGGGCACTTGACAGAGTCATCGGGCCGGAAATGGAACCCCACGCGTTCGCGTATCTTGATGATATAATTGTCACTGGAAGGACGTTCGACGAACACCTAGAAAACCTACGCACAGTATTCAGAAGGCTCCAAGAAGCCCACCTAAAAATAAATCCGGAAAAGTGTGATTTCTGCAAAGCAGAGATCAGATATCTAGGCCATGTGGTGAGTAGACAGGGTATACACACTGATCCCGACAAGGTAGCCGCAATTAAGGAGTTGAAACCACCGCGAAACGTCCGTGAAGTGCGACGTTATTTGGGAATCGCCTCCTGGTATCGACGATTCGTGCCCGATTTTGCCAAGACAGCACAACCCCTGACCACACTGTTAAAAAAGGGCAAACACTCGAAATGGGGAGAAGAGCAGCAAGCGGCTTTCGAACAACTGAAGCAAGGCTTAACGGAAGCGCCGATTCTTGCATGTCCAGATTTCACGCAGAAATTCTCACCGGACCAGACCGATGCAAGTGACTACGGCTTAGGGGCAGTCCTCACACAGGAACTAGATGGCAGTGAACGGGTCATCGCCTACGCCAGCCGACATCTTAACCCGGCGGAAAGGAACTACTCCGCAACCGAGAAGGAGTGCCTGGCAATCGTCTGGGGAATTAGAAACATGCGACAGTACATCGAGGGATACCATTTCACCGTTATAACGGACCACCTCTCTCTGAAGTGGTTGAATTCCATCACCAGCCCATCCGGACGAATCGCCCGATGGGCTCTCGAACTTCAACAGTTCACGTTCGACATCAAATACAGGCGGGGTAAGTTAAACGTTGTCGCGGACGCACTGTCACGACAACCCTTCGAGACGCTTATGATAGCTGCAGATGAACCAGCCCCAACGCCACGATGCCACTGGCTAGAGAAACGGGTCACACAGGTCAAGGAGTACCCCGCAAAGTTTACAGACTACGTCATGAAAGGCGAGCAACTATACCGACATATAGAACAGCGTACTGGGGACGAGGATGCGGCCCCGTGGAAACTCTGTGTCCCCAAGGGGCTTCGAGGGCAGGTTTTACAGGAAAATCATGACGATGCTACAGCAGGACACATGGGTATTCGCA
This sequence comes from Nephrocerus scutellatus, assembly GCA_947095585.1. Lineage (NCBI taxonomy): Eukaryota > Metazoa > Arthropoda > Insecta > Diptera > Pipunculidae > Nephrocerus > Nephrocerus scutellatus. The sequence continues at coordinate 57,329,764 of OX352765.1, forward strand.
AGACCACGGCGCGCATATGCGGGCACTACTACTGGCCAGGGATGTTTCGAAACATCCGAAACTATGTGAAGAGTTGTGAAAGCTGCCAAAAATACAAACCCAACCAACAACAAGCAGCCGGGAAAATGCTAACCCAGATCGCAGAAGAACCGTGGGCCACACTATGCACCGATTTCGTGGGACCTTTGCCAAGATCGAAACATGGGAATACCATGCTCCTGGTCTTTTTCGACCGATTTTCAAAATGGGTCGAATTGATCCCGATGCGGCGCGCAACAACAGATGGAGTAAGGAAAGCGTTCCGAGAACGCATCCTTGCACGTTACGGTGTACCGAAGGTGTTGATTACGGACAACGGCGCCCAATTCACCAGCAAGGTATATCGCCGATTCCTGCAGGCCATGGGCACTCGGCACCAATTCACTGCCCCATATACGCCGCAGGAAAATCCAACCGAGAGAGCGAATCGCACCATCAAAACCATCATCGCCCAGCTTTCTGGAACACAACAGCGTACTTGGGATGAAAAACTACCAGAAGTCATGCTTGCGATAAACTCCAGCCTACAAGATTCCACAGGATACAGCCCCGCCTTCCTCACGCAGGGCAGAGAGCCACGTCTTCCAAACACATTGTACGACCAGGTCATCCCAGGAACAGGTACGGTATCCAGGACACCCAACGAACGCGCAAAGCAGATGACCGAGGTCTTTGAAATCGTCCGACGAAACCTGGAACGTGCGGCAGGAGACCAAGCCCGCCATTATAACCTTAGACGTCGCACATGGAAGCCCGAAGTAGGACAACTAGTACTCATCAAGCAACACCAACTGTCAAACGCCCTGGAAGGATTCGCCAGCAAACTAGCACCAAGGTACGACGGGCCGTACAGGGTAACAGACTTCATCTTACCAGTAATCGTCAAGTTACAAAGAAAGGGACAAGGTAAGGAACGCACCGCACACATTAGTGAACTCAAAAATTTCCACGAGGATCCCACAGTCGAGCACTTAGAAACACAAGAGAAAATTACACATCACAAGAACCACACGAACCAACAACAAATACAAACCGCCACGGCCAAGGAAACACAAAACAAATATCTATAAACACCCACCAACATAACCCCGACGATGCCAACGCTACGCAACACGTTCCCATAGTCTTACCATCAACATGCAGGAAGTTCCCCAACATCTAACGACCAAGGAACATTCAAAAGTGTTAGGAAACGAACGTGCAAAAACCTAAACAAGGGCAAACTACGCAACATTACGGTACTGTGCGAGTTAGTGTTCCTACAACAAGTCTCCTCGGGAGCAAAATGATCGGGTGGAAGCAGTAATATTTACACTGTGATCACAACGAGTTCGCGAGTAAACAACAATCGTAATACGAGAAAAGCAAATCCACAAAACAACAAAATAAGATGGCAAATACCGAAACTCTACAACGCATCACCCTTAAACGGGCAGCCGGAGCCTGGAAGGCAGTACCAAAAGTTAGTAACGCCGATCTAGAGAAGTTGGTTTGCAAATACCCGCCTGGACCAGGAGGTATCGACGTCCGTATGTCGGATTACTATCGCCTCAGGTATGGCTCATTTCTGAACAACACGCTCATCGAAGTGGGCCTTAGGTGGTCGATAAGAAGAATCGCCGAAGAACAACGGGTCCGCACAAAGGTATGTACCTCCTTCCTAGTGGACCGCATGAGGAGCTATGAACCGGCCCCACAAGAGGACACGCTAGTTCGACGATGAAACAAGGATGGTGAAATCCTCAGCAAAGAGCTCATACTGATCCCAGTGTGCGAGAACAAGCACTGGTACCTCACCGTAGTGGCGCACCCTGGAGCGCCCGAAAGGGCCAGGATCTACGTATACGACTCTTTGGCTACAACGGAACGCAAAGAGACCACACGGCTGATAAGGGGTTTCTTCATCCAGGAACACCGGGTCAGAGGCCATCAGGGATCGTGGCAGCACTATGACGGCTCGTACCCGAGTCACTCCATCAACATTCCACAACAGACCAACCGGATAGACTGCGGGTTGTACTTATTGGAAGCAGCCGAAGGAGTGTTAACAATGGGCCTTCCAGGCCTTGCGACAGTAGGAGAGAGGATGACAGTCACCAGAATCGCCGAAAAACGCAAAATCTTGGCTGCAGTAATCAGGACCAACGCAGATGCCACAATAAAATTTCCCGAGATAGACTTCCACAAAGCGGGAGATGAGGAGCCCAGGAGCCACCGGCATAATGACAGGCGGAGCGGCCGAGGAAACCGCAGCAGCAGCAGCAGCAGCAGCAGTAGTAGTAGTAGCAGCAGCAGCAGCAGCAGTAGCAATAGCAGTAGCAGTAGCAGTAGCAGTACCAGCAACGACAGTCACAGTTCCGACAAACGAAAAGACGACCACACTGATCACCAAGGTCACCAGAAAGAGAAAGCGATAATTAACGATGACCACCTCAACCAAGTGGTCACGCAGCACAGACCGCTGGAAGGACGCACGGGCAGCAACGACAACACAGCCGAACCGGAAACAAAAAGGCAACAACCTGGCACCTCACACCCCAAAGAAACTACTCCGCCGGCATGGCCCCAAGGGCTCCAGAAGAAGATCGACAAGGCCAAGGCCGAGGTGTTACGAAAAGGACAACGACGACACCATTTTCGCCACACTGAGGAAAATATACACTTTGAAGTCCTCATCACAAAAAGGGGAATCGTCAGCGTTCGCCAAAGCAGCGGGGAGATGTGAAGGGAAATTCCGCGCAGAACGAAGAATTTCCCTACACAATACGCATTATGTATACCACCACCTCATCATTCCATCACCAACATATTTTGTTTCTCATTTTTCTTATTCTTTGCTAAAACTTTGTTCTAAATACATACATGAATTATTGAATTAATAAAGCAGTACCAATCAAATGTATGTAAACAGTGTTCTCACTAAGCAAAACAAATAAAAAAAAAAACAAAATCACTCAATACCAAAGAAGAGTGGAAATTATATTCGATAAGCACCTAATACAACACGAAAATGACTCAATATCCACCACTCTCGCTCTCTCATAAAAACAGGCAAATACTAAGAGGAGAACCAACCACAGCCGGTGAACCTAACTACCACCGAGTCGTGCGAAACCACAGTGACCAATCCGGCGTAACTGATCTAATGGGAGTCATAGGCGAACAGAAGATAATAGAAGAGACAAAAAAAAAGAGAATATGCAGCACAAGACAGGAGCAGTATTGAATTCGCCCGAAAATACGGCCGTCCCACTCGCACCCAGGCGGCAGTGGACGCTTACGCACCGATCGGAACCCAATGCACAGCACTAACTTCAGACAAACGGCTGATGGGGTCGATGACCGAAACTTTTTAAAACACAAACCGTTTTCAAAACGAAATGTGCAAATGACGTCAGCAGAGATGAGTAAAAGTCCAAACAAATACACTACACGCATATGGCAGAGCATGCGTATATTAAAACCGAAACATGTATCTTTCATGTATATTGCAATACGTCAAAAACATGTATATTGCATGTATATTGCAATGCCACCAAACATGAAACATGTTTTCAAAACAAGTCGACCATGTATATTGCCAACAATATATGGCAATCTGTATCGGACTATACAGTGGAAAACCGAAGAAAAACATCAACGGAAAAGTATAAAAGGAGCACGCAGCTCGATAGACAGGGCAGTCTTCCTGAGTTCCTTTCGGAATCACATTAGTGGCTTAAGAGTGCTTACCTTGCCATTACCGCTGAAGCTAAACGCTGCGACGCCGACTGAATCCTCACATTAGTGGCTTAAGAGTACTTACCTTGCCATTACCGCTGAAGCTAAACGCTGCAACTTTGACTGGATCCTCACATTAGTGGCTTAAGAGTGCTTACCTTGCCATTACCGCTGAAGCTAAACGCTGCAACGTTGACTGAATCCTCACATTAGTGGCTTAAGAGTACTTACCTTGCCATTACCGCTGAAGCTAAACGCTGCAACGTTGACTGAATCCTCACATTAGTGGCTTAAGAGTGCTTACCTTGCCATTACCGCTGCAGCTAAACGCTGCAACGTTGACTGAATCCTCACATTAGTGGCTTAAGAGTACTTACCTTGCCATTACCGCTGAAGCTAAACGCTGCAACGTTGACTGAATCCTCACATTAGTGGCTTAAGAGTGCTTACCTTGCCATTACCGCTGCAGCTAAACGCTGCAACGTTGACTGAATCCTCACATTAGTGGCTTAAGAGTGCTTACCTTGCCATTACCGCTGAAGCTAAACGCTGCAACGTCAACTGAATTCTCACATTAGTGGCTTAAGAGTGCTTACCTTGCCATTACCGCTGCAGCTAAACGCTGCGACGCCGACTGAATCCTCACATTAGTGGCTTAAGAGTGCTTACCTTGCCATTACCGCTGCAGCTAAACGCTGCGACGCTAACTGAACCCTCACATTAGTGGCTTAAGAGTACTTACCTTGCCATTACCGCTGAAGCTAAACGCTGCAACGTCGACTGAATTCTCACATTAGTGGCTTAAGAGTGGTTACCTTGCCATTACCGCTGCAGCTAAACGCTGCGACGCCGACTGAATCCTCACATTAGTGGCTTAAGAGTGCTTACCTTGCCATTACCGCTGAAGCTAAACGCTGCAACGCCGACTGAATCCTCACATTAGTGGCTTAAGAGTACTTACCTTGCCATTACCGCTGAAGCTAAACGCTGCAACGTTGACTGAATCCTCACATTAGTGGCTTAAGAGTGCTTACCTTGCCATTACCGCTGAAGCTAAACGCTGCAACGTTGACTGAATCCTCACATTAGTGGCTTAAGAGTACTTACCTTGCCATTACCGCTGAAGCTAAACGCTGCAACGTTGACTGAATCCTCACATTAGTGGCTTAAGAGTGCTTACCTTGCCATTACCGCTGAAGCTAAACGCTGCAACGTCAACTGAATTCTCACATTAGTGGCTTAAGAGTGCTTACCTTGCCATTACCGCTGAAGCTAAACGCTGCAACGTCAACTGAATTCTCACATTAGTGGCTTAAGAGTGCTTACCTTGCCATTACCGCTGCAGCTAAACGCTGCGACGCCGACTGAATCCTCACATTAGTGGCTTAAGAGTACTTACCTTGCCATTACCGCTGAAGCTAAACGCTGCAACGTCGACTGAATTCTCACATTAGTGGCTTAAGAGTGCTTACCTTGCCATTACCGCTGCAGCTAAACGCTGCGACGCCGACTGAATCCTCACATTAGTGGCTTAAGAGTGCTTACCTTGCCATTACCGCTGCAGCTAAACGCTGCGACGCTAACTGAACCCTCACATTAGTGGCTTAAGAGTACTTACCTTGCCATTACCGCTGAAGCTAAACGCTGCAACGTCGACTGAATTCTCACATTAGTGGCTTAAGAGTGCTTACCTTGCCATTACCGCTGAAGCTACACGCTGTGCAATCATCCGCCCTCACAGCATTATAGCAAACTTTTTGTAAAATAATCATTAACTTCCTAATATCTTTTCACAGGAGAATTAACAAACTTTATATAAAATGAACAATTAATTTCCTAATATCTTTTCACAGGAGAATTAACAAACTTTATATAACATGAACAATTAACTTCCTAACCTCTTTTTCACAGGAGAATTATCAAACGTTATATAACATAAACCTTAATTTCCTAATCAATCAATTATCCTTGTATATCATCATCTTGTATTAAATATTGAATAGAATTAAAATAAATAAAGAGAAGATTCAAAACCCTTAACAAAACAAATTTTATTATTGTAACGACCAAATTTAAATCGAACCCTGGTCACACTGAGTTCTACCCCGGCTGGGAAACTCCGTTACAAGCCATTTCTCAAGCGAATCGTATGAAACTCGGAATGTACGACTAATATGTGACTATAAGATTTGTTCTTATGGAAATTCTGGGATCTGACAAATAGGGTCTGGAATTTTGGAAACTAAGCCATTTCTCGAGCGATTTGTATGACATTCGGAATGTAGGACTTAGATGTGATTATGAGATTTGTTCCTTTGGAAAATCTGGTATCTAACCCATAGCGTCTGCAGTTTTGGGAAGTAAGCAATTTCTTAAGCTATTCGTATGAAACTCGCAATGTAGGACTAATATGCGACTATAAGATTGGTTCCTATGGAAATTCTGGGTTCTGACCAATAGGGTCTGGAGTTTTGGGAACTAAGCGATTTCTTAAGCGATTTGTACGAAATTCGGTATGTAGGACTAATATGCTACTATTAGATTTGTTGCTATGGAAATTGTGATGTGATTAGGAGATGTTTAACCATTGGAAAATCTGGGAGCTGGCTAATAGGGTCTGGAATTATGGGAACTAAACCATTTCTCAAGCGATTTCTATGAAATTCGGTATGTAGGACTAATATGCTACTATAAGATTGGTTCCTATGGAAATTCTGGGTTCTGACCAATAGGGTCTGGAGTTTTGGGAACTAAGCGATTTGTACGAAATTCGGTATGTAGGACTAATATGCTACTATTAGATTTGTTGCTATGGAAATTGTGATGTGATTAGGAGATTTTTTCCTATGGAAAATCTGGGAGCTGGCTAATAGGGTCTGGAATTATGGGAACTAAACCATTTCTCAAGCGATTTCTATGAAATTCGGTATGTAGGACTAATGTGCTACTATAAGATTTGTTCCTATGGAAATTCTGGGATCTGGCCAATAGGGTCTGGAGTTTTGGGAACCAAGCCATTCCTCAAGAGATTCGTATGAAATTCCTAATGTAGGACTAAAATGCGACTATTAGATTTGTTCCTATGGAAATTGTGATGTGATTAGGAGATTTTTTCCTATGGAAAATCTGGGAGCTGGCTAATAGGATCTGGAATTATGGGAACTATGCCATTTCTCAAGCGATTTCTATGAAATTCGGTATGTAGGACTAATATGCGACTATAAGATTGGTTCCTATGGAAAATTTGGGATCTGGCCAATAGTGTCTGGAGTTTTTGGAACCAAGCCATTTCTCAAGCGATTCGTATGAAACTCGGAATGTAGGACTAATATGCGACTATAAGATTTGTTTCTAAGGAAATTCTGGGATCTGGCAAATAGGGTCTGGAGTTTTGGGAACCAAGCCATTTCTCAAGCGATTTCTATGAAATTCGGTATGTACGACTATGATTTGATTATGAAACTTGTTCCTTTGGAAAATCTGGTATCTGCCCAATAGCGTCTGCAGTTTTGGGAACTAAGCAAATTCTCAAGAGATTTGTATGAAACTCGGAATGTAGGACTAAAATGCGATTATGAGACTTGTTACTATGGAAAATCTAAGATATGGCCAAAAGGGTCTGGAATTTTTGGAACCAAACCATTTCTCAAGGGTTTCGTATAAAACTCGGAATGTAGAACTAATATGCGACCATAAGATTTGTTCCTATGGAAATTCTGGGATCTGGCAAATAGGGTCTGGAGTTTTGGGAACACAGCCATTTCTCAAACGATTCGTATGAATGTAAATAGTACTAATATGCGACTATAAGATTTGTTCCTATGGAAATTCTGGGATCTGGCCAATAGGGTCTGGAGTTTTGGGACCCAAGCCATTTCTCTAGAGATTCGTATGAAATTCCTAATGTAGGACTAAAATGCGACTATTAGATTTGTTCCTATGGAAATTGTGATGTGATTAGGAGATTTTTTCCTATGGAAAATCTGGAAGCTGGTTAATAGGATCTGGAATTATGGGAACTAAGCCATTTCTCAAGCGATTTCTATAAAATTCGGTATGTAGGACTAATATGCGACTATAAGATTGGTTCCTATGGAAAATTTGGTATCTGGCCAATAGGGTCTGGAGTTTTTGGAACCAAGCCATTTCTCAAGCGAATCGTATGAAACTCGGAATCTAGGACAAATATGTGACCATACGATTTGTTCCTATGGAAATTCTGGGATCTGGCCAATAGGGTCTGAAATTTTTGGAACGAAACCATTTCTTAAGGGATTCGTATGAAACTAGGATTGTAGGACTAATATGCGACTATAAGATTTGTTCCTATGGAAATTTTGGTATCTGGCCAGTAGGGTCTGGAGTTTTGGGAACCAAGCCATTTCTCAAGCGAATCGTATGAAACTCGGAATCTAGGACAAATATGTGACCATACGATTTGTTCCTATGGAAATTCTGGGATCTGGCCAATAGGGTCTGAAATTTTTGGAACGAAACCATTTCTTAAGGGATTCGTATGAAACTAGGATTGTAGGACTAATATGCGACTATAAGATTTGTTCCTATGGAAATTCTGGGATCTGGCCAATAGGGTCTGGAGTTTTGGGAACCAAGCCATTCCTCAAGAGATTCGTTTGAAATTCCTAATGTAGGACTAAAATGCGACTATTAGATTTGTTCCTATGGAAATTGTGATGTGATTAGGAGATTTTTTCCTATGGAAAATCTGGGAGCTGGCTAATAGGATCTGGAATTATGGGAACTAAGCCATTTCTCAAGCGATTTCTATGAAATTCTGTATGTAGGACTAATATGCGACTATAAGATTGGTTCCTATGGAAAATTTGGGATCTGGCCAATAGGGTCTTGAGTTTTTGGAACCAAGCCATTTCTCAAGCGATTCGTATGAAACTCGGAATGTAGGACTAATATGCGACTATAAGATTTGTTTCTAATGAAATTCTGGGATCTGGCAAATAGGGTCTGGAGTTTTGGGAACCAAGCCATTTCTCAAGCGATTTCTATGAAATTCGGTATGTACGACTATTATTTGATTATGAAATTTGTTCCTTTGGAAAATCTGGTATCTGCCCAATAGCGTCTGCAGTTTTGGGAACTAAGCAAATTCTCAAGAGATTTGTATGAAACTCGGAATGTAGGACTAAAATGCGATTATGAGACTTGTTACTATGGAAAATCTAAGATATGGCCAAAAGGGTCTGGAATTTTTGGAACCAAACCATTTCTCAAGGGTTTCGTATAAAACTCGGAATGTAGAACTAATATGCGACCATAAGATTTGTTCCTATGGAAATTCTGGGATCTGGCAAATAGGGTCTGGAGTTTTGGGAACACAGCCATTTCTCAAACGATTCGTATGAATGTAGTACTAATATGCGACTATAAGATTTGTTCCTATGGAAATTCTGGGATCTGGCCAATAGGGTCTGGAGTTTTGGGACCCAAGCCATTTCTCTAGAGATTCGTATGAAATTCCTAATGTAGGACTAAAATGCGACTATTAGATTTGTTCCTATGGAAATTGTGATGTGATTAGGAGATTTTTTCCTATGGAAAATCTGGGAGCTGGCTAATAGGATCTGGAATTATGGGAACTAAGCCATTTCTCAAGCGATTTCTATAAAATTCGGTATGTAGGACTAATATGCGACTATAAGATTGGTTCCTATGGAAAATTTGGTATCTGGCCAATAGGGTCTGGAGTTTTTGGAACCAAGCCATTTCTCAAGCGAATCGTATGAAACTCGGAATCTAGGACAAATATGTGACCATACGATTTGTTCCTGTGGAAATTCTGGGATCTGGCCAATAGGGTCTGAAATTTTTGGAACGAAACCATTTCTTAAGGGATTCGTATGAAACTAGGATTGTAGGACTAATATGCGACTATAAGATTTGTTCCTATGGAAATTCTGGTATCTGGCCAGTAGGGTCTGGAGTTTTGGGAACCAAGCCATTTCTCAAGCGATTTCTATGAAATTCGGTATGTAGGACTATGATTTGATTATGAAACTTGTTCCTTTGGAAAATCTGGTATCTGTCCAATAGCGTCTGCAGTTTTGGGAACCAAGCCATTTCTCAAGCGATTTCTATGAAATTCGGTATGTAGGACTATGATTTGATTATGAAACTTGTTCCTTTGGAAATTCTGGGATCTGACCAATAGGGTCTGGAGTTTTGGGAACTAAGCGATTTCTTAAGCGATTTGTACGAAATTCGGTATGTAGGACTAATATGCTACTATTAGATTTGTTGCTATGGAAATTGTGATGTGATTAGGAGATTTTTAACCATTGGAAAATCTGGGAGCTGGCTAATAGGGTCTGGAATTATGGGAACTAAACCATTTCTCAAGCGATTTCTATGAAATTCGGTATGTAGGACTAATATGCTACTATAAGATTGGTTCCTATGGAAATTCTGGGTTCTGACCAATAGGGTCTGGAGTTTTGGGAACTAAGCGATTTCTTAAGCGATTTGTACGAAATTCGGTATGTAGGACTAATATGCTACTATTAGATTTGTTGCTATGGAAATTGTGATGTGATTAGGAGATTTTTTCCTATGGAAAATCTGGGAGCTGGCTAATAGGGTCTGGAATTATGGGAACTAAACCATTTCTCAAGCGATTTCTATGAAATTCGGTATGTAGGACTAATGTGCTACTATAAGATTTGTTCCTATGGAAATTCTGGGATCTGGCCAATAGGGTCTGGAGTTTTGGGAACCAAGCCATTCCTCAAGAGATTCGTATGAAATTCCTAATGTAGGACTAAAATGCGACTATTAGATTTGTTCCTATGGAAATTGTGATGTGATTAGGAGATTTTTTCCTATGGAAAATCTGGGAGCTGGCTAATAGGATCTGGAATTATGGGAACTATGCCATTTCTCAAGCGATTTCTATGAAATTCGGTATGTAGGACTAATATGCGACTATAAGATTGGTTCCTATGGAAAATTTGGGATCTGGCCAATAGTGTCTGGAGTTTTTGGAACCAAGCCATTTCTCAAGCGATTCGTATGAAACTCGGAATGTAGGACTAATATGCGACTATAAGATTTGTTTCTAAGGAAATTCTGGGATCTGGCAAATAGGGTCTGGAGTTTTGGGAAGCAAGCCATTTCTCAAGCGATTTCTATGAAATTCGGTATGTACGACTATGATTTGATTATGAAACTTGTTCCTTTGGAAAATCTGGTATCTGCCCAATAGCGTCTGCAGTTTTGGGAACTAAACAAATTCTCAAGAGATTTGTATGAAACTCGGAATGTAGGACTAAAATGCGATTATGAGACTTGTTACTATGGAAAATCTAAGATATGGCCAAAAGGGTCTGGAATTTTTGGAACCAAACCATTTCTCAAGGGTTTCGTATAAAACTCGGAATGTAGAACTAATATGCGACCATAAGATTTGTTCCTATGGAAATTCTGGGATCTGGCAAATAGGGTCTGGAGTTTTGGGAACACAGCCATTTCTCAAACGATTCGTATGAATGTAAATAGTACTAATATGCGACTATAAGATTTGTTCCTATGGAAATTCTGGGATCTGGCCAATAGGGTCTGGAGTTTTGGGACCCAAGCCATTTCTCTAGAGATTCGTATGAAATTCCTAATGTAGGACTAAAATGCGACTATTAGATTTGTTCCTATGGAAATTGTGATGTGATTAGGAGATTTTTTCCTATGGAAAATCTGGAAGCTGGCTAATAGGATCTGGAATTATGGGAACTAAGCCATTTCTCAAGCGATTTCTATAAAATTCGGTATGTAGGACTAATATGCGACTATAAGATTGGTTCCTATGGAAAATTTGGTATCTGGCCAATAGGGTCTGGAGTTTTTGGAACCAAGCCATTTCTCAAGCGAATCGTATGAAACTCGGAATCTAGGACAAATATGTGACCATACGATTTGTTCCTATGGAAATTCTGGGATCTGGCCAATAGGGTCTGAAATTTTTGGAACGAAACCATTTCTTAAGGGATTCGTATGAAACTAGGATTGTAGGACTAATATGCGACTATAAGATTTGTTCCTATGGAAATTTTGGTATCTGGCCAGTAGGGTCTGGAGTTTTGGGAACCAAGCCATTTCTCAAGCGAATCGTATGAAACTCGGAATCTAGGACAAATATGTGACCATACGATTTGTTCCTATGGAAATTCTGGGATCTGGCCAATAGGGTCTGAAATTTTTGGAACGAAACCATTTCTTAAGGGATTCGTATGAAACTAGGATTGTAGGACTAATATGCGACTATAAGATTTGTTCCTATGGAAATTCTGGGATCTGGCCAATAGGGTCTGGAGTTTTGGGAACCAAGCCATTCCTCAAGAGATTCGTTTGAAATTCCTAATGTAGGACTAAAATGCGACTATTAGATTTGTTCCTATGGAAATTGTGATGTGATTAGGAGATTTTTTCCTATGGAAAATCTGGGAGCTGGCTAATAGGATCTGGAATTATGGGAACTAAGCCATTTCTCAAGCGATTTCTATGAAATTCTGTATGTAGGACTAATATGCGACTATAAGATTGGTTCCTATGGAAAATTTGGGATCTGGCCAATAGGGTCTTGAGTTTTTGGAACCAAGCCATTTCTCAAGCGATTCGTATGAAACTCGGAATGTAGGACTAATATGCGACTATAAGATTTGTTTCTAATGAAATTCTGGGATCTGGCAAATAGGGTCTGGAGTTTTGGGAACCAAGCCATTTCTCAAGCGATTTCTATGAAATTCGGTATGTACGACTATTATTTGATTATGAAACTTGTTCCTTTGGAAAATCTGGTATCTGCCCAATAGCGTCTGCAGTTTTGGGAACTAAGCAAATTCTCAAGAGATTTGTATGAAACTCGGAATGTAGGACTAAAATGCGATTATGAGACTTGTTACTATGGAAAATCTAAGATATGGCCAAAAGGGTCTGGAATTTTTGGAACCAAACCATTTCTCAAGGGTTTCGTATAAAACTCGGAATGTAGAACTAATATGCGACCATAAGATTTGTTCCTATGGAAATTCTGGGATCTGGCAAATAGGGTCTGGAGTTTTGGGAACACAGCCATTTCTCAAACGATTCGTATGAATGTAGTACTAATATGCGACTATAAGATTTGTTCCTATGGAAATTCTGGGATCTGGCCAATAGGGTCTGGAGTTTTGGGACCCAAGCCATTTCTCTAGAGATTCGTATGAAATTCCTAATGTAGGACTAAAATGCGACTATTAGATTTGTTCCTATGGAAATTGTGATGTGATTAGGAGATTTTTTCCTATGGAAAATCTGGGAGCTGGCTAATAGGATCTGGAATTATGGGAACTAAGCCATTTCTCAAGCGATTTCTATAAAATTCGGTATGTAGGACTAATATGCGACTATAAGATTGGTTCCTATGGAAAATTTGGTATCTGGCCAATAGGGTCTGGAGTTTTTGGAACCAAGCCATTTCTCAAGCGAATCGTATGAAACTCGGAATCTAGGACAAATATGTGACCATACGATTTGTTCCTGTGGAAATTCTGGGATCTGGCCAATAGGGTCTGAAATTTTTGGAACGAAACCATTTCTTAAGGGATTCGTATGAAACTAGGATTGTAGGACTAATATGCGACTATAAGATTTGTTCCTATGGAAATTCTGGTATCTGGCCAGTAGGGTCTGGAGTTTTGGGAACCAAGCCATTTCTCAAGCGATTTCTATGAAATTCGGTATGTAGGACTATGATTTGATTATGAAACTTGTTCCTTTGGAAAATCTGGTATCTGTCCAATAGCGTCTGCAGTTTTGGGAACTAAGCGATTTCTTAAGCGATTTGTATGAAACTCGGAATGTAGGCCTAAAATGCGATTATGAGACTTGTTACTATGGAAAATCTAAGATCTTGCCAAAAGGGTCTGGAATTTTTGGAACCAAACCATTTCTCAAGGGTTTTGTATAAAACTCGGAATGTAGAACTAATATGCGACCATAAGATTTGTTCCTATGGAAATTCTGGGATCTGGCAAATAGGGTCTGGAGTTTTGGGAACACAGCCATTTCTCAAACGATTCGTATGAATGTAGTACTAATATGCGACTATAACATTTGTTCCTATGGAAATTCTGGTATCTGGCCAGTAGGGACTGGAATTTTGGGAACCAGCCATTTCTCAAGCGATTTTTATGAAATTCGGTATGTAGGACTATGATTTGATTATGAAACTTGTTCCTTTGGAAAATCTGGTATCTGGCCAATAGCGTCTGCAGTTTTGGGAACTAAGCGATTTCTTAAGCGATTTGTATGAAACTCGGAATGTAGGACTAAAATGCGATTATGAGACTTGTAACTATGGAAAATCTAAGATATGGCCAAAAGGGTCTGGAATTTTTGGAACCAAACCATTTCTCAAGGGTTTCGTATAAAACTAGGAATGTAGAACTAATATGCGACCATAAGATTTGTTCCTATGTAAATTCTGGGATCTGGCAAATAGGGTCTGGAGTTTTGGGAACGCAGCCATTTCTCAAACGATTCGTATGAATGTAGTACTAATATGCGACTATAAGATTTGTTCCTATGGAAATTCTGGGATCTGGCCAATAGGGTCTGGAGTTTTGGGAACACAGCCAACGTTCATTCGATTCGTATGAATGTAGGACTAATATGCGACTATAAGATTTGTTGCTCTGGAAATTGTGATGTGATTAGGAGATTTTTTCCTATGGAAAATCTGGGAGCTGGCTGGGTCTGGAATTATGGGAACTAAACCATTTCTCAAGCGATTTCTATGAAATTCGGTATGTAGGACTAATATGCTACTATAAGATTGGTTCCTATGGAAATTCTGGGTTCTGACCAATAGGGTCTGGAGTTTTGGGAACTAAGCGATTTCTTAAGCGATTTGTACGAAATTCGGTATGTAGGACTAATATGCTACTATTAGATTTGTTGCTATGGAAATTGTGATGTGATTAGGAGATTTTTTCCTATGGAAAATCTGGGAGCTGGCTAATAGGGTCTAAACTAAACTGGGAACTAAACCATTTCTCAAGCGATTTCTATGAAATTCGGTATGTAGGTCTAATATGCTACTATAAGATTGGTTCCTATGGAAATTCTGGGTTCTGGCCAATAGGGTCTGGAGTTTTGGGAACCAAGCCATTCCTCAAGAGATTCGTATGAAATTCCTAATGTAGGACTAAAATGCGACTATTAGATTTGTTCCTATGGAAATTGTGATGTGATTAGGAGATTTTTTCCAATGGAAAATCTGGGAGCTGGCTAATAGGATCTGGAATTATGGGAACTAAGCCATTTCTCAAGCGATTTCTATGAAATTCTGTATGTAGGACTAATATGCGACTATAAGATTGGTTCCTATGGAAAATTTGGGATCTGGCCAATAGGGTCTGGAGTTTTTGGAACCAAGCCATTTCTCAAGCGATTCGTATGAAACTCGGAATGTAGGACTAATATGCGACTATAAGATTTGTTTCTAAGGAAATTCTGGGATCTGGCAAATAGGGTCTGGAGTTTTGGGAACCAAGCCATTTCTCAAGCGATTTCTATGAAATTCGGTATGTACGACTATGATTTGATTATGAAACTTGTTCCTTTGGAAAATCTGGTATCTGCCCAATAGCGTCTGCAGTTTTGGGAACTAAGCAAATTCTCAAGAGATTTGTATGAAACTCGGAATGTAGGACTAAAATGCGATTATGAGACTTGTTACTATGGAAAATCTAAGATATGGCCAAAAGGGTCTGGAATTTTTGGAACCAAACCATTTCTCAAGGGTTTCGTATAAAACTCGGAATGTAGAACTAATATGCGACCATAAGATTTGTTCCTATGGAAATTCTGGGATCTGGCAAATAGGGTCTGGAGTTTTGGGAACACAGCCATTTCTCAAACGATTCGTATGAATGTAGTACTAATATGCGACTATAAGATTTGTTCCTATGGAAATTCTGGGATCTGGCCAATAGGGTCTGGAGTTTTGGGACCCAAGCCATTTCTCTAGAGATTCGTATGAAATTCCTAATGTAGGACTAAAATGCGACTATTAGATTTGTTCCTATGGAAATTGTGATGTGATTTGAGATTTTTTCCTATGGAAAATCTGGGAGCTGGCTAATAGGATCTGGAATTATGGGAACTAAGCCATTTCTCAAGCGATTTCTATAAAATTCGGTATGTAGGACTAATATGCGACTATAAGATTGGTTCCTATGGAAAATTTGGTATCTGGCCAATAGGGTCTGGAGTTTTTGGAACCAAGCCATTTCTCAAGCGAATCGTATGAAACTCGGAATCTAGGACAAATATGTGACCATACGATTTGTTCCTGTGGAAATTCTGGGATCTGGCCAATAGGGTCTGAAATTTTTGGAACGAAACCATTTCTTAAGGGATTCGTATGAAACTAGGATTGTAGGACTAATATGCGACTATAAGATTTGTTCCTATGGAAATTCTGGTATCTGGCCAGTAGGGTCTGGAGTTTTGGGAACCAAGCCATTTCTCAAGCGATTTCTATGAAATTCGGTATGTAGGACTATGATTTGATTATGAAACTTGTTCCTTTGGAAAATCTGGTATCTGTCCAATAGCGTCTGCAGTTTTGGGAACTAAGCGATTTCTTAAGCGATTTGTATGAAACTCGGAATGTAGGCCTAAAATGCGATTATGAGACTTGTTACTATGGAAAATCTAAGATCTTGCCAAAAGGGTCTGGAATTTTTGGAACCAAACCATTTCTCAAGGGTTTTGTATAAAACTCGGAATGTAGAACTAATATGCGACCATAAGATTTGTTCCTATGGAAATTCTGGGATCTGGCAAATAGGGTCTGGAGTTTTGGGAACACAGCCATTTCTCAAACGATTCGTATGAATGTAGTACTAATATGCGACTATAACATTTGTTCCTATGGAAATTCTGGTATCTGGCCAGTAGGGACTGGAATTTTGGGAACCAGCCATTTCTCAAGCGATTTTTATGAAATTCGGTATGTAGGACTATGATTTGATTATGAAACTTGTTCCTTTGGAAAATCTGGTATCTGGCCAATAGCGTCTGCAGTTTTGGGAACTAAGCGATTTCTTAAGCGATTTGTATGAAACTCGGAATGTAGGACTAAAATGCGATTATGAGACTTGTAACTATGGAAAATCTAAGATATGGCCAAAAGGGTCTGGAATTTTTGGAACCAAACCATTTCTCAAGGGTTTCGTATAAAACTAGGAATGTAGAACTAATATGCGACCATAAGATTTGTTCCTATGTAAATTCTGGGATCTGGCAAATAGGGTCTGGAGTTTTGGGAACGCAGCCATTTCTCAAACGATTCGTATGAATGTAGTACTAATATGCGACTATAAGATTTGTTCCTATGGAAATTCTGGGATCTGGCCAATAGGGTCTGGAGTTTTGGGAACACAGCCAACGTTCATTCGATTCGTATGAATGTAGGACTAATATGCGACTATAAGATTTGTTGCTCTGGAAATTGTGATGCGATTAGGAGATTTTTTCCTATGGAAAATCTGGGAGCTGCCTAATAGGGTCTGGAATTATGGGAACTAAACCATTTCTCAAGCGATTTCTATGAAATTCGGTATGTAGGACTAATATGCTACTATAAGATTGGTTCCTATGGAAATTCTGGGTTCTGACCAATAGGGTCTGGAGTTTTGGGAACTAAGCGATTTCTTAAGCGATTTGTACGAAATTCGGTATGTAGGACTAATATGCTACTATTAGATTTGTTGCTATGGAAATTGTGATGTGATTAGGAGATTTTTTCCTATGGAAAATCTGGGAGCTGGCTAATAGGGTCTAAACTAAACTGGGAACTAAACCATTTCTCAAGCGATTTCTATGAAATTCGGTATGTAGGTCTAATATGCTACTATAAGATTGGTTCCTATGGAAATTCTGGGTTCTGGCCAATAGGGTCTGGAGTTTTGGGAACCAAGCCATTCCTCAAGAGATTCGTATGAAATTCCTAATGTAGGACTAAAATGCGACTATTAGATTTGTTCCTATGGAAATTGTGATGTGATTAGGAGATTTTTTCCAATGGAAAATCTGGGAGCTGGCTAATAGGATCTGGAATTATGGGAACTAAGCCATTTCTCAAGCGATTTCTATGAAATTCGGTATGTATGACTAATATGCGACTATAAGATTGGTTCCTATGGAAAATTTGGTATCTGGCCAATAGGGTCTGGAGTTTTTGGAACCAAGCCATTTCTCAAGCGAATCGTATGAAACTCGGAATCTAGGACAAATATGTGACCATACGATTTGTTCCTGTGGAAATTCTGGGATCTGGCCAATAGGGTCTGAAATTTTTGGAACGAAACCATTTCTTAAGGGATTCGTATGAAACTAGGATTGTAGGACTAATATGCGACTATAAGATTTGTTCCTATGGAAATTCTGGTATCTGGCCAGTAGGGTCTGGAGTTTTGGGAACCAAGCCATTTCTCAAGCGATTTCTATGAAATTCGGTATGTAGGACTATGATTTGATTATGAAACTTGTTCCTTTGGAAAATCTGGTATCTGTCCAATAGCGTCTGCAGTTTTGGGAACTAAGCGATTTCTTAAGCGATTTGTATGAAACTCGGAATGTAGGCCTAAAATGCGATTATGAGACTTGTTACTATGGAAAATCTAAGATCTTGCCAAAAGGGTCTGGAATTTTTGGAACCAAACCATTTCTCAAGGGTTTTGTATAAAACTCGGAATGTAGAACTAATATGCGACCATAAGATTTGTTCCTATGGAAATTCTGGGATCTGGCAAATAGGGTCTGGAGTTTTGGGAACACAGCCATTTCTCAAACGATTCGTATGAATGTAGTACTAATATGCGACTATAACATTTGTTCCTATGGAAATTCTGGTATCTGGCCAGTAGGGACTGGAATTTTGGGAACCAGCCATTTCTCAAGCGATTTTTATGAAATTCGGTATGTAGGACTATGATTTGATTATGAAACTTGTTCCTTTGGAAAATCTGGTATCTGGCCAATAGCGTCTGCAGTTTTGGGAACTAAGCGATTTCTTAAGCGATTTGTATGAAACTCGGAATGTAGGACTAAAATGCGATTATGAGACTTGTAACTATGGAAAATCTAAGATATGGCCAAAAGGGTCTGGAATTTTTGGAACCAAACCATTTCTCAAGGGTTTCGTATAAAACTAGGAATGTAGAACTAATATGCGACCATAAGATTTGTTCCTATGTAAATTCTGGGATCTGGCAAATAGGGTCTGGAGTTTTGGGAACGCAGCCATTTCTCAAACGATTCGTATGAATGTAGTACTAATATGCGACTATAAGATTTGTTCCTATGGAAATTCTGGGATCTGGCCAATAGGGTCTGGAGTTTTGGGAACACAGCCAACGTTCATTCGATTCGTATGAATGTAGGACTAATATGCGACTATAAGATTTGTTGCTCTGGAAATTGTGATGCGATTAGGAGATTTTTTCCTATGGAAAATCTGGGAGCTGGCTAATAGGGTCTGGAATTATGGGAACTAAACCATTTCTCAAGCGATTTCTATGAAATTCGGTATGTAGGACTAATATGCTACTATAAGATTGGTTCCTATGGAAATTCTGGGTTCTGACCAATAGGGTCTGGAGTTTTGGGAACTAAGCGATTTCTTAAGCGATTTGTACGAAATTCGGTATGTAGGACTAATATGCTACTATTAGATTTGTTGCTATGGAAATTGTGATGTGATTAGGAGATTTTTTCCTATGGAAAATCTGGGAGCTGGCTAATAGGGTCTAAACTAAACTGGGAACTAAACCATTTCTCAAGCGATTTCTATGAAATTCGGTATGTAGGTCTAATATGCTACTATAAGATTGGTTCCTATGGAAATTCTGGGTTCTGGCCAATAGGGTCTGGAGTTTTGGGAACCAAGCCATTCCTCAAGAGATTCGTATGAAATTCCTAATGTAGGACTAAAATGCGACTATTAGATTTGTTCCTATGGAAATTGTGATGTGATTAGGAGATTTTTTCCAATGGAAAATCTGGGAGCTGGCTAATAGGATCTGGAATTATGGGAACTAAGCCATTTCTCAAGCGATTTCTATGAAATTCTGTATGTAGGACTAATATGCGACTATAAGATTGGTTCCTATGGAAAATTTGGGATCTGGCCAATAGGGTCTGGAGTTTTTGGAACCAAGCCATTTCTCAAGCGATTCATATGAAACTCGGAATGTAGGACTAATATGCGACTATAAGATTTGTTTCTAAGGAAATTCTGGGATCTGGCAAATAGGGTCTGGAGTTTTGGGAACCAAGCCATTTCTCAAGCGATTTCTATGAAATTCGGTATGTACGACTATGATTTGATTATGAAACTTGTTCCTTTGGAAAATCTGGTATCTGCCCAATAGCGTCTGCAGTTTTGGGAACTAAGCAAATTCTCAAGAGATTTGTATGAAACTCGGAATGTAGGACTAAAATGCGATTATGAGACTTGTTACTATGGAAAATCTAAGATATGGCCAAAAGGGTCTGGAATTTTTGGAACCAAATCATTTCTCAAGGGTTTCGTATAAAACTCGGAATGTAGAACTAATATGCGACCATAAGATTTGTTCCTATGGAAATTCTGGGATCTGGCAAATAGGGTCTGGAGTTTTGGGAACACAGCCATTTCTCAAACGATTCGTATGAATGTAGTACTAATATGCGACTATAAGATTTGTTCCTATGGAAATTCTGGGATCTGGCCAATAGGGTCTGGAGTTTTGGGACCCAAGCCATTTCTCTATAGATTCGTATGAAATTCCTAATGTAGGACTAAAATGCGACTATTAGATTTGTTCCTATGGAAATTGTGATGTGATTAGGAGATTTTTTCCTATGGAAAATCTGGGAGCTGGCTAATAGGATCTGGAATTATGGGAACTAAGCCATTTCTCAAGCGATTTCTATAAAATTCGGTATGTAGGACTAATATGCGACTATAAGATTGGTTCCTATGGAAAATTTGGTATCTGGCCAATAGGGTCTGGAGTTTTTGGAACCAAGCCATTTCTCAAGCGAATCGTATGAAACTCGGAATCTAGGACAAATATGTGACCATACGATTTGTTCCTGTGGAAATTCTGGGATCTGGCAAATAGGGTCTGGAGTTTTGGGAACACAGCCATTTCTCAAACGATTCGTATGAATGTAGTACTAATATGCGACTATAACATTTGTTCCTATGGAAATTCTGGTATCTGGCCAGTAGGGACTGGAATTTTGGGAACCAGCCATTTCTCAAGCGATTTTTATGAAATTCGGTATGTAGGACTATGATTTGATTATGAAACTTGTTCCTTTGGAAAATCTGGTATCTGGCCAATAGCGTCTGCAGTTTTGGGAACTAAGCGATTTCTTAAGCGATTTGTATGAAACTCGGAATGTAGGACTAAAATGCGATTATGAGACTTGTTACTATGGAAAATCTAAGATCTGGCCAAAAGGGTCTGGAATTTTTGGAACCAAACCATTTCTCAAGGGTTTCGTATAAAACTAGGAATGTAGAACTAATATGCGACCATAAGATTTGTTCCTATGTAAATTCTGGGATCTGGCAAATAGGGTCTGGAGTTTTGGGAACGCAGCCATTTCTCAAACGATTCGTATGAATGTAGTACTAATATGCGACTATAAGATTTGTTCCTATGGAAATTCTGGGATCTGGCCAATAGGGTCTGTAGTTTTGGGAACACAGCCATTTCTCATTCGATTCGTATGAATGTAGGACTAATATGCGACTATAAGATTTGTTGCTCTGGAAATTGTGATGTGATTAGGAGATTTTTTCCTATGGAAAATCTGGGAGCTGGCTAATAGGGTCTGGAATTATGGGAACTAAACCATTTCTCAAGCGATTTCTATGAAATTCGGTATGTAGGACTAATATGCTACTATAAGATTGGTTCCTATGGAAATTCTGGGTTCTGACCAATAGGGTCTGGAGTTTTGGGAACTAAGCGATTTCTTAAGCGATTTGTACGAAATTCGGTATGTAGGACTAATATGCTACTATTAGATTTGTTGCTATGGAAATTGTGATGTGATTAGGAGATTTTTTCCTATGGAAAATCTGGGAGCTGGCTAATAGGGTCTAAACTAAACTGGGAACTAAACCATTTCTCAAGCGATTTCTATGAAATTCGGTATGTAGGTCTAATATGCTACTATAAGATTGGTTCCTATGGAAATTCTGGGTTCTGGCCAATAGGGTCTGGAGTTTTTGGAACCAAGCCATTTCTCAAGCCAATCGTATGAAACTCAGAATGTACGACTAATATGTGACTATAAGATTTGTTCCTATGGAAATTCTGGGATCTGGCCAATAGTGTCTGGAGTTTTGGGAACCAAGCCATTTCTCAAGAGTTTCGTATGAAATTCCTAATTGTAGGACTAAAATGCGACTATTAGATTTGTTCCTTTGGAAATTGTGATGTGATTAGGAGATTTCTTCCTATGGAAAATCTGGGAGCTGGCTAATACGGTCTGGAATTATGGGAACTAAGCCGTTTCTCAAGCGATTTCTATGAAATTCGGTATTTAGGACTAATATGTGACTATAAGATTGGTTCTTATGGAAATTCTGGGTTCTGGCCAATAGGGTCTGGAGTTTTTGGAACCAAGCCATTTCTCAAGCGAATCGTATGAAACTCGGAATGTACGACTAATATGTGACTATAAGATTTGTTCTTATGGAAATTCTGGGATCTGGCCAATAGGGTCTGGAGTTTTTGGAACCATGCCATTTCTCAAGCGAATCGTATGAAACTCGGAATGAACGACTAATATGTGACTATAAGATTTGTTCTTATGGAAATTCTGGGATCTGACAAATAGGGCCTGGAATTTTGGAAAATAAGCCATTTCTTGAGCGATTTGTATGACATTCGGAATGTAGGACTAAGATGTGATTATGAGATTTGTTCCTTTGGAAAATCTGGTATCTAGCCCATATCGTCTGCAGTTTTGGGAAGTAAGCAATTTCTTAAGCGATTCGTGTGAAACTCGGAATGTAGGACTAATATGCGACTATAAGATTTGTTTCTAAGGAAATTCTGGGATCTGGCAAATAGGGTCTGGAGTTTTGGGAACCAAGCCATTTCTCAAGCGATTCGTATGAAACTCGGAATGTAGGAATAATATGCGACTATAAGATTTGTTCCTATGGAAATTCTGGGATCTGTCCAATAGGGTCTGGAATTTTTTGAACCAAACGATTTCTTAAGGGATTCGTATGAAACTAGGATTGTAGGACTAATATGCGACTATAAGATTTGTTCCTATGGAAATTCTGGTATCTGGCCAATAGGGTCTATAGTTTTGGGAACCAAGCCATTTCTCAAGCGATTTCTATGAAATTCGGTATGTACGACTATGATTTGATTATGAAACTTGTTCCTTTGGAAAATCTGGTATCTGCCCAATAGCGTCTGCAGTTTTGGGAACTAAGCAAATTCTCAAGAGATTTGTATGAAACTCGGAATGTAGGACTAAAATGCGATTATGAGACTTGTAACTATGGAAAATCTAAGATATGGCCAAAAGGGTCTGGAATTTTTGGAACCAAACCATTTCTCAAGGGTTTCGTATAAAACTCGGAATGTAGAACTAATATGCGACCACAAGATTTGTTCCTATGGAAATTCTGGGATCTGGCAAATAGGGTCTGGAGTTTTGGGAACACAGCCATTTCTCAAACGATTCGTATGAATGTAGTACTAATATGCGACTATAAGATTTGTTCCTATGGAAATTCTGGGATCTGGCCAATAGGGTCTGGAGTTTTGGGACCCAAGCCATTTCTCTAGAGAATCGTATGAAATTCCTAATGTAGGACTAAAATGCGACTATTAGATTTGTTCTTATGGAAATTGTGATGTGATTAGGAGATTTTTTCCTATGGAAAATATGGGAGCTGGCTAATAGGATCTGGAATTATGGGAACTAAGCCATTTCTCAAGCGATTTCTATGAAATTCAGTATGTAGGACTAATATGCGACTATAAGATTGGTTCCTATGGAAATTTTGGAATCTGGCCAATAGGGTCTGGAGTATTTTGAACCAAGCCATTTCTCAAGCGAATCGTATGAAACTCGGAATCTAGGACTAATATGTGACCATAAGATTTGTTCCTATGGAAATTCTAGGATCTGGCCAATAGGGTCTGAAATTTTTGGAACCAAACCATTTCTTAAGGGATTCGTATGAAAATAGGATTGTAGGACTAATATGCGACTATACGATTTGTTCCTATGGAAATTCTGGTATCTGGCCAGTAGGGTCTGGAGTTTTGGGAACCAAGCCATTTCTCAAGCGATTTCTATGAAATTCGGTATGTAGGACTATGATTTGATTATGAAACTTGTTCCTTTGGAAAATCTGGTATCTGGCCAATAGCGTCTGCAATTGAAGGAACTAAGCGATTTCTTAAGCGATTTGTATGAAACTCGGAATGTAGGCCTAAAATGCGATTATGAGACTTGTTACTATGGAAAATCTAAGATCTGGCCAAAAGGGTCTGGAATTTTTGGAACCAAACCATTTCTCAAGGGTTTCGTATAAAACTCGGAATGTAGAACTAATATGCGACCATAAGATTTGTTCCTATTGAAATTCTGGGATCTGGCAAATAGGGTCTGGAGTTTTGGAAACACAGCCATTTCTCAAACGATTAGTATGAATGTAGTACTAATATGCGACTATAAGATTTGTTCCTATGGAAATTCTGGTATCTGGCCAGTAGGGTCTGGAGTTTTGGGAACCAAGCCATTTCTCAAGCGATTTCTATGAAACTCGGAATGTAGGACTAAAATGCGATTATGAGACTTGTTACTATGGAAAATCTAAGATCTGGCCAAAAGGGTCTGGAATTTTTGGAACCAAACCATTTCTCAAGGGTTTCGTATAAAACTAGGAATGTAGAACTAATATGCGACCAAAAGATTTGTTCCTATGGAAATTCTGGGATCTGGCAAATAGGGTCTGGAGTTTTGGGAACACAGCCATTTCTCAAACGATTCGTATGAATGTAGTACTAATATGCGACTATAAGATATGCTCCTATGGAAATTCTGGGATCTGGCCAATAGGGTCTGGAGTTTTGGGACCCAAGCCATTTCTCTAGAGATTCGTATGAAATTCCTAATGTAGGACTAAAATGCGACTATTAGATTTGTTCCTATGGAAATTGTGATGTGATTAGGAGATTTTTTCCTATGGAAAATCTGGGAGCTGGCTAATAGGATCTGGAATTATGGGAACTAAGCCATTTCTCAAGCGATTTCTATGAAATTCGGTATGTAGGACTAATATGAGACTATAAGATTGGTTCCTATGGAAAATTTTGGATCTGGCCAATAGGGTCTGGAGTTTTTGGAACCAAGCCATTTCTCAAGCGAATCGTATGAAACTCGGAATCTAGGACTAATATGTAACCATAAGATTTGTTTCTATGGAAATTCTGGGATCTGGCCAATAGGGTCTGGAATTTTTGGAATCAAACCATTTCACAAGGGATTCGTATGAAACTCGGAATGAAGGACTATGATGTGATTATGAGACTTGTTCCTTTGGAAAATCTGTTATCTGGCCAATAGCGTCTGCAGTTTTGGGAACTAAGCGATTTCTTATGCGATTTGTATGAAACTCGGAATTTAGGACTAAAATGCGATTATGAGACTTGTTACTATGGAAAATCTAAGATCTGACCAAAAGAGTCTGGAGTTTTGGGAACACAACCATTTCTTAAACGATTCGTATGAATCTCGGAATGTAGGAATAATATGCGACTGTAAGATTTGTTTCTATGGAAATTCTGGGATCTGGCCAATAGGGTCTGGAATTTTTGGAACCAAACCATTTCTTAAGGGATTCGTATGAAACTAGGATTGTAGGTCTGGAATTTTTGAAACCAAATCATTTCTCAAGGGTTTCGTATAAAACTCGGAATGTAGAACTAATATGCGACCATAAGATTTGTTCCTATGGAAATTCTGGGATCTGGCAAATAGGGTCTGGAGTTTTGGGAACACAGCCATTTCTCAAACGATTCGTATGAATGTAGTACTAATATGCGACTATAAGATTTGTTCCTATGGAAATTCTGGGATCTGGCCAATAGGGTCTGGAGTTTTGGGACCCAAGCCATTTCTCTAGAGATTCGTATGAAATTCCTAATGTAGGACTAAAATGCGACTATTAGATTTGTTCCTATGGAAATTGTGATGTGATTAGGAGATTTTTTCCTATGGAAAATATGGAAGCTGGCTAATAGGATCTGGAATTATGGGAACTAAGCCATTTCTCAAGCGATTTCTATGAAATTCAGTATGTAGGACTAATATGCGACTATAAGATTGGTTCCTATGGAAAATTTTGGATCTGGCCAATAGGGTCTGGAGTATTTGGAACCAAGCCATTTCTCAAGCGAATCTTATGAAACTCGGAATCTAGGACTAATATGTGACCATAAGATTTGTTCCTATGGAAATTCTGGGATCTGGCCAATAGGGTCTGAAATTTTTGGAACCAAAACATTTCTTAAGGGATTCGTATGAAACTAGGATTGTAGGACTAATATGCGACTATAAGATTTGTTCCTATGGAAATTCTGGTATATGGCCAGTAGGGTCTGGAGTTTTGGGAACCAAGCCATTTCTCAAACGATTCGTATGAATGTAGTACTAATATGCGACTATAAGATATGCTCCTATGGAAATTCTGGGATCTGGCCAATAGGGTCTGGAGTTTTGGGACCCAAGCCATTTCTCTAGAGATTCGTATGAAATTCCTAATGTAGGACTAAAATGCGACTATTAGATTTGTTCCTATGGAAATTGTGATGTGATTAGGAGATTTTTTCCTATGGAAAATCTGGGAGCTGGCTAATAGGATCTGGAATTATGGGAACTAAGCCATTTCTCAAGCGATTTCTATGAAATTCGGTATGTAGGACTAATATGAGACTATAAGATTGGTTCCTATGGAAAATTTTGGATCTGGCCAATAGGGTCTGGAGTTTTTGGAACCAAGCCATTTCTCAAGCGAATCGTATGAAACTCGGAATCTAGGACTAATATGTAACCATAAGATTTGTTTCTATGGAAATTCTGGGATCTGGCCAATAGGGTCTGGAATTTTTGGAATCAAACCATTTCACAAGGGATTCGTATGAAACTCGGAATGAAGGACTATGATGTGATTATGAGACTTGTTCTAATATGTAACCATAAGATTTGTTTCTTTGGAAAATCTGTTATCTGGCCAATAGCGTCTGCAGTTTTGGGAACTAAGCGATTTCTTATGCGATTTGTATGAAACTCGGAATTTAGGACTAAAATGCGATTATGAGACTTGTTACTATGGAAAATATAAGATCTGACCAAAAGGGTCTGGAGTTTTGGGAACACAACCATTTCTTAAACGATTCGTATGAATCTCGGAATGTAGGAATAATATGCGACTATAAGATTTGTTTCTATGGAAATTCTGGGATCTGGCCAATAGGGTCTGGAATTTTTGGAACCAAACCATTTCTTAAGGGATTCGTATGAAACTAGGATTGTAGGTCTGGAATTTTTGAAACCAAATCATTTCTCAAGGGTTTCGTATAAAACTCGGAATGTAGAACTAATATGCGACCATAAGATTTGTTCCTATGGAAATTCTGGGATCTGGCAAATAGGGTCTGGAGTTTTGGGAACACAGCCATTTCTCAAACGATTCGTATGAATCTCAGAATGAAGGAATAATATGCGACTATAAGATTTGTTTCTATGGAAATTCTGGGATCTTGCCAATAGAGTCTGGAATTTTTGGAACCAAACCATTTCTTAAGGGATTCGTATGAAACTAGGATTTTAGGTCTGGAATTTTTGAAACCAAATCATTTCTCAAGGGTTTCGTATAAAACTCGGAATGTAGAACTAATATGCGACCATAAGATTTGTTCCTATGGAAATTCTGGGATCTGGCCAATAGGGTCTGGAGTTTTGGGAACACTGCATTTCTCAAACGATTCGTATGAATGTAGGACTAATATGCGACTATAAGATTTGTTGCTATGGAAATTCTGGGATCTGGCCAATAGGGTCTGGAGTTTTGGGACCCAAGCCATTTCTCTAGAGATTCGTATGAAATTCCTAATGTAGGACTAAAATGCGACTATTAGATTTGTTCCTATGGAAATTGTGATGTGATTAGGAGATTTTTTCCTATGGAAAATATGGGAGCTGGGTAATAGGATCTGGAATTATGGGAACTAAGCCATTTCTCAAGCGATTTCTATGAAATTCAGTATGTAGGACTAATATGCGACTATAAGATTGGTTCCTATGGAAATTTTGGGATCTGGCCAATAGGGTCTGGAGTATTTGGAACCAAGCCATTTCTCAAGCGAATCGTATGAAACTCGGAATCTAGGACTAATATGTGACCATAAGATTTGTTCCTATGGAAATTCTGGGATCTGGCCAATAGGGTCTGAAATTTTTGGAACCAAACCATTTCTTAAGGGATTCGTATGAAACTAGGATTGTAGGACTAATATGCGACTATAAGATTTGTTCCTATGGAAATTCTGGTATCTGGCCAGTAGGGTCTGGAGTTTTGGGAACCAAGCCATTTCTCAAGCGATTTCTATGAAATTCGGTATGTAGGACTATGATTTGATTATGAAACCTTTTCCTTTGGAAAATCTGGTATCTGGCCAATAGCGTCTGCAGTTTTGAGAACTAAGCGATTTCTTAAGCGATTTGTATGAAACTCGGATGTAGGACTAAAATGCGATTATGAGACTTGTAACTATGGAAAATCTAAGATATGGCCAAAAGGGTCTGGAATTTTTGGAACCAAACCATTTCTCAAGGGTTTCGTATAAAACTCGGAATGTAGAACTAATATGCGACCACAAGATTTGTTCCTATGGAAATTCTGGGATCTGGCAAATAGGGTCTGGAGTTTTGGGAACACAGCCATTTCTCAAACGATTCGTATGAATGTAGTACTAATATGCGACTATAAGATTTGTTCCTATGGAAATTCTGGGATCTGGCCAATAGGGTCTGGAGTTTTGGGACCCAAGCCATTTCTCTAGAGAATCGTATGAAATTCCTAATGTAGGACTAAAATGCGACTATTAGATTTGTTCTTATGGAAATTGTGATGTGATTAGGAGATTTTTTCCTATGGAAAATATGGGAGCTGGCTAATAGGATCTGGAATTATGGGAACTAAGCCATTTCTCAAGCGATTTCTATGAAATTCAGTATGTAGGACTAATATGCGACTATAAGATTGGTTCCTATGGAAATTTTGGAATCTGGCCAATAGGGTCTGGAGTATTTTGAACCAAGCCATTTCTCAAGCGAATCGTATAAAACTCGGAATCTAGGACTAATATGTGACCATAAGATTTGTTCCTATGGAAATTCTAGGATCTGGCCAATAGGGTCTGAAATTTTTGGAACCAAACCATTTCTTAAGGGATTCGTATGAAAATAGGATTGTAGGACTAATATGCGACTATACGATTTGTTCCTATGGAAATTCTGGTATCTGGCCAGTAGGGTCTGGAGTTTTGGGAACCAAGCCATTTCTCAAGCGATTTCTATGAAATTCGGTATGTAGGACTATGATTTGATTATGAAACTTGTTCCTTTGGAAAATCTGGTATCTGGCCAATAGCGTCTGCAATTGAAGGAACTAAGCGATTTCTTAAGCGATTTGTATGAAACTCGGAATGTAGGCCTAAAATGCGATTATGAGACTTGTTACTATGGAAAATCTAAGATCTGGCCAAAAGGGTCTGGAATTTTTGGAACCAAACCATTTCTCAAGGGTTTCGTATAAAACTCGGAATGTAGAACTAATATGCGACCATAAGATTTGTTCCTGTTGAAATTCTGGGATCTGGCAAATAGGGTCTGGAGTTTTGGAAACACAGCCATTTCTCAAACGATTAGTATGAATGTAGTACTAATATGCGACTATAAGATTTGTTCCTATGGAAATTCTGGTATCTGGCCAGTAGGGTCTGGAGTTTTGGGAACCAAGCCATTTCTCAAGCGATTTCTATGAAACTCGGAATGTAGGACTAAAATGCGATTATGAGACTTGTTACTATGGAAAATCTAAGATCTGGCCAAAAGGGTCTGGAATTTTTGGAACCAAACCATTTCTCAAGGGTTTCGTATAAAACTAGGAATGTAGAACTAATATGCGACCATAAGATTTGTTCCTATGGAAATTCTGGGATCTGGCAAATAGGGTCTGGAGTTTTGGGAACACAGCCATTTCTCAAACGATTCGTATGAATGTAGTACTAATATGCGACTATAAGATATGCTCCTATGGAAATTCTGGGATCTGGCCAATAGGGTCTGGAGTTTTGGGACCCAAGCCATTTCTCTAGAGATTCGTATGAAATTCCTAATGTAGGACTAAAATGCGACTATTAGATTTGTTCCTATGGAAATTGTGATGTGATTAGGAGATTTTTTCCTATGGAAAATCTGGGAGCTGGCTAATAGGATCTGGAATTATGGGAACTAAGCCATTTCTCAAGCGATTTCTATGAAATTCGGTATGTAGGACTAATATGAGACTATAAGATTGGTTCCTATGGAAAATTTTGGATCTGGCCAATAGGGTCTGGAGTTTTTGGAACCAAGCCATTTCTCAAGCGAATCGTATGAAACTCGGAATCTAGGACTAATATGTAACCATAAGATTTGTTTCTATGGAAATTCTGGGATCTGGCCAATAGGGTCTGGAATTTTTGGAATCAAACCATTTCACAAGGGATTCGTATGAAACTCGGAATGAAGGACTATGATGTGATTATGAGACTTGTTCCTTTGGAAAATCTGTTATCTGGCCAATAGCGTCTGCAGTTTTGGGAACTAAGCGATTTCTTATGCGATTTGTATGAAACTCGGAATTTAGGACTAAAATGCGATTATGAGACTTGTTACTATGGAAAATCTAAGATCTGACCAAAAGGGTCTGGAGTTTTGGGAACACAACCATTTCTTAAACGATTCGTATGAATCTCGGAATGTAGGAATAATATGCGACTATAAGATTTGTTTCTATGGAAATTCTGGGATCTGGCCAATAGGGTCTGGAATTTTTGGAACCAAACCATTTCTTAAGGGATTCGTATGAAACTAGGATTGTAGGTCTGGAATTTTTGAAACCAAATCATTTCTCAAGGGTTTCGTATAAAACTCGGAATGTAGAACTAATATGCGACCATAAGATTTGTTCCTATGGAAATTCTGGGATCTGGCAAATAGGGTCTGGAGTTTTGGGAACACAGCCATTTCTCAAACGATTCGTATGAATGTAGTACTAATATGCGACTATAAGATTTGTTCCTATGGAAATTCTGGGATCTGGCCAATAGGGTCTGGAGTTTTGGGACCCAAGCCATTTCTCTAGAGATTCGTATGAAATTCCTAATGTAGGACTAAAATGCGACTATTAGATTTGTTCCTATGGAAATTGTGATGTGATTAGGAGATTTTTTCCTATGGAAAATATGGAAGCTGGCTAATAGGATCTGGAATTATGGGAACTAAGCCATTTCTCAAGCGATTTCTATGAAATTCAGTATGTAGGACTAATATGCGACTATAAGATTGGTTCCTATGGAAATTTTGGGATCTGGCCAATAGGGTCTGGAGTATTTGGAACCAAGCCATTTCTCAAGCGAATCTTATGAAACTCGGAATCTAGGACTAATATGTGACCATAAGATTTGTTCCTATGGAAATTCTGGGATCTGGCCAATAGGGTCTGAAATTTTTGGAACCAAAACATTTCTTAAGGGATTCGTATGAAACTAGGATTGTAGGACTAATATGCGACTATAAGATTTGTTCCTATGGAAATTCTGGTATATGGCCAGTAGGGTCTGGAGTTTTGGGAACCAAGCCATTTCTCAAGCGTTTTCTATGAAATTCGGTATGTAGGACTATGATTTGATTATGAAACTTGTTCCTTTGGAAAATCTGGAATCTGGCCAATAGCGTCTGCAGTTTTGGGAACTAAGCGATTTGTATGAAACTTGGAATGTAGGCCTAAAATGCGATTATGAGACTTGTTACTATGGAAAATCTAAGATCTGGCCAAAAGGGTCTGGAATTTTTGGAACCAAACCATTTCTCAAGGGTTTCGTATAAAACTCGGAATGTAGAACTAATATGCGACCATAAGATTTGTTTCTATGGAAATTCTGGGATCTGGCAAATAGGGTCTGGAGTTTTGGGAACACAGCCATTTCTCAAACTATTCGTATGAATTTAGTACTAATATGCGACTATAAGATTTGTTCCTATGGAAATTCTGGGATCTGGCCAATAGGGTCTGGAGTTGTGGGACCAAGCCATTTCTCAAGCGAATCGTATGAAACTCGGAATCTAGGACTAATATGTGACCATAAGATTTGTTCCTATGGAAATTCTGGGATCTGGCCAATAGGGTCTGAAATTTTTGGAACCAAACCATTTCTTAAGGGATTCGTATGAAACTAGGATTGTAGGACTAATATGCGACTATAAGATTTGTTCCTATGGAAATTCTGGTATCTGGCCAGTAGGGTCTGGAGTTTTGGGAACCAAGCCATTTCTCAAGCGATTTCTATGAAATTCGGTATGTAGGACTATGATTTGATTATGAAACTTGTTCCTTTGGAAAATCTGGTATCTGGCCAATAGCGTCTGCAGTTTTGGGAACTAAGCGATTTCTTAAGCGATTTGTATGAAACTCGGAATATAGGACTAAAATGCGATTATGAGACTTGTTACTATGGAAAATCTAAGATCTGGCCAAAAGGGTCTGGAATTTTTGGAACCAAACCATTTCTCAAGGGTTTCGTATAAAACTCGGAATGTAGAACTAATATGCGACCATAAGATTTGTTCCTATGGAAATTCTGGGATCTGGCAAATAGGGTCTGGAGTTTTGGGAACACAGCCATTTCTCAAACGATTCGTATGAATCTCAGAATGTAGGAATAATATGCGACTATAAGATTTGTTTCTATGGAAATTCTGGGATCTGGCCAATAGAGTCTGGAATTTTTGGAACCAAACCATTTCTTAAGGGATTCGTATGAAACTAGGATTTTAGGTCTGGAATTTTTGAAACCAAATCATTTCTCAAGGGTTTCGTATAAAACTCGGAATGTAGAACTAATATGCGACCATAAGATTTGTTCCTATGGAAATTCTGTGATCTGGCCAATAGGGTCTGGAGTTTTGGGAACACTGCATTTCTCAAACGATTCGTATGAATGTAGGACTAATATGCGACTATAAGATTTGTTGCTATGGAAATTCTGGGATCTGGCCAATAGGGTCTGGAGTTTTGGGACCCAAGCCATTTCTCTAGAGATTCGTATGAAATTCCTAATGTAGGACTAAAATGCGACTATTAGATTTGTTCCTATGGAAATTGTGATGTGATTAGGAGATTTTTTCCTATGGAAAATATGGGAGCTGGGTAATAGGATCTGGAATTATGGGAACTAAGCCATTTCTCAAGCGATTTCTATGAAATTCAGTATGTAGGACTAATATGCGACTATAAGATTGGTTCCTATGGAAATTTTGGGATCTGGCCAATAGGGTCTGGAGTATTTGGAACCAAGCCATTTCTCAAGCGAATCGTATGAAACTCGGAATCTAGGACTAATATGTGACCATAAGATTTGTTCCTATGGAAATTCTGGGATCTGGCCAATAGGGTCTGAAATTTTTGGAACCAAACCATTTCTTAAGGGATTCGTATGAAACTAGGATTGTAGGACTAATATGCGACTATAAGATTTGTTCCTATGGAAATTCTGGTATCTGGCCAGTAGGGTCTGGAGTTTTGGGAACCAAGCCATTTCTCAAGCGATTTCTATGAAATTCGGTATGTAGGACTATGATTTGATTATGAAACCTTTTCCTTTGGAAAATCTGGTATCTGGCCAATAGCGTCTGCAGTTTTGAGAACTAAGCGATTTCTTAAGCGATTTGTATGAAACTCGGATGTAGGACTAAAATGCGATTATGAGACTTGTTACTATGGAAAATCTAAGATCTGGCAAAAAGGGTCTGGAATTTTTGGAACCAAACCATTTCTCAAGGGTTTCGTATAAAACTCGGAATGTAGAACTAATATGCGACCATAAGATTTGTTCCTATGGAAATTCTGGGATCTGGCAAATAGGGTCTGGAGTTTTGGGAACACAGCCATTTCTCAAACGATTCGTATGAATTTAGTACTAATATGCGACTATAAGATTTGTTCCTATGGAAATTCTGGGATCTGGCCCATAGGGTCTGGAGTTTTGGGACCCAAGCCATTTCTCTAGAGATTCGCATGAAATTCCTAATGTATGACTAAAATGCGACTATTAGATTTGTTCCTATGGAAATTGTGATGTAATTTTGAGATTTTTTCCTATTGAAAATCTGGGAGCTGGCTAATAGGATCTGGA
Organism: Nephrocerus scutellatus; assembly: GCA_947095585.1. NCBI lineage: Eukaryota > Metazoa > Arthropoda > Insecta > Diptera > Pipunculidae > Nephrocerus > Nephrocerus scutellatus. Next base: position 57,364,095 of record OX352765.1, read on the forward strand.
ATTATAGAAACTAAGCCATTTCTCAAGCGATTTCTATGAAATTCGGTATGTAGGACTAATATGCTACTATAATATTGGTTCCTATGGAAATTCTGGGTTCTGGCCAATAGGGTCTGGAGTTTTGGGAACACAGCCATTTCTCAAACGATTCGTATGAATCTCGGAATGTAGGAATAATATGCGACTATAAGATTTGTTTCTATGGAAATTCTGGGATCTGGATAATAGAGTCTGGAATTTTTGGAACCAAACCATTTCTTAAGGGATTCGTATGAAACTAGGATTGTAGGTCTGGAATTTTTGAAACCAAATCATTTCTCAAGGGTTTCGTATAAAACTCGGAATGTAGAACTAATATGCGACCATAAGATTTGTTCCTATGGAAATTCTGGGATCTGGCCAAAAGGGTCTGGAGTTTTGGGAACACAGCCATTTCTCAAACGATTCGTATGAATGTAGGACTAATATGCGACTATCAGATTTGTTTCTATGGAAATTCTGGGATCTGGCCAATAGAGTCTGGAATTTTTGGAACCAAACCATTTCTTAAGGGATTCGTATGAAACTAGGATTTTAGGTCTGGAATTTTTGAAACCAAATCATTTCTCAAGGGTTTCGTATAAAACTCGGAATGTAGAACTAATATGCGACCATAAGATTTGTTCCTATGGAAATTCTGGGATCTGGCCAATAGGGTCTGGAGTTTTGGGAACACAGCCATTTCTCAAACGATTCGTATGAATGTAGGACTAATATGCGACTATAAGATTTGTTGCTATGGAAATTGTGATGTGATTAGGAGATTTTTTCCTATGGAAAATCTGGGAGCTGGCTAATAGGGTCTGGAATTATGGGAACTAAACCATTTCTCAAGCGATTTCTATGAAATTCGGTATGTAGGACTAATATGCTACTATAAGATTGGTTCCTATGGAAATTCTGGGTTCTGGCCAATAGGGTCTGGAGTTTTTCGAACCAAGCCATTTTTCAAGCGAATCGTATGAATGTGGTACTAATATGCTACTATAAGATATGTTCCTATGGAAATTCTGGGTTCTGGCCAATAGGGTCTGGAGTTTTTGGAACCAAGCCATTTCTCAAGCGAATCGTATGAAACTCGGAATGTACGACGAATATGTGACTATAAGATTTGTTCCTATGGAAATTCTGGGATCTGGCCAATAGGGTCTGGAGTTTTGGGAACTAAGCCATTTCTCAAGAGTTTCGTATGAAATTCCTAATTGTAGGACTAAAATGCGACTATTAGATTTGTTCCTATGGAAATTGTGATGTGATTAGGAGATTTTTTCCTATGGAAAATATGGGAGCTGGGTAATAGGATCTGGAATTATGGGAACTAAGCCATTTCTCAAGCGATTTCTATGAAATTCAGTATGTAGGACTAATATGCGACTATAAGATTGGTTCTTATGGAAATTCTGGGATCTGGCCAATAGGGTCTGGAGTTTTTTTTTTGAACCAAACCATTTCTTAAGGGGATTGGATGAAACTAGGATTGTAGGACTAATATGCGACCATAAGATTTGTTCCTATGGAAATTCTGGGATCTGGCAAATAGGGTCGGGAGTTTTGGGAACACAGCCATTTCTCAAACGATTCGTATGAATGTAGTACTAATATGCGACTATAAGATTTGTTCCTATGGAAATTCTGGGATCTGGCCAATAGGGTCTGGAGTTTTGGGACCCAAGCCATTTCTCTAGAGATTCGTATGAAATTCCTAATGTAGGACTAAAATGCGACTATTAGATTTGTTCCTATGGAAATTGTGATGTGATTAGGAGATTTTTTCCTATGGAAAATATGGGAGCTGGGTAATAGGATCTGGAATTATGGGAACTAAGCCATTTCTCAAGCGATTTCTATGAAATTCAGTATGTAGGACTAATATGCGACTATAAGATTGGTTCCTATGGAAATTTTGGGATCTGGCCAATAGGGTCTGTAGTATTTGGAACCAAGCCATTTCTCAAGCGAATCGTATGAAACTCGGAATCTAGGACTAATATGTGACCATAAGATTTGTTCCTATGGAAATTCTGGGATCTGGCCAATAGGGTCTGAAATTTTTGGAAGCAAACCATTTCTTAAGGGATTCGTATGAAACTAGGATTGTAGGACTAATATGCGACTATAAGATTCGTTCCTATGGAAATTCTGGTATCTGGCCAGTAGGGTCTGGAGTTTTGGGAACCAAGCCATTTCTCAAGCGATTTCTATGAAATTCGGTATGTAGGACTATGATTTGATTATGAAACTTGTTCCTTTGGAAAATCTGGTATCTGGACAATAGCGTCTGCAGTTTTGGGAACTAAGCGATTTCTTAAGCGATTTGTATGAAACTCGGAATGTAGGCCTAAAATGCGATTATGAGACTTGTTACTATGGAAAATCTAAGATCTGGCCAAAAGGGTCTGGAATTATGGGAACTAAACCATTTCTCAAGCGATTTCTATGAAATTCGGTATGTAGGACTAATATGCGACCATAAGATTTGTTCCTATGGAAATTCTGGGTTCTGGCCAATAGGGTCTGGAGTTTTTCGAACCAAGCCATTGTTCAAGCGAATCGTATGAAACTCGGAATGTACGACTAATATGCGACCATAAGATTTGTTCCTATGGAAATTCTGGGATCTGGCAAATAGGGTCTGGAGTTTTGGGAACACAGCCATTTCTCAAACGATTCGTATGAATGTAGTACTAATATGCTACTATAAGATATGTTCCTATGGAAATTCTGGGTTCTGGCCAATAGGGTCTGGAGTTTTGGGAGCCAAGCCATTTCTCAAGCGATTTCCATGAAATTCGGTATGTACGACTATGATTTGATTATGAAACTTGTTCCTTTGGAAAATCTGGTATCTGCCCAATAGCGTCTGCAGTTTTGGGAACTAAGCAAATTCTTAAGGGATTTGTATGAAACTCGGAATGTAGGACTAAAATGCGATTATGAGACTTGTAACTATGGAAAATCTAAGATCTGGCCAAAAGGTTCTGGCATTTTTGGAACCAAACCATTTCTCAAGGGTTTCGTATAAAACTAGGAATGTAGAACTAATATGCGACCATAAGATTTGTTCCTATGGAAATTCTGGGATCTGGCAAATAGGGTCGGGAGTTTTGGGAACACAGCCATTTTTCAAACGATTCGTATGAATGTTGTACTAATATGCGACTATAAGATTTGTTCCTATGGAAATTCTGGGATCTGGCCAATAGGGTCTGGAGTTTTGGGACCCAAGCCATTTCTCTAGAGATTCGTATGAAATTCCTAATGTAGGACTAAAATGCGACTATTAGATTTGTTCCTATGGAAATTGTGATGTGATTAGGAGATTTTTTCCTATGGAAAATATGGGAGCTGGGTAATAGGATCTGGAATTATGGGAACTAAGCCATTTCTCAATCGATTTCTATGAAATTCAGTATGTAGGACTAATATGCGACCAAAAGATTTGTTCCTATGGAAATTCTGGGATCTGGCAAATAGGGTTTGGAGTTTTTGGAACCAAGCCATTTCTCAAGCGAATCGTATGAAACTCGGAATGTACGACTAATATGTGACTATAAGATTTGTTCCTATGGAAATAGTGGGATCTGGCCAAAAGGGTCTGGAATTTTTGGAACCAAACCATTTCTCAAGGGTTTCGTATAAAACTCGGAATGTAGAACTAATATGCGACCATAAGATTTCTTCCTATGGAAATTCTGGGATCTGGCAAATAGGGTCGGGAGTTTTGGGAACACAGCCATTTCTCAAACGATTCGTATGAATGTAGTACTAATATGCGACTATAAGATTTGTTCCTATGGAAATTCTGGGATCTGGCCAATAGGGTCTGGAGTTTTGGGACCCAAGCCATTTCTCTAGAGATTCGTATGAAATTCCTAATGTAGGACTAAAATGCGACTATTAGATTTGTTCCTATGGAAATTGTGATGTGATTAGGAGATTTTTTCCTATGGAAAATATGGGAGCTGGGTAATAGGATCTGGAATTATGGGAACTAAGCCATTTCTCAAGCGATTTCTATGAAATTCAGTATGTAGGACTAATATGCGACTATAAGATTGGTTCATATGGAAATTCTGGGATCTGGCCAATAGGGTCTGGAGTATTTGGAACCAAGCCATTTCTCAAGCGAATCGTATGAAACTCGGAATCTAGGACTAATATGTGACCATAAGATTTGTTCCTATGGAAATTCTGGGATCTGGCCAATAGGGTCTGAAATTTTTGGAACCAAACCATTTCTTAAGGGATTCGTATGAAACTAGGATTGTAGGACTAATATGCGACTATAAGATTTGTTCCTATGGAAATTCTGGTATCTGGCCAGTAGGGTCTGGAGTTTTGGGAACCAAGCCATTTCTCAAGCGATTTCTATGAAATTCGGTATGTAGGACTATGATTTGATTATGAAACTTGTTACTTTGGAAAATCTGGTATCTGGACAATAGCGTCTGCAGTTTTGGGAACTAAGCGATTTCTTAAGCGATTTGTATGAAACTCTGAATGTAGGCCTAAAATGCGATTATGAGACTTGTTACTATGGAAAATCTAAGATCTGGCCAAAAGGGTCTGGAATTTTTGGAACCAAACCATTTCTCAAGGGTTTCGTATAAAACTCGGAATGTAGAACTAATATGCGACCATAAGATTTGTTCCTATGGAAATTCTGGGATCTGGCAAATAGGGTCTGGAGTTTTGGGTACACAGCCATTTCTCAAACGATTCGTATGAATTTAGTACTAATATGCGACTATAAGATTTGTTCCTATGGAAATTCTGGGATCTGGCCAATAGGGTCTGGAGATGTGGGACCATGCCATTTCTCAAGCGAATCGTATGAAACTCGGAATCTAGGACTAATATGTGTCCATAAGATTTGTTCCTATGGAAATTCTGAGATCTGGCCAATAGGGTCTGAAATTTTTGGAACCAACCCATTTCTTAAGGGATTCGTATGAAACTAGGATTGTAGGACTAATATGCGACTATAAGATTTGTTCCTATGGAAATTCTGGTATCTGGCCAGTAGGGTCTGGAGTTTTGGGAACCAAGCCATTTCTCAAGCGATTTCTATGAAATTCGGTATGTAGGACTATGATTTGATTATGAAACCTTTTCCTTTGGAAAATCTGGTATCTGGACAATAGCGTCTGCAGTTTTGAGAACTAAGCGATTTCTTAAGCGATTTGTATGAAACTCGGAATGTAGGACTAAAATGCGATTATGAGACTTGTTACTATGGAAAATCTAAGATCTGGCAAAAAGGGTCTGGAATTTTTGAAACCAAATCATTTCTCAAGGGTTTCGTATAAAACTCGGAATGTAGAACTAATATGCGACCATAAGATTTGTTCCTATGGAAATTCTGGGATCTGGCAAATAGGGTCTGGAGTTTTGGGAACACAGCCATTTCTCAAACGATTCGTATGAATCTCAGAATGAAGGAATAATATGCGACTATAAGATTTGTTTCTATGGAAATTCTGGGATCTGGCCAATAGAGTCTGGAATTTTTGGAACCAAACCATTTCTTAAGGGATTCGTATGAAACTAGGATTTTAGGTCTGGAATTTTTGAAACCAAATCATTTCTCAAGGGTTTCGTATAAAACTCGGAATGTAGAACTAATATGCGACCATAAGATTTGTTCCTATGGAAATTCTGGGATCTGGCCAATAGGGTCTGGAGTTTTGGGAACACTGCATTTCTCAAACGATTCGTATGAATGTAGGACTAATATGCGACTATAAGATTTGTTGCTATGGAAATTCTGGGATCTGGCCAATAGGGTCTGGAGTTTTGGGACCCAAGCCATTTCTCTAGAGATTCGTATGAAATTCCTAATGTAGGACTAAAATGCGACTATTAGATTTGTTCCTATGGAAATTGTGATGTGATTAGGAGATTTTTTCCTATGGAAAATATGGGAGCTGGGTAATAGGATCTGGAATTATGGGAACTAAGCCATTTCTCAAGCGATTTCTATGAAATTCAGTATGTAGGACTAATATGCGACTATAAGATTGGTTCCTATGGAAATTATGGGATCTGGCCAATAGGGTCTGGAGTATTTGGAACCAAGCCATTTCTCAAGCGAATCGTATGAAACTCGGAATCTAGGACTAATATGTGACCATAAGATTTGTTCCTATGGAAATTCTGGGATCTGGCCAATAGGGTCTGAAATTTTTGGAACCAAACCATTTCTTAAGGGATTCGTATGAAACTAGGATTGTAGGACTAATATGCGACTATAAGATTTGTTCCTATGGAAATTCTGGTATCTGGCCAGTAGGGTCTGGAGTTTTGGGAACCAAGCCATTTCTCAAGCGATTTCTATGAAATTCGGTATGTAGGACTATGATTTGATTATGAAACCTTTTCCTTTGGAAAATCTGGTATCTGGCCAATAGCGTCTGCAGTTTTGAGAACTAAGCGATTTCTTAAGCGATTTGTATGAAACTCGGATGTAGGACTAAAATGCGATTATGAGACTTGTAACTATGGAAAATCTAAGATATGGCCAAAAGGGTCTGGAATTTTTGGAACCAAACCATTTCTCAAGGGTTTCGTATAAAACTCGGAATGTAGAACTAATATGCGACCACAAGATTTGTTCCTATGGAAATTCTGGGATCTGGCAAATAGGGTCTGGAGTTTTGGGAACACAGCCATTTCTCAAACGATTCGTATGAATGTAGTACTAATATGCGACTATAAGATTTGTTCCTATGGAAATTCTGGGATCTGGCCAATAGGGTCTGGAGTTTTGGGACCCAAGCCATTTCTCTAGAGAATCGTATGAAATTCCTAATGTAGGACTAAAATGCGACTATTAGATTTGTTCTTATGGAAATTGTGATGTGATTAGGAGATTTTTTCCTATGGAAAATATGGGAGCTGGCTAATAGGATCTGGAATTATGGGAACTAAGCCATTTCTCAAGCGATTTCTATGAAATTCAGTATGTAGGACTAATATGCGACTATAAGATTGGTTCCTATGGAAATTTTGGAATCTGGCCAATAGGGTCTGGAGTATTTTGAACCAAGCCATTTCTCAAGCGAATCGTATAAAACTCGGAATCTAGGACTAATATGTGACCATAAGATTTGTTCCTATGGAAATTCTAGGATCTGGCCAATAGGGTCTGAAATTTTTGGAACCAAACCATTTCTTAAGGGATTCGTATGAAAATAGGATTGTAGGACTAATATGCGACTATACGATTTGTTCCTATGGAAATTCTGGTATCTGGCCAGTAGGGTCTGGAGTTTTGGGAACCAAGCCATTTCTCAAGCGATTTCTATGAAATTCGGTATGTAGGACTATGATTTGATTATGAAACTTGTTCCTTTGGAAAATCTGGTATCTGGCCAATAGCGTCTGCAATTGAAGGAACTAAGCGATTTCTTAAGCGATTTGTATGAAACTCGGAATGTAGGCCTAAAATGCGATTATGAGACTTGTTACTATGGAAAATCTAAGATCTGGCCAAAAGGGTCTGGAATTTTTGGAACCAAACCATTTCTCAAGGGTTTCGTATAAAACTCGGAATGTAGAACTAATATGCGACCATAAGATTTGTTCCTGTTGAAATTCTGGGATCTGGCAAATAGGGTCTGGAGTTTTGGAAACACAGCCATTTCTCAAACGATTAGTATGAATGTAGTACTAATATGCGACTATAAGATTTGTTCCTATGGAAATTCTGGTATCTGGCCAGTAGGGTCTGGAGTTTTGGGAACCAAGCCATTTCTCAAGCGATTTCTATGAAACTCGGAATGTAGGACTAAAATGCGATTATGAGACTTGTTACTATGGAAAATCTAAGATCTGGCCAAAAGGGTCTGGAATTTTTGGAACCAAACCATTTCTCAAGGGTTTCGTATAAAACTAGGAATGTAGAACTAATATGCGACCATAAGATTTGTTCCTATGGAAATTCTGGGATCTGGCAAATAGGGTCTGGAGTTTTGGGAACACAGCCATTTCTCAAACGATTCGTATGAATGTAGTACTAATATGCGACTATAAGATATGCTCCTATGGAAATTCTGGGATCTGGCCAATAGGGTCTGGAGTTTTGGGACCCAAGCCATTTCTCTAGAGATTCGTATGAAATTCCTAATGTATGACTAAAATGCGACTATTAGATTTGTTCCTATGGAAATTGTGATGTGATTAGGAGATTTTTTCCTATGGAAAATCTGGGAGCTGGCTAATAGGATCTGGAATTATGGGAACTAAGCCATTTCTCAAGCGATTTCTATGAAATTCGGTATGTAGGACTAATATGAGACTATAAGATTGGTTCCTATGGAAAATTTTGGATCTGGCCAATAGGGTCTGGAGTTTTTGGAACCAAGCCATTTCTCAAGCGAATCGTATGAAACTCGGAATCTAGGACTAATATGTAACCATAAGATTTGTTTCTATGGAAATTCTGGGATCTGGCCAATAGGGTCTGGAATTTTTGGAATCAAACCATTTCACAAGGGATTCGTATGAAACTCGGAATGAAGGACTATGATGTGATTATGAGACTTGTTCCTTTGGAAAATCTGTTATCTGGCCAATAGCGTCTGCAGTTTTGGGAACTAAGCGATTTCTTATGCGATTTGTATGAAACTCGGAATTTAGGACTAAAATGCGATTATGAGACTTGTTACTATGGAAAATCTAAGATCTGACCAAAAGGGTCTGGAGTTTTGGGAACACAACCATTTCTTAAACGATTCGTATGAATCTCGGAATGTAGGAATAATATGCGACTATAAGATTTGTTTCTATGGAAATTCTGGGATCTGGCCAATAGGGTCTGGAATTTTTGGAACCAAACCATTTCTTAAGGGATTCGTATGAAACTAGGATTGTAGGTCTGGAATTTTTGAAACCAAATCATTTCTCAAGGGTTTCGTATAAAACTCGGAATGTAGAACTAATATGCGACCATAAGATTTGTTCCTATGGAAATTCTGGGATCTGGCAAATAGGGTCTGGAGTTTTGGGAACACAGCCATTTCTCAAACGATTCGTATGAATGTAGTACTAATATGCGACTATAAGATTTGTTCCTATGGAAATTCTGGGATCTGGCCAATAGGGTCTGGAGTTTTGGGACCCAAGCCATTTCTCTAGAGATTCGTATGAAATTCCTAATGTAGGACTAAAATGCGACTATTAGATTTGTTCCTATGGAAATTGTGATGTGATTAGGAGATTTTTTCCTATGGAAAATATGGAAGCTGGCTAATAGGATCTGGAATTATGGGAACTAAGCCATTTCTCAAGCGATTTCTATGAAATTCAGTATGTAGGACTAATATGCGACTATAAGATTGGTTCCTATGGAAATTTTGGGATCTGGCCAATAGGGTCTGGAGTATTTGGAACCAAGCCATTTCTCAAGCGAATCTTATGAAACTCGGAATCTAGGACTAATATGTGACCATAAGATTTGTTCCTATGGAAATTCTGGGATCTGGCCAATAGGGTCTGAAATTTTTGGAACCAAAACATTTCTTAAGGGATTCGTATGAAACTAGGATTGTAGGACTAATATGCGACTATAAGATTTGTTCCTATGGAAATTCTGGTATATGGCCAGTAGGGTCTGGAGTTTTGGGAACCAAGCCATTTCTCAAGCGTTTTCTATGAAATTCGGTATGTAGGACTATGATTTGATTATGAAACTTGTTCCTTTGGAAAATCTGGAATCTGGCCAATAGCGTCTGCAGTTTTGGGAACTAAGCGATTTGTATGAAACTTGGAATGTAGGCCTAAAATGCGATTATGAGACTTGTTACTATGGAAAATCTAAGATCTGGCCAAAAGGGTCTAGAATTTTTGGAACCAAACCATTTCTCAAGGGTTTCGTATAAAACTCGGAATGTAGAACTAATATGCGACCATAAGATTTGTTCCTATGGAAATTCTGGGATCTGGCAAATAGGGTCTGGAGTTTTGGGAACACAGCCATTTCTCAAACTATTCGTATGAATTTAGTACTAATATGCGACTATAAGATTTGTTCCTATGGAAATTCTGGGATCTGGCCAATAGGGTCTGGAGTTGTGGGACCAAGCCATTTCTCAAGCGAATCGTATGAAACTCGGAATCTAGGACTAATATGTGACCATAAGATTTGTTCCTATGGAAATTCTGGGATCTGGCCAATAGGGTCTGAAATTTTTGGAACCAAACCATTTCTTAAGGGATTCGTATGAAACTAGGATTGTAGGACTAATATGCGACTATAAGATTTGTTCCTATGGAAATTCTGGTATCTGGCCAGTAGGGTCTGGAGTTTTGGGAACCAAGCCATTTCTCAAGCGATTTCTATGAAATTCGGTATGTAGGACTATGATTTGATTATGAAACTTGTTCCTTTGGAAAATCTGGTATCTGGCCAATAGCGTCTGCAGTTTTGGGAACTAAGCGATTTCTTAAGCGATTTGTATGAAACTCGGAATATAGGACTAAAATGCGATTATGAGACTTGTTACTATGGAAAATCTAAGATCTGGCCAAAAGGGTCTGGAATTTTTGGAACCAAACCATTTCTCAAGGGTTTCGTATAAAACTCGGAATGTAGAACTAATATGCGACCATAAGATTTGTTCCTATGGAAATTCTGGGATCTGGCAAATAGGGTCTGGAGTTTTGGGAACACAGCCATTTCTCAAACGATTCGTATGAATCTCAGAATGTAGGAATAATATGCGACTATAAGATTTGTTTCTATGGAAATTCTGGGATCTGGCCAATAGAGTCTGGAATTTTTGGAACCAAACCATTTCTTAAGGGATTCGTATGAAACTAGGATTTTAGGTCTGGAATTTTTGAAACCAAATCATTTCTCAAGGGTTTCGTATAAAACTCGGAATGTAGAACTAATATGCGACCATAAGATTTGTTCCTATGGAAATTCTGTGATCTGGCCAATAGGGTCTGGAGTTTTGGGAACACTGCATTTCTCAAACGATTCGTATGAATGTAGGACTAATATGCGACTATAAGATTTGTTGCTATGGAAATTCTGGGATCTGGCCAATAGGGTCTGGAGTTTTGGGACCCAAGCCATTTCTCTAGAGATTCGTATGAAATTCCTAATGTAGGACTAAAATGCGACTATTAGATTTGTTCCTATGGAAATTGTGATGTGATTAGGAGATTTTTTCCTATGGAAAATATGGGAGCTGGGTAATAGGATCTGGAATTATGGGAACTAAGCCATTTCTCAAGCGATTTCTATGAAATTCAGTATGTAGGACTAATATGCGACTATAAGATTGGTTCCTATGGAAATTTTGGGATCTGGCCAATAGGGTCTGGAGTATTTGGAACCAAGCCATTTCTCAAGCGAATCGTATGAAACTCGGAATCTAGGACTAATATGTGACCATAAGATTTGTTCCTATGGAAATTCTGGGATCTGGCCAATAGGGTCTGAAATTTTTGGAACCAAACCATTTCTTAAGGGATTCGTATGAAACTAGGATTGTAGGACTAATATGCGACTATAAGATTTGTTCCTATGGAAATTCTGGTATCTGGCCAGTAGGGTCTGGAGTTTTGGGAACCAAGCCATTTCTCAAGCGATTTCTATGAAATTCGGTATGTAGGACTATGATTTGATTATGAAACCTTTTCCTTTGGAAAATCTGGTATCTGGCCAATAGCGTCTGCAGTTTTGAGAACTAAGCGATTTCTTAAGCGATTTGTATGAAACTCGGATGTAGGACTAAAATGCGATTATGAGACTTGTTACTATGGAAAATCTAAGATCTGGCAAAAAGGGTCTGGAATTTTTGGAACCAAACCATTTCTCAAGGGTTTCGTATAAAACTCGGAATGTAGAACTAATATGCGACCATAAGATTTGTTCCTATGGAAATTCTGGGATCTGGCAAATAGGGTCTGGAGTTTTGGGAACACAGCCATTTCTCAAACGATTCGTATGAATTTAGTACTAATATGCGACTATAAGATTTGTTCCTATGGAAATTCTGGGATCTGGCCCATAGGGTCTGGAGTTTTGGGACCCAAGCCATTTCTCTAGAGATTCGCATGAAATTCCTAATGTATGACTAAAATGCGACTATTAGATTTGTTCCTATGGAAATTGTGATGTAATTTGGAGATTTTTTCCTATTGAAAATCTGGGAGCTGGCTAATAGGATCTGGAATTATAGAAACTAAGCCATTTCTCAAGCGATTTCTATGAAATTCGGTATGTAGGACTAATATGCTACTATAATATTGGTTCCTATGGAAATTCTGGGTTCTGGCCAATAGGGTCTGGAGTTTTGGGAACACAGCCATTTCTCAAACGATTCGTATGAATCTCGGAATGTAGGAATAATATGCGACTATAAGATTTGTTTCTATGGAAATTCTGGGATCTGGATAATAGAGTCTGGAATTTTTGGAACCAAACCATTTCTTAAGGGATTCGTATGAAACTAGGATTGTAGGTCTGGAATTTTTGAAACCAAATCATTTCTCAAGGGTTTCGTATAAAACTCGGAATGTAGAACTAATATGCGACCATAAGATTTGTTCCTATGGAAATTCTGGGATCTGGCCAAAAGGGTCTGGAGTTTTGGGAACACAGCCATTTCTCAAACGATTCGTATGAATGTAGGACTAATATGCGACTATCAGATTTGTTTCTATGGAAATTCTGGGATCTGGCCAATAGAGTCTGGAATTTTTGGAACCAAACCATTTCTTAAGGGATTCGTATGAAACTAGGATTTTAGGTCTGGAATTTTTGAAACCAAATCATTTCTCAAGGGTTTCGTATAAAACTCGGAATGTAGAACTAATATGCGACCATAAGATTTGTTCCTATGGAAATTCTGGGATCTGGCCAATAGGGTCTGGAGTTTTGGGAACACAGCCATTTCTCAAACGATTCGTATGAATGTAGGACTAATATGCGACTATAAGATTTGTTGCTATGGAAATTGTGATGTGATTAGGAGATTTTTTCCTATGGAAAATCTGGGAGCTGGCTAATAGGGTCTGGAATTATGGGAACTAAACCATTTCTCAAGCGATTTCTATGAAATTCGGTATGTAGGACTAATATGCTACTATAAGATTGGTTCCTATGGAAATTCTGGGTTCTGGCCAATAGGGTCTGGAGTTTTTCGAACCAAGCCATTTTTCAAGCGAATCGTATGAATGTGGTACTAATATGCTACTATAAGATATGTTCCTATGGAAATTCTGGGTTCTGGCCAATAGGGTCTGGAGTTTTTGGAACCAAGCCATTTCTCAAGCGAATCGTATGAAACTCGGAATGTACGACGAATATGTGACTATAAGATTTGTTCCTATGGAAATTCTGGGATCTGGCCAATAGGGTCTGGAGTTTTGGGAACTAAGCCATTTCTCAAGAGTTTCGTATGAAATTCCTAATTGTAGGACTAAAATGCGACTATTAGATTTGTTCCTATGGAAATTGTGATGTGATTAGGAGATTTTTTCCTATGGAAAATATGGGAGCTGGGTAATAGGATCTGGAATTATGGGAACTAAGCCATTTCTCAAGCGATTTCTATGAAATTCAGTATGTAGGACTAATATGCGACTATAAGATTGGTTCTTATGGAAATTCTGGGATCTGGCCAATAGGGTCTGGAGTTTTTTTTTTGAACCAAACCATTTCTTAAGGGGATTGGATGAAACTAGGATTGTAGGACTAATATGCGACCATAAGATTTGTTCCTATGGAAATTCTGGGATCTGGCAAATAGGGTCGGGAGTTTTGGGAACACAGCCATTTCTCAAACGATTCGTATGAATGTAGTACTAATATGCGACTATAAGATTTGTTCCTATGGAAATTCTGGGATCTGGCCAATAGGGTCTGGAGTTTTGGGACCCAAGCCATTTCTCTAGAGATTCGTATGAAATTCCTAATGTAGGACTAAAATGCGACTATTAGATTTGTTCCTATGGAAATTGTGATGTGATTAGGAGATTTTTTCCTATGGAAAATATGGGAGCTGGGTAATAGGATCTGGAATTATGGGAACTAAGCCATTTCTCAAGCGATTTCTATGAAATTCAGTATGTAGGACTAATATGCGACTATAAGATTGGTTCCTATGGAAATTTTGGGATCTGGCCAATAGGGTCTGTAGTATTTGGAACCAAGCCATTTCTCAAGCGAATCGTATGAAACTCGGAATCTAGGACTAATATGTGACCATAAGATTTGTTCCTATGGAAATTCTGGGATCTGGCCAATAGGGTCTGAAATTTTTGGAAGCAAACCATTTCTTAAGGGATTCGTATGAAACTAGGATTGTAGGACTAATATGCGACTATAAGATTCGTTCCTATGGAAATTCTGGTATCTGGCCAGTAGGGTCTGGAGTTTTGGGAACCAAGCCATTTCTCAAGCGATTTCTATGAAATTCGGTATGTAGGACTATGATTTGATTATGAAACTTGTTCCTTTGGAAAATCTGGTATCTGGACAATAGCGTCTGCAGTTTTGGGAACTAAGCGATTTCTTAAGCGATTTGTATGAAACTCGGAATGTAGGCCTAAAATGCGATTATGAGACTTGTTACTATGGAAAATCTAAGATCTGGCCAAAAGGGTCTGGAATTATGGGAACTAAACCATTTCTCAAGCGATTTCTATGAAATTCGGTATGTAGGACTAATATGCGACCATAAGATTTGTTCCTATGGAAATTCTGGGTTCTGGCCAATAGGGTCTGGAGTTTTTCGAACCAAGCCATTGTTCAAGCGAATCGTATGAAACTCGGAATGTACGACTAATATGCGACCATAAGATTTGTTCCTATGGAAATTCTGGGATCTGGCAAATAGGGTCTGGAGTTTTGGGAACACAGCCATTTCTCAAACGATTCGTATGAATGTAGTACTAATATGCTACTATAAGATATGTTCCTATGGAAATTCTGGGTTCTGGCCAATAGGGTCTGGAGTTTTGGGAACCAAGCCATTTCTCAAGCGATTTCTATGAAATTCGGTATGTACGACTATGATTTGATTATGAAACTTGTTCCTTTGGAAAATCTGGTATCTGCCCAATAGCGTCTGCAGTTTTGGGAACTAAGCAAATTCTTAAGGGATTTGTATGAAACTCGGAATGTAGGACTAAAATGCGATTATGAGACTTGTAACTATGGAAAATCTAAGATCTGGCCAAAAGGTTCTGGCATTTTTGGAACCAAACCATTTCTTAAGGGATTCGTATGAAACTAGGATTTTAGGTCTGGAATTTTTGAAACCAAATCATTTCTCAAGGGTTTCGTATAAAACTCGGAATGTAGAACTAATATGCGACCATAAGATTTGTTCCTATGGAAATTCTGGGATCTGGCCAATAGGGTCTGGAGTTTTGGGAACACAGCCATTTCTCAAACGATTCGTATGAATGTAGGACTAATATGCGACTATAAGATTTGTTGCTATGGAAATTGTGATGTGATTAGGAGATTTTTTCCTATGGAAAATCTGGGAGCTGGCTAATAGGGTCTGGAATTATGGGAACTAAACCATTTCTCAAGCGATTTCTATGAAATTCGGTATGTAGGACTAATATGCTACTATAAGATTGGTTCCTATGGAAATTCTGGGTTCTGGCCAATAGGGTCTGGAGTTTTTCGAACCAAGCCATTTTTCAAGCGAATCGTATGAATGTGGTACTAATATGCTACTATAAGATATGTTCCTATGGAAATTCTGGGTTCTGGCCAATAGGGTCTGGAGTTTTTGGAACCAAGCCATTTCTCAAGCGAATCGTATGAAACTCGGAATGTACGACGAATATGTGACTATAAGATTTGTTCCTATGGAAATTCTGGGATCTGGCCAATAGGGTCTGGAGTTTTGGGAACTAAGCCATTTCTCAAGAGTTTCGTATGAAATTCCTAATTGTAGGACTAAAATGCGACTATTAGATTTGTTCCTATGGAAATTGTGATGTGATTAGGAGATTTTTTCCTATGGAAAATATGGGAGCTGGGTAATAGGATCTGGAATTATGGGAACTAAGCCATTTCTCAAGCGATTTCTATGAAATTCAGTATGTAGGACTAATATGCGACTATAAGATTGGTTCTTATGGAAATTCTGGGATCTGGCCAATAGGGTCTGGAGTTTTTTTTTTGAACCAAACCATTTCTTAAGGGGATTGGATGAAACTAGGATTGTAGGACTAATATGCGACCATAAGATTTGTTCCTATGGAAATTCTGGGATCTGGCAAATAGGGTCGGGAGTTTTGGGAACACAGCCATTTCTCAAACGATTCGTATGAATGTAGTACTAATATGCGACTATAAGATTTGTTCCTATGGAAATTCTGGGATCTGGCCAATAGGGTCTGGAGTTTTGGGACCCAAGCCATTTCTCTAGAGATTCGTATGAAATTCCTAATGTAGGACTAAAATGCGACTATTAGATTTGTTCCTATGGAAATTGTGATGTGATTAGGAGATTTTTTCCTATGGAAAATATGGGAGCTGGGTAATAGGATCTGGAATTATGGGAACTAAGCCATTTCTCAAGCGATTTCTATGAAATTCAGTATGTAGGACTAATATGCGACTATAAGATTGGTTCCTATGGAAATTTTGGGATCTGGCCAATAGGGTCTGTAGTATTTGGAACCAAGCCATTTCTCAAGCGAATCGTATGAAACTCGGAATCTAGGACTAATATGTGACCATAAGATTTGTTCCTATGGAAATTCTGGGATCTGGCCAATAGGGTCTGAAATTTTTGGAAGCAAACCATTTCTTAAGGGATTCGTATGAAACTAGGATTGTAGGACTAATATGCGACTATAAGATTCGTTCCTATGGAAATTCTGGTATCTGGCCAGTAGGGTCTGGAGTTTTGGGAACCAAGCCATTTCTCAAGCGATTTCTATGAAATTCGGTATGTAGGACTATGATTTGATTATGAAACTTGTTCCTTTGGAAAATCTGGTATCTGGACAATAGCGTCTGCAGTTTTGGGAACTAAGCGATTTCTTAAGCGATTTGTATGAAACTCGGAATGTAGGCCTAAAATGCGATTATGAGACTTGTTACTATGGAAAATCTAAGATCTGGCCAAAAGGGTCTGGAATTATGGGAACTAAACCATTTCTCAAGCGATTTCTATGAAATTCGGTATGTAGGACTAATATGCGACCATAAGATTTGTTCCTATGGAAATTCTGGGTTCTGGCCAATAGGGTCTGGAGTTTTTCGAACCAAGCCATTGTTCAAGCGAATCGTATGAAACTCGGAATGTACGACTAATATGCGACCATAAGATTTGTTCCTATGGAAATTCTGGGATCTGGCAAATAGGGTCTGGAGTTTTGGGAACACAGCCATTTCTCAAACGATTCGTATGAATGTAGTACTAATATGCTACTATAAGATATGTTCCTATGGAAATTCTGGGTTCTGGCCAATAGGGTCTGGAGTTTTGGGAACCAAGCCATTTCTCAAGCGATTTCTATGAAATTCGGTATGTACGACTATGATTTGATTATGAAACTTGTTCCTTTGGAAAATCTGGTATCTGCCCAATAGCGTCTGCAGTTTTGGGAACTAAGCAAATTCTTAAGGGATTTGTATGAAACTCGGAATGTAGGACTAAAATGCGATTATGAGACTTGTAACTATGGAAAATCTAAGATCTGGCCAAAAGGTTCTGGCATTTTTGGAACCAAACCATTTCTCAAGGGTTTCGTATAAAACTAGGAATGTAGAACTAATATGCGACCATAAGATTTGTTCCTATGGAAATTCTGGGATCTGGCAAATAGGGTCGGGAGTTTTGGGAACACAGCCATTTTTCAAACGATTCGTATGAATGTTGTACTAATATGCGACTATAAGATTTGTTCCTATGGAAATTCTGGGATCTGGCCAATAGGGTCTGGAGTTTTGGGACCCAAGCCATTTCTCTAGAGATTCGTATGAAATTCCTAATGTAGGACTAAAATGCGACTATTAGATTTGTTCCTATGGAAATTGTGATGTGATTAGGAGATTTTTTCCTATGGAAAATATGGGAGCTGGGTAATAGGATCTGGAATTATGGGAACTAAGCCATTTCTCAAGCGATTTCTATGAAATTCAGTATGTAGGACTAATATGCGACCAAAAGATTTGTTCCTATGGAAATTCTGGGATCTGGCAAATAGGGTCTGGAGTTTTTGGAACCAAGCCATTTCTCAAGCGAATCGTATGAAACTCGGAATGTACGACTAATATGTGACTATAAGATTTGTTCCTATGGAAATAGTGGGATCTGGCCAAAAGGGTCTGGAATTTTTGGAACCAAACCATTTCTCAAGGGTTTCGTATAAAACTCGGAATGTAGAACTAATATGCGACCATAAGATTTCTTCCTATGGAAATTCTGGGATCTGGCAAATAGGGTCGGGAGTTTTGGGAACACAGCCATTTCTCAAACGATTCGTATGAATGTAGTACTAATATGCGACTATAAGATTTGTTCCTATGGAAATTCTGGGATCTGGCCAATAGGGTCTGGAGTTTTGGGACCCAAGCCATTTCTCTAGAGATTCGTATGAAATTCCTAATGTAGGACTAAAATGCGACTATTAGATTTGTTCCTATGGAAATTGTGATGTGATTAGGAGATTTTTTCCTATGGAAAATATGGGAGCTGGGTAATAGGATCTGGAATTATGGGAACTAAGCCATTTCTCAAGCGATTTCTATGAAATTCAGTATGTAGGACTAATATGCGACTATAAGATTGGTTCATATGGAAATTCTGGGATCTGGCCAATAGGGTCTGGAGTATTTGGAACCAAGCCATTTCTCAAGCGAATCGTATGAAACTCGGAATCTAGGACTAATATGTGACCATAAGATTTGTTCCTATGGAAATTCTGGGATCTGGCCAATAGGGTCTGAAATTTTTGGAACCAAACCATTTCTTAAGGGATTCGTATGAAACTAGGATTGTAGGACTAATATGCGACTATAAGATTTGTTCCTATGGAAATTCTGGTATCTGGCCAGTAGGGTCTGGAGTTTTGGGAACCAAGCCATTTCTCAAGCGATTTCTATGAAATTCGGTATGTAGGACTATGATTTGATTATGAAACTTGTTACTTTGGAAAATCTGGTATCTGGACAATAGCGTCTGCAGTTTTGGGAACTAAGCGATTTCTTAAGCGATTTGTATGAAACTCTGAATGTAGGCCTAAAATGCGATTATGAGACTTGTTACTATGGAAAATCTAAGATCTGGCCAAAAGGGTCTGGAATTTTTGGAACCAAACCATTTCTCAAGGGTTTCGTATAAAACTCGGAATGTAGAACTAATATGCGACCATAAGATTTGTTCCTATGGAAATTCTGGGATCTGGCAAATAGGGTCTGGAGTTTTGGGTACACAGCCATTTCTCAAACGATTCGTATGAATTTAGTACTAATATGCGACTATAAGATTTGTTCCTATGGAAATTCTGGGATCTGGCCAATAGGGTCTGGAGATGTGGGACCATGCCATTTCTCAAGCGAATCGTATGAAACTCGGAATCTAGGACTAATATGTGTCCATAAGATTTGTTCCTATGGAAATTCTGAGATCTGGCCAATAGGGTCTGAAATTTTTGGAACCAACCCATTTCTTAAGGGATTCGTATGAAACTAGGATTGTAGGACTAATATGCGACTATAAGATTTGTTCCTATGGAAATTCTGGTATCTGGCCAGTAGGGTCTGGAGTTTTGGGAACCAAGCCATTTCTCAAGCGATTTCTATGAAATTCGGTATGTAGGACTATGATTTGATTATGAAACCTTTTCCTTTGGAAAATCTGGTATCTGGACAATAGCGTCTGCAGTTTTGAGAACTAAGCGATTTCTTAAGCGATTTGTATGAAACTCGGAATGTAGGACTAAAATGCGATTATGAGACTTGTTACTATGGAAAATCTAAGATCTGGCAAAAAGGGTCTGGAATTTTTGGAACCAAACCATTTCTCAAGGGTTTCGTATAAAACTCGGAATGTAGAACTAATATGCGACCATAAGATTTGTTCCTATGGAAATTCTGGGATCTGGCAAATAGGGTCTGGAGTTTTGGGAACACAGCCATTTCTCAAACGATTCGTATGAATGTAGTACTAATATGCGACTATAAGATTTGTTCCTATGGAAATTCTGGGATCTGGCCAATAGGGTCTGGAGTTTTGGGACCCAAGCCATTTCTCTAGAGATTCGCATGAAATTCCTAATGTAGGACTAAAATGCGACTATTAGATTTGTTCCTATGGAAATTGTGATGTAATTAGGAGATTTTTTCCTATGGAAAATCTGGGAGCTGGCTAATAGGATCTGGAATTATGGGAACTAAGCCATTTCTCAAGCGATTTCTATGAAATTCGGTATGTAGGACTAATATGCTACTATAAGATTGGTTCCTATGGAAATTCTGGGTTCTGGCCAATAGGGTCTGGAGTTTTGGGAACACAGCCATTTCTCAAACGATTCGTATGAATCTCGGAATGTAGGAATAATATGCGACTATAAGATTTGTTTCTATGTAAATTCTGGGATCTGGATAATAGAGTCTGGAATTTTTGGAACCAAACCATTTCTTAAGGGATTCGTATGAAACTAGGATTGTAGGTCTGGAATTTTTGAAACCAAATCATTTCTCAAGGGTTTCGTATAAAACTCGGAATGTAGAACTAATATGCGACCATAAGATTTGTTCCTATGGAAATTCTGGGATCTGGCCAATAGGGACTGGAGTTTTGGGAACACAGCCATTTCTCAAACGAATCGTATGAATGTAGGACTAATATGCGACTATAAGATTTGTTGCTATGGAAATTGTGATGTGATTAGTAGTTTTTTTCCTATGGAAAATCTGGGAGCTGGCTAATAGGGTCTGGAATTATGGGAACTAAACCATTTCTCAAGCGATTTCTATGAAATTCGGTATGTAGGACTAATATGCTACTTTAAGATTGGTTCCTATGGAAATTCTGGGTTTTGGCCAATAGGGTCTGGAGTTTTGGGAACTAAGCGATTTCTTAAGCGATTTGTATGAAATTCCTAATGTAGGACTAAAATGCGACTATTAGATTTGTTGCTATGGAAATTGTGATGTGATTAGGAGATTTTTTCCTATGGAAAATCTGGGAGCTGGCTAATAGGGTCTGGAATTATGGGAACTAAACCATTTCTCAAGCGATTTCTATGAAATTCGGTATGTAGGACTAATATGCTACTATAAGATTGGTTCCTATGGAAATTCTGGGTTCTGGCCAATAGGGTCTGGAGTTTTTCGAACCAAGCCATTTTTCAAGCGAATCGTATGAAATTCGGAATGTACGAATAATATGCGACCATAAGATTTGTTCCTATGGAAATTCTGGGATCTGGCAAATAGGGTCTGGAGTTTTGGGAACACAGCCATTTCTCAAACGATTCGTATGAATGTAGTACTAATATGCGACTATAAGATTTGTTCCTATGAAAATTCTGGGATCTGGCCAATAGGATCTGGAGTTTTGGGACCCAAGCCATTTCTCTAGAGATTCGTATGAAATTCCTAATGTAGGACTAAAATGCGACTACTAGATTTGTTCCTATGGAAATTGTGATGTGATTAGGAGATTTTTTCCTATGGAAAATATGGAAGCTGGCTAATAGGATCTGGAATTATGGGAACTAAACCATTTCTCAAGCGATTTCTATGAAATTCAGTATGTAGGACTAATATGCGACTATAAGATTGGTTCCTATGGAAATTTTGGGATCTGGCCAATAGGGTCTGGAGTATTTGGAACCAAGCCATTTCTCAAGCGAATCGTATGAAACTCGGAATCTAGGACTAATATGTGACCATAATATTTGTTCCTATGGAAATTCTGGGATCTGGCCAATAGGATCTGAAATTTTTGGAACCAAACCATTTCTTAAGGGATTCGTATGAAACTAGGATTGTAGGACTAATATGCGACTATAAGATTTGTTCCTATGGAAATTCTGGTACCTGGCCAGTAGGGTCTGGAGTTTTGGGAACCAAGCCATTTCTCAAGCGTTTTCTATGAAATTCGGTATGTAGGACTATGATTTGATTATGAAACTTGTTCCTTTGGAAAATCTGATATCTGGCCAATAGCGTCTGCAGTTTTGGGAACTAAGCGATTTCTTAAGCGATTTGTATGAAACTCGGAATGTAGGCCTAAAATGCGATTATGAGACTTGTTACTATGGAAAATCTAAGATCTGGCCAAAAGGGTCTGGAATTTTTGGAACCAAACCATTTCTCAAGGGTTTCGTATAAAACTCGGAATGTAGAACTAATATGCGACCATAAGATTTGTTCCTATGGAAATTCTGGGATCTGGCAAATAGGGTCTGGAGTTTTGGGTACACAGCCATTTCTCAAACGATTCGTATGAATTTAGTACTAATATGCGACTATAAGATTTGTTCCTATGGAAATTCTGGGATCTGGCCAATAGGGTCTGGAGATGTGGGACCAAGCCATTTCTCAAGCGAATCGTATGAAACTCGGAATCTAGGACTAATATGTGTCCATAAGATTTGTTCCTATGGAAATTCTGAGATCTGGCCAATAGGGTCTGAAATTTTTGGAACCAACCCATTTCTTAAGGGATTCGTATGAAACTAGGATTGTAGGACTAATATGCGACTATAAGATTTGTTCCTATGGAAATTCTGGTATCTGGCCAGTAGGGTCTGGAGTTTTGGGAACCAAGCCATTTCTCAAGCGATTTCTATGAAATTCGGTATGTAGGACTATGATTTGATTATGAAACCTTTTCCTTTGGAAAATCTGGTATCTGGACAATAGCGTCTGCAGTTTTGAGAACTAAGCGATTTCTTAAGCGATTTGTATGAAACTCGGAATGTAGGACTAAAATGCGATTATGAGACTTGTTACTATGGAAAATCTAAGATCTGGCAAAAAGGGTCTGGAATTTTTGGAACCAAACCATTTCTCAAGGGTTTCGTATAAAACTCGGAATGTAGAACTAATATGCGACCATAAGATTTGTTCCTATGGAAATTCTGGGATCTGGCAAATAGGGTCTGGAGTTTTGGGTACACAGCCATTTCTCAAACGATTCGTATGAATTTAGTACTAATATGCGACTATAAGATTTGTTCCTATGGAAATTCTGGGATCTGGCCAATAGGGTCTGGAGTTTTGGGACCCAAGCCATTTCTCTAGAGATTCGCATGAAATTCCTAATGTAGGACTAAAATGCGACTATTAGATTTGTTCCTATGGAAATTGTGATGTAATTAGGAGATTTTTTCCTATGGAAAATCTGGGAGCTGGCTAATAGGATCTGGAATTATGGGAACTAAGCCATTTCTCAAGCGATTTCTATGAAATTCGGTATGTAGGACTAATATGCTACTATAAGATTGGTTCCTATGGAAATTCTGGGTTCTGGCCAATAGGGTCTGGAGTATTTGGAACCAAGCCATTTCTCAAACGATTCGTATGAAACTCGGAATCTAGGACTAATATGTGACCATAATATTTGTTCCTATGGAAATTCTGGGATCTGGCCAATAGGATCTGAAATTTTTGGAACCAAACCATTTCTTAAGGGATTCGTATGAAACTAGGATTGTAGGACTAATATGCGACTATAAGATTTGTTCCTATGGAAATTCTGGTACCTGGCCAGTAGGGTCTGGAGTTTTGGGAACCAAGCCATTTCTCAAGCGTTTTCTATGAAATTCGGTATGTAGGACTATGATTTGATTATGAAACTTGTTCCTTTGGAAAATCTGGTATCTGGCCAATAGCGTCTGCAGTTTTGGGAACTAAGCGATTTCTTAAGCGATTTGTATGAAACTCGGAATGTAGGCCTAAAATGCGATTATGAGACTTGTTACTATGGAAAATCTAAGATCTGGCCAAAAGGGTCTGGAATTTTTGGAACCAAACCATTTCTCAAGGGTTTCGTATAAAACTCGGAATGTAGAACTAATATCCGACCATTAGATTTGTTCCTATGGAAATTCTGGGATCTGGCAAATAGGGTCTGGAGTTTTGGGTACACAGCCATTTCTCAAACGATTCGTATGAATTTAGTACTAATATGCGACTATAAGATTTGTTCCTATGGAAATTCTGGGATCTGGCCAATACGGTCTGGACTTGTGGGACCAAGCCATTTCTCAAGCGAATCGTATGAAACTCGGAATCTAGGACTAATATGTAACCATAAGATTTGTTTCTATGGAAATTCTGGGATCTGGCCAATAGGGTCTGGAATTTTTGGAACCAAACCATTTCTTAAGGGATTCGTATGAAACTAGGATTGTAGGACTAATATGCGACATAAGATTTGTTCCTATGGAAATTCTGGTATATGGCCATTAGGGTCTGGAGTTTTGGGAACCAAGCCATTTCTCAAGCGTTTTCTATGAAATTCGGTATGTAGGACTATGATTTGATTATGAAACTTGTTCCTTTGGAAAATCTGGTATCTGGCCAATAGCGTCTGCAGTTTTGGGAACTAAGCGATTTCTTAAGCGATTTGTATGAAACTCGGAATGTAGGCCTAAAATGCGATTATGAGATTTGTTACTATGGAAAATCTAAGATCTGGCCAAAAGGGTCTGGAATTTTTGGAACCAAACCATTTCTCAAGGGTTTCGTATAAAACTCGGAATGTAGAACTAATATGCGACCATAAGATTTGTTCCTATGGAAATTCTGGGATCTGGCAAATAGGGTCTGGAGTTTTGGGAACACAGCCATTTCTCAAACGATTCGTATGAATTTAGTACTAATATGCGACTATAAGATTTGTTCCTATGGAAATTCTGGGATCTGGCCAATAGGGTCTGGACTTGTGGGACCAAGCCATTTCTCAAGCGAATCGTATGAAACTCGGAATCTAGGACTAATATGTAACCATAAGATTTGTTTCTATGGAAATTCTGGGATCTGGCCAATAGGGTCTGGAATTTTTGGAACCAAACCATTTCTTAAGGGATTCGTATGAAACTAGGATTGTAGGACTAATATGCGACATAAGATTTGTTCCTATGGAAATTCTGGTATATGGCCAGTAGGGTCTGGAGTTTTGGGAACCAAGCCATTTCTCAAGCGATTTCTATGAAATTCGGTATGTAGGACTATGATTTGATTATGAAACTTGTTCCTTTGGAAAATCTGGTATCTGGCCAATAGCGTCTGCAGTTTTGGGAACTAAGCGATTTCTTAAGCGATTTGTATCAAACTCGGAATGTAGAACTAAAATGCGATTATGAGACTTGTTACTATGAAAAATCTAAGATCTGGCCAAAATGGTCTGGAATTTTTGGAACCAAACCATTTCTCAAGGGTTTCGTATAAAACTCGGAATGTAGAACAAATATGCGACCATAAGATTTGTTCCTATGAAAATTCTGGGATCTGGCAAATAGGGTCTGGAGTTTTGGGAACACAGCCATTTCTCAAACGATTCGTATAAATGTAGTACTAATATGCGACTATAAGATTTGTTCCTATGGAAATTCTGGGATCTGGCCAAAGGGTTTGGAGTTTTGGGACCCAAGCCATTTCTCTAGAGATTCGTATGAAATTCCTAATGTAGGACTAAAATGCGACTATTAGATTTGTTCCTATGGAAATTGTGATGTGATTAGGAGATTTTTTCCTATGGAAAATCTGGGAGCTGGCTAATAGGATCTGGAATTATGGGAACTAAGCCATTTCTCAAGCGATTTCTATGAAATTCGGTATGTAGGACTAATATGCGACTATAAGATTGGTTCCTATGGAAAATTTGGGATCTGGCCAATAGGGTCTGGAGTTTTTGGAACCAAGCGATTTCTCAAGCGAATCGTATGAAACTCGGAATCTAGGACTAATATGTAACCATAAGATTTGTTTCTATGGAAATTCTGGGATCTGGCCAATAGGGTCTGGAATTTTTGGAACCAAACCATTACACAAGGGATTCGTATGAAACTTGGAATGAAGGACTATGATGTGATTATGAGACTTGTTCCTTTGGAAAATCTGGTATCTGGCCAATAGCGTCTGCAGTTTTGGGAACTAAGCGATTTCTTAAGCGATTTGTATGAAACTCGGAATGTAGGACTAAAATGCGATTATGAGACTTGTTACTATGGAAAATCTAAGATCTGGCCAAAAGGGTCTGGAGTTTTGGGAACACAGCCATTTCTTAAACGATTCGTATGAATCTCAGAATGTAGGAATAATATGCGACTATAAGATTTGTTTCTATGGAAATTCTGGGATCTGGCCAATAGAGTCTGGAATTTTTGGAACCAAACCATTTCTTAAGGGATTCGTATGAAACTAGGATTTTAGGTCTGGAATTTTTGAAACCAAGTCATTTCTCAAGGGTATCGTATAAAACTCGGAATGTAGAACTAATATGCGACCATAAGATTTGTTCCTATGGAAATTCTGGGATCTGGCCAATAGGGTCTGGAGTTTTTGGAACCAAGCCATTTCTCAAGCGAATCGTATGAAACTCGGAATCTAGGACTAATATGTAACCATAAGATTTGTTTCTATGGAAATTCTGGGATCTTGCTAATAGGGTCTGGAATTTTTGGAACCAAACCATTTCTTAAGGGATTCGTATGAAACTAGGATTTTAGGTCTGGAATTTTTGAAACCAAATCATTTCTCAAGGGTTTCGTATAAAACTCGGAATGTAGAACTAATATGCGACCATAAGATTTGTTCCTATGGAAATTCTGGGATCTGGCCAATAGGGTCTGGAGTTTTGGGAACACAGCCATTTCTCAAACGATTCGTATGAATGTAGGACTAATATGCAACTATAAGATTTGCTGCTATGGAAATTGTGATGTGATTAGGAGATTTTTTCCTATGGAAAATCTGGGAGCTGGCTAATAGGGTCTGGAATTATGGGAACTAAACCATTTCTCAAGCGATTTCTATGAAATTCGGTATGTAGGACTAATATGCTACTATAAGATATGTTCCTATGGAAATTCTGGGTTCTGGCCAATAGGGTCTGGAGTTTTGGAACCAAGCCATTTCTCAAGAGTTTCGTATGAAATTCCTAATTGTAGGACTAAAATGCGACTATTAGATTTGTTCCTATGGAAATTGTGATGTGATTAGGAGATTTTTTCCTATGGAAAATCTGGGAGCTGGCTAATAAGGTCTGGAATTATGGGAACTAAGCCGTTTCTCAAGCGATTTCTATGAAATTCGGAATGTACGACTAATATATGACTAAAAGATTTGTTCCTTGTTCTGGGATTTGGCCAATAGGGTCTGGAGTTTTGGGAACCAAGCCATTTCTCAAGAGTTTCGTATGAAATTCCTAATTGTAGGACTAAAATGCGACTATTAGATTTGTTCCTATGGAAATTGTGATGTGATTAGGAGATTTTTTCCTATGGAAAATCTGGGAGCTGGCTAATAAGGTCTGGAATTATGGGAACTAAGCCATTTCTCAAGCGAATCGTATGAAACTCGGAATGTACGACTAATATGTGACTAAAAGATTTGTTCCTTGTTCTGGGATTTAGCCAATAGGGTCTGGAGTTTTGGGAACCAGCCATTTCTCAAGAGTTTCGTATGAAATTCCTAATTGTAGGACTAAAATGCGACTATTAGATTTGTTCCTATGGAAATTGTGATGTGATTAGGAGATTTTTTCCTATGGAAAATCTGGGAGCTGGCTAATAAGGTCTGGAATTATGGGAACTAAGCCGTTTCTCAAGCGATTTCTATGAAATTCGGTATTTAGGACTAATATGTGACTATAAGATTGGTTCTTATGGAAATTCTGGGATCTGGCCAATAGGGTCTGGAGTTTTTTTTTTGAACCAAACCATTTCTTAAGGGGTTTGGATGAAACTAGGATTGTAGGACTAATATGCGATTATAAGATTTGTTCCTATGGAAATTCTGGGATCTGGCAAATAGGGTCTGGAGTTTTGGGAACCAAGCCATTTCTCAAGCAAGTCGTATGAAACTCGGAATGTAGTACTAAGATGTGATTATGGGATTTGTTCCTATGGAAAATCTGGGAGCTGGCCAATAGGGTCTGGAATTTTGGGAACTAAGCCATTTCTCAAGCGATTTCTATGAAATTCGGTATGTAGGACTATGATGTGATTATGAGACTTGTTCCTTTGGAAAATCTGGTATCTGGACAATAGCGTCTGCAGTTTTGGGAACTAAGCAAATTCTTAAGGGATTTGTATGAAACTCGGAATGTAGGACTAAAATGCGATTATGAGACGTGTAACTATGGAAAATCTAAGATATGGCCAAAAGGGTCTGGAATTTTTGGAACCAAACCATTTCTCAAGGGTTTCGTATAAAACTCGGAATGTAGAACTAATATGCGACCATAAGATTTGTTCCTATGGAAATTCTGGGATCTGGCAAATAGGGTCCGGAGTTTTGGGAACACAGCCATTTCTCAAACGATTCGTATGAATGTAGTACTAATATGCGACTATAAGATTTGTTCCTATGGAAATTCTGGGATCTGGCCAATAGGGTCTGGAGTTTTAGGACCCAAGCCATTTCTCTAGAGATTCGTATGAAATTCCTAATGTAGGACTAAAATGCGACTATTAGATTTGTTCCTATGGAAATTGTGATGTGATTAGGAGATTTTTTCCTATGGAAAATATGGGAGCTGGGTAATAGGATCTGGAATTATGGGAACTAAGCCATTTCTCAAGCGATTTCTATGAAATTCAGTATGTAGGACTAATATGCGACTATAAGATTGGTTCCTATGGAAATTTTGGGATCTGGCCAATAGGGTCTGGAGTATTTGGAACCAAGCCATTTCTCAAGCGAATCGTATGAAACTCGGAATCTAGGACTAATATGTGACCATAAGATTTGTTCCTATGGAAATTCTGGGATCTGGCCAATAGGGTCTGAAATTTTTGGAACCAAACCATTTCTTAAGGGATTCGTATGAAACTAGGATTGTAGGACTAATATGCGACTATAAGATTTGTTCCTATGGAAATTCTGGTATCTGGCCAGTAGGGTCTGGAGTTTTGGGAACCAAGCCATTTCTCAAGCGATTTCTATGAAATTCGGTATGTAGGACTATGATTTGATTATGAAACTTGTTCCTTTGGAAAATCTGGTATCTGGACAATAGCGTCTGCAGTTTTGGGAACTAAGCGATTTCTTAAGCGATTTGTATGAAACTCGGAATGTAGGCCTAAAATGCGATTATGAGACTTGTTACTATGGAAAATCTAAGATCTGGCCAAAAGGGTCTGGAATTTTTGGAACCAAACCATTTCTCAAGGGTTTCGTATAAAACTCGGAATGTAGAACTAATATGCGACCATAAGATTTGTTCCTATGGAAATTCTGGGATCTGGCAAATAGGGTCTGGAGTTTTGGGTACACAGCCATTTCTCAAACGATTCGTATGAATTTAGTACTAATATGCGACTATAAGATTTGTTCCTATGGAAATTCTGGGATCTGGCCAATAGGGTCTGGAGTTGTGGGACCAAGACATTTCTCAAGCGAATCGTATGAAACTCGAAATCTAGGACTAATATGTGACCATAAGATTTGTTCCTATGGAAATTCTGAGATCTGGCCAAAAGGGTCTGAAATTTTTGGAACCAAACCATTTCTTAAGGGATTCGTATGAAACTAGGATTGTAGGACTAATATGCGATTATAAGATTGGTTCCTATGGAAATTCTAGTATCTAGCCACTAGGGTCTGGAGTTTTGGGAACCAAGCCATTTCTCAAGCGATTTCTATGAAATTCGGTATGTAGGACTATGATTTGATTATGAAACCTTTTCCTTTGGAAAATCTGGTATCTGGCTAATAGCGTCTGCAGTTTTGAGAACTAAGCGATTTCTTAAACGATTTGTATGAAACTCGGAATGTAGGACTAAAATGCGATTATGAGACTTGTTACTATGGAAAATCTAAGATCTGTTAAAAAGGGTCTGGAATTTTTGGAACCAAACCATTTCTCAAGGGTTCCCTAGGACTATGATTTGATTATGAAACTTGTTCCTTTGGAAAATCTGGTATCTGGCCAATAGCGTCTGCAGTTTTGGGAACTAAGCGATTTCTTAAGCGATTTGTATCAAACTCGGAATGTAGAACTAAAATGCGATTATGAGACTTGTTACTATGAAAAATCTAAGATCTGGCCAAAATGGTCTGGAATTTTTGGAACCAAACCATTTCTCAAGGGTTTCGTATAAAACTCGGAATGTAGAACAAATATGCGACCATAAGATTTGTTCCTATGAAAATTCTGGGATCTGGCAAATAGGGTCTGGAGTTTTGGGAACACAGCCATTTCTCAAACGATTCGTATAAATGTAGTACTAATATGCGACTATAAGATTTGTTCCTATGGAAATTCTGGGATCTGGCCAAAGGGTTTGGAGTTTTGGGACCCAAGCCATTTCTCTAGAGATTCGTATGAAATTCCTAATGTAGGACTAAAATGCGACTATTAGATTTGTTCCTATGGAAATTGTGATGTGATTAGGAGATTTTTTCCTATGGAAAATCTGGGAGCTGGCTAATAGGATCTGGAATTATGGGAACTAAGCCATTTCTCAAGCGATTTCTATGAAATTCGGTATGTAGGACTAATATGCGACTATAAGATTGGTTCCTATGGAAAATTTGGGATCTGGCCAATAGGGTCTGGAGTTTTTGGAACCAAGCGATTTCTCAAGCGAATCGTATGAAACTCGGAATCTAGGACTAATATGTAACCATAAGATTTGTTTCTATGGAAATTCTGGGATCTGGCCAATAGGGTCTGGAATTTTTGGAACCAAACCATTACACAAGGGATTCGTATGAAACTTGGAATGAAGGACTATGATGTGATTATGAGACTTGTTCCTTTGGAAAATCTGGTATCTGGCCAATAGCGTCTGCAGTTTTGGGAACTAAGCGATTTCTTAAGCGATTTGTATGAAACTCGGAATGTAGGACTAAAATGCGATTATGAGACTTGTTACTATGGAAAATCTAAGATCTGGCCAAAAGGGTCTGGAGTTTTGGGAACACAGCCATTTCTTAAACGATTCGTATGAATCTCAGAATGTAGGAATAATATGCGACTATAAGATTTGTTTCTATGGAAATTCTGGGATCTGGCCAATAGAGTCTGGAATTTTTGGAACCAAACCATTTCTTAAGGGATTCGTATGAAACTAGGATTTTAGGTCTGGAATTTTTGAAACCAAGTCATTTCTCAAGGGTATCGTATAAAACTCGGAATGTAGAACTAATATGCGACCATAAGATTTGTTCCTATGGAAATTCTGGGATCTGGCCAATAGGGTCTGGAGTTTTTGGAACCAAGCCATTTCTCAAGCGAATCGTATGAAACTCGGAATCTAGGACTAATATGTAACCATAAGATTTGTTTCTATGGAAATTCTGGGATCTTGCTAATAGGGTCTGGAATTTTTGGAACCAAACCATTTCTTAAGGGATTCGTATGAAACTAGGATTTTAGGTCTGGAATTTTTGAAACCAAATCATTTCTCAAGGGTTTCGTATAAAACTCGGAATGTAGAACTAATATGCGACCATAAGATTTGTTCCTATGGAAATTCTGGGATCTGGCCAATAGGGTCTGGAGTTTTGGGAACACAGCCATTTCTCAAACGATTCGTATGAATGTAGGACTAATATGCAACTATAAGATTTGCTGCTATGGAAATTGTGATGTGATTAGGAGATTTTTTCCTATGGAAAATCTGGGAGCTGGCTAATAGGGTCTGGAATTATGGGAACTAAACCATTTCTCAAGCGATTTCTATGAAATTCGGTATGTAGGACTAATATGCTACTATAAGATATGTTCCTATGGAAATTCTGGGTTCTGGCCAATAGGGTCTGGAGTTTTGGAACCAAGCCATTTCTCAAGAGTTTCGTATGAAATTCCTAATTGTAGGACTAAAATGCGACTATTAGATTTGTTCCTATGGAAATTGTGATGTGATTAGGAGATTTTTTCCTATGGAAAATCTGGGAGCTGGCTAATAAGGTCTGGAATTATGGGAACTAAGCCGTTTCTCAAGCGATTTCTATGAAATTCGGAATGTACGACTAATATATGACTAAAAGATTTGTTCCTTGTTCTGGGATTTGGCCAATAGGGTCTGGAGTTTTGGGAACCAAGCCATTTCTCAAGAGTTTCGTATGAAATTCCTAATTGTAGGACTAAAATGCGACTATTAGATTTGTTCCTATGGAAATTGTGATGTGATTAGGAGATTTTTTCCTATGGAAAATCTGGGAGCTGGCTAATAAGGTCTGGAATTATGGGAACTAAGCCATTTCTCAAGCGAATCGTATGAAACTCGGAATGTACGACTAATATGTGACTAAAAGATTTGTTCCTTGTTCTGGGATTTGGCCAATAGGGTCTGGAGTTTTGGGAACCAGCCATTTCTCAAGAGTTTCGTATGAAATTCCTAATTGTAGGACTAAAATGCGACTATTAGATTTGTTCCTATGGAAATTGTGATGTGATTAGGAGATTTTTTCCTATGGAAAATCTGGGAGCTGGCTAATAAGGTCTGGAATTATGGGAACTAAGCCGTTTCTCAAGCGATTTCTATGAAATTCGGTATTTAGGACTAATATGTGACTATAAGATTGGTTCTTATGGAAATTCTGGGATCTGGCCAATAGGGTCTGGAGTTTTTTTTTTGAACCAAACCATTTCTTAAGGGGTTTGGATGAAACTAGGATTGTAGGACTAATATGCGATTATAAGATTTGTTCCTATGGAAATTCTGGTATCTGGCCAATAGGGTCTGGAGTTTTGGGAACCAAGCCATTTCTCAAGCGATTTCTATGAAATTCGGTATGTACGACTATGATTTGATTATGAAACTTGTTCCTTTGGAAAATCTGGTATCTGCCCAATAGCGTCTGCAGTTTTGGGAACTAAGCAAATTCTTAAGGGATTTGTATGAAACTCGGAATGTAGGACTAAAATGCGATTATGAGACGTGTAACTATGGAAAATCTAAGATATGGCCAAAAGGGTCTGGAATTTTTGGAACCAAACCATTTCTCAAGGGTTTCGTATAAAACTCGGAATGTAGAACTAATATGCGACCATAAGATTTGTTCCTATGGAAATTCTGGGATCTGGCAAATAGGGTCCGGAGTTTTGGGAACACAGCCATTTCTCAAACGATTCGTATGAATGTAGTACTAATATGCGACTATAAGATTTGTTCCTATGGAAATTCTGGGATCTGGCCAATAGGGTCTGGAGTTTTAGGACCCAAGCCATTTCTCTAGAGATTCGTATGAAATTCCTAATGTAGGACTAAAATGCGACTATTAGATTTGTTCCTATGGAAATTGTGATGTGATTAGGAGATTTTTTCCTATGGAAAATATGGGAGCTGGGTAATAGGATCTGGAATTATGGGAACTAAGCCATTTCTCAAGCGATTTCTATGAAATTCAGTATGTAGGACTAATATGCGACTATAAGATTGGTTCCTATGGAAATTTTGGGATCTGGCCAATAGGGTCTGGAGTATTTGGAACCAAGCCATTTCTCAAGCGAATCGTATGAAACTCGGAATCTAGGACTAATATGTGACCATAAGATTTGTTCCTATGGAAATTCTGGGATCTGGCCAATAGGGTCTGAAATTTTTGGAACCAAACCATTTCTTAAGGGATTCGTATGAAACTAGGATTGTAGGACTAATATGCGACTATAAGATTTGTTCCTATGGAAATTCTGGTATCTGGCCAGTAGGGTCTGGAGTTTTGGGAACCAAGCCATTTCTCAAGCGATTTCTATGAAATTCGGTATGTAGGACTATGATTTGATTATGAAACTTGTTCCTTTGGAAAATCTGGTATCTGGACAATAGCGTCTGCAGTTTTGGGAACTAAGCGATTTCTTAAGCGATTTGTATGAAACTCGGAATGTAGGCCTAAAATGCGATTATGAGACTTGTTACTATGGAAAATCTAAGATCTGGCCAAAAGGGTCTGGAATTTTTGGAACCAAACCATTTCTCAAGGGTTTCGTATAAAACTCGGAATGTAGAACTAATATGCGACCATAAGATTTGTTCCTATGGAAATTCTGGGATCTGGCAAATAGGGTCTGGAGTTTTGGGTACACAGCCATTTCTCAAACGATTCGTATGAATTTAGTACTAATATGCGACTATAAGATTTGTTCCTATGGAAATTCTGGGATCTGGCCAATAGGGTCTGGAGTTGTGGGACCAAGACATTTCTCAAGCGAATCGTATGAAACTCGAAATCTAGGACTAATATGTGACCATAAGATTTGTTCCTATGGAAATTCTGAGATCTGGCCAAAAGGGTCTGAAATTTTTGGAACCAAACCATTTCTTAAGGGATTCGTATGAAACTAGGATTGTAGGACTAATATGCGATTATAAGATTGGTTCCTATGGAAATTCTAGTATCTAGCCACTAGGGTCTGGAGTTTTGGGAACCAAGCCATTTCTCAAGCGATTTCTATGAAATTCGGTATGTAGGACTATGATTTGATTATGAAACCTTTTCCTTTGGAAAATCTGGTATCTGGCTAATAGCGTCTGCAGTTTTGAGAACTAAGCGATTTCTTAAACGATTTGTATGAAACTCGGAATGTAGGACTAAAATGCGATTATGAGACTTGTTACTATGGAAAATCTAAGATCTGTTAAAAAGGGTCTGGAATTTTTGGAACCAAACCATTTCTCAAGGGTTTCGTATAAAACTCGGAATGTAGAACTAATATGCGACCATAAGATTTGTTCCTATGGAAATTCTGGGATCTGGCCAATAGGGTCTGGAGTTTTGGGACCCAAGCCATTTCTCTAGAGATTCGTATGAAATTCCTAATGTAGGACTAAAATTCGACTATTAGATTTGTTCCTATGGAAATTCTGGGATCTGGCAAATAGGGTCTGGAGTTTTGGGAACACAGCCATTTCTCAAACGATTCGTATGAATGTAGTACTAATATGCGACTATAAGATTTGTTCCTATGGAAATTCTGGGATCTGGCCAATAGGGTCTGGAGTTTTGGGACCCAAGCCATTTCTCTAGAGATTCGTATGAAATTCCTAATGTAGGACTAAAATTCGACTATTAGATTTGTTCCTATGGAAATTGTGTATGTAATTAGGAGATTTTTTCCTATGGAAAATCTGGGAGAGCTGGCTAATAGGATCTGGAATTATGGGAACTAAGTCATTTTTCAAGCGATTTCTATGAAATTCGGTATGTAGGACTAATATGCTACTCTAAGATTGGTTCCTATGGAAATTCTGGGTTCTGGCCAATAGGGTGTGGAGTTTTGGGAACACAGCCATTTCTCAAACGATTCGTATGAATCTCGGAATGTAGGAATAATATGCGACTATAAGATTTGTTTCTATGGAAATTCTGGGATCTGGATAATAGAGTCTGGAATTTTTGGAACCAAACCATTTCTTAAGGGATTCGTATGAAACTAGGATTGTAGGTCTGGAATTTTTGAAACCAAATCATTTCTCAAGGGTTTCGTATAAAACTCGGAATGTAGAACTAATATGCGACCATAAGATTTGTCTGGGATCTTGCCAATAGGGTCTGGAGTTTTGGGAACACAGCCATTTCTCAAACGAATCGTATGAATGTAGGACTAATATGCGACTATAAGATTTGTTGCTATGGAAATTGTGATGTGATTAGGAGTTTTTTTCCTATGGAAAATCTGGGAGCTGGCTAATAGGGTCTGGAATTATGGGAACTAAACCATTTCTCAAGCGATTTCTATGAAATTCGGTATGTAGGAGTAATATGCTACTATAAGATTGGTTCCTATGGAAATTCTGGGTTCTGGCCAATAGGGTCTGGAGTTTTTCGAACCAAGCCATTTTTCAAGCGAATCGTATGAAACTCGGAATGTACGACTAATATGCGACCATAAGATTTGTTCCTATGGAAATTCTGGGATCTGGCCAATAGGGTCTGAAATTTTTGGAACCAAACCATTTCTTAAGGGATTCGTATGAAACTAGGATTGTAGGACTAATATGCGACTATAAGATTTGTTCCTATGGAAATTCTGGTATCTGGCCAGTAGGGTCTGGAGTTTTGGGAACCAAGCCATTTCTCAAGCGTTTTCTATGAAATTCGGTATGTAGGACTATGATTTGATTATGAAACTTGTTCCTTTGGAAAATCTGGTATCTGGCCAATAGCGTCTGCAGTTTTGGGAACTAAGCGATTTCTTAAGCGATTTGTATGAAACTCGGAATGTAGGCCTAAAATGCGATTATGAGACTTGTTACTATGGAAAATCTAAGATCTGGCCAAAAGGGTCTGGAATTTTTGGAACCAAACCATTTCTCAAGGGTTTCGTATAAAACTCAGAATGTAGAACTAATATGCGACCATAAGATTTGTTCCTATGGAAATTCTTGGATCTGGCGAATAGGGTATGGAGTTTTGGGTACACAGCCATTTCTCAAACGATTCGTATGAATTTAGTACTAATATGCGACTATAAGATTTGTTCCTATGGAAATTCTGGGATCTGGGATAATAGCGTCTGCAGTTTTGGGAACTAAGCGATTTGTATGAAACTCGGAATGTAGGCCTAAAATACGATTATGAGACTTGTTACTATGGAAAATCTAAGATCTGGCCAAAAGGGTCTGGAATTTTTGGAACCAAACCATTTCTCAAGGGTTTCGTATAAAACTCGGAATGTAGAACTAATATGCGACCATAAGATTTGTTCCTATGGAAATTCTGGGATCTGGCAAATAGGGTCTGGAGTTTTGGGTACACAGCCATTTCTCAAACGATTCGTATGAATGTAGTACTAATATGCGACTATAAGATTTGTTCCTATGGAAATTCTGGGATCTGGCCAATAGGGTCTGGAGTTGTGGGACCAAGCCATTTCTCAAGCGAATCGTATGAAACTCGGATTCTAGGACTAATATGTGACCATAAGATTTGTTCCTATGGAAATTCTGAGATCTGGCCAATAGGGTCTGAAATTTTTGGAACCAAACCATTTCTTAAGGGATTCGTATGAAACTAGGATTGTAGGACTAATATGCGACTATAAGATTTGTTCCTATGGAAATTCTGGTATCTGGCCAGTAGGGTCTGGAGTTTTGGGAACCAAGCCATTTCTCAAGTCATTTCTATGAAATTCGGTATGTAGGACTATGATTTGATTATGAAACCTTTTCCTTTGGAAAATCTGGTATCTGGCCAATAGCGTCTGCAGTTTTGGGAACTAAGCGATTTCTTAAGCGATTTGTATGAAACTCGGAATGTAGGACTAAAATGCGATTATGAGACTTGTTACTATGGAAAATCTAAGATCTGGCCAAAAGGGTCTGGAATTTTTGGAACCAAACCCTTTCTCAAGGGTTTCGTATAAAACACGGAATGTAGAACTAATATGCGACCATAAGATTTGTTCCTATGGAAATTCTGGGATCTGGCAAATAGGGTCTGGAGTTTTGGGAACACAGCCATTTCTCAAACGATTCGTATGAATGTAGTTCTAATATGCGACTATAAGATTTGTTCCTATGGAAATTCTGGGATCTGGCCAATAGGGTCTGGTGTTTTGGGACCCAAGCCATTTCTCTAGAGATTTGTATGAAATTCCTAATGTAGGACTAAAATGCGACTATTAGATTTGTTCCTATGGAAATTGTGATGTAATTAGGAGATTTTTTCCTATGGAAAATCTGGGAGCTGGCTAATAGGATCTGGAATTATGGGAACTAAGCCATTTCTCAAGCGATTTCTATGAAATTCGGTATGTAGGACTAATATGCGACTATAAGATTGGTTCCTATGGACAATTTGGGATCTGGCCAATAGCGTCTGCAGTTTTGGGAACTAAGTGATTTCTTAATCGATTTGTATGAAACTCGGAATGTAGGACTAAAATGCGATTATGAGACTTGTTACTATGGAAAATCTAAGATCTGGCCAAAAGGGTCTGGAGTGTTGGGAACACAGCCATTTCTCAAATGATTCGTATGAATCTCGGAATGTAGGAATAATATGCGACTATAAGATTTGTTTCTATGGAAATCCTGGGATCTGGATAATAGAGTCTGGAATTTTTGGAACCAAACCATTTCTTAAGGGATTCGTATGAAACTAGGATTGTAGGTCTGGAATTTTTGAAACCAAATCATTTCTCAAGGGTTTCGTATAAAACTCGGAATGTAGAACTAATATGCGACCATAAGATTTGTTCCTATGGAAATTCTGGGATCTGGCCAATAGGGTCTGCAGTTTTTGGAACCAAGCCATTTCTCAAGCGAATCGTATGAAACTCGGAATCTAGGACTAATATGTAACCATAAGATTTGTTTCTATGGAAATTCTGGGATCTGGCTAATAGGGTCTGGAATTTTTGGAACCAAACCATTACACAAGGGATTCGTATGAAACTCGGAATGAAGGACTATGATGTGATTATGAGACGTGTTCCTTTGGAAAATCTGGTATCTGGCCAATAGCGTCTGCAGTTTTGGGAACTAAGCGATTTCTTAAGCGATTTGTATGAAATTCCTAATGTAGGACTAAAATGCGACTATTAGATTTGTTGCTATGGAAATTGTGATGTGATTAGGAGATTTTTTCCTATGGAAAATCTGGGAGCTGGCTAATAGGGTCTGGAATTATGGGAACTAAACCATTTCTCAAGCGATTTCTATGAAATTCGGTATGTAGGACTTATATGCTACTATAAGATTGCTTCCTATGGAAATTCTGGGTTCTGGCCAATAGGGTCTGGAGTTTTCCGAACCAAGCCATTTCTCAAGCGAATCGTATGAAACTCGGAATGTACGACTAATATGTGACTATAAGATTTGTTCTTATGGAAATTCTGGGATCTGGCCAATAGGGTCAGGAGTTTTTGGAACCAAGCCATTTCTCAAGCGAATAGTATAAAACTCGGAATGTACGACTAATATGTGACTATAAGATTTGTCCTTATGGAAATTCTGTGATCTGACAAATAGGGTCTGGAATTTTGGAAACTAAGCCATTTCTCGAGCGATTTGTATGACATTCGGAATGTAGGACTAAGATGTGATTATGAGATTTTTTCCTTTGGAAAATCTGGTATCTAGCCCATAGCGTCTGCAGATTTTGGGAAGTAAGCAATTTCTTAAGCGATTCGTATGAAACTCGGAATGTAGGACTAATATGCGACTATAAGATTTGTTCCTATGGAAATTCTGGGATCTAGCCAATAGGGCCTGGAGTTTTGGGACCCAAGCCATTTCTCAAGCGATTTCTATGAAATTCGGAATGTAGGACTATGATGTGATTATGAGACTTGTTCCGTTGGAAAATCTGGTATCTGGCCAAGAGCGTCTGCAGTTTTGGGAACTAAACGATTTCTCAAACGATTCGTATGAATGTAGTACTAATATTCGACTATAAGATTTGTTCCTATGGAAATTCTGGGATCTGGCAAATAGGGTCTGGAGTTTTGGGAACACAGCCATTTCTCAAGCGAATAGTATAAAACTCGGAATGTACGACTAATATGTGACTATAAGATTTGTCCTTATGGAAATTCTGTGATCTGGCAAATAGGGTCTGGAGTTTTGGGAACACAGCCATTTCTCAAACGATTCGTATGAATGTAGTTCTAATATGCGACTATAAGATTTGTTCCTATGGAAATTCTGGGATCTGGCCAATAGGGTCTGGTGTTTTGGGACCCAAGCCATTTCTCTAGAGATTTGTATGAAATTCCTAATGTAGGACTAAAATGCGACTATTAGATTTGTTCCTATGGAAATTGTGATGTAATTAGGAGATTTTTTCCTATGGAAAATCTGGGAGCTGGCTAATAGGATCTGGAATTATGGGAACTAAGCCATTTCTCAAGCGATTTCTATGAAATTCGGTATGTAGGACTAATATGCGACTATAAGATTGGTTCCTATGGACAATTTGGGATCTGGCCAATAGCGTCTGCAGTTTTGGGAACTAAGTGATTTCTTAATCGATTTGTATGAAACTCGGAATGTAGGACTAAAATGCGATTATGAGACTTGTTACTATGGAAAATCTAAGATCTGGCCAAAAGGGTCTGGAGTGTTGGGAACACAGCCATTTCTCAAATGATTCGTATGAATCTCGGAATGTAGGAATAATATGCGACTATAAGATTTGTTTCTATGGAAATCCTGGGATCTGGATAATAGAGTCTGGAATTTTTGGAACCAAACCATTTCTTAAGGGATTCGTATGAAACTAGGATTGTAGGTCTGGAATTTTTGAAACCAAATCATTTCTCAAGGGTTTCGTATAAAACTCGGAATGTAGAACTAATATGCGACCATAAGATTTGTTCCTATGGAAATTCTGGGATCTGGCCAATAGGGTCTGGAGTTTTTGGAACCAAGCCATTTCTCAAGCGAATCGTATGAAACTCGGAATCTAGGACTAATATGTAACCATAAGATTTGTTTCTATGGAAATTCTGGGATCTGGCTAATAGGGTCTGGAATTTTTGGAACCAAACCATTTCTTAAGGGATTCGTATGAAACTAGGATTGTAGGACTAATATGCGACTATAAGATTTGTTCCTATGGAAATTCTGGTATCTGGCCAGTAGGGTCTGGAGTTTTGGGAACCAAGCCATTTCTCAAGCGTTTTCTATGAAATTCGGTATGTAGGACTATGATTTGATTATGAAACTTGTTCCTTTGGAAAATCTGGTATCTGGCCAATAGCGTCTGCAGTTTTGGGAACTAAGCGATTTCTTAAGCGATTTGTATGAAACTCGGAATGTAGGCCTAAAATGCGATTATGAGACTTGTTACTATGGAAAATCTAAGATCTGGCCAAAAGGGTCTGG
This sequence comes from Nephrocerus scutellatus, assembly GCA_947095585.1. Classification (NCBI taxonomy): domain Eukaryota; kingdom Metazoa; phylum Arthropoda; class Insecta; order Diptera; family Pipunculidae; genus Nephrocerus; species Nephrocerus scutellatus. The sequence continues at coordinate 57,405,087 of OX352765.1, forward strand.
AATTTTTGGAACCAAACCATTTCTCAAGGGTTTCGTATAAAACTCGGAATGTAGAACTAATATGCGACCATAAGATTTGTTCCTATGGAAATTCTTGGATCTGGCGAATAGGGTATGGAGTTTTGGGTACACAGCCATTTCTCAAACGATTCGTATGAATTTAGTACTAATATGCGACTATAAGATTTGTTCCTATGGAAATTCTGGGATCTGGGATAATAGCGTCTGCAGTTTTGGGAACTAAGCGATTTGTATGAAACTCGGAATGTAGGCCTAAAATACGATTATGAGACTTGTTACTATGGAAAATCTAAGATCTGGCCAAAAGGGTCTGGAATTTTTGGAACCAAACCATTTCTCAAGGGTTTCGTATAAAACTCGGAATGTAGAACTAATATGCGACCATAAGATTTGTTCCTATGGAAATTCTGGGATCTGGCAAATAGGGTCTGGAGTTTTGGGTACACAGCCATTTCTCAAACGATTCGTATGAATGTAGTACTAATATGCGACTATAAGATTTGTTCCTATGGAAATTCTGGGATCTGGCCAATAGGGTCTGGAGTTGTGGGACCAAGCCATTTCTCAAGCGAATCGTATGAAACTCGGATTCTAGGACTAATATGTGACCATAAGATTTGTTCCTATGGAAATTCTGAGATCTGGCCAATAGGGTCTGAAATTTTTGGAACCAAACCATTTCTTAAGGGATTCGTATGAAACTAGGATTGTAGGACTAATATGCGACTATAAGATTTGTTCCTATGGAAATTCTGGTATCTGGCCAGTAGGGTCTGGAGTTTTGGGAACCAAGCCATTTCTCAAGTCATTTCTATGAAATTCGGTATGTAGGACTATGATTTGATTATGAAACCTTTTCCTTTGGAAAATCTGGTATCTGGCCAATAGCGTCTGCAGTTTTGGGAACTAAGCGATTTCTTAAGCGATTTGTATGAAACTCGGAATGTAGGACTAAAATGCGATTATGAGACTTGTTACTATGGAAAATCTAAGATCTGGCCAAAAGGGTCTGGAATTTTTGGAACCAAACCCTTTCTCAAGGGTTTCGTATAAAACTCGGAATGTAGAACTAATATGCGACCATAAGATTTGTTCCTATGGAAATTCTGGGATCTGGCAAATAGGGTCTGGAGTTTTGGGAACACAGCCATTTCTCAAACGATTCGTATGAATGTAGTTCTAATATGCGACTATAAGATTTGTTCCTATGGAAATTCTGGGATCTGGCCAATAGGGTCTGGTGTTTTGGGACCCAAGCCATTTCTCTAGAGATTTGTATGAAATTCCTAATGTAGGACTAAAATGCGACTATTAGATTTGTTCCTATGGAAATTGTGATGTAATTAGGAGATTTTTTCCTATGGAAAATCTGGGAGCTGGCTAATAGGATCTGGAATTATGGGAACTAAGCCATTTCTCAAGCGATTTCTATGAAATTCGGTATGTAGGACTAATATGCGACTATAAGATTGGTTCCTATGGACAATTTGGGATCTGGCCAATAGCGTCTGCAGTTTTGGGAACTAAGTGATTTCTTAATCGATTTGTATGAAACTCGGAATGTAGGACTAAAATGCGATTATGAGACTTGTTACTATGGAAAATCTAAGATCTGGCCAAAAGGGTCTGGAGTGTTGGGAACACAGCCATTTCTCAAATGATTCGTATGAATCTCGGAATGTAGGAATAATATGCGACTATAAGATTTGTTTCTATGGAAATCCTGGGATCTGGATAATAGAGTCTGGAATTTTTGGAACCAAACCATTTCTTAAGGGATTCGTATGAAACTAGGATTGTAGGTCTGGAATTTTTGAAACCAAATCATTTCTCAAGGGTTTCGTATAAAACTCGGAATGTAGAACTAATATGCGACCATAAGATTTGTTCCTATGGAAATTCTGGGATCTGGCCAATAGGGTCTGGAGTTTTTGGAACCAAGCCATTTCTCAAGCGAATCGTATGAAACTCGGAATCTAGGACTAATATGTAACCATAAGATTTGTTTCTATGGAAATTCTGGGATCTGGCTAATAGGGTCTGGAATTTTTGGAACCAAACCATTACACAAGGGATTCGTATGAAACTCGGAATGAAGGACTATGATGTGATTATGAGACGTGTTCCTTTGGAAAATCTGGTATCTGGCCAATAGCGTCTGCAGTTTTGGGAACTAAGCGATTTCTTAAGCGATTTGTATGAAATTCCTAATGTAGGACTAAAATGCGACTATTAGATTTGTTGCTATGGAAATTGTGATGTGATTAGGAGATTTTTTCCTATGGAAAATCTGGGAGCTGGCTAATAGGGTCTGGAATTATGGGAACTAAACCATTTCTCAAGCGATTTCTATGAAATTCGGTATGTAGGACTTATATGCTACTATAAGATTGCTTCCTATGGAAATTCTGGGTTCTGGCCAATAGGGTCTGGAGTTTTCCGAACCAAGCCATTTCTCAAGCGAATCGTATGAAACTCGGAATGTACGACTAATATGTGACTATAAGATTTGTTCTTATGGAAATTCTGGGATCTGGCCAATAGGGTCAGGAGTTTTTGGAACCAAGCCATTTCTCAAGCGAATAGTATAAAACTCGGAATGTACGACTAATATGTGACTATAAGATTTGTCCTTATGGAAATTCTGTGATCTGACAAATAGGGTCTGGAATTTTGGAAACTAAGCCATTTCTCGAGCGATTTGTATGACATTCGGAATGTAGGACTAAGATGTGATTATGAGATTTTTTCCTTTGGAAAATCTGGTATCTAGCCCATAGCGTCTGCAGATTTTGGGAAGTAAGCAATTTCTTAAGCGATTCGTATGAAACTCGGAATGTAGGACTAATATGCGACTATAAGATTTGTTCCTATGGAAATTCTGGGATCTAGCCAATAGGGCCTGGAGTTTTGGGACCCAAGCCATTTCTCAAGCGATTTCTATGAAATTCGGAATGTAGGACTATGATGTGATTATGAGACTTGTTCCGTTGGAAAATCTGGTATCTGGCCAAGAGCGTCTGCAGTTTTGGGAACTAAACGATTTCTCAAACGATTCGTATGAATGTAGTACTAATATTCGACTATAAGATTTGTTCCTATGGAAATTCTGGGATCTGGCAAATAGGGTCTGGAGTTTTGGGAACACAGCCATTTCTCAAACGATTCGTATGAATGTAGGACTAATCTGCGACTATAAGATTTGTTCCTATGGAAATTCTGGGATCTAGCCAATAGGGTCTGGAGTTTTGGGACCCAAGCCATTTCTCAAGCGATTTCTATGAAATTCGGAATGTACGACTAAAATGCGATTATGGACTTGTTCCTATGGAAAATCTAAGAACTGGCCAATAGGATCTGGATTTTTTGAAACTAAGCCATTTCTCAAGCGATTCGTATGAAACTCGGAATGTAGAATTAATATGCGACCATAAGATTTGTTCCTATGGAAATTCTGGGATCTGGCCAATAGGGTCTGGAGTTTTGGGAACACAGCCATTTCTCAAACGATTCGTATGAATGTAGTACTAATATGCGACCATAAGATTTGTTTCTATGGAAATTCTGGGATCTGGCAAATAGGGTCTGGAGTTTTGGGAACACAGCCATTTCTCAAACGATTCGTATGAATGTAGTACTAATATGCGTCTGTAAGATTTGTTCCTATGGAAATTCTGGGATCTGGCCAATAGGGTCTGGAGTTTTGGGACCCAAGCCATTTCTCTAGAGATTCGTATGAAATTCCTAATGTAGGACTAAAATGCGACTATTAGATTTGTTCCTATGGAAATTGTGATGTGATTAGGAGATTTTTTCCTATGGAAAATATGAGAGCTGGCTAAAAGGATCTGGAATTATGGGAACTAAGCCATTTCTCACGCGATTTCTATGAAATTCAATATGTAGGACTAATATGCGACTATAAGATTGGTTCCTATGGAAATTCTGGGATCTAGCCAATAGGGTCTGGAGTTTTGGGACCCAAGCCATTTCTCAAGCGATTTCTATGAAATTCGGAATGTACGACTAAAATGCGATTATGGACTTGTTCCTATGGAAAATCTAAGAACTGGCCAATAGGATCTGGATTTTTTGAAACTAAGCCATTTCTCAAGCGTTTCGTATGAAACTCGGAATGTAGAACTAATATGCGACCATAAGATTTGTTCCTATGGAAATTCTGGGATCTGGCCAATAGGGTCTGGAGTTTTGGGAACACAGCCATTTCTCAAACGATTCGCATGAATGTAGGACTAATATGCGACTATAATATTTGTTCCTATGGAAAATCTTGGATCTGGCCAAAATGGTCTGGAGTTTTGGGAACTAAGTCATTTCTCAAGCTATTCGTATAAAACTCGGAATCTAGGACTAATATGTGACTATAAAATTTTATCCTATCGAAATTCTGGGATCTGGCCAATAGGGTCTGAAATTTTTGGAACCAAACCATTTCTCAAGGGTTTTGTATAAAACTCGGAATGTAGAACTAATATGCGACCATAAGATTTGTTCCTATGGAAATTCTGGGATCTGGCAAATAGGGTCTGGAGTTTTGGGAACACAGCCATTTCTCAAACGATTCGTATGAATGTAGTACTAATATGCGACTATAAGATTTGTTCCTATGGACAATTTGGGATCTGGCTAATAGCGTCTGCAGTTTTGGGAACTAAGCGATTTCTTAACGATTTGTATGAAACTCGGAATGTAGGACTAAAATGCGATTATGAGACTTGTTACTATGGAAAATCTAAGATCTGGCCAAAAGGGTCTGGAGTGTTGGGAACACAGCCATTTCTCAAACGATTCGTATGATTCTCGGAATGTAGGAATAATATGCGACTATAAGATTTGTTTCTATGGAAATTCTGGGATCTGGATAATAGAGTCTGGAATTTTTGGATCCAAACCATTTCTTAAGGGATTCGTATGAAACTAGGATTGTAGGCCTGGAATTTTTGAAACCAAATCATTTCTCAAGGGTTTCGTATAAAACTCGGAATGTAGAACTAATATGCGACCATAAGATTTGTTCCTATGGAAATTCTGGGATCTGGCCAATAGGGTCTGGAGTTTTTGGAACCAAGCCATTTCTCAAGCGAATCGTATGAAACTCGGAATCTAGGACTAATATGTAACCATAAGATTTGTTTCTATGGAAATTCTGGGATCTGGCTAATAGGGTCTGGAATTTTTGGAACCAAACCATTACACAAGGGATTCGTATGAAACTCGGAATGAAGGACTATGATGTGATTATGAGACTTGTTCCTTTGGAAAATCTGGTATCTGGCCAATAGCGTCTGCAGTTTTGGGAACTAAGCGATTTCTTAAGCGATTTGTATGAAATTCCTAATGTAGGACTAAAATGCGACTATTAGATTTGTTGCTATGGAAATTGTGATGTGATTACGAGAAATTTTCCTATGGAAAATCTGGAAGCTGGCTAATAGGGTCTGGAATTATGGGAACTAAACCATTTCTCAAGCGATTTCTATGAAATTCGGTATGTAGGACTTATATGCTACTATAAGATTGCTTCCTATGGAAATTCTGGGTTCTGGCCAATAGGGTCTGGAGTTTTCCGAACCAAGCCATTTCTCAAGCGAATCGTATGAAACTCGGAATGTACGACTAATATGTGACTATAAGATTTGTTCCTATGGAAATTCTGGGATCTGGCCAATAGGGTCTGGAGTTTTGGGAACCAAGCCATTTCTCAAGCGAATCGTATAAAACTGGGAATGTACGAATAATATGTGACTATAAGATTTGTCCTTATGGAAATTCTGTGATCTGACAAATAGGGTCTGGAATTTTGGAAACTAAGCCATTTCTCGAGCGATTTGTATGACATTCGGAATGTAGGACTAAGATGTGATTATGAGATTTTTTCCTTTGGAAAATCTGGTATCTAGCCCATAGCGTCTGCAGATTTTGGGAACAAAGCGATTTCTTAAGCGATTTCTATGAAATTCGGAATGTACGACTAAAATGCGATTATGGATTTGTTCCTATGGAAAATCTAAGATCTGGCCAATAGGATCTGGATTTTTTGAAACTAAGCCATTTCTCAAGCGATTCGTATGAAACTCGGAATGTAGAACTAATATGCGACCATAAGATTTGTTCCTATGGAAATTCTGGGATCTGGCCAATAGGGTCCGGAGTTTTGGGAACACAGCCATTTCTCAAACGATTCGTATGAATGTAGGACTAATATGCGACTATAAGATTTGTTCCTATGGAAATTCTGGGATCTGGCCAATAGGGTCTGGAGTTTTGGGACCCAAGCCATTTCTCTAGAGAATCGTATGAAATTCCTAATGTAGGACTAAAATGCGACTATTAGATTTGTTCTTATGGAAATTGTGATGTGATTAGGAGATTTTTTCCTATGGAAAATATGGGAGCTGGCTAATAGGATCTGGAATTATGGGAACTAAGCCATTTCTCAAGCGATTTCTATGAAATTCAGTATGTAGGACTAATATGCGACTATAAGATTGGTTCCTATGGAAATTTTGGAATCTGGCCAATAGGGTCTGGAGTATTTTGAACCAAGCCATTTCTCAAGCGAATCGTATGAAACTCGGTATCTAGGACTAATATGTGACCATAAGATTTGTTCCTATGGAAATTCTAGGATCTGGCCAATAGGGTCTGAAATTTTTGGAACCAAACCATTTCTTAAGGGATTCGTATGAAAATAGGATTGTAGGACTAATATGCGACTATACGATTTGTTCCTATGGAAATTCTGGTATCTGGCCAGTAGGGTCTGGAGTTTTGGGAACCAAGCCATTTCTCAAACGATTTCTATGAAATTCGGTATGTAGGACTATGATTTGATTATGAAACTTGTTCCTTTGGAAAATCTGGTATCTGGCCAATAGCGTCTGCAATTTAAGGAACTAAGCGATTTCTTAAGCGATTTGTATGAAACTCGGAATGTAGGCCTAAAATGCGATTATGAGACTTGTTACTATGGAAAATCTAAGATCTGGCCAAAAGGGTCTGGAATTTTTGGAACCAAACCATTTCTCAAGGGTTTCGTATAAAACTCGGAATGTAGAACTAATATGCGACTATAAGATTTGTTCCTATGGAAATTCTGGTATCTGGCCAGTAGGGTCTGGAGTTTTGGGAACCAAGCCATTTCTCAAGCGATTTCTATGAAATTCGGTATGTAGGACTATGATTTGATTATGAAACTTGTTCCTTTGGAAAATCTGGTATTGGCCAATAGCGTCTGCAGTTTTGGGAACAAAGCGATTTCTTAAGCGATTTGTATGAAACTCGGAATGTAGGACTAAAATGCGATTATGAGACTTGTTACTATGGAAAATCTAAGATCTGGCCAAAAGGGTCTGGAATTTTTGGAACCAAACCATTTCTCAAGGGTTTCGTATAAAACTAGGAATGTAGAACTAATATGCGACCATAAGATTTGTTCCTATGGAAATTCTGGGATCTGGCAAATAGGGTCTGGAGTTTTGGGAACACAGCCATTTCTCAAACGATTCGTATGAATGTAGTACTAATATGCGACTATAAGATTTGTTCCTATGGAAATTCTGGGATCTGGCCAATAGGGTCTGGAGTTTTGGGACCCAAGCCATTTCTCTAGAGATTCGTATGAAATTCCTAATGTAGGACTAAAATGCGACTATTAGATTTGTTCCTATGGAAATTGTGATGTGATTAGGAGATTTTTTCCTATGGAAAATCTGGGAGCTGGCTAATAGGATCTGGAATTATGGGAACTAAGCCATTTCTCAAGCGATTTCTATGAAATTCGGTATGTAGGACTAATATGAGACTATAAGATTGGTTCCTATGGAAAATTTTGGATCTGGCCAATAGGGTCTGGAGTTTTTGGAACCAAGCCATTTCTCAAGCGAATCGTATGAAACTCGGAATCTAGGACTAATATGTAACCATAAGATTTGTTTCTATGGAAATTCTGGGATCTGGCCAATAGGGTCTGGAATTTTTGGAATCAAACCATTTCACAAGGGATTCGTATGAAACTCGGAATGAAGGACTATGATGTGATTATGAGACTTGTTCCTTTGGAAAATCTGTTATCTGGCCAATAGCGTCTGCAGTTTTGGGAACTAAGCGATTTCTTATGCGATTTGTATGAAACTCGGAATTTAGGACTAAAATGCGATTATGAGACTTGTTACTATGGGAAATCTAAGATCTGACCAAAAGGGTCTGGAGTTTTGGGAACACAACCATTTCTTAAACGATTCGTATGAATCTCGGAATGTAGGAATAATATGCGACTATAAGATTTGTTTCTATGGAAATTCTGGGATCTGGCCAATAGGGTCTGGAATTTTTGGAACCAAACCATTTCTTAAGGGATTCGTATGAATCTAGGATTGTAGGTCTGGAATTTTTGAAACCAAATCATTTCTCAAGGGTTTCGTATAAAACTCGGAATGTAGAACTAATATGCGACCATAAGATTTGTTCCTATGGAAATTCTGGGATCTGGCAAATAGGGTCTGGAGTTTTGGGAACACAGCCATTTCTCAAACGATTCGTATGAATGTAGTACTAATATGCGACTATAAGATTTGTTCCTATGGAAATTCTGGGATCTGGCCAATAGGGTCTGGAGTTTTGGGACCCAAGCCATTTCTCTAGAGATTCGTATGAAATTCCTAATGTAGGACTAAAATGCGACTATTAGATTTGTTCCTATGGAAATTGTGATGTGATTAGGAGATTTTTTCCTATGGAAAATATGGAAGCTGGCTAATAGGATCTGGAATTATGGGAACTAAGCCATTTCTCAAGCGATTTCTATGAAATTCAGTATGTAGGACTAATATGCGACTATAAGATTGGTTCCTATGGAAATTTTGGGATCTGGCCAATAGGGTCTGGAGTATTTGGAACCAAGCCATTTCTCAAGCGAATCGTATGAAACTCGGAATCTAGGACTAATATGTGACCATAAGATTTGTTCCTATGGAAATTCTGGGATCTGGCCAATAGGGTCTGAAATTTTTGGAACCAAAACATTTCTTAAGGGATTCGTATGAAACTAGGATTGTAGGACTAATATGCGACTATAAGATTTGTTCCTATGAAAATTCTGGTATATGGCCAGTAGGGTCTGGAGTTTTGGGAACCAAGCCATTTCTCAAGCGTTTTCTATGAAATTCGGTATGTAGGACTATGATTTGATTATGAAACTTGTTCCTTTGGAAAATCTGGTATCTGGCCAATAGCGTCTGCAGTTTTGGGAACTAAGCGATTTGTATGAAACTCGGAATGTAGGCCTAAAATGCGATTATGAGACTTGTTACTATGGAAAATCTAAGATCTGGCCAAAAGGGTCTGGAATTTTTGGAACCAAACCATTTCTCAAGGGTTTCGTATAAAACTCGGAATGTAGAACTAATATGCGACCATAAGATTTGTTCCTATGGAAATTCTGGGATCTGGCAAATAGGGTCTGGAGTTTTGGGAACACAGCCATTTCTCAAACGATTCGTATGAATTTAGTACTAATATGCGACTATAAGATTTGTTCCTATGGAAATTCTGGGATCTGGCCAATAGGGTCTGGAGTTGTGGGACCAAGCCATTTCTCAAGCGAATCGTATGAAACTCGGAATCTAGGACTAATATGTGACCATAAGATTTGTTCCTATGGAAATTCTGGGATCTGGCCAATAGGGTCTGAAATTTTTGGAACCAAACCATTTCTTAAGGGATTCGTATGAAACTAGGATTGTAGGACTAATATGCGACTATAAGATTTGTTCCTATGGAAATTCTGGTATCTGGCCAGTAGGGTCTGGAGTTTTGGGAACCAAGCCATTTCTCAAGCGATTTCTATGAAATTCGGTATGTAGGACTATGATTTGATTATGAAACTTGTTCCTTTGGAAAATCTGGTATCTGGCCAATAGCGTCTGCAGTTTTGGGAACTAAGCGATTTCTTAAGCGATTTGTATGAAACTCGGAATATAGGACTAAAATGCGATTATGAGACTTGTTACTATGGAAAATCTAAGATCTGGCCAAAAGGGTCTGGAATTTTTGGGACCAAACCATTTCTCAAGGGTTTCGTATAAAACTCGGAATGTAGAACTAATATGCGACCATAAGATTTGTTCCTATGGAAATTCTGGGATCTGGCAAATAGGGTCTGGAGTTTTGGGAACACAGCCATTTCTCAAACGATTCGTATAAATGTAGTTCTAATATGCGACTATAAGATTTGTTCCTATGGAAATTCTGGGATCTGGCCAATAGGGTCTGGAATTTTTGGAACCAAACCATTACACAAGGGATTCGTATGAAACTCGGAATGAAGGACTATGATGTGATTATGAGACTTGTTCCTTTGGAAAATCTGGTATCTGGCCAATAGCGTCTGCAGTTTTGGGAACTAAGCGATTTGTATGAAACTCGGAATGTAGGACTAAAATGCGATTATGACACTTGTTACTATGGAAAATCTAAGATCTGCCCAAAAGGGTATGGAGTTTTGGGAACACAGCCATTTCTCAAACGATTCGTATGAATCTCAGAATGTAGGAATAATATGCGACTATAAGATTTGTTTCTATGGAAATTCTGGGATCTGGCCAATAGAGTCTGGAAATTTTGGAACCAAACCATTTCTTAAGGGATTCGTATGAAACTAGGATTTTAGGTCTGGAATTTTTGAAACCAAATCATTTCTCAAGGGTTTCGTATAAAACTCGGAATGTAGAACTAATATGCGACCATAAGATTTGTTCCTATGGAAATTCTGGGATCTGGCCAATAGGGTCTGGAGTTTTGGGAACACTGCATTTCTCAAACGATTCGTATGAATGTAGGACTAATATGAGACTATAAGATTTGTTGCTATGGAAATTGTGATGTGATTAGGAGATTTTTTCCTATGGAAAATCTGGGAGCTGGCTAATAGGGTCTGGAATTATGGGAACTAAACCATTTCTCAAGCGATTTCTATGAAATTCGGTATGTAGGAGTAATATGCTACTATAAGATTGGTTCCTATGGAAATTCTGGGTTCTGGCCAATAGGGTCTGGAGTTTTGGGAACTAAGCGATTTCTTAAGCGATTTGTATGAAATTCCTAATGTAGGACTAAAATGCGACTATTAGATTTGTTGCTATGGAAATTGTGATGTGTTTATGAGATTTTTTCCTATGGAAAATCTGGGAGCTGGCTAATAGGGTCTGGAATTATGGGAACTAAACCATTTCTCAAGCGATTTCTATGAAATTCGGTATGTTGGACTAATATGCTACTATAAGATATGTTCCTATGGAAATTCTGGGTTCTGGCCAATAGGGTCTGGAGTTTTTGGAACCAAGCCATTTCTCAAGCGAATCGTATGAAACTCGGAATGTACGACTAATATGTGACTATAAGATTTGTTCCTATGGAAATTCTGGGATCTGGCCAATAGGGTCTGGAGTTTTGGGAACCAAGCCATTTCTCAAGAGTTTCGTATGAAATTCCTAATTGTAGGACTAAAATGCGACTATTAGATTTGTTCCTATGGAAATTGTGATGTGATTAGGAGATTTTTTCCTATGGAAAATCTGGGAGCTGACTAATAAGGTCTGGAATTATGGGAACTAAGCCGTTTCTCAAGCGATTTCTATGAAATTCGGTATTTAGGACTAATATGTGACTATAAGATTGGTTCTTATGGAAATTCTGGGATCTGGCCAATAGGGTCTGGAGTTTTTTTTTTGAACCAAACCATTTCTTAAGGGGTTTGGATGAAACTAGGATTGTAGGACTAATATGCGACTATAAGATTTGTTCCTATGGAAATTCTGGTATATGGCCAATAGGGTCTGGAGTTTTGGGAACCAAGCCATTTCTCAAGCGATTTCTATGAAATTCGGTATGTACGACTATGATTTGATTATGAAACTTGTTCCTTTGGAAAATCTGGTATCTGCCCAATAGCGTCTGCAGTTTTGAAAACTAAGCAAATTCTTAAGGGATTTGTATGAAACTCGGAATGTAGGACTAAAATGCGATTATGAGACTTGTAACTATGGAAAATCTAAGATATGGCCAAAAGGGTCTGGAATTTTTGGAACCAAACCATTTCTCAAGGGTTTCGTATAAAACTCGGAATGTAGAACTAATATGCGACCATAAGATTTGTTCCTATGGAAATTCTGGGATCTGGCAAATAGGGTCGGGAGTTTTGGGAACACAGCCATTTCTCAAACGATTCGTATGAATGTAGTACTAATATGCGACTATAAGATTTGTTCCTATGGAAATTCTGGGATCTGGCCAATAGGGTCTGGAGTTTTGGGACCCAAGCCATTTCTCTAGAGATTCGTATGAAATTCCTAATGTAGGACTAAAATGCGACTATTAGATTTGTTCCTATGGAAATTGTGATGTGATTAGGAGATTTTTTCCTATGGAAAATATGGGAGCTGGGTAATAGGATCTGGAATTATGGGAACTAAGCCATTTCTCAAGCGATTTCTATGAAATTCAGTATGTAGGACTAATATGCGACTATAAGATTGGTTCCTATGGAAATTATGGGATCTGGCCAATAGGGTCTGGAGTATTTGGAACCAAGCCATTTCTCAAGCGAATCGTATGAAACTCGGAATCTAGGACTAATATGTGACCATAAGATTTGTTCCTATGGAAATTCTGGGATCTGGCCAATAGGGTCTGAAATTTTTGGAACCAAACCATTTCTTAAGGGATTCGTATGAAACTAGGATTGTAGGACTAATATGCGACTATAAGATTTGTTCCTATGGAAATTCTGGTATCTGGCCAGTAGGGTCTGGAGTTTTGGGAACCAAGCCATTTCTCAAGCGATTTCTATGAAATTCGGTATGTAGGACTATGATTTGATTATGAAAATTGTTCCTTTGGAAAATCTGGTATCTGGACAATAGCGTCTGCAGTTTTGGGAACTAAGCGATTTCTTAAGCGATTTGTATGAATCTCGGAATGTAGGCCTAAAATGCGATAATGAGACTTGTTACTATGGAAAATCTAAGATCTGGCCAAAAGGGTCTGGAATTTTTGGAACCAAACCATTTCTCAAGGGTTTCGTATAAAACTCGGAATGTAGAACTAATATGCGACCATAAGATTTGTTCCTATGGAAATTCTGGTATCTGGCCAGTAGGGTCTGGAGTTTTGGGAACCAAGCCATTTCTCAAGCGATTTCTATGAAATTCGGTATGTAGGACTATGATTTGATTATGAAACCTTTTCCTTTGGAAAATCTGGTATCTGGCCAATAGCGTCTGCAGTTTTGAGAACTAAGCGATTTCTTAAGCGATTTGTATGAAACTCGGAATGTAGGACTAAAATGCGATTATGAGACTTGTTACTATGGAAAATCTAAGATCTGGCAAAAAGGGTCTGGAATTTTTGGAACCAAACCATTTCTCAAGGGTTTCGTATAAAACTCGGAATGTAGAACTAATATGCGACCATAAGATTTGTTCCTATGGAAATTCTGGGATCTGGCAAATAGGGTCTGGAGTTTTGGGAACACAGCCATTTCTCAAACGATTCGTATGAATGTAGTACTAATATGCGACTATAAGATTTGTTCCTATGGAAATTCTGGGATCTGGCCAATAGGGTCTGGAGTTTTGGGACCCAAGCCATTTCTCTAGAGATTCGCATGAAATTCCTAATGTATGACTAAAATGCGACTATTAGATTTGTTCCTATGGAAATTGTGATGTAATTTGGAGATTTTTTCCTATGGAAAATCTGGGAGCTGGCTAATAGGATCTGGAATTATGGAAACTAAGCCATTTCTCAAGCGATTTCTATGAAATTCGGTATGTAGGACTAATATGCTACTATAAGATTGGTTCCTATGGAAATTCTGGGTTCTGGCCAATAGGGTCTGGAGTTTTGGGAACACAGCCATTTCTCAAACGATTCGTATGAATCTCGGAATGTAGGAATAATATGCGACTATAAGATTTGTTTCTATGGAAATTCTGGGATCTGGATAATAGAGTCTGGAATTTTTGGAACCAAACCATTTCTTAAGGGATTCGTATGAAACTAGGATTGTAGGTCTGGAATTTTTGAAACCAAATCATTTCTCAAGGGTTTCGTATAAAACTCGGAATGTAGAACTAATATGCGACCATAAGATTTGTTCCTATGGAAATTCTGGGATCTGGCCAAAAGGGTCTGGAGTTTTGGGAACACAGCCATTTCAGGAACGATTCGTATGAATGTAGGACTAATATGCGACTATCAGATTTGTTTCTATGGAAATTCTGGGATCTGGCCAATAGAGTCTGGAATTTTTGGAACCAAACCATTTCTTAAGGGATTCGTATGAAACTAGGATTTTAGGTCTGGAATTTTTGAAACCAAATCATTTCTCAAGGGTTTCGTATAAAACTCGGAATGTAGAACTAATATGCGACCATAATATTTGTTCCTATGGAAATTCTGGGATCTGGCCAATAGGGTCTGGAGTTTTGGGAACACAGCCATTTCTCACACGATTCGTATGAATGTAGGACTAATATGCGACTATAAGATTTGTTGCTATGGAAATTGTGATGTGATTAGGAGATTTTTTCCTATGGAAAATCTGGGAGCTGGCTAATAGGGTCTGGAATTATGGGAACTAAACCATTTCTCAAGCGATTTCTATGAAATTCGGTATGTAGGACTAATATGCTACTATAAGATTGGTTCCTATGGAAATTCTGGGTTCTGGCCAATAGGGTCTGGAGTTTTTCGAACCAAGCCATTTTTCAAGCGAATCGTATGAAACTCGGAATGTCCGACTAATATGCGACCATAAGATTTGTTCCTATGGAAATTCTGGGATCTGGCAAATAGGGTCTGGAGTTTTGGGAACACAGCCATTTCTCAAACGATTCGTATGAATGTAGTACTAATATGCTACTATAAGATATGTTCCTATGGAAATTCTGGGTTCTGGCCAATAGGGTCTGGAGTTTTTGGAACCAAGCCATTTCTCAAGCGAATCGTATGAAACTCGGAATGTACGACTAATATGTGACTATAAGATTTGTTCCTATGGAAATTCTGGGATCTGGCCAATAGGGTCTGGAGTTTTGGGACCCAAGCCATTTCTCTAGAGATTCGTATGAAATTCCTAATGTAGGACTAAAATGCGACTATTAGATTTGTTCCTATGGAAATTGTGATGTGATTAGGAGATTTTTTCCTATGGAAAATATGGGAGCTGGGTAATAGGATCTGGAATTATGGGAACTAAGCCATTTCTCAAGCGATTTCTATGAAATTCAGTATGTAGGACTAATATGCGACTATAAGATTGGTTCCTATGGAAATTTTGGGATCTGGCCAATAGGGTCTGGAGTATTTGGAACCAAGCCATTTCTCAAGCGAATCGTATGAAACTCGGAATCTAGGACTAATATGTGACCATAAGATTTGTTCCTATGGAAATTCTGGGATCTGGCCAATAGGGTCTGAAATTTTTGGAACCAAACCATTTCTTAAGGGATTCGTATGAAACTAGGATTGTAGGACTAATATGCGACTATAAGATTTGTTCCTATGGAAATTCTGGTATCTGGCCAGTAGGGTCTGGAGTTTTGGGAACCAAGCCATTTCTCAAGCGATTTCTATGAAATTCGGTATGTAGGACTATGATTTGATTATGAAACTTGTTCCTTTGGAAAATCTGGTATCTGGACAATAGCGTCTGCAGTTTTGGGAACTAAGCGATTTCTTAAGCGATTTGTATGAAACTCGGAATGTAGGCCTAAAATGCGATTATGAGACTTGTTACTATGGAAAATCTAAGATCTGGCCAAAAGGGTCTGGAATTATGAGAACTAAACCATTTCTCAAGCGATTTCTATGAAATTCGGTATGTAGGACTAATATGCTACTATAAGATTGGTTCCTATGGAAATTCTGGGTTCTGGCCAATAGGGTCTGGAGTTTTTCGAACCAAGCCATTTTTCAAGCGAATCGTATGAAACTCGGAATGTACGACTAATATGCGACCATAAGATTTGTTCCTATGGAAATTCTGGGATCTGGCAAATAGGGTCTGGAGTTTTGGGAACACAGCCATTTCTCAAACGATTCGTATGAATGTAGTACTAATATGCTACTATAAGATATGTTCCTATGGAAATTCTGGGTTCTGGCCAATAGGGTCTGGAGTTTTGGGAACCAAGCCATTTCTCAAGCGATTTCTATGAAATTCGGTATGTACGACTATGATTTGATTATGAAACTTGTTCCTTTGGAAAATCTGGTATCTGCCCAATAGCGTCTGCAGTTTTGGGAACTAAGCAAATTCTTAAGGGATTTGTATGAAACTCGGAATGTAGGACTAAAATGCGATTATGAGACTTGTAACTATGGAAAATCTAAGATCTGGCCAAAAGGTTCTGGCATTTTTGGAACCAAACCATTTCTTAAGGGATTCGTATGAAACTAGGATTGTAGGACTAATATGCGACCATAAGATTTGTTCCTATGGAAATTCTGGGATCTGGCAAATAGGGTCGGGAGTTTTGGGAACACAGCCATTTCTCAAGCGATTTCTATGAAATTCGGTATGTAGGACTATGATTTGATTATGAAACCTTTTCCTTTGGAAAATCTGGTATCTGGACAATAGCGTCTGCAGTTTTGAGAACTAAGCGATTTCTTAAGCGATTTGTATGAAACCCGGAATGTAGGACTAAAATGCGATTATGAGACTTGTTACTATGGAAAATCTAAGATCTGGCAAAAAGGGTCTGGAATTTTTGGAACCAAACCATTTCTCAAGGGTTTCGTAAAAAACTCGGAATGTAGAACTAATATGCGACCATAAGATTTGTTCCTATGGAAATTCTGGGATCTGGCAAATAGGGTCTGGAGTTTTGGGAACACAGCCATTTCTCAAACGATTCGTATGAATGTAGTACTAATATGCGACTATAAGATTTGTTCCTATGGAAATTCTGGGATCTGGCCAATAGGGTCTGGAGTTTTGGGACCCAAGCCATTTCTCTAGAAATTCGCATGAAATTCCTAATGTAGGACTAAAATGCGACTATTAGATTTGTTCCTATGGAAATTGTGATGTAATTAGGAGATTTTTTCCTATGGAAAATCTGGGAGCTGGCTAATAGGATCTGGAATTATGGGAACTAAGCCATTTCTCAAGCGATTTCTATGAAATTCGGTATGTAGGACTAATATGCTACTATAAGATTGGTTCCTATGGAAATTCTGGGTTCTGGCCAATAGGGTCTGGAGTTTTGGGAACATAGCCATTTCTCAAACGATTCGTATGAATCTCGGAATGTAGGAATAATATGCGACTATAAGATTTGTTTCTATGGAAATTCTGGGATCTGGATAATAGAGTCTGGAATTTTTGGAACCAAACCATTTCTTAAGGGATTCGTATGAAACTAGGATTGTAGGTCTGGAATTTTTGAAACCAAATCATTTCTCAAGGGTTTCGTATAAAACTCGGAATGTAGAACTAATATGCGACCATAAGATTTGTTCCTATGGAAATTCTGGGATCTGGCCAATAGGGTCTGGTGTTTTGGGAACACAGCCATTTTTCAAACGAATCGTATGAATGTAGGACTAATATGCGACTATAAGATTTGTTGCTATGGAAATTGTGATGTGATTAGGAGTTTTTTTCCTATGGAAAATCTGGGAGCTGGCTAATAGGGTCTGGAATTATGGGAACTAAACCATTTCTCAAGCGATTTCTATGAAATTCGGTATGTAGGACTAATATGCTACTTTAAGATTGGTTCCTATGGAAATTATGGGTTTTGGCCAATAGGGTCTGGAGTTTTGGGAACTAAGCGATTTCTTAAGCGATTTGTATGAAATTCCTAATGTAGGACTAAAATGCGACTTAGATTTGTTGCTATGGAAATTGTGATGTGATTAGGAGATTTTTTCCTATGGAAAATCTGGGAGCTGGCTAATAGGGTCTGGAATTATGGGAACTAAACCATTTCTCAAGCGATTTCTATGAAATTCGGTATGTAGGACTAATATGCTACTATAAGATTGGTTCCTATGGAAATTCTGGGTTCTGGCCAATAGGGTCTGGAGTTTTTCGAACCAAGCCATTTTTCAAGCGAATCGTATGAAACTCGGAATGTACGACTAATATGCGACCATAAGATTTGTTCCTATGGAAATTCTGGGATCTGGCAAATAGGGTCTGGAGTTTTGGGAACACAGCCATTTCTCAAACGATTCGTATGAATGTAGTACTAATATGCTACTATAAGATATGTTCCTATGGAAATTCTGGGTTCTGGCCAATAGGGTCTGGAGTTTTTGGAACCAAGCCATTTCTCAAGCGAATCGTATGAAACTCGGAATGTACGACTAATATGTGACTATAAGATTTGTTCCTATGGAAATTCTGGGATCTGGCCAATAGGGTCTGGAGTTTTGGGAACTAAGCCATTTCTCAAGAGTTTCGTATGAAATTCCTAATTGTAGGACTAAAATGCGACTATTAGATTTGTTCCTATGGAAATTGTGATGTGATTAGGAGATTTTTTCCTATGGAAAATCTGGGAGCTGACTAATAAGGTCTGGAATTATGGGAACTAAGCCGTTTCTCAAGCGATTTCTATGAAATTCGGTATTTAGGACTAATATGTGACTATAAGATTGGTTCTTATGGAAATTCTGGGATCTGGCCAATAGGGTCTGGAGTTTTTTTTTTTGAACCAAACCATTTCTTAAGGGGTTTGGATGAAACTAGGATTGTAGGACTAATATGCGACCATAAGATTTGTTCCTATGGAAATTCTGGGATCTGGCAAATAGGGTCGGGAGTTTTGGGAACACAGCCATTTCTCAAACGATTCGTATGAATGTAGTACTAATATGCGACTATAAGATTTGTTCCTATGGAAATTCTGGGATCTGGCCAATAGGGTCTGGAGTTTTGGGACCCAAGCCATTTCTCTAGAGATTCGTATGAAATTCCTAATGTAGGACTAAAATGCGACTATTAGATTTGTTCCTATGGAAATTGTGATGTGATTAGGAGATTTTTTCCTATGGAAAATATGGGAGCTGGGTAATAGGATCTGGAATTATGGGAACTAAGCCATTTCTCAAGCGATTTCTATGAAATTCAGTATGTAGGACTAATATGCGACTATAAGATTGGTTCCTATGGAAATTTTGGGATCTGGCCAATAGGGTCTGGAGTATTTGGAACCAAGCCATTTCTCAAGCGAATCGTATGAAACTCGGAATCTAGGACTAATATGTGACCATAAGATTTGTTCCTATGGAAATTCTGGGATCTGGCCAATAGGGTCTGAAATTTTTGGAACCAAACCATTTCTCAAGGGTTTCGTATAAAACTAGGAATGTAGAACTAATATGCGACCATAAGATTTGTTCCTATGGAAATTCTGGTATCTGGCAAATAGGGTCGGGAGTTTTGGGAACACAGCCATTTCTCAAACGATTCGTATGAATGTAGTACTAATATGCGACTATAAGATTTGTTCCTATGGAAATTCTGGGATCTGGCCAATAGGGTCTGGAGTTTTGGGACCCAAGCCATTTCTCTAGAGATTCGTATGAAATTCCAAATGTAGGACTAAAATGCGACTATTAGATTTGTTCCTATGGAAATTGTGATGTGATTAGGAGATTTTTTCCTATGGAAAATATGGGAGCTGGGTAATAGGATCTGGAATTATGGGAACTAAGCCATTTCTCAAGCGATTTCTATGAAATTCAGTATGTAGGACTAATATGCGACCAAAAGATTTGTCCCTATGGAAATTCTGGGATCTGGCAAATAGGGTCTGGAGTTTTTGGAACCAAGCCATTTCTCAAGCGAATCGTATGAAACTCGGAATGTACGACTAATATGTGACTATAAGATTTGTTCCTATGGAAATAGTGGGATCTGGCCAAAAGGGTCTGGAATTTTTGGAACCAAACCATTTCTCAAGGGTTTCGTATAAAACTCGGAATCTAGAACTAATATGCGACCATAAGATTTCTTCCTATGGAAATTCTGGGATCTGGCAAATAGGGTCGGGAGTTTTGGGAACACAGCCATTTCTCAAACGATTCGTATGAATGTAGTACTAATATGCGACTATAAGATTTGTTCCTATGGAAATTCTGGGATCTGGCCAATAGGGTCTGGAGTTTTGGAACCCAAGCCATTTCTCTAGAGATTCGTATGAAATTCCTAATGTAGGACTAAAATGCGACTATTAGATTTGTTCCTATGGAAATTGTGATGTGATTAGGAGATTTTTTCCTATGGAAAATATGGGAGCTGGGTAATAGGATCTGGAATTATGGGAACTAAGCCATTTCTCAAGCGATTTCTATGAAATTCAGTATGTAGGACTAATATGCGACTATAAGATTGGTTCATATGGAAATTTTGGGATCTGGCCAATAGGGTCTGGAGTATTTGGAACCTAGCCATTTCTCAAGCGAATCGTATGAAACTCGGAATCTAGGACTAATATGTGACCATAAGATTTGTTCCTATGGAAATTCTGGGATCAGGCCAATAGGGTCTGAAATTTTTGGAACCAAACCATTTCTTAAGGGATTCGTATGAAACTAGGATTGTAGGACTAATATGCGACTATAAGATTTGTTCCTATGGAAATTCTGGTATCTGGCCAGTAGGGTCTGGAGTTTTGGGAACCAAGCCATTTCTCAAGCGATTTCTATGAAATTCGGTATGTAGGACTATGATTTGATTATGAAACTTGTTACTTTGGAAAATCTGGTATCTGGACAATAGCGTCTGCAGTTTTGGGAACTAAGCGATTTCTTAAGCGATTTGTATGAAACTCGGAATGTAGGCCTAAAATGCGATTATGAGACTTGTTACTATGGAAAATCTAAGATCTGGCCAAAAGGGTCTGGAATTTTTGGAACCAAACCATTTCTCAAGGGTTTCGTATAAAACTCGGAATGTAGAACTAATATGCGACCATAAGATTTGTTCCTATGGAAATTCTGGGATCTGGCAAATAGGGTCTGGAGTTTTGGGTACACAGCCATTTCTCAAACGATTCGTATGAATTTAGTACTAATATGCGACTATAAGATTTGTTCCTATGGAAATTCTGGGATCTGGCCAATAGGGTCTGGAGATGTGGGACCAAGCCATTTCTCAAGCGAATCGTATGAAACTCGGAATCTAGGACTAATATGTGTCCATAAGATTTGTTCCTATGGAAATTCTGAGATCTGGCCAATAGGGTCTGAAATTTTTGGAACCAACCCATTTCTTAAGGGATTCGTATGAAACTAGGATTGTAGGACTAATATGCGACTATAAGATTTGTTCCTATGGAAATTCTGGTATCTGGCCAGTAGGGTCTGGAGTTTTGGGAACCAAGCCATTTCTCAAGCGATTTCTATGAAATTCGGTATGTAGGACTATGATTTGATTATGAAACCTTTTCCTTTGGAAAATCTGGTATCTGGACAATAGCGTCTGCAGTTTTGAGAACTAAGCGATTTCTTAAGCGATTTGTATGAAACTCGGAATGTAGGACTAAAATGCGATTATGAGACTTGTTACTATGGAAAATCTAAGATCTGGCAAAAAGGGTCTGGAATTTTTGGAACCAAACCATTTCTCAAGGGTTTCGTATAAAACTCGGAATGTAGAACTAATATGCGACCATAAGATTTGTTCCTATGGAAATTCTGGGATCTGGCAAATAGGGTCTGGAGTTTTGGGAACACAGCCATTTCTCAAACGATTCGTATGAATGTAGTACTAATATGCGACTATAAGATTTGTTCCTATGGAAATTCTGGGATCTGGCCAATAGGGTCTGGAGTTTTGGGACCCAAGCCATTTCTCTAGAAATTCGCATGAAATTCCTAATGTAGGACTAAAATGCGACTATTAGATTTGTTCCTATGGAAATTGTGATGTGATTAGGAGATTTTTTCCTATGGAAAATATGGGAGCTGGGTAATAGGATCTGGAATTATGGGAACTAAGCCATTTCTCAAGCGATTTCTATGAAATTCAGTATGAAGGACTAATATGCGACCAAAAGATTTGTTCCTATGGAAATTCTGGGATCTGGCAAATAGGGTCTGGAGTTTTTGGAACCAAGCCATTTCTCAAGCGAATCGTATGAAACTCGGAATGTACGACTAATATGTGACTATAAGATTTGTTCCTATGGAAATAGTGGGATCTGGCCAAAAGGGTCTGGAATTTTTGGAACCAAACCATTTCTCAAGGGTTTCGTATAAAACTCGGAATGTAGAACTAATATGCGACCATAAGATTTCTTCCTATGGAAATTCTGGGATCTGGCAAATAGGGTCGGGAGTTTTGGGAACACAGCCATTTCTCAAACGATTCGTATGAATGTAGTACTAATATGCGACTATAAGATTTGTTCCTATGGAAATTCTGGGATCTGGCCAATAGGGTCTGGAGTTTTGGGACCCAAGCCATTTCTCTAGAGATTCGTATGAAATTCCTAATGTAGGACTAAAATGCGACTATTAGATTTGTTCCTATGGAAATTGTGATGTGATTAGGAGATTTTTTCCTATGGAAAATATGGGAGCTGGGTAATAGGATCTGGAATTATGGGAACTAAGCCATTTCTCAAGCGATTTCTATGAAATTCAGTATGTAGGACTAATATGCGACTATAAGATTGGTTCATATGGAAATTTTGGGATCTGGCCAATAGGGTCTGGAGTATTTGGAACCTAGCCATTTCTCAAGCGAATCGTATGAAACTCGGAATCTAGGACTAATATGTGACCATAAGATTTGTTCCTATGGAAATTCTGGGATCTGGCCAATAGGGTCTGAAATTTTTGGAACCAAACCATTTCTTAAGGGATTCGTATGAAACTAGGATTGTAGGACTAATATGCGACTATAAGATTTGTTCCTATGGAAATTCTGGTATCTGGCCAGTAGGGTCTGGAGTTTTGGGAACCAAGCCATTTCTCAAGCGATTTCTATGAAATTCGGTATGTAGGACTATGATTTGATTATGAAACTTGTTACTTTGGAAAATCTGGTATCTGGACAATAGCGTCTGCAGTTTTGGGAACTAAGCGATTTCTTAAGCGATTTGTATGAAACTCGGAATGTAGGCCTAAAATGCGATTATGAGACTTGTTACTATGGAAAATCTAAGATCTGGCCAAAAGGGTCTGGAATTTTTGGAACCAAACCATTTCTCAAGGGTTTCGTATAAAACTCGGAATGTAGAACTAATATGCGACCATAAGATTTGTTCCTATGGAAATTCTGGGATCTGGCAAATAGGGTCTGGAGTTTTGGGTACACAGCCATTTCTCAAACGATTCGTATGAATTTAGTACTAATATGCGACTATAAGATTTGTTCCTATGGAAATTCTAGGATCTGGCCAATAGGGTCTGGAGATGTGAGACCA
Source organism: Nephrocerus scutellatus (assembly GCA_947095585.1). Taxonomy (NCBI): domain Eukaryota; kingdom Metazoa; phylum Arthropoda; class Insecta; order Diptera; family Pipunculidae; genus Nephrocerus; species Nephrocerus scutellatus. Next base: position 57,428,582 of record OX352765.1, read on the forward strand.
AGCCATTTCTCAAGCGAATCGTATGAAACTCGGAATCTAGGACTAATATGTGTCCATAAGATTTGTTCCTATGGAAATTCTGAGATCTGGCCAATAGGGTCTGAAATTTTTGGAACCAACCCATTTCTTAAGGGATTCGTATGAAACTAGGATTGTAGGACTAATATGCGACTATAAGATTTGTTCCTATGGAAATTCTGGTATCTGGCCAGTAGGGTCTGGAGTTTTGGGAACCAAGCCATTTCTCAAGCGATTTCTATGAAATTCGGTATGTAGGACTATGATTTGATTATGAAACCTTTTCCTTTGGAAAATCTGGTATCTGGACAATAGCGTCTGCAGTTTTGAGAACTAAGCGATTTCTTAAGCGATTTGTATGAAACTCGGAATGTAGGACTAAAATGCGATTATGAGACTTGTTACTATGGAAAATCTAAGATCTGGCAAAAAGGGTCTGGAATTTTTGGAACCAAACCATTTCTCAAGGGTTTCGTATAAAACTCGGAATGTAGAACTAATATGCGACCATAAGATTTGTTCCTATGGAAATTCTGGGATCTGGCAAATAGGGTCTGGAGTTTTGGGAACACAGCCATTTCTCAAACGATTCGTATGAATGTAGTACTAATATGCGACTATAAGATTTGTTCCTATGGAAATTCTGGGATCTGGCCAATAGGGTCTGGAGTTTTGGGACCCAAGCCATTTCTCTAGAAATTCGCATGAAATTCCTAATGTAGGACTAAAATGCGACTATTAGATTTGTTCCTATGGAAATTGTGATGTAATTAGGAGATTTTTTCCTATGGAAAATCTGGGAGCTGGCTAATAGGATCTGGAATTATAGGAACTAAGCCATTTCTCAAGCGATTTCTATGAAATTCGGTATGTAGGACTAATATGCTACTATAAGATTGGTTCCTATGGAAATTCTGGGTTCTGGCCAATAGGGTCTGGAGTTTTGGGAACACAGCCATTTCTCAAACGATTCGTATGAATCTCGGAATGTAGGAATAATATGCGACTATAAGATTTGTTTCTATGGAAATTCTGGGATCTGGATAATAGAGTCTGGAATTTTTGGAACCAAACCATTTCTTAAGGGATTCGTATGAAACTAGGATTGTAGGTCTGGAATTTTTGAAACCAAATCATTTCTCAAGGGTTTCGTATAAAACTCGGAATGTAGAACTAATATGCAACCATAAGATTTGTTCCTATGGAAATTCTGGGATCTGGCCAATAGGGTCTGGAGTTTTGGGAACACAGCCATTTCTCAAACGAATCGTATGAATGTAGGACTAATATGCGACTATAAGATTTGTTGCTATGGAAATTGTGATGTGATTAGGAGTTTTTTTCCTATGGAAAATCTAGGAGCTGGCTAATAGGGTCTGGAATTATGGGAACTAAACCATTTCTCAAGCGATTTCTATGAAATTCGGTATGTAGGACTAATATGCTACTTTAAGATTGGTTCCTATGGAAATTCTGGGTTTTGGCCAATAGTGTCTGGAGTTTTGGGAACTAAGCGATTTCTTAAGCGATTTGTATGAAATTCCTAATGTAGGACTAAAATGCGATTATTAGATTTGTTGCTATGGAAATTGTGATGTGATTAGGAGATTTTTTCCTATGGAAAATCTGGGAGCTGGCTAATAGGGTCTGGAATTATGGGAACTAAACCATTTCTCAAGCGATTTCTATGAAATTCGGTATGTAGGACTAATATGCTACTATAAGATTGGTTCCTATGGAAATTCTGGGTTCTGGCCAATAGGGTCTGGAGTTTTTCGAACCAAGCCATTTTTCAAGCGAATCGTATGAAATTCGGAATGTACGAATAATATGCGACCATAAGATTTGTTCCTATGGAAATTCTGGGATCTGGCAAATAGGGTCTGGAGTTTTGGGAACACAGCCATTTCTCAAACGATTCGTATGAATGTAGTACTAATATGCGACTATAAGATTTGTTCCTATGAAAATTCTGGGATCTGGCCAATAGGATCTGGAGTTTTGGGACCCAAGCCATTTCTCTAGAGATTCGTATGAAATTCCTAATGTAGGACTAAAATGCGACTATTAGATTTGTTCCTATGGAAATTGTGATGTGATTAGGAGATTTTTTCCTATGGAAAATATGGAAGCTGGCTAATAGGATCTGGAATTATGGGAACTAAGCCATTTCTCAAGCGATTTCTATGAAATTCAGTATGTAGGACTAATATGCGACTATAAGATTGGTTCCTATGGAAATTTTGGGATCTGGCCAATAGGGTCTGGAGTATTTGGAACCAAGCCATTTCTCAAGCGAATCGTATGAAACTCGGAATCTAGGACTAATATGTGACCATAATATTTGTTCCTATGGAAATTCTGGGATCTGGCCAATAGGATCTGAAATTTTTGGAACCAAACCATTTCTTAAGGGATTCGTATGAAACTAGGATTGTAGGACTAATATGCGACTATAAGATTTGTTCCTATGGAAATTCTGGTACCTGGCCAGTAGGGTCTGGAGTTTTGGGAACCAAGCCATTTCTCAAGCGTTTTCTATGAAATTCGGTATGTAGGACTATGATTTGATTATGAAACTTGTTCCTTTGGAAAATCTGGTATCTGGCCAATAGCGTCTGCAGTTTTGGGAACTAAGCGATTTCTTAAGCGATTTGTATGAAACTCGGAATGTAGGCCTAAAATGCGATTATGAGACTTGTTACTATGGAAAATCTAAGATCTGGCCAAAAGGGTCTGGAATTTTTGGAACCAAACCATTTCTCAAGGGTTTCGTATAAAACTCGGAATGTAGAACTAATATGCGACCATAAGATTTGTTCCTATGGAAATTCTGGGATCTGGCAAATAGGGTCTGGAGTTTTGGGTACACAGCCATTTCTCAAACGATTCGTATGAATTTAGTACTAATATGCGACTATAAGATTTGTTCCTATGGAAATTCTGGGATCTGGCCAATAGGGTCTGGACTTGTGGGACCAAGCCATTTCTCAAGCGAATCGTATGAAACTCGGAATCTAGGACTAATATGTAACCATAAGATTTGTTTCTATTGAAATTCTGGGATCTGGCCAATAGGGTCTGGAATTTTTGGAACCAAACCATTTCTTAAGGGATTCGTATGAAACTAGGATTGTAGGACTAATATGCGACATAAGATTTGTTCCTATGGAAATTCTGGTATATGGCCAGTAAGGTCTGGAGTTTTGGGAACCAAGCCATTTCTCAAGCGTTTTCTATGAAATTCGGTATGTAGGACTATGATTTGATTATGAAACTTGTTCCTTTGGAAAATCTGGTATCTGGCCAATAGCGTCTGCAGTTTTGGGAACTAAGCGATTTCTTAAGCGATTTGTATGAAACTCGGAATGTAGGCCTAAAATGCGATTATGAGATTTGTTACTATGGAAAATCTAAGATCTGGCCAAAAGGGTCTGGAATTTTTGGAACCAAACCATTTCTCAAGGGTTTCGTATAAAACTCGGAATGTAGAACTAATATGCGACCATAAGATTTGTTCCTATGGAAATTCTGGGATCTGGCAAATAGGGTCTGGAGTTTTGGGAACACAGCCATTTCTCAAACGATTCGTATGAATTTAGTACTAATATGCGACTATAAGATTTGTTCCTATGGAAATTCTGGGATCTGGCCAATAGGGTCTGGACTTGTGGGACCAAGCCATTTCTCAAGCGAATCGTATGAAACTCGGAATCTAGGACTAATATTTAACCATAAGATTTGTTTCTATGGAAATTCTGGGATCTGGCCAATAGGGTCTGGAATTTTTGGAACCAAACCATTTCTTAAGGGATTCGTATGAAACTAGGATTGTAGGACTAATATGCGACATAAGATTTGTTCCTATGGAAATTCTGGTATATGGCCAGTAGGGTCTGGAGTTTTGGGAACCAAGCCATTTCTCAAGCGATTTCTATGAAATTCGGTATGTAGGACTATGATTTGATTATGAAACTTGTTCCTTTGGAAAATCAGGTATCTGGCCAATAGCGTCTGCAGTTTTGGGAACTAAGCGATTTCTTAAGCGATTTGTATGAAACTCGGAATGTAGAACTAAAATGCGATTATGAGACTTGTTACTATGAAAAATCTAAGATCTGGCCAAAAGGGTCTGGAATTTTTGGAACCAAACCATTTCTCAAGGGTTTCGTATAAAACTCGGAATGTAGAACTAATATGCGACCATAAGATTTGTTCCTATGAAAATTCTGGGATCTGGCAAATAGGGTCTGGAGTTTTGGGAACACAGCCATTTCTCAAACGATTCGTATAAATGTAGTACTAATATGCGACTATAAGATTTGTTCCTATGGAAATTCTGGGATCTGGCCAAAGGGTTTGGAGTTTTGGGACCCAAGCCATTTCTCTAGAGATTCGTATGAAATTCCTAATGTAGGACTAAAATGCGACTATTAGATTTGTTCCTATGGAAATTGTGATGTGATTAGGAGATTTTTTCCTATGGAAAATCTGGGAGCTGGCTAATAGGATCTGGAATTATGGGAACTAAGCCATTTCTCAAGCGATTTCTATGAAATTCGGTATGTAGGACTAATATGCGACTATAAGATTGGTTCCTATGGAAAATTTGGAATCTGGCCAATAGGGTCTGGAGTTTTTGGAACCAAGCGATTTCTCAAGTGAATCGTATGAAACTCGGAATCTAGGACTAATATGTAACCATGAGATTTGTTTCTATGGAAATTCTGGGATCTGGCCAATAGGGTCTGGAATTTTTGGAACCAAACCATTACACAAGGGATTCGTATGAAACTTGGAATGAAGGACTATGATGTGATTATGAGACTTGTTCCTTTGGAAAATCTGGTATCTGGCCAATAGCGTCTGCAGTTTTGGGAACTAAGCGATTTCTTAAGCGATTTGTATGAAACTCGGAATGTAGGACTAAAATGCGATTATGAGACTTGTTACTATGGAAAATCTAAGATCTGGCCAAAAGGGTCTGGAGTTTTGGGAACACAGCCATTTCTTAAACGATTCGTATGAATCTCAGAATGTAGGAATAATATGCGACTATAAGATTTGTTTCTATGGAAATTCTGGGATCTGGCCAATAGAGTCTGGAATTTTTGGAACCAAACCATTTCTTAAGAGATTCGTATGAAACTAGGATTTTAGGTCTGGAATTTTTGAAACCAAGTCATTTCTCAAGGGTTTCGTATAAAACTCGGAATGTAGAACTAATATGCGACCATAAGATTTGTTCCTATGGAAATTCTGGGATCTGGCCAATAGGGTCTGGAGTTTTTGGAACCAAGCCATTTCTCAAGCGAATCGTATGAAACTCGGAATCTAGGACTAATATGTAACCATAAGATTTGTTTCTATGGAAATTCTGGGATCTTGCTAATAGGGTCTGGAATTTTTGGAACCAAACCATTTCTTAAGGGATTCGTATGAAACTAGGATTTTAGGTCTGGAATTTTTGAAACCAAATCATTTCTCAAGGGTTTCGTATAAAACTCGGAATGTAGAACTAATATGCGACCATAAGATTTGTTCCTATGGAAATTCTGGGATCTGGCCAATAGGGTCTGGAGTTTTGGGAACACAGCCATTTCTCAAACGATTCGTATGAATGTAGGACTAATATGCGACTATAAGATTTGTTGCTATGGAAATTGTGATGTGTTTGGAGATTTTTTCCTATGGAAAATCTGGGAGCTGGCTAATAGGGTCTGGAATTATGGGAACTAAACCATTTCTCAAGCGATTTCTATGAAATTCGGTATGTAGGACTAATATGCTACTATAAGATTGGTTCCTATGGAAATTCTGGGTTCTGGCCAATAGGGTCTGGAGTTTTGGGAACTAAGCGATTCCTTAAGCGATTTGTATGAAATTCCTAATGTAGGACTAAAATGCGACTATTAGATTTGTTGCTATGGAAATTGTGATGTGATTAGGAGATTTTTTCCTATGGAAAATCTGGGAGCTGGCTAATAGGGTCTGGAATTATGGGAACTAAACCATTTCTCAAGCGATTTCTATGAAATTCGGTATGTAGGACTAATATGCTACTATAAGATATGTTCCTATGGAAATTCTGGGTTCTGGCCAATAGGGTCTGGAGTTTTTGGAACCAAGCCATTTCTCAAGAGTTTCGTATGAAATTTCTAATTGTAGGACTAAAATGCGACTATTAGATTTGTTCCTATGGAAATTGTGATGTGATTAGGAGATTTTTTCCTATGGAAAATCTGGGAGCTGGCTAATAAGGTCTGGAATTATGGGAACTAAGCCGTTTCTCAAGCGATTTCTATGAAATTCGGAATGTACGACTAATATGTGACTAAAAGATTTGTTCCTTGTTCTGGGATTTGGCCAATAGGGTCTGGAGTTTTGGGAACCAAGCCATTTCTCAAGAGTTTCGTATGAAATTCCTAATTGTAGGACTAAAATGCGACTATTAGATTTGTTCCTATGGAAATTGTGATGTGATTAGGAGATTTTTTCCTATGGAAAATCTGGGAGCTGGCTAATAAGGTCTGGAATTATGGGAACTAAGCCATTTCTCAAGCGAATCGTATGAAACTCGGAATGTACGACTAATATGTGACTAAAAGATTTGTTCCTTGTTCTGGGATTTGGCCAATAGGGTCTGGAGTTTTGGGAACCAAGCCATTTCTCAAGAGTTTCGTATGAAATTCCTAATTGTAGGACTAAAATGCGACTATTAGATTTGTTCCTATGGAAATTGTGATGTGATTAGGAGATTTTTTCCTATGGAAAATCTGGGAGCTGGCTAATAAGGTCTGGAATTATGGGAACTAAGCCGTTTCTCAAGCGATTTCTATGAAATTCGGTATTTAGGACTAATATGTGACTATAAGATTGGTTCTTATGGAAATTCTGGGATCTGGCCAATAGGGTCTGGAGTTTTTTTTTGAACCAAACCATTTCTTAAGGGGTTTGGATGAAACTAGGATTGTAGGACTAATATGCGATTATAAGATTTGTTCCTATGGAAATTCTGGTATCTGGCCAATAGGGTCTGGAGTTTTGGGAACCAAGCCATTTCTCAAGCGATTTCTATGAAATTCGGTATGTACGACTATGATTTGATTATGAAACTTGTTCCTTTGGAAAATCTGGTATCTGCCCAATAGCGTCTGCAGTTTTGGGAACTAAGCAAATTCTTAAGGGATTTGTATGAAACTCGGAATGTAGGACTAAAATGCGATTATGAGACGTGTAACTATGGAAAATCTAAGATATGGCCAAAAGGGTCTGGAATTTTTGGAACCAAACCATTTCTCAAGGGTTTCGTATAAAACTCGGAATGTAGAACTAATATGCGACCATAAGATTTGTTCCTATGGAAATTCTGGGATCTGGCAAATAGGGTCCGGAGTTTTGGGAACACAGCCATTTCTCAAACGATTCGTATGAATGTAGTACTAATATGCGACTATAAGATTTGTTCCTATGGAAATTCTGGGATCTGGCCAATAGGGTCTGGAGTTTTGGGACCCAAGCCATTTCTCTAGAGATTCGTATGAAATTCCTAATGTAGGACTAAAATGCGACTATTAGATTTGTTCCTATGGAAATTGTGATGTGATTAGGAGATTTTTTCCTATGGAAAATATGGGAGCTGGGTAATAGGATCTGGAATTATGGGAACTAAGCCATTTCTCAAGCGATTTCTATGAAATTCAGTATGTAGGACTAATATGCGACTATAAGATTGGTTCCTATGGAAATTTTGGGATCTGGCCAATAGGGTCTGGAGTATTTGGAACCAAGCCATTTCTCAAGCGAATCGTATGAAACTCGGAATCTAGGACTAATATGTGACCATAAGATTTGTTCCTATGGAAATTCTGGGATCTGGCCAATAGGGTCTGAAATTTTTGGAACCAAACCATTTCTTAAGGGATTCGTATGAAACTAGGATTGTAGGACTAATATGCGACTATAAGATTTGTTCCTATGGAAATTCTGGTATCTGGCCAGTAGGGTCTGGAGTTTTGGGAACCAAGCCATTTCTCAAGCGATTTCTATGAAATTCGGTATGTAGGACTATGATTTGATTATGAAACTTGTTCCTTTGGAAAATCTGGTATCTGGACAATAGCGTCTGCAGTTTTGGGAACTAAGCGATTTCTTAAGCGATTTGTATGAAACTCGGAATGTAGGCCTAAAATGCGATTATGAGACTTGTTACTATGGAAAATCTAAGATCTGGCCAAAAGGGTCTGGAATTTTTGGAACCAAACCATTTCTCAAGGTTTTCGTATAAAACTCGGAATGTAGAACTAATATGCGACCATAAGATTTGTTCCTATGGAAATTCTGGGATCTGGCAAATAGGGTCTGGAGTTTTGGGTACACAGCCATTTCTCAAACGATTCGTATGAATTTAGTACTAATATGCGACTATAAGATTTGTTCCTATGGAAATTCTGGGATCTGGCCAATAGGGTCTGGAGTTGTGGGACCAAGCCATTTCTCAAGCGAATCGTATGAAACTCGGAATCTAGGACTAATATGTGACCATAAGATTTGTTCCTATGGAAATTCTGAGATCTGGCCAAAAGGGTCTGAAATTTTTGGAACCAAACCATTTCTTAAGGGATTCGTATGAAACTAGGATTGTAGGACTAATATGCGATTATAAGATTGGTTCCTATGGAAATTCTAGTATCTGGCCACTAGGGTCTGGAGTTTTGGGAACCAAGCCATTTCTCAAGCGATTTCTATGAAATTCGGTATGTAGGACTATGATTTGATTATGAAACCTTTTCCTTTGGAAAATCTGGTATCTGGCTAATAGCGTCTGCAGTTTTGAGAACTAAGCGATTTCTTAAACGATTTGTATGAAACTCGGAATGTAGGACTAAAATGCGATTATGAGACTTGTTACTATGGAAAATCTAAGATCTGGCAAAAAGGGTCTGGAATTTTTGGAACCAAACCATTTCTCAAGGGTTTCGTATAAAACTCGGAATGTAGAACTAATATGCGACCATAAGATTTGTTCCTATGGAAATTCTGGGATCTGGCAAATAGGGTCTGGAGTTTTGGGAACACAGCCATTTCTCAAAAGATTCGTATGAATGTAGTACTAATATGCGACTATAAGATTTGTTCCTATGGAAATTCTGGGATCTGGCCAATAGGGTCTGCAGTTTTGGGACCCAAGCCATTTCTCTAGAGATTCGTATGAAATTCCTAATGTAGGACTAAAATTCGACTATTAGATTTGTTCCTATGGAAATTGTGTATGTAATTAGGAGATTTTTTCCTATGGAAAATCTGGGAGAGCTGGCTAATAGGATCTGGAATTATGGGAACTAAGTCATTTTTCAAGCGATTTCTATGAAATTCGGTATGTAGGACTTATATGCTACTATAAGATTGGTTCCTATGGAAATTCTGGGTTCTGGCCAATAGGGTGTGGAGTTTTGGGAACACAGCCATTTCTCAAACGATTCGTATGAATCTCGGAATGTAGGAATAATATGCGACTATAAGATTTGTTTCTATGGAAATTCTGGGATCTGGATAATAGAGTCTGGAATTTTTGGAACCAAACCATTTCTTAAGGGATTCGTATGAAACTAGGATTGTAGGTCTGGAATTTTTGAAACCAAATCATTTCTCAAGGGTTTCGTATAAAACTCGGAATGTAGAACTAATATGCGACCATAAGATTTGTTCCTATGGAAATTCTGGGATCTTGCCAATAGGGTCTGGAGTTTTGGGAACACAGCCATTTCTCAAACGAATCGTATGAATGTAGGACTAATATGCGACTATAAGATTTGTTGCTATGGAAATTGTGATGTGATTAGGAGTTTTTTTCCTATGGAAAATCTGGGAGCTGGCTAATAGGGTCTGGAATTATGGGAACTAAACCATTTCTCAAGCGATTTCTATGAAATTCGGTATGTAGGACTAATATGCTACTATAAGATTGGTTCCTATGGAAATTCTGGGATTTGGCCAATAGGGTCTGGAGTTTTGGGAACTAAGCGATTTCTTAAGCGATTTGTATGAAATTCCTAATGTAGGACTAAAATGCGACTATTAGATTTGTTGCTATGGAAATTGTGATGTGATTAGGAGATTTTTTCCTTTGGAAAATCTGGAAGCTGGCTAATAGGGTCTGGAATTATGGGAACTAAACCATTTCTCAAGCGATTTCTATGAAATTCGGTATGTAGGAGTAATATGCTACTATAAGATTGGTTCCTATGGAAATTCTGGGTTCTGGCCAATAGGGTCTGGAGTTTTTCGAACCAAGCCATTTTTCAAGCGAATCGTATGAAACTCGGAATGTACGACTAATATGCGACCATAAGATTTGTTCCTATGGAAATTCTGGGATCTGGCCAATAGGGTCTGAAATTTTTGGAACCAAACCATTTCTTAAGGGATTCGTATGAAACTAGGATTGTAGGACTAATATGCGACTATAAGATTTGTTCCTATGGAAATTCTGGTATCTGGCCAGTAGGGTCTGGAGTTTTGGGAACCAAGCCATTTCTCAAGCGTTTTCTATGAAATTCGGTATGTAGGACTATGATTTGATTATGAAACTTGTTCCTTTGGAAAATCTGGTATCTGGCCAATAGCGTCTGCAGTTTTGGGAACTAAGCGATTTCTTAAGCGATTTGTATGAAACTCGGAATGTAGGCCTAAAATGCGATTATGAGACTTGTTACTATGGAAAATCTAAGATCTGGCCAAAAGGGTCTGGAATTTTTGGAACCAAACCATTTCTCAAGGGTTTCGTATAAAACTCGGAATGTAGAACTAATATGCGACCATAAGATTTGTTCCTATGGAAATTCTTGGATCTGGCGAATAGGGTCTGGAGTTTTGGGTACACAGCCATTTCTCAAACGATTCGTATGAATTTAGTACTAATATGCGACTATAAGATTTGTTCCTATGGAAATTCTGGGATCTGGGACAATAGAGTCTGCAGTTTTGGGAACTAAGCGATTTCTTAAGCGATTTGTATGAAACTCGGAATGTAGGCCTAAAATGCGATTATGAGACTTGTTACTATGGAAAATCTAAGATCTGGCCAAAAGGGTCTGGAATTTTTGGAACCAAACCATTTCTCAAGGGTTTCGTATAAAACTCGGAATGTAGAACTAATATGCGACCATACGATTTGTTCCTATGGAAATTCTGGGATCTGGCAAATAGGGTCTGGAATTTTGGGTACACAGCCATTTCTCAAACGATTCGTATGAATGTAGTACTAATATGCGACTATAAGATTTGTTCCTATGGAAATTCTGGGATCTGGCCAATAGGGTCTGGAGTTGTGGGACCAAGCCATTTCTCAAGTGAATCGTATGAAACTCGGAATCTAGGACTAATATGTGACCATAAGATTTGTTCCTATGGAAATTCTGAGATCTGGCCAATAGGGTCTGAAATTTTTGGAACCAAACCATTTCTTAAGGGATTCGTATGAAACTAGGATTGTAGGACAAATATGCGACTATAAGATTTGTTCCTATGGAAATTCTGGTATCTGGCCAGTAGGGTCTGGAGTTTTGGGAACCAAGCCATTTCTCAAGTCATTTCTATGAAATTCGGTATGTAGGACTATGATTTGATTATGAAACCTTTTCCTTTGGAAAATCTGGTATCTGGCCAATAGCGTCTGCAGTTTTGGGAACTAAGCGATTTCTTAAGCGATTTGTATGAAACTCGGAATGTAGGACTAAAATGCGATTATGAGACTTGTTACTATGGAAAATCTAAGATCTGGCCAAAAGGGTCTGGAATTTTTGGAACCAAACCCTTTCTCAAGGGTTTCGTATAAAACTCGGAATGTAGAACTAATATGCGACCATAAGATTTGTTCCTATGGAAATTCTGGGATCTGGCAAATAGGGTCTGGAGTTTTGGGAACACAGCCATTTCTCAAACGATTCGTATGAATGTAGTACTAATATGCGACTATAAGATTTGTTCCTATGGAAATTCTGGGATCTGGCCAATAGGGTCTGGTGTTTTGGGACCCAAGCCATTTCTCTAGAGATTTGTATGAAATTCCTAATGTAGGACTAAAATGCGACTATTAGATTTGTTCCTATGGAAATTGTGATGTAATTAGGAGATTTTTTCCTATGGAAAATCTGGGAGCTGGCTAATAGGATCTGGAATTATGGGAACTAAGCCATTTCTCAAGCGATTTCTATGAAATTCGGTATGTAGGACTAATATGCGACTATAAGATTGGTTCATATGGACAATTTGGGATCTGGCCAATAGCGTCTGCAGTTTTGGGAACTAAGCGATTTCTTAATCGATTTGTATGAAACTCGGAATGTAGGACTAAAATGCGATTATGAGACTTGTTACTATGGAAAATCTAAGATCTGGCCAAAAGGGTCTGGAGTGTTGGGAACACAGCCATTTCTCAAATGATTCGTATGAATCTCGGAATGTAGGAATAATATGCGACTATAAGATTTGTTTCTATGGAAATTCTGGGATCTGGATAATAGAGTCTGGAATTTTTGGAACCAAACCATTTCTTAAGGGATTCGTATGAAACTAGGATTGTAGGTCTGGAATTTTTGAAACCAAATCATTTCTCAAGGGTTTCGTATAAAACTCGGAATGTAGAACTAATATGCGACCATAAGATTTGTTCCTATGGAAATTCTGGGATCTGGCCAATAGGGTCTGGAGTTTTTGGAACCAAGCCATTTCTCAAGCGAATCGTATGAAACTCGGAATCTAGGACTAATATGTAACCATAAGATTTGTTTCTATGGAAATTCTGGGATCTGGCTAATAGGGTCTGGAATTTTTGGAACCAAACCATTACACAAGGGATTCGTATGAAACTCGGAATGAAGGACTATGATGTGATTATGAGACGTGTTCCTTTGGAAAATCTGGTATCTGGCCAATAGCGTCTGCAGTTTTGGGAACTAAGCGATTTCTTAAGCGATTTGTATGAAATTCCTAATGTAGGACTAAAATGCGACTATTAGATTTGTTGCTATGGAAATTGTGATGTGATTAGGAGATTTTTTCCTATGGAAAATCTGGGAGCTGGCTAATAGGGTCTGGAATTATGGGAACTAAACCATTTCTCAAGCGATTTCTATGAAATTCGGTATGTAGGACTTATATGCTACTATAAGATTGCTTCCTATGGAAATTCTGGGTTCTGGCCAATAGGGTCTGGAGTTTTCCGAACCAAGCCATTTCTCAAGCGAATCGTATGAAACTCGGAATGTACGACTAATATGTGACTATAAGATTTGTTCGTATGGAAATTCTGGGATCTGGCCAATAGGGTCAGGAGTTTTTGGAACCAAGCCATTTCTCAAGCGAATCGTATAAAACTCGGAATGTACGACTAATATGTGACTATAAGATTTGTCCTTATGGAAATTCTGTGATCTGACAAATAGGGTCTGGAATTTTGGAAACTAAGCCATTTCTCGAGCGATTTGTATGACATTCGGAATGTAGGACTAAGATGTGATTATGAGATTTTTTCCTTTGGAAAATCTGGTATCTAGCCCATAGCGTCTGCAGATTTTGGGAAGTAAGCAATTTCTTAAGCGATTCGTATGAAACTCGGAATGTAGGACTAATATGCGACTATAAGATTTGTTTCTATTGAAATTCTGGGATCTGGCAAATAGGGTCTGGAGTTTTGGGAACACAGCCATTTCTCAAACGATTCGTATGAATGTAGTACTAATATGCGTCTGTAAGATTTGTTCCTATGGAAATTCTGGGATCTGGCCAATAGGGTCTGGAGTTTTGGGACCCAAGCCATTTCTCTAGAGATTCGTATGAAATTCCTAATGTAGGACTAAAATGCGACTATTAGATTTGTTCCTATGGAAATTGTGATGTGATTAGGAGATTTTTTCCTATGGAAAATCTGGGAGCTGGCTAATAGGGTCTGGAATTATGGGAACTAAACCATTTCTCAAGCGATTTCCTTGAAATTCGGTATGTAGGACTAATATGCTACTATAAGATATGTTCCTATGGAAATTCTGGGTTCTGGCCAATAGGGTCTGGAGTTTTTGGAACCAAGCCATTTCTCAAGAGTTTCGTATGAAATTCCTAATTGTAGGACTAAAATGCGACTATTAGATTTGTTCCTATGGAAATTGTGATGTGATTAGGAGATTTTTTCCTATGGAAAATCTGGGAGCTGGCTAATAAGGTCTGGAATTATGGGAACTAAGCCGTTTCTCAAGCGATTTCTATGAAATTCGGAAGTTACGACTAATATGTGACTAAAAGATTTGTTCCTTGTTCTGGGATTTGGCCAATAGGGTCTGGAGTTTTGGGAACCAAGCCATTTCTCAAGAGTTTCGTATGAAATTCCTAATTGTAGGACTAAAATGCGACTATTAGATTTGTTCCTATGGAAATTGTGATGTGATTAGGAGATTTTTTCCTATGGAAAATCTGGGAGCTGGCTAATAAGGTCTGGAATTATGGGAACTAAGCCATTTCTCAAGCGAATCGTATGAAACTCGGAATGTACGACTAATATGTGACTAAAAGATTTGTTCCTTGTTCTGGGATTTGGCCAATAGGGTCTGGAGTTTTGGGAACCAAGCCATTTCTCAAGAGTTTCGTATGAAATTCCTAATTGTAGGACTAAAATACGACTATTAGATTTGTTCCTATGGAAATTGTGATGTGATTAGGAGATTTTTTCCTATGGAAAATCTGGGAGCTGGCTAATAAGGTCTGGAATTATGGGAACTAAGCCGTTTCTCAAGCGATTTCTATGAAATTCGGTATTTAGGACTAATATGTGACTATAAGATTGGTTCTTATGGAAATTCTGGGATCTGGCCAATAGGGTCTGGAGTTTTTTTTTTGAACCAAACCATTTCTTAAGGGGTTTGGATGAAACTAGGATTGTAGGACTAATATGCGATTATAAGATTTGTTCCTATGGAAATTCTGGTATCTGGCCAATAGGGTCTGGAGTTTTGGGAACCAAACCATTTCTCAAGCGATTTCTATGAAATTCGGTATGTACGACTATGATTTGATTATGAAACTTGTTCCTTTGGAAAATCTGGTATCTGCCCAATAGCGTCTGCAGTTTTGGGAATTAAGCAAATTCTTAAGGGATTTGTATGAAACTCGGAATGTAGGACTAAAATGCGATTATGAGACGTGTAACTATGGAAAATCTAAGATATGGCCAAAAGGGTCTGGAATTTTTGGAACCAAACCATTTCTCAAGGGTTTCGTATAAAACTCGGAATGTAGAACTAATATGCGACCATAAGATTTGTTCCTATGGAAATTCTGGGATCTGGCAAATAGGGTCCGGAGTTTTGGGAACACAGCCATTTCTCAAACGATTCGTATGAATGTAGTACTAATATGCGACTATAAGATTTGTTCCTATGGAAATTCTGGGATCTGGCCAATAGGGTCTGGAGTTTTGGGACCCAAGCCATTTCTCTAGAGATTCGTATGAAATTCCTAATGTAGGACTAAAATGCGACTATTAGATTTGTTCCTATGGAAATTGTGATGTGATTAGGAGATTTTTTCCTATGGAAAATATGGGAGCTGGGTAATAGGATCTGGAATTATGGGAACTAAGCCATTTCTCAAGCGATTTCTATGAAATTCAGTATGTAGGACTAATATGCGACTATAAGATTGGTTCCTATGGAAATTTTGGGATCTGGCCAATAGGGTCTGGAGTATTTGGAACCAAGCCATTTCTCAAGCGAATCGTATGAAACTCGGAATCTAGGACTAATATGTGACCATAAGATTTGTTCCTATGGAAATTCTGGGATCTGGCCAATAGGGTCTGAAATTTTTGGAACCAAACCATTTCTTAAGGGATTCGTATGAAACTAGGATTGTAGGACTAATATGCGACTATAAGATTTGTTCCTATGGAAATTCTGGTATCTGGCCAGTAGGGTCTGGAGTTTTGGGAACCAAGCCATTTCTCAAGCGATTTCTATGAAATTCGGTGTGTAGGACTATGATTTGATTATGAAACTTGTTCCTTTGGAAAATCTGGTATCTGGACAATAGCGTCTGCAGTTTTGGGAACTAAGCGATTTGTATGAAACTCGGAATGTAGGCCTAAAATGCGATTATGAGACTTGATACTATGGAAAATCTAAGATCTGGCCAAAAGGGTCTGGAATTTTTGGAACCAAACCATTTCTCAAGGGTTTCGTATAAAACTCGGAATGTAGAACTAATATGCGACCATAAGATTTGTTCCTATGGAAATTCTGGGATCTGGCAAATAGGGTCTGGAGTTTTGGGTACACTGCCATTTCTCAAACGATTCGTATGAATTTAGTACTAATATGCGACTATAAGATTTGTTCCTATGGAAATTCTGGGATCTGGCCAATAGGGTCTGGAGTTGTGGGACCAAGCCATTTCTCAAGCGAATCGTATGAAACTCGGAATCTAGGACTAATATGTGACCATAAGATTTGTTCCTATGGAAATTCTGAGATCTGGCCAAAAGGGTCTGAAATTTTTGGAACTAATAGGGTCTGGAATTTTTGGAACCAAACCATTTCTTAAGGGATTTGTATGAAACTAGGATTGTCATTTCTCAAGCGATTTCTTTGAAATTCGGTATGTAGGACTATGATGTGATTATGAGACTTGTTCCGTTGGAAAATCTGGTATCTGGCCAAGAGCGTCTGCAGTTTTGGGAACTAAACGATTTCTCAAACGATTCGTATGAATGTAGTACTAATATTCGACTATAAGATTTGTTCCTATGGAAATTCTGGGATCTGGCAAATAGGGTCTGGAGTTTTGGGAACACAGCCATTTCTCAAACGATTCGTATGAATGTAGGACTAATCTGCGACTATAAGATTTGTTCCTATGGAAATTCTGGGATCTAGCCAATAGGGTCTGGAGTTTTGGGACCCAAGCCATTTCTCAAGCGATTTCTATGAAATTCGGAATGTACGACTAAAATGCGATTATGGACTTGTTCCTATGGAAAATCTAAGAACTGGCCAATAGGATCTGGATTTTTTGAAACTAAGCCATTTCTCAAGCGATTCGTATGAAACTCGGAATGTAGAACTAATATGCGACCATAAGATTTGTTCCTATGGAAATTCTGGGATCTGGCCAATAGGGTCTGGAGTTTTGGGAACACAGCCATTTCTCAAACGATTCGTATGAATGTAGGACTAATATGCGACTATAAGATTTGTTCCTATGGAAATTCTGGGATCTGGCCAATAGGGTCTGGAGTTTTGGGAACACAGCCATTTCTCAAACGATTCGCATGAATGTAGGACTAATATGCGACTATAATATTTGTTCCTATGGAAAATCTTGGATCTGGCCAAAATGGTCTGGAGTTTTGGGAACTAAGTCATTTCTCAAGCTATTCGTATAAAACTCGGAATCTAGGACTAATATGTGACTATAAAATTTTATCCTATCGAAATTCTGGGATCTGGCCAATAGGGTCTGAAATTTTTGGAACCAAACCATTTCTCAAGGGTTTCGTATAAAACTCGGAATGTAGAACTAATATGCGACCATAAGATTTGTTCCTATGGAAATTCTGGGATCTGGCAAATAGGGTCTGGAGTTTTGGGAACACAGCCATTTCTCAAACGATTCGTATGAATGTAGTACTAATATGCGACTATAAGATTTGTTCCTATGGACAATTTGGGATCTGGCTAATAGCGTCTGCAGTTTTGGGAACTAAGCGATTTCTTAACGATTTGTATGAAACTCGGAATGTAGGACTAAAATGCGATTATGAGACTTGTTACTATGGAAAATCTAAGATCTGGCCAAAAGGGTCTGGAGTGTTGGGAACACAGCCATTTCTCAAACGATTCGTATGATTCTAGGAATGTAGGAATAATATGCGACTATAAGATTTGTTTCTATGGAAATTCTGGGATCTGGATAATAGAGTCTGGAATTTTTGGATCCAAACCATTTCTTAAGGGATTCGTATGAAACTAGGATTGTAGGTCTGGAATTTTTGAAACCAAATCATTTCTCAAGGGTTTCGTATAAAACTCGGAATGTAGAACTAATATGCGACCATAAGATTTGTTCCTATGGAAATTCTGGGATCTGGCCAATAGGGTCTGGAGTTTTTGGAACCAAGCCATTTCTCAAGCGAATCGTATGAAACTCGGAATCTAGGACTAATATGTAACCATAAGATTTGTTTCTATGGAAATTCTGGGATCTGGCTAATAGGGTCTGGAATTTTTGGAACCAAACCATTACACAAGGGATTCGTATGAAACTCGGAATGAAGGACTATGATGTGATTATGAGACTTGTTCCTTTGGAAAATCTGGTATCTGGCCAATAGCGTCTGCAGTTTTGGGAACTAAGCGATTTCTTAAGCGATTTGTATGAAATTCCTAATGTAGGACTAAAATGCGACTATTAGATTTGTTGCTATGGAAATTGTGATGTGATTACGAGAAATTTTCCTATGGAAAATCTGGAAGCTGGCTAATAGGGTTTGGAATTATGGGAACTAAACCATTTCTCAAGCGATTTCTATGAAATTCGGTATGTAGGACTTATATGCTACTATAAGATTGCTTCCTATGGAAATTCTGGGTTCTGGCCAATAGGGTCTGGAGTTTTCCGAACCAAGCCATTTCTCAAGCGAATCGTATGAAACTCGGAATGTACGACTAATATGTGACTATAAGATTTGTTCCTATGGAAATTCTGGGATCTGGCCAATAGGGTCTGGAGTTTTGGGAACCAAGCCATTTCTCAAGCGAATCGTATAAAACTCGGAATGTACGACTAATATGTGACTATAAGATTTGTCCTTATGGAAATTCTGCGATCCGACAAATAGGGTCTGGAATTTTGGAAACTAAGCCATTTCTCGAGCGATTTGTATGACATTCGGAATGTAGGACTAAGATGTGATTATGAGATTTTTTTCCTTTGGAAAATCTGGTATCTAGCCCATAGCGTCTGCAGATTTTGGGAAGTAAGCAATTTCTCAAGGGTTTCGTATAAAACTCGGAATGTAGAACTAATATGCGACCATAAGATTTGTTCCTATGGAAATTCTGGGATCTGGCAAATAAGGTCTGGAGTTTTGGGAACACAGCCATTTCTCAAGCGAATCGTATGAAACTCGGAATCTAGGACTAATATGTAACCATAAGATTTGTTTCTATGGAAATTCTGGGATCTGGCTAATAGGGTCTGGAATTTTTGGAACCAAACCATTACACAAGGGATTCGTATGAAACTCGGAATGAAGGACTATGATGTGATTATGAGACTTGTTCCTTTGGAAAATCTGGTATCTGGCCAATAGCGTCTGCAGTTTTGGGAACTAAGCGATTTCTTAAGCGATTTGTATGAAATTCCTAATGTAGGACTAAAATGCGACTATTAGATTTGTTGCTATGGAAATTGTGATGTGATTACGAGAAATTTTCCTATGGAAAATCTGGGAGCTGGCTAATAGGGTCTGGAATTATGGGAACTAAACCATTTCTCAAGCGATTTCTATGAAATTCGGTATGTAGGACTTATATGCTACTATAAGATTGATTCCTATGGAAATTCTGGGTTCTGGCCAATAGGGTCTGGAGTTTTCCGAACCAAGCCATTTCTCAAGCGAATCGTATGAAACTCGGAATGTACGACTAATATGTGACTATAAGATTTGTTCCTATGGAAATTCTGGGATCTGGCCAATAGGGTCTGGAGTTTTGGGAACCAAGCCATTTCTCAAACGATTCGTATGAATGTAGTACTAATATTCGACTATAAGATTTGTTCCTATGGAAATTCTGGGATCTGGCAAATAGGGTCTGGAGTTTTGGGAACACAGCCATTTCTCAAACGATTCGTATGAATGTAGGACTAATCTGCGACTATAAGATTTGTTCCTATGGAAATTCTGGGATCTAGCCAATAGGGTCTGGAGTTTTGGGACCCAAGCCATTTCTCAAGCGATTTCTATGAAAT
The DNA here is from genome assembly GCA_947095585.1 of Nephrocerus scutellatus. Taxonomy (NCBI): domain Eukaryota; kingdom Metazoa; phylum Arthropoda; class Insecta; order Diptera; family Pipunculidae; genus Nephrocerus; species Nephrocerus scutellatus. The sequence continues at coordinate 57,448,619 of OX352765.1, forward strand.
TCGGAATGTACGACTAAAATGCGATTATGGACTTGTTCCTATGGAAAATCTAAGATCTGGCCAATAGGATCTGGATTTTTTGAAACTAAGCCATTTCTCAAGCGATTCGTATGAAACTCGGAATGTAGAACTAATATGCGACCATAAGATTTGTTCCTATGGAAAATCTGGGATCTGGCCAAAAGGGTCCGGAGTTTTGGGAACACAGCCATTTCTCAAACGATTCGTATGAATGTAGGACTAATATGCGACTATAAGATTTGTTCCTATGGAAATTCTGGGATCTGGCCAATAGGGTCTGGAGTTTTGGGAACACAGCCATTTCTCAAACGATTCGCATGAATGTAGGACTAATATGCGACTATAATATTTGTTCCTATGGAAAATCTTGGATCTGGCCAAAAGGGTCTGGAGTTTTGGGAACTAAGTCATTTCTCAAGCTATTCGTATAAAACTCGGAATCTAGGACTAATATGTGACTATAAAAGTTTATCCTATCGAAATTCTGGGATCTGGCCAATAGGGTCTGGAATTTTTGGAACCAAACCATTTCTCAAGGGTTTCGTATAAAACTCGGAATGTAGAACTAATATGCGACCATAAGATTTGTTCCTATGGAAATTCTGGGATCTGGCAAATAGGGTCTGGAGTTTTGGGAACACAGCCATTTCTCAAGCGAATCGTATGAAACTCGGAATCTAGGACTAATATGTAACCATAAGATTTGTTTCTATGGAAATTCTGGGATCTGGCTAATAGGGTCTGGAATTTTTGGAACCAAACCATTACACAAGGGATTCGTATGAAACTCGGAATGAAGGACTATGATGTGATTATGAGACTTGTTCCTTTGGAAAATCTGGTATCTGGCCAATAGCGTCTGCAGTTTTGGGAACTAAGCGATTTCTTAAGCGATTTGTATGAAATTCCTAATGTAGGACTAAAATGCGACTATTAGATTTGTTGCTATGGAAATTGTGATGTGATTACGAGAAATTTTCCTATGGAAAATCTGGGAGCTGGCTAATAGGGTCTTGAATTACGGGAACTAAACCATTTCTCAAGCGATTTCTATGAAATACGGTATGTAGGACTTATATGCTACTATAAGATTGCTTCCTATGGAAATTCTGGGTTCTGGCCAATAGGGTCTGGAGTTTTCCGAACCAAGCCATTTCTCAAGCGAATCGTATGAAACTCGGAATGTACGACTAATATGTGACTATAAGATTTGTCCCTATGGAAATTCTGGGATCTGGCCAATAGGGTCTGGAGTTTTGGGAACCAAGCCATTTCTCAAGAGTTTCGTATGAAATTCCTAATTGTAGGACTAAAATGCGACTATTAGATTTGTTCCTATGGAAATTGTGATGTGATTAGGAGATTTTTTCCTATGGAAAATCTGGGAGCTGGCTAATAAGGTCTGGAATTATGGGAACTAAGCCGTTTCTCAAGCGATTTCTATTAAATTCGGTATTTAGGACTAATATGTGACTATAAGATTGGTTCTTATGGAAATTCTAGGATCTGGCCAATAGGGTCTGGAGTTTTTGGAATCAAGCCATTTCTCAAGCGAATCGTATGAAACTCGGAATGTACGACTAATATGTGACTATAAGATTTGTTCTTATGGAAATTCTGGGATGTGGCCAATAGGTTCTGGAGTTTTTGGAACCAAGCCATTTCTCAAGCGAATCGTATAAAACTCGGAATGTACGACTAATATGTGACTATAAGATTTGTTCTTATGGAAATTCTGGGATCTGACAAATAGGGTCTGGAATTTTGGAAACTAAGCCATTTCTCGAGCGATTTGTATGACATTCGGAATGTAGGACTAAGATGTGATTATGAGATTTTTTCCTTTGGAAAATCTGGTATCTAGCCCATAGCGTCTGCAGATTTTGGGAAGTAAGCAATTTCTTAAGCGGTTCGTATGAAACTCGGAATATAGGACTAATATGCGACTATAAGATTTGTTCCTATGGAAGTTCTGGGATCTGGCAAATAGGGTCTGGAGTTTTGGGAACACAGCCATATCCCAAGCGAATCGTATGAAACTCGGAATGTACGACTAATATGTGACTATAAGATTTGTTCTTATGGAAATTCTGGGATCTGGCCAATAGGGTCTGGAGTTTTTGGAACCAAGCCATTTCTCAAGCGAATCGTATAAAACTCGGAATGTACGACTAATATGTGACTAAAGGATTTGTCCTTATGGAAATTCTGTGATCTGACAAATAGGGTCTGGAATTTTGGAAACTAAGCCATTTCTCGAGCGATTTGTATGACATTCGGAATGTAGGACTAATATGCGACCATAAGATTTGTTCCTATGGAAATTCTGGGATCTGGCCAATAGGGTCTGGAGTTTTGGGAACACAGCCATTTCTCAAACGATTCGTATGAATGTAGGACTAATATGCGACTATAAGTTTTGTTCCTATGGAAATTCTGGGATCTGGCCAATAGTGTCTGGAGTTTTGGGAACACAGCCATTTCTCAAACGATTCGCATGAATGTAGGACTAATATGCGACTATAATATTTGTTCCTATGGAAAATCTTGGATCTGGCCAAAAGGGTCTGGAGTTTTGGGAACTAAGTCATTTCTCAAGCTATTCGTATAAAACTCGGAATCTGGGACTAATATCTGACTATAAAATTTTATCCTATCGAAATTCTGGGATCTGGCCAATAGGGTCTGGAATTTTTGGAACCAAACCATTTCTCAAGGGTTTCGTATAAAACTCGGAATGTAGAACTAATATGCGACCATAAGATTTGTTCCTATGGAAATTCTGGGATCTGGCAAATAGGGTCTGGAGTTTTGGGAACACAGCCATTTCTCAAACGATTCGTATGAATGTAGTACTAATATGCGACTATAAGATTTGTTCCTATGGAAATTCTGGGATCTGGCCAATAGGGTGTGGAGTTTTGGGACCCAAGCCATTTCTCTAGATATTCGTATGAAATTCCTAATGTAGGACTAAAATGCGACTATTAGATTTGTTCCTATGGAAATTGTGATGTAATTGGGAGATTTTTTCCTATGGAAAATCTGGGAGCTGGTTAATAGGGTCTGGAATTATGGGAACTAAACCATTTCTCAAGCGATTTCTATGAAATTCGGTAGTTAGGACTAAGATGTGATTATGAGATTTGTTCCTATGGAAATTGTGATGTGATTAGGAGATTTGTTCCTATGAAAATTCTGGGATCTGGCAAATAGGGTCTGGAGTTTTGGGAACCAAGCCATTTATCAAGCGAATCGTATGAAACTCGGAATGTACGACTAATATGTGACTATAAGATTTGTTCCTATGGAAATTCTGGGATCTAGCCAATTGGGTCTGGAGTTATGGGAACCAAGCCATTTCTCAAGAGATTCGTATGAAATTCCTAATGTAGGACAAAAATGCGACTATTAGATTTGTTCCTATGGAAATTGTGATGTGATTAGGGGATTTTTTCCTATGGAAAATCTGGGAGCTGGTTAATAGGGTCTGGAATTATGGGAAGTAAGCCGTTTCTCAAGCGATTTCTATGAAATTCGGTATTTAGGACTAATATGCGACTATAAGATTGGTTTCTATGGAAATTCTGGGATCTGTTCAATAGGGTCTGGAGTTTTTGGAACCAAGCCATTTCTCAAGCGAACCGTATGAAACTCGGTTTGTACGACTAATATGTGACTATAAGATTTATTCTTATGGAAATTCTGGGATCTGACAAATAGTGTCTGGAATTTTGGAAACTAAGCCATTTCTCGAGCGATTTGTATGACATTCGGAATGTAGGACTAAGATGTGATTATGAGATTTGTTCCTATGGAAATTCTGGGATCTGGGCAATAGGGTCTGGAGTTTTGGGACCCAAGCCATTTCTCAAGAGATTCGTATGAAATTCCTAATGTAGGACTAAAATGCGACTATTAGATTTGTTCCTATGGAAATTGTGATGTGATTAGGAGATTTTTTCCTATGGAAAATCTGGGAGCTGGCTAATAGGGTCTGGAATTATGGAAACTAAGTCATTTCCCAAGCGATTTTATGAAATTCGGTATGTACGACTAATATGCGACTATAATATTGGTTCCTATGGATCCTATATATCCTATGTAGGGTTCTGGCCAATAGGGTCTGGAGTTTTTGGAACCAAGCCATTTCTCATGCGAATCGTATGAAATTCGGAATGTACGACTAATATGTGACTATAAGATTTGTTCCTATAGAAATTCTGGGATCTGGCAAATAGGGTCTGGAGTTTTGGGAACACAGCCATTTCTCAAACGATTCGTATGAATGTAGGACTAATATGCGACCATAAGATTTGTTCCTATGGAAATTCTGGGATCTGGCCAATAGGGTCTGGAGTTTTGGGACCCAAGCCATTTCTCCAGAGATTCGTATGAAATTCCTAATGTAGGACTAAAATGCGACTATTAGATTTGTTCCTATGGAAATTGTGATGTGATCGGGAGATTTTTTCCTATAGAAAATCTGGGAGCTGGCTAATAGGGTCTGTAATTTTTGGAACCAAACCATTTCTCAAGGGTTTCGTATAAAACTCGGAATGTAGAACTAATATGCGACCATAAGATTTGTTCCTATGGAAATTCTGGGATCTGGCCAATAGGGTCTGGAGTTTTGGGAACACAGCCATTTCTCAAACGATTCGTATGAATGTAGGACTAATATGCGACTATAAGATTTGTTCCTATGGAATTTCTGGGATCTGGCCAATAGGGTCTGGAGTTTTGGGAACCAAGCCATTTCTTAAGGGATTCGTATGAAACTAGGATTGTAGGACTAATATGCGACTATAAGATTTGTTCCTATGAAAATTCTGGTATCTGGACAATAGGGTCTGGAGTTTTGGGAACCAACTCATTTCTCAAGCGATTTCTATGAAATTCGGTATGTAGGACTATGATGTGATTATGAGACTTTTTCCCTTGGAAAATCTGGTATCTGTCCAATAGCGTCTGCAGTTTTGGGAACTAAGCGATTTATTAAGCGATTTGTATGAAACTCGGAATGTAGGACTAAAATGCGATTATGAGACTTGTTAATATGGAAAATCTAAGATCTGGCCAAAAGGGTCTGCAGTTTTGGGAACTAAGCAATTTCTTAAGCGATTTGTATGAAAATCGGAATGTAGGACAAAAATGCGATTATAAGACTTGTTACTATGGAAAATCTAAGATCTGGCCAAAAGGGTCTGGAATTATGGAAACTAAGTCATTTCCCAAGCGATTTTATGAAATTCGGTATGTACGACTAATATGCGACTATAATATTGGTTCCTATGGATCCTATATATCCTATGTAGGGTTCTGGCCAATAGGGTCTGGAGTTTTTGGAACCAAGCCATTTCTCATGCGAATCGTATTAAATTCGGAATGTACGACTAATATGTGACTATAAGATTTGTTCCTATAGAAATTCTGGGATCTGGCAAATAGGGTCTGGAGTTTTGGGAACACAGCCATTTCTCAAACGATTCGTATGAATGTAGGACTAATATGCGACCATAAGATTTGTTCCTATGGAAATTCTGGGATCTGGCCAATAGGGTGTGGAGTTTTGGGACCCAAGCCATTTCTCTAGATATTCGTATGAAATTCCTAATGTAGGACTAAAATGCGACTATTAGATTTGTTCCTATGGAAATTGTGATGTAATTGGGAGATTTTTTCCTATGGAAAATCTGGGAGCTGGTTAATAGGGTCTGGAATTATGGGAACTAAACCATTTCTCAAGCGATTTCTATGAAATTCGGTAGTTAGGACTAAGATGTGATTATGAGATTTGTTCCTATGGAAATTGTGATGTGATTAGGAGATTTGTTCCTATGAAAATTCTGGGATCTGGCAAATAGGGTCTGGAGTTTTGGGAACCAAGCCATTTATCAAGCGAATCGTATGAAACTCGGAATGTACGACTAATATGTGACTATAAGATTTGTTCCTATGGAAATTCTGGGATCTAGCCAATTGGGTCTGGAGTTATGGGAACCAAGCCATTTCTCAAGAGATTCGTATGAAATTCCTAATGTAGGACAAAAATGCGACTATTAGATTTGTTCCTATGGAAATTGTGATGTGATTAGGGGATTTTTTCCTATGGAAAATCTGGGAGCTGGTTAATAGGGTCTGGAATTATGGGAAGTAAGCCGTTTCTCAAGCGATTTCTATGAAATTCGGTATTTAGGACTAATATGCGACTATAAGATTGGTTTCTATGGAAATTCTGGGATCTGTTCAATAGGGTCTGGAGTTTTTGGAACCAAGCCATTTCTCAAGCGAACCGTATGAAACTCGGTTTGTACGACTAATATGTGACTATAAGATTTATTCTTATGGAAATTCTGGGATCTGACAAATAGTGTCTGGAATTTTGGAAACTAAGCCATTTCTCGAGCGATTTGTATGACATTCGGAATGTAGGACTAAGATGTGATTATGAGATTTGTTCCTATGGAAATTCTGGGATCTGGGCAATAGGGTCTGGAGTTTTGGGACCCAAGCCATTTCTCAAGAGATTCGTATGAAATTCCTAATGTAGGACTAAAATGCGACTATTAGATTTGTTCCTATGGAAATTGTGATGTGATTAGGAGATTTTTTCCTATGGAAAATCTGGGAGCTGGCTAATAGGGTCTGGAATTATGGAAACTAAGTCATTTCCCAAGCGATTTTATGAAATTCGGTATGTACGACTAATATGCGACTATAATATTGGTTCCTATGGATCCTATATATCCTATGTAGGGTTCTGGCCAATAGGGTCTGGAGTTTTTGGAACCAAGCCATTTCTCATGCGAATCGTATGAAATTCGGAATGTACGACTAATATGTGACTATAAGATTTGTTCCTATAGAAATTCTGGGATCTGGCAAATAGGGTCTGGAGTTTTGGGAACACAGCCATTTCTCAAACGATTCGTATGAATGTAGGACTAATATGCGACCATAAGATTTGTTCCTATGGAAATTCTGGGATCTGGCCAATAGGGTCTGGAGTTTTGGGACCCAAGCCATTTCTCCAGAGATTCGTATGAAATTCCTAATGTAGGACTAAAATGCGACTATTAGATTTGTTCCTATGGAAATTGTGATGTGATCGGGAGATTTTTTCCTATAGAAAATCTGGGAGCTGGCTAATAGGGTCTGTAATTTTTGGAACCAAACCATTTCTCAAGGGTTTCGTATAAAACTCGGAATGTAGAACTAATATGCGACCATAAGATTTGTTCCTATGGAAATTCTGGGATCTGGCCAATAGGGTCTGGAGTTTTGGGAACACAGCCATTTCTCAAACGATTCGTATGAATGTAGGACTAATATGCGACTATAAGATTTGTTCCTATGGAATTTCTGGGATCTGGCCAATAGGGTCTGGAGTTTTGGGAACCAAGCCATTTCTTAAGGGATTCGTATGAAACTAGGATTGTAGGACTAATATGCGACTATAAGATTTGTTCCTATGAAAATTCTGGTATCTGGACAATAGGGTCTGGAGTTTTGGGAACCAAGTCATTTCTCAAGCGATTTCTATGAAATTCGGTATGTAGGACTATGATGTGATTATGAGACTTTTTCCCTTGGAAAATCTGGTATCTGTCCAATAGCGTCTGCAGTTTTGGGAACTAAGCGATTTATTAAGCGATTTGTATGAAACTCGGAATGTAGGACTAAAATGCGATTATGAGACTTGTTAATATGGAAAATCTAAGATCTGGCCAAAAGGGTCTGCAGTTTTGGGAACTAAGCAATTTCTTAAGCGATTTGTATGAAAATCGGAATGTAGGACAAAAATGCGATTATAAGACTTGTTACTATGGAAAATCTAAGATCTGGCCAAAAGGGTCTGGAATTATGGAAACTAAGTCATTTCCCAAGCGATTTTATGAAATTCGGTATGTACGACTAATATGCGACTATAATATTGGTTCCTATGGATCCTATATATCCTATGTAGGGTTCTGGCCAATAGGGTCTGGAGTTTTTGGAACCAAGCCATTTCTCATGCGAATCGTATGAAATTCGGAATGTACGACTAATATGTGACTATAAGATTTGTTCCTATAGAAATTCTGGGATCTGGCAAATAGGGTCTGGAGTTTTGGGAACACAGCCATTTCTCAAACGATTCGTATGAATGTAGGACTAATATGCGACCATAAGATTTGTTCCTATGGAAATTCTGGGATCTGGCCAATAGGGTCTGGAGTTTTGGGACCCAAGCCATTTCTCCAGAGATTCGTATGAAATTCCTAATGTAGGACTAAAATGCGACTATTAGATCTGTTCCTATGGAAATTGTGATGTGATTGGGAGATTTTTTCCTATAGAAAATCTGGGAGCTGGCTAATAGGGTCTGTAATTTTTGGAACCAAACCATTTCTCAAGGGTTTCGTATAAAACTCGGAATGTAGAACTAATATGCGACCATAAGATTTGTTCCTATGGAAATTCTGGGATCTGGCCAATAGGGTCTGGAGTTTTGGGAACACAGCCATTTCTCAAACGATTCGTATGAATGTAGGACTAATATGCGACTATAAGATTTGTTCCTATGGAAATTCTGGGATCTGGCCAATAGGGTCTGGAGTTTTTGGAACCAAGCCATTTCTTAAGCGATTCGGATGAAACTCGGAATGTAGGACTAATATGCGACTATAAGATTTGTTCCTATGGAATTTCTGGGAACTGGCCAATAGGGTCTGGAGTTTTGGGAACCAAGCCATTTCTTAAGGGATTCGTATGAAACTAGGATTGTAGGACTAATATGCGACTATAAGATTTGTTCCTATGAAAATTCTGGTATCTGGACAATAGGGTCTGGAGTTTTGGGAACCAAGACATTTCTCAAGCGATTTCTATGAAATTCGGTATGTAGGACTATGATGTGATTATGAGACTTGTTCCCTTGGAAAATCTGGTATCTGTCCAATAGCGTCTGCAGTTTTGGGAACTAAGCGATTTATTAAGCGATTTGTATGAAACTCGGAATGTAGGACTAAAATGCGATTATGAGACTTGTTAATATGGAAAATCTAAGATCTGGCCAAAAGGGTCTGCAGTTTTGGGAACTAAGCAATTTCTTAAGCGATTTGTATGAAAATCGGAATGTAGGACAAAAATGCGATTATAAGACTTGTTACTATGGAAAATCTAAGATCTGGCCAAAAGGGTCTGGCATTTTTGGAACCAAACCATTTCTCAAGGGTTTCGTATAAAACTAGGAATGTAGAACTAATATGCGACCATAAGATTTGTTCCTATGGAAATTCTGGGATCTGGCCAATAGGGTCTGGAGTTTTGGGAACACAGGCATTTCTCAAACGATTCGTATGAATGTAGTACTAATGTGCGACTACAAGATTTGTTCCTATGGAAATTCTGGGATCTGGCCAATAGGGTCTGTAGTTTTTGGAACCAAGCCATTTCCCAAGCGAATCGTATGAAACTCAGAATGTACGACTAATATGTGACTATAAGATTTGTTTCTATGGAAATTCTGGGATCTGACAAATAGGGTCTGGAATTTTGGAAACTAAGCCATTTCTCGAGCGATTTGTGTGACATTCGGAATGTAGGACTAAGATGTGATTATGAGATTTGTTTCTATGGAAATTCTGGGATCTGGCAAATAGAATCTGGAGTTATGGGAACCAAGCCATTTCTCAAGAGATTCGTATGAAATTCCTAATGTAGGACAAAAATGCGACTATTAGATTTGTTCCTATGGAAATTGTGATGTGATTAGGAGATTTTTTCCTATGGAAAATCTGGGAGCTGGTTAATAGGGTCTGGAGTTATGGGAAATAAGCCGTTTCTCAAGCGATTTCTATGAAATTCGGTATTTAGGACTAATATGCGACTATAAGATTGGTTTGTATGGAAATTCTGGGATCTGTTCAATAGGGTCTGGAGTTTTTGGAACCAAGCCATTTCTCAAGCGAACCGTATGAAACTCGGAATGTACGACTAATATGTGACTATAAGATTTATTCTTATGGAAATTCTGGGATCTGACAAATAGGGTCTGGAGTTTTGGGAACACAGCCATTTCTCAAGAGATTCGTATGAAATTCCTAATGTAGGACTAAAATGCGACTATTAGATTTTTTCCTATGGAAATTGTGATGTGATTAGGAGATTGTTTCCTATGGAAAATCTGGGAGCTGGTTAATAGGGTCTGGAATTATGGGAACTAAGCCGTTTCTCAAGCGATTTCTATGAAATTCGGTACTTAGGACTAAGATGTGATTATGAGATTTGTTCCTATGGAAATTGTGATGTGATTAGGAGATTTGTTCCTATGAAAATTCTGGGATCTGGCAAATAGGGTCTGGAGTTTTGGGAACCAAGCCATTTCTCAAGCGAATCGTATGAAACTCGGAATGTACGACTAATATGTGACTATAAGATTTGTTCCTATGGAAATTCTGGGATCTGGCCAATAGGGTCTGGAGTTATGGGAACCAAGCCATTTCTCAAGAGATTCGTATGAAATTCCTAATGTAGGACTAAAATGCGACTATTAGATTTGTTCCTATGGAAATTGTGATGTGATTAGGAGATTTTTTCCTATGGAAAATCTGGGAGCTGGTTAATAGGGTCTGGAATTATGGGAACTAAGCCGCTTCTCAAGCGATTTCTATGAAATTCGGTATTTAGGACTAATATGCGACTATAAGATTGGTTTCTATGGAAATTCTGGGATCTGTTCAATAGCGTCTGGAGTTTTTGGAACCAAGCCATTTCTCAAGCGAACCGTATGAAACTCGGAATGTACGACTAATATGTGACTATAAGATTTATTCTTATGGAAATTCTGGGATCTGACAAATAGGGTCTGGAATTTTGGAAACTAAGCCATTTCTCGAGCGATTTGTATGACATTCGGAATGTAGGACTAAGATGTGATTATGAGATTTGTTCCTATGGAAATTCTGGGATCTGGCCAATAGGGTCTGGAGTTTTGGGACCCAAGCCATTTCTCAAGAGATTCGTATGAAATTCCTAATGTAGGACTAAAATGCGACTATTAGATTTGTTCCTATGGAAATTGTGATGTGATTAGGAGATTTTTTCCTATGGAAAATCTGGGAGCTGGCTAATAGGGTCTGGAATTATGGGAACTAAGTCATTTCCCAAGCGATTTTATGAAATTCGGTATGTACGACTAATATGCGACTATAATATTGGTTCCTATGGAAATTCTGGGTTCTGGCCAATAGGGTCTGGAGTTTTTGGAACCAAGCCATTTCTCATGCGAATCGTATGAAACTCGGAATGTACGACTAATATGTGACTATAAGATTTGTTCCTATAGAAATTCTGGGATCTGGCAAATAGTGTCTGGAGTTTTGGGAACACAGCCATTTCTCAAACGATTCGTATGAATGTAGTACTAATATGCGACCATAAGATTTGTTCCTATGGAAATTCTGGGATCTGGCCAATAGGGTCTGGAGTTTTGGGACCCAAGCCATTTCTCCAGAGATTCGTATGAAATTCCTAATGTAGGACTAAAATGCGACTATTAGATTTGTTCCTATGGAAATTGTGATGTGATTGGGAGATTTTTTCCTATAGAAAATCTGGGAGCTGGCTAATAGGGTCTGTAATTTTTGGAACCAAACCATTTCTCAAGGGTTTCGTATAAAACTCGGAATGTAGAACTAATATGCGACCATAAGATTTGTTCCTATGGAAATTCTGGGATCTGGCTAATAGGGTCTGGAGTTTTGGGAACACAGCCATTTCTCAAACGATTCGTATGAATGTAGGACTAATATGTGACTATAAGATTTGTTCCTATGGAAATTCTGGAATCTGGCCAATAGGGTCTGGAGTTTTCGGAACCAAGCCATTTCTTAAGCGATTCGGATGAAACTCGGAATGTAGGACTAATATGCGACTATAAGATTTGTTCCTATGGAATTTCTGGGATCTGGCCAATAGGGTCTGGAGTTTTGGGAACCAAGCCATTTCTTAAGGGATTATATGGAAAATCTAAGATCTGGCCAAAAGGGTCTGCAGTTTTGGGAACTAAGCAATTTCTTAAGCGATTTGTATGAAACTCGGAATGTAGGACAAAAATGCGATTATAAGACTTGTTACTATGGAAAATCTAAGATCTGGCCAAAAGGGTCTGGCATTTTTGGAACCAAACCATTTCTCAAGGGTTTCGTATAAAACTAGGAATGTAGAACTAATATGCGACCATAAGATTTGTTCCTATGGAAATTCTGGGATCTGGCCAATAGGGTCTGGAGTTTTGGGAACACAGCCATTTCTCAAACGATTCGTATGAATGTAGTACTAATGTGCGACTACAAGATTTGTTCCTATGGAAATTCTGGGATCTGGCCAATAGGGTCTGGAGTTTTTGGAACCAAGCCATTTCCCAAGCGAATCGTATGAAACTCAGAATGTTCGACTAATATGTGACTATAAGATTTGTTTCTATGGAAATTCTGGGATCTGACAAATAGGGTCTGGAATTTTGGAAACTAAGCCATTTCTCGAGCGATTTGTGTGATATTCGGAATGTAGGACTAAGATGTGATTATGAGATTTGTTCCTATGGAAAATCTGGGAGCTGGCCAATAGGGTCTGGAATTTTGGGAACTAAGCCATTTCTCAAGCGATTTCTATGAAATTCGGTATGTAGGACTATGATGTGATTATGAGACTTGTTCCTTTGGTAAATCTGGTATCTAGCCAATAGCGTCTGCAGTTTTGGCAACTAAGCAATTTCTTAAGCGATTCGTATGAAACTCGGAATGTAGGACTAATATGCGACTATAAGATCTGGCAAATAGAATCTGGAGTTTTTGGAACCAAGCCATTTCTCAAGCGATTCGTATGAAACTCGGAATGTAGGAATAATATGTGACTCTAAGATTTGTTCCTATGTAAATTCTGGGATCTGACAAATAGGGTCTGGAATAATTGGAACCAAACCATTTCTTAAGGGATTCGTATGAAACTAGGATTGTAGGACTAATATGCGACTATAACATTTTTTGGAACCAAGCCATTTCTCAAGCGATTCGTATGAAACTCGGAATGTAGGAATAATATGTGACTCTAAGATTTGTTCCTATGTAAATTCTGGGATCTGACAAATAGGGTCTGGAATAATTGGAACCAAACCATTTCTTAAGGGATTCGTATGAAACTAGGATTGTAGGACTAATATGCGACTATAACATTTGTTCCTATGGAAATTCTGGTATCTGGCCAATAGGGTCTGGAGTTTTGGGAACCAAGCCATTTCTCAAGCGATTTCTATGAAATTCGGTATGTAGGACTATGATTTGATTATGAGACTTGTTCCTTTGGAAAATCTGGTATCTGCCCAATAGCGTCTGCAGTTTTGGGAACTAAGCGTTTTATTAAGCGCTTTGTATGAAACTCGGAATGTAGGACTAAAATGGGATTATGAGACTTGTTACTATGGAAAATCTAAAATCTGTCCAAAAGGGTCTGGAATTTTTGGAACCAAACCATTTCTCAAGGGTTTCGTATAAAACTCGGAATGTAGAATTAATATGCGACTATAAGATTTGTTCCTATGGAAATTCTGGGATCTGGACAATAGGGTCTGGAGTTTTGGGACCGAAGCCATTTCTCAAGAGATTCGTATGAAATTCCTAATGTAGGACTAAAATGCGACTATTAGATTTGTTCCTATGGAAATTGTGATGTGATTAGGAGATTTTGTCCTATGGAAAATCTGGGAGCTGGCTAATAGGGTCTGGAATTATGGGAACTAAACCATTTCTCAAGCGATTTCTATGAAATTCGGTATGTAGGACTAATATGCGACTATAAGATTTGTTTCTATGGAAATTCTGGGATCTGGCAAATAGAATCTGGAGTTATGGGAACCAAGCCATTTCTCAAGAGATTCGTATGAAATTCCTAATGTAGGACAAAAATGCGACTATTAGATTTGTTCCTATGGAAATTGTGTTGTGATTAGGAGATTTTTTCCTATGGAAAATCTGGGAGCTGGTTAATAGGGTCTGGAATTATGGGAACTAAGCCGTTTCTCAAGCGATTTCTATGAAATTCGGTATTTAGGACTAATATGCGACTATAAGATTGGTTTGTATGGAAATTCTGGGATCTGTTCAATAGGGTCTGGAGTTTTTGGAACCAAGCCATTTCTCAAGCGAACCGTATGAAACTCGGAATGTACGACTAATATGTGACTATAAGATTTATTCTTATGGAAATTCTGGGATCTGGCCAATAGGGTCTGGAGTTTTTGGAACCAAGCCATTTCTCATGCGAATCGTATGAAACTCGGAATGTACGACTAATATGTGACTATAAGATTTGTTCCTATAGAAATTCTGGGATCTGGCAAATAGTGTCTGGAGTTTTGGGAACACAGCCATTTCTCAAACGATTCGTATGAATGTAGTACTAATATGCGACCATAAGATTTGTTCCTATGGAAATTCTGGGATCTGGCCAATAGGGTCTGGAGTTTTGGGACCCAAGCCATTTCTCCAGAGATTCGTATGAAATTCCTAATGTAGGACTAAAATGCGACCATAAGATTTGTTCCTATGGAAATTCTGGGATCTGGCCAATAGGGTCTGGAGTTTTGGGAACACAGCCATTTCTCAAACGATTCGTATGAATGTAGGACTAATATGTGACTATAAGATTTGTTCCTATGGAAATTCTGGGATCTGGCCAATAGGGTCTGGAGTTTTCGGAACCAAGCCATTTCTCAAACGATTCGTATGAATGTAGTACTAATGTGCGACTACAAGATTTGTTCCTATGGAAATTCTGGGATCTGGCCAATAGGGTCTGGAGTTTTTGGAACCAAGCCATTTCCCAAGCGAATCGTATGAAACTCAGAATGTACGACTAATATGTGACTACAAGATTTGTTTCTATGGAAATTCTGGGATCTGACAAATAGGGTCTGGAATTTTGGAAACTAAGCCATTTCTTGAGCGATTTGTGTGACATTCGGAATGTAGGACTAAGATGTGATTATGAGATTTGTTCCTATGGAAAATCTGGGAGCTGGCCAATAGGGTCTGGAATTTTGGGAACTAAGCCATTTCTCAAGTGATTTCTATGAAATTCGGTATGTAGGACTATGATGTGATTATGAGACTTGTTCCTTTGGAAAATCTGGTATCTAGCCAATAGCGTCTGCAGTTTTGGCAACTAAGCAATTTCTTAAGCGATTCGTATGAAACTCGGAATGTAGGACTAATATGCGACTATAAGATCTGGCAAATAGAATCTGGAGTTTTTGGAACCAAGCCATTTCTCAAGCGATTCGTATGAAACTCGGAATGTAGGAATAATATGTGACTCTAAGATGTGTTCCTATGTAAATTCTGGGATCTGACAAATAGGGTCTGGAATAATTGGAACCAAACCATTTCTTAAGGGATTCGTATGAAACTAGGATTGTAGGACTAATATGCGACTATAACATTTGTTCCTATGGAAATTCTGGTATCTGGCCAATAGGGTCTGGAGTTTTGGGAACCAAGCCATTTCTCAAGCGATTTCTATGAAATTCGGTATGTAGGACTATGATTTGATTATGAGACTTGTTCCTTTGGAAAATCTGGTATCTGCCCAATAGCGTCTGCAGTTTTGGGAACTAAGCGTTTTATTAAGCGCTTTGTATGAAACTCGGAATGTAGGACTAAAATGGGATTATGAGACTTGTTACTATGGAAAATCTAAAATCTGTCCAAAAGGGTCTGGAATTTTTGGAACCAAACCATTTCTCAAGGGTTTCGTATAAAACTCGGAATGTAGAATTAATATGCGACTATAAGATTTGTTCCTATGGAAATTCTGGGATCTGGACAATAGGGTCTGGAGTTTTGGGACCCAAGCCATTTCTCAAGAGATTCGTATGAAATTCCTAATGTAGGACTAAAATGCGACTATTAGATTTGTTCCTATGGAAATTGTGATGTGATTAGGAGATTTTGTCCTATGGAAAATCTGGGAGCTGACTAATAGGGTCTGGAATTATGGGAACTAAACCATTTCTCAAGCGATTTCTATGAAATTCGGTATGTAGGACTAATATGCGACTATAAGATTTGTTTCTATGGAAATTCTGGGATCTGGCAAATAGAATCTGGAGTTATGGGAACCAAGCCATTTCTCAAGAGATTCGTATGAAATTCCTAATGTAGGACAAAAATGCGACTATTAGATTTGTTCCTATGGAAATTGTGATGTGATTAGGAGATTTTTTCCTATGGAAAATCTGGGAGCTGGTTAATAGGGTCTGGAATTATGGGAACTAAGCCGTTTCTCAAGCGATTTCTATGAAATTCGGTATTTAGGACTAATATGCGACTATAAGATTGGTTTGTATGGAAATTCTGGGATCTGTTCAATAGGGTCTGGAGTTTTTGGAACCAAGCCATTTCTCAAGCGAACCGTATGAAACTCGGAATGTACGACTAATATGTGACTATAAGATTTATTCTTATGGAAATTCTGGGATCTGACAAATAGGGTCTGGAATTTTGGAAACTAAGCCATTTCTCGAGCGATTTGTATGACATTCGGAATGTAGGACTAAGATGTGATTATGAGATTTGTTCCTATGGAAATTCTGGGATCTGGCCAATAGGGTCTGGAGTTTTGAGACCCAAGCCATTTCTCAAGAGATTCGTATGAAATTCCTAATGTAGGACTAAAATGCGACTATTAGATTTGTTCCTATGGAAATTGTGATGTGATTAGGAGATTTTTTCCTATGGAAAATCTGGGAGCTGGCTAATAGGGTCTGGAATTATGGGAACTAAGTCATTTCCCAAGCGATTTTATGAAAACGGTATGTACGACAAATATGCGACTATAATATTGGTTCCTATGGAAATTCTGGGTTCTGGCCAATAGGGTCTGGAGTTTTTGGAACCAAGCCATTTCTCATGCGAATCGTATGAAACTCGGAATGTACGACTAATATGTGACTATAAGATTTGTTCCTATAGAAATTCTGGGATCTGGCAAATAGGGTCTGGAGTTTTGGGAACACAGCCATTTCTCAAACGATTCGTATGAATGTAGTACTAATATGCGACCATAAGATTTGTTCCTATGGAAATTCTGGGATCTGGCCAATAGGGTCTGGATTTTTGGGACCCAAGCCATTTCTCCAGAGATTCGTATGAAATTCCTAATGTAGGACTAAAATGCGACTATTAGATTTGTTCCTATGGAAATTGTGATGTGATTGGGAGATTTTTTCCTATAGAAAATCTGGGAGCTGGCTAATAGGGTCTGTAATTTTTGGAACCAAACCTTTTCTCAAGGGTTTCGTATAAAACTCGGAATGTAGAACTAATATGCGACCATAAGATTTGTTCCTATGGAAATTCTGGGATCTGGCCAATAGGGTCTGGAGTTTTGGGAACACAGCCATTTCTCAAACGATTCGTATGAATGTAGTACTAATGTGCGACTACAAGATTTGTTCCTATGGAAATTCTGGGATCTGGCCAATAGGGTCTGGAGTTTTTGGAACCAAGCCATTTCCCAAGCGAATCGTATGAAACTCAGAATGTACGACTAATATGTGACTATAAGATTTGTTTCTATGGAAATTCTGGTATCTGACAAATAGGGTCTGGAATTTTGGAAACTAAGCCATTTCTCGAGCGATTTGTGTGACATTCGGAATGTAGGACTAAGATGTGATTATGAGATTGGTTCCTATGGAAAATCTGGGAGCTGGCCAATAGGGTCTGGAATTTTGGGAACTAAGCCATTTCTCAAGCGATTTCTATGAAATTCGGTATGTAGGACTATGATGTGATTATGAGACTTGTTCCTTTGGAAAATCTGGTATCTAGCCAATAGCGTCTGCAGTTTTGGCAACTAAGCAATTTCTTAAGCGATTCGTATGAAACTCGGAATGTAGGACTAATATGCGACTATAAGATCTGGCAAATAGAATCTGGAGTTTTTGGAACCAAGCCATTTCTCAAGCGATTCGTATGAAACTCGGAATGTAGGAATAATATGTGACTCTAAGATTTGTTCCTATGGAAATTCTGGGATCTGACAAATAGGGTCTGGAATAATTGGAACCAAACCATTTCTTAAGGGATTCGTATGAAACTAGGATTGTAGGACTAATATGCGACTATAACATTTGTTCCTATGGAAATTCTGGTATCTGGCCAATAGGGTCTGGAGTTTTGGGAACCAAGCCATTTCTCAAGCGATTTCTATGAAATTCGGTATGTAGGACTATGATTTGATTATGAGACTTGTTCCTTTGGAAAATCTGGTATCTGCCCAATAGCGTCTGCAGTTTTGGGAACTAAGCGTTTTATTAAGCGCTTTGTATGAAACTCGGAATGTAGGACTAAAATGGGATTATGCGACTTGTTACTATGGAAAATCTAAAATCTGTCCAAAAGGGTCTGGAATTTTTGGAACCAAACCATTTCTCAAGGGTTTCGTATAAAACTCGGAATGTAGAATTAATATGCGACTATAAGATTTGTTCCTAATGAAATGATTTGTTCCTATGGAAATTGTGATGTGATTAGGAGATTTTGTCCTATGGAAAATCTGGGAGCTGGCTAATAGGGTCTGGAATTATGGGAACTAAACCATTTCTCAAGCGATTTCTATGAAATTCGGTATGTAGGACTAATATGCGACTATAAGATTTGTTTCTATGGAAATTCTGGGATCTGGCAAATAGAATCTGGAGTTATGGGAAACAAGCCATTTCTCAAGAGATTCGTATGAAATTCCTATTGTAGGACAAAAATGCGACTATTAGATTTGTTCCTATGGAAATTGTGATGTGATTAGGAGATTTTTTCCTATGGAAAATCTGGGAGCTGGTTAATAGGGTCTGGAATTATGGGAACTAAGCCGTTTCTCAAGCGATTTCTATGAAATTCGGTATTTAGGACTAATATGCGACTATAAGATTGGTTTGTATGGAAATTCTGGGATCTGTTCAATAGGGTCTGGAGTTTTTGGAACCAAGCCATTTCTCAAGCGAACCGTATGAAACTCGGAATGTACGACTAATATGTGACTATAAGATTTGTTCCTATAGAAATTCTGGGATCTGGCAAATAGGGTCTGGAGTTTTGGGAACACAGCCATTTCTCAAACGATTCGTATGAATGTAGTACTAATATGCGACCATAAGATTTGTTCCTATGGAAATTCTGGGATCTGGCCAATAGGGTCTGGATTTTTGGGACCCAAGCCATTTCTCCAGAGATTCGTATGAAATTCCTAATGTAGGACTAAAATGCGACTATTAGATTTGTTCCTATGGAAATTGTGATGTGATTGGGAGATTTTTTCCTATAGAAAATCTCGGAGCTGGCTAATAGGGTCTGTAATTTTTAGAACCAAACCATTTCTCAAGGGTTTCGTATAAAACTCGGAATGTAGAACTAATATGCGACCATAAGATTTGTTCCTATGGAAATTCTGGGATCTGGCCAATAGGGTCTGGAGTTTTGGGAACACAGCCATTTCTCAAACGATTCGTATGAATGTAGGAATAATATGCGACTATAAGATTTGTTCCTATGGAAATTCTGGGATCTGGCCAATAGGGTCTGGATTTTTGGGACCCAAGCCATTTCTCCAGAGATTCGTATGAAATTCCTAATGTAGGACTAAAATGCGACTATTAGATTTGTTCCTATGGAAATTGTGATGTGATTGGGAGATTTTTTCCTATAGAAAATCTCGGAGCTGGCTAATAGGGTCTGTAATTTTTAGAACCAAACCATTTCTCAAGGGTTTCGTATAAAACTCGGAATGTAGAACTAATATGCGACCATAAGATTTGTTCCTATGGAAATTCTGGGATCTGGCCAATAGGGTCTGGAGTTTTGGGAACACAGCCATTTCTCAAACGATTCGTATGAATGTAGGAATAATATGCGACTATAAGATTTGTTCCTATGGAAATTCTGGGATCTGACAAATAGGGTCTGGAATAATTGGAACCAAACCATTTCTTAAGGGATTCGTATGAAACTAGGATTGTAGGACTAATATGGGACTATAACATTTGTTCCTATGGAAATTCTGGTATCTGGCCAATAGGGTCTGGAGTTTTGGGAACACAGCCATTTCTCAAACGATTCGTATGAATTTAGGACTAATATGTGACTATAAGATTTGTTCCTATGGAAATTCTGGGATCTGGCCAATAGGGTCTGGAGTTTTCGGAACCAAGCCATTTCTTAAGCGATTCGGATGAAACTCGGAATGTAGGACTAATATGCGACTATAAGATTTGTTCCTATGGAATTTCTGGGATCTGGCCAATAGGGTCTGGAGTTTTGGGAACCAAGCCATTTCTTAAGGGATTCGTATGAAACTAGGATTGTAGGACTAATATGCGACTATAAGATTTGTTCCTATGAAAATTCTGGTATCTGGACAATAGGGTCTGGAGTTTTGGGAACCAAGCCATTTCTCAAGCGATTTCTATGAAATTCGGTATGTAGGACTATGATGTGATTATGAGACTTGTTCCCTTGGAAAATCTGGTATCTGTCCAATAGCGTCTGCAGTTTTGGGAACTAAGCGATTTCTTAAGCAATTTGTATGAAACTCGGAATTTAGGACTAAAATGCGATTATGAGACTTGTTAATATGGAAAATCTAAGATCTGGCCAAAAGGGTCTGCAGTTTTGGGAACTAAGCAATTTCTTAAGCGATTTGTATGAAACTCGGAATGTAGGACAAAAATGCGATTATAAGACTTGTTACTATGGAAAATCTAAGATCTGGCCAAAAGGGTCTGGCATTTTTGGAACCAAACCATTTCTCAAGGGTTTCGTATAAAACTAGGAATGTAGAACTAATATGCGACCATAAGATTTGTTCCTATGGAAATTCTGGGATCTGGCCAATAGGGTCTGGAGTTTTGGGAACACAGCCATTTCTCAAACGATTCGTATGAATGTAGTACTAATGTGCGACTACAAGATTTGTTCCTATGGAAATTCTGGGATCTGGCCAATAGGGTCTGGAGTTTTTGGAACCAAGCCATTTCCCAAGCGAATCGTATGAAACTCAGAATGTACGACTAATATGTGACTATAAGATTTGTTTCTATGGAAATTCTGGGATCTGACAAATAGGGTCTGGAATTTTGGAAACTAAGCCATTTCTTGAGCGATTTGTGTGACATTCGGAATGTAGGACTAAGATGTGATTATGAGATTTGTTCCTATGGAAAATCTGGGAGCTGGCCAATAGGGTCTGGAATTTTGGGAACTAAGCCATTTCTCAAGCGATTTCTATGAAATTCGGTATGTAGGACTATGATGTGATTATGAGACTTGTTCCTTTGGAAAATCTGGTATCTAGCCAATAGCGTCTGCAGTTTTGGCAACTAAGCAATTTCTTAAGCGATTCGTATGAAACTCGGAATGTAGGACTAATATGCGACTATAAGATCTGGCAAATAGAATCTGGAGTTTTTGGAACCAAGCCATTTCTCAAGCGATTCGTATGAAACTCGGAATGTAGGAATAATATGTGACTCTAAGATTTGTTCCTATGTAAATTCTGGGATCTGACAAATAGGGTCTGGAATAATTGGAACCAAACCATTTCTTAAGGGATTCGTATGAAACTAGGATTGTAGGACTAATATGCGACTATAACATTTGTTCCTATGGAAATTCTGGTATCTGGCCAATAGGGTCTGGAGTTTTGGGAACCAAGCCATTTCTTAAGCGATTTCTATGAAATTCGGTATGTAGGACTATGATTTGATTATGAGACTTGTTCCTTTGGAAAATCTGGTATCTGCCCAATAGCGTCTGCAGTTTTGGGAACTAAGCGTTTTATTAAGCGCTTTGTATGAAACTCGGAATGTAGGACTAAAATGGGATTATGAGACTTGTTACTATGGAAAATCTAAAATCTGTCCAAAAGGGTCTGGAATTTTTGGAACCAAACCATTTCTCAAGGGTTTCGTATAAAACTCGGAATGTAGAATTAATATGCGACTATAAGATTTGTTCCTATGGAAATTCTGGGATCTGGACAATAGGGTCTGGAGTTTTGGGACCCAAGCCATTTCTCAAGAGATTCGTATGAAATTCCTAATGTAGGACTAAAATGCGACTATTAGATTTGTTCCTATGGAAATTGTGATGTGATTAGGAGATTTTGTCCTATGGAAAATCTGGGAGCTGACTAATAGGGTCTGGAATTATGGGAACTAAACCATTTCTCAAGCGACTTCTATGAAATTCGGTATGTAAGACTAATATGCGACTATAAGATTTGTTTCTATGGAAATTCTGGGATCTGGCAAATAGAATCTGGAGTTATGGGAACCAAGCCATTTCTCAAGAGATTCGTATGAAATTCCTAATGTAGGACAAAAATGCGACTATTAGATTTGTTCCTATGGAAATTGTGATGTGATTAGGAGATTTTTTCCTATGGAAAATCTGGGAGCTGGTTAATAGGGTCTGGAATTATGGGAACTAAGCCGTTTCTCAAGCGATTTCTATGAAATTCGGTATTTAGGACTAATATGCGACTATAAGATTGGTTTGTATGGAAATTCTGGGATCTGTTCAATAGGGTCTGGAGTTTTTGGAACCAAGCCATTTCTCAAGCGAACCGTATGAAACTCGGAATGTACGACTAATATGTGACTATAAGATTTATTCTTATGGAAATTCTGGGATCTGACAAATAGGGTCTGGAATTTTGGAAACTAAGCCATTTCTCGAGCGATTTGTATGACATTCGGAATGTAGGACTAAGATGTGATTATGAGATTTGTTCCTATGGAAATTCTGGGATCTGGCCAATAGGGTCTGGAGTTTTGAGACCCAAGCCATTTCTCAAGAGATTCGTATGAAATTCCTAATGTAGGACTAAAATGCGACTATTAGATTTGTTCCTATGGAAATTGTGATGTGATTAGGAGATTTTTTACTATGGAAAATCTGGGAGCTGGCTAATAGGGTCTGGAATTATGGGAACTAAGTCATTTCCCAAGCGATTTTATGAAATTCGGTATGTACGACAAATATGCGACTATAATATTGGTTCCTATGGAAATTCTGGGTTCTGGCCAATAGGGTCTGGAGTTTTTGGAACCAAGCCATTTCTCATGCGAATCGTATGAAACTCGGAATGTACGACTAATATGTGACTATTAGATTTGTTCCTATAGAAATTCTGGGATCTGGCAAATAGGGTCTGGAGTTTTGGGAACACAGCCATTTCTCAAACGATTCGTATGAATGTAGTACTAATATGCGACCATAAGATTTGTTCCTATGGAAATTCTGGGATCTGGCCAATAGGGTCTGGATTTTTGGGACCCAAGCCATTTCTCCAGAGATTCGTATGAAATTCCTAATGTAGGACTAAAATGCGACTATTAGATTTGTTCCTATGGAAATTGTGATGTGATTGGGAGATTTTTTCCTATAGAAAATCTGGGAGCTGGCTAATAGTGTCTGTAATTTTTGGAACCAAACCATTTCTCAAGGGTTTCGTATAAAACTCGGAATGTAGAACTAATATGCGACCATAAGATTTGTTCCTATGGAAATTCTGGGATCTGGCCAATAGGGTCTGGAGTTTTGGGAACACAGCCATTTCTCAAACGATTCGTATGAATGTAGTACTAATGTGCGACTACAAGATTTGTTCCTATGGAAATTCTGGGATCTGGCCAATAGGGTCTGGAGTTTTTGGAACCAAGCCATTTCCCAAGCGAATCGTATGAAACTCAGAATGTACGACTAATATGTGACTATAAGATTTGTTTCTATGGAAATTCTGGGATCTGACAAATAGGGTCTGGAATTTTGGAAACTAAGCCATTTCTCGAGCGATTTGTGTGACATTCGGAATGTAGGACTAAGATGTGATTATGAGATTGGTTCCTATGGAAAATCTGGGAGCTGGCCAATAGGGTCTGGAATTTTGGGAACTAAGCCATTTCTCAAGCGATTTCTATGAAATTCGGTATGTAGGACTATGATGTGATTATGAGACTTGTTCCTTTGGAAAATCTGGTATCTAGCCAATAGCGTCTGCAGTTTTGGCAACTAAGCAATTTCTTAAGCGATTCGTATGAAACTCGGAATGTAGGACTAATATGCGACTATAAGATCTGGCAAATAGAATCTGGAGTTTTTGGAACCAAGCCATTTCTCAAGCGATTCGTATGAAACTCGGAATGTAGGAATAATATGTGACTCTAAGATTTGTTCCTATGGAAATTCTGGGATCTGACAAATAGGGTCTGGAATAATTGGAACCAAACCATTTCTTAAGGGATTCGTATGAAACTAGGATTGTAGGACTAATATGCGACTATAACATTTGTTCCTATGGAAATTCTGGTATCTGGCCAATAGGGTCTGGAGTTTTGGGAACCAAGCCATTTCTCAAGCGATTTCTATGAAATTCGGTATGTAGGACTATGATTTGATTATGAGACTTGTTCCTTTGGAAAATCTGGTATCTGCCCAATAGCGTCTGCAGTTTTGGGAACTAAGCGTTTTATTAAGCGCTTTGTATGAAACTCGGAATGTAGGACTAAAATGGGATTATGAGACTTGTTACTATGGAAAATCTAAAATCTGTCCAAAAGGGTCTGGAATTATTGGAACCAAACCATTTCTCAAGGGTTTCGTATAAAACTCGGAATGTAGAATTAATATGCGACTATAAGATTTGTTCCTAATGAAATGATTTGTTCCTATGGAAATTGTGATGTGATTAGGAGATTTTGTCCTATGGAAAATCTGGGAGCTGGCTAATAGGGTCTGGAATTATGGGAACTAAACCATTTCTCAAGCGATTTCTATGAAATTCGGTATGTAGGACTAATATGTGACTATAAGATTTGTTTCTATGGAAATTCTGGGATCTGGCAAATAGAATCTGGAGTTATGGGAACCAAGCCATTTCTCAAGAGATTCGTATGAAATTCCTAATGTAGGACAAAAATGCGACTATTAGATTTGTGATTAGGAGATTTTTTCCTATGGAAAATCTGGGAGCTGGTTAATAGGGTCTGGAATTATGGGAACTAAGCCGTTTCTCAAGCGATTTCTATGAAATTCGGTATTTAGGACTAATATGCGACTATAAGATTGGTTTGTATGGAAATTCTGGGATCTGTTCAATAGGGTCTGGAGTTTTTGGAACCAAGCCATTTCTCAAGCGAACCGTATGAAACTCGGAATGTACGACTAATATGTGACTATAAGATTTGTTCCTATAGAAATTCTGGGATCTGGCAAATAGGGTCTGGAGTTTTGGGAACACAGCCATTTCTCAAACGATTCGTATGAATGTAGTACTAATATGCGACCATAAGATTTGTTCCTATGGAAATTCTGGGATCTGGCCAATAGGGTCTGGATTTTTGGGACCCAAGCCATTTCTCCAGAGATTCGTATGAAATTCCTAATGTAGGACTAAAATGCGACTATTAGATTTGTTCCTATGGAAATTGTGATGTGATTGGGAGATTTTTTCCTATAGAAAATCTCGGAGCTGGCTAATAGGGTCTGTAATTTTTAGAACCAAACCATTTCTCAAGGGTTTCGTATAAAACTCGGAATGTAGAACTAATATGCGACCATAAGATTTGTTCCTATGGAAATTCTGGGATCTGGCCAATAGGGTCTGGAGTTTTGGGAACACAGCCATTTCTCAAACGATTCGTATGAATGTAGGAATAATATGCGACTATAAGATTTGTTCCTATGGAAATTCTGGGATCTGGCCAATAGGGTCTGGAGTTTTCGGAACCAAGCCATTTCTTAAGCGATTCGGATGAAACTCGGAATGTAGGACTAATATGCGACTATAAGATTTGTTCCTATGGAATTTCTGGGATCTGGCCAATAGGGTCTCGAGTTTTGGGAACCAAGCCATTTCTTAAGGGATTCGTATGAAACTAGGATTGTAGGACTAATATGCGACTATAAGATTTGCTCCTATGAAATTTCTGGTATCTGGACAATAGGGTCTGGAGTTTTGGGAACCAAGCCATTTCTCAAGCGATTTCTATGAAATTCGGTATGTAGGACTATGATGTGATTATGAGACTTGTTCCCTTGGAAAATCTGGTATCTGTCCAATAGCGTCTGCAGTTTTGGGAACTAAGCGATTTCTTAAGCAATTTGTATGAAACTCGGAATGTAGGACTAAAATGCGATTATGAGACTTGTTAATATGGAAAATCATCTGGCCAAAAGGGTCTGCAGTTTTGGGAACTAAGCAATTTCTTAAGCGATTTGTATGAAACTCGGAATGTAGGACAAAAATGCGATTATAAGACTTGTTACTATGGAAAATCTAAGATCTGGCCAAAAGGGTCTGGCATTTTTGGAACCAAACCATTTCTCAAGGGTTTCGTATAAAACTAGGAATGTAGAACTAATATGCGACCATAAGATTTGTTCCTATGGAAATTCTGGGATCTGGCCAATAGGGTCTGGAGTTTTGGGAACACAGCCATTTCTCAAACGATTCGTATGAATGTAGTACTAATGTGCGACTACAAGATTTGTTCCTATAGAAATTCTGGGATCTGGCCAATAGGGTCTGGAGTTTTTGGAACCAAGCCATTTCCCAAGCGAATCGTATGAAACTTAGAATGTACGACTAATATGTGACTATAAGATTTGTTTCTATGGAAATTCTGGGATCTGACAAATAGGGTCTGGAATTTTGGAAAATAAGCCATTTCTCGAGCGATTTGTGTGACATTCGGAATGTAGGACTAAGATGTGATTATGAGATTTGTTCCTATGGAAAATCTGGGAGCTGGCCAATAGGGTCTGGAATTTTGGGAACTAAGCCATTTCTCAAGCGATTTCTATGAAATTCGGTATGTAGGACTATGATGTGATTATGAGACTTGTTCCTTTGGAAAATCTGGTATCTAGCCAATAGCGTCTGCAGTTTTGGCAACTAAGCAATTTCTTAAGCGATTCGTATGAAACTCGGAATGTAGGACTAATATGCGACTATAAGATTTGTTTCTATGGAAATTCTGGGATCTGGCAAATAGAATCTGGAGTTTTTGGAACCAAGCCATTTCTCAAGCGATTCGTATGAAACTCGGAATGTAGGAATAATATGTGACTCTAAGATTTGTTCCTATGGAAATTCTGGGATCTGACAAAAAGGGTCTGGAATAATTGGAACCAAACCATTTCTTAAGGGATTCGTATGAAACTAGGATTGTAGGACTAATATGCGACTATAACATTTGTTCCTATGGAAATTCTGGTATCTGGCCAATAGGGTCTGGAGTTTTGGGAACCAAGCCATTTCTCAAGCGATTTCTATGAAATTCGGTATGTAGGACTATGATTTGATTATGAGACTTGTTCCTTTGGAAAATCTGGTATCTGCCCAATAGCGTCTGCAGTTTTGGGAACTAAGCGTTTTATTAAGCGCTTTGTATGAAACTCGGAATGTAGGACTAAAATGGGATTATGAGACTTGTTACTATGGAAAATCTAAGATCTGTCCAAAAGGGTCTGGAATTTTTGGAACCAAACCATTTCTCAAGGGTTTCGTATAAAACTCGGAATGTAGAATTAATATGCGACTATAAGATTTGTTCCTATGGAAATTCTGGGATCTGGACAATAGGGTCTGGAGTTTTGGGACCCAAGCCATTTCTCAAGAGATTCGTATGAAATTCCTAATGTAGGACTAAAATGCGACTATTAGATTTGTTCCTATGGAAATTGTGATGTGATTAGGAGATTTTGTCCTATGGAAAATCTGGGAGCTGGCTAATAGGGTCTGGAATTATGGGAACTAAACCATTTCTCAAGCGATTTCTATGAAATTCGGTATGTAGGACTAATATACGACTATAAGATTTGTTCCTATGGAAATTTGGGATCTGGCCAATAGGGTCCGGAGTTTCGGGAACCAAGCCATTTCTCAAGAGATTCGTATGAAATTCCTAATGTAGGACTAAAATGCGACTATTAGATTTTTTCCTATGGAAATTGTGATGTGATTAGGAGATTTTTTCCTATGGAAAATCTGGGAGCTGGCTAATAGGGTCTGGAATTATGGGAACTAAGCCGTTTCTCAAGCGACTTCTATGAAATTCGGTATTTAGGACTAATATGCGACTATAAGAATGGTTTCTATGGAAATTGTGGTATCTGGCCAATAGGGTCTGGAGTTTTTGGAACCAAGCCATTTCTCAAGCGATTCGTATCAAACTCGGAATGTAGGAATAATATGTGAGTATAAGATTTGTTCCTATGGAAATTCTGGGATCTTACAAATAGGGTCTGGAATTATTGGAACCAAACCATTTCTTAAGGGATTCGTATGAAACTAGGATTGTAGGACTAATATGCGACTAGAAGATTTGTTCCTATGGAAATTGTGGTATCTGGCCAATAGGGTCTGGAATTATTGGAACTAAGCCATTTCTCAAGCGAATTGTATGAAACTCGGAATGTACGACTAATATGTGAGTATAAGATTTGTTCCTATGGAAATTCTCGGATCTAGCCAATAGGGTCTGGAGTTATGGGAACCAAGCCATTTCTCAAGAGATTCGTATGAAATTCCTAATGTAGGACTAAAATGCGACTATTAGATTTGTTCCTATGGAAATTGTGATGTGATTAGGAGATTTTTTCCTATGGAAAATCTGGGAGCTGGTTAATAGGGTCTGGAATTATGGGAACTAAGCCGTTTCTCAAGCGATTTCTATGAAATTCGGTACTTAGGACTAAGATGTGATTATGAGATTTGTTCCTATGGAAATTGTGATGTGATTAGGAGATTTGTTCCTATGAAAATTCTGGGATCTGGCAAATAGGGTCTGAAGTTTTGGGAACCAAGCCATTTCTCAAGCGAATCGTATGAAACTCGGAATGTACGACTAATATGTGACTATAAGATTTGTTCCTATGGAAATTCTAGGATCTGGCCAATAGGGTCTGGAGTTTTGGGACCCAAGCCATTTCTCAAGAGATTCATATGAAATTCCTAATGTAGGACCAAAATGCGACTATTAGATTTGTTCCTATGGAAATTGTGATGTGATTAGGAGATTTTTTCCTATGGAAAATCTGGGAGCTGGCTAATAGGGTCTGGAATTATTTGAACTAAGTCATTTCCCAAGAGATTTTATGAAATTCGGTATGTACGACTAATATGCGACTATAATATTGGTTCCTATGGAAATTCTGGGTTCTGGCCAATAGGGTCTGGAGTTTTTGGAACCAAGCCATTTCTCATGCGAATCGTATGAAACTCGGAATGTACGACTAATATGTGACTATAAGATTTGTTCCTATATAAATTCTGGGATCTGGCAAATAGGGTCTGGAGTTTTGGGAACACAGCCATTTCTCAAACGATTCGTATGAATGTAGGACTAATATGCGACCATAAGATTTGTTCCTATGGAAATTCTGGGATCTGGCCAATAGGGTCTGGAGTTTTGGGACCCAAGCCATTTCTCCAGAGATTCGTATGAAATTCCTAATGTAGGACTAAAATGCGACTATTAGATTTGTTCCTATGGAAATTGTGATGTGATTGGGAGATTTTTTCCTATAGAAAATCTGGGAGCTGGCTAATAGGGTCTGTAATTTTTGGAACCAAACCATTTCTCAAGGGTTTCGTATAAAACTCGGAATGTAGAACTAATATGCGACCATAAGATTTGTTCCTATGGAAATTGTGGTATCTGGCCAATAGGGTCTGGAATTATTGGAACCAAGCCATTTCTCAAGCGAATCGTATGAAACTCGGAATGTACGACTAATATTTGACTATAAGATTTGTTCCTATGGAAATTCTGGGATCTGACAAATAGGGTCTGCAGTTTTGGCAACTAAGCAATTTCTTAAGCGATTCGGATGAAACTCGGAATGTAGGACTAATATGCGACTATAAGAATTGTTTCTATCGAAATTCTGGGATCTGTCCAATATGGTCTGGAGTTTTTGGAACCAAGCCATTTCTCAAGCGATTCGTATGAAACTCTGAATGTAGGAATAATATGTGACTATAAGATTTGTTCCTATGGAATTTCTGGGATCTGGCCAATAGGGTCTGGAGTTTTGGGAACAAAGCCATTTCTCAAGCGATTCGTATGAAATTCTGTATGTAGGACTATGATGTGATTATGAGACTTGTTCCTTTGGAAAATCTGGTATCTGGCTAATAGCATCTGCAGTTTTGGGAACTAAGCGATTTCTTAAGCGATTTGTATGAAACTCGGAATGTAGGACTAAAATGCGATTATGAGACTTGTTACTATGGAAAATCTAAGATCTGGCCAAAAGGGTCTGGAGTTTTGGGAACACAGCCATTTCTAAAACGATTCGTATGAATGTAGTACTAATATGCGACTATAAGATTTGTTCCTATGGAAATTCTGGGATCTGGCCAATAGGGTCTGGAATTTTTGGAACCAAACCATTTCTTACGGGATTCGCATGAAACTTGGAATGTAGAACTAATATGCGACCATAAGATTTGTTCCAATGGAAATTCTGGGATCTGGCCAATAGGGTCTGGAGTTTTGGGAAAACAGCCATTTCTCAAACGATTCGTATGAATGTAGTACTAATATGCGACTATAAGATTTGTTCCTATGGAAAATCTGGTATCTGGCTAATAGCGTCTGCAGTTTTGGGAACTAAGCGATTTCTTAAACGATTTGTATGAAACTCGGAATGTAGGACTAAAATGCGATTATGAGACTTGTTACTATGGAAAATCTAAGATCTGACCAAAAGGGTCAGGAGTTTTGGGAACACAGCCATTTCTCAAACGATTCGTATGAATGTAGTACTAATATGCGACTATAAGCTTTGTTCCTATGGAAATTCTGGGATCTGGCCAATAGGGTCTGGAATTTTTTGAACCAAACCATTTCTTATGGGATTCGTATGAAACTAGGATTGTAGGACTAATATGCGACTATAAGATTTGTTCCTATGAAAATTCTGGTATCTGGCCAATAGGGTCTGGAGTTTTGGGAACCAAGCCATTTCTCGAGCGATTTGTATGACATTCGGAATGTAGGACTAAGATGTGATTATGAGATTTGTTCCTATGGAAAATCTGGGAGCTGGCCAATAGGGTCTGGAATTTTGGTAACTAAGCCATTTCTCAAGCGATTTCTATGAAATTCGGTATGTAGGACTATGATGTGATTATGAGACTTGTTCCTTTGGAAAATCTGGAATCTGGCCAATAGCGTCTGCAGTTTTTGGAACTAAGCGATTTCTTAGCGATTTGTATGACATTCGGAATGTAGGACTAAGATGTGATTATGAGATTTGTTCCTATGTGTCTGGAGTTTTGGGAACACAGCCATTTCTCAAACGATTCGTATGAATGTAGTACTAATATGCGACTATAAGATTTGTTCCTATGGAAATTCTGGGATCTGGCCAATAGGGTCTGGAATTTTTGGAACCAAACCATTTCTTATGGGATTCGTATGAAACTCGGAATGTAGAACTAATATACGACCATAAGATTTGTTCCTATGGAAATTCTGGGATCTGGCCAATAGGGTCTGGAGTTTTGGGAACCAAGCCATTTCTCGAGCGATTTGTATGACATTCAGAATGTAGGACTAAGATGTGATTATGAGATTTGTTCCTATGGAAAATCTGGGAGCTGGCCAAAAGGGTCTGGATTTTTTGGAACCAAACCATTTCTTAAGGGATTCGTATGAAACTAATATTGTAGGACTAATATGCGACTATAAGATTTGTTCCTATGAAAATTCTGGTATCTGGCCATTAGGGTCTGGAGTTTTTGGAACCAAGCCATTTCACAAGGGATTCGTATGAAAGTCGGAATGAGGGACTAATATGCGACTATAAGATTTGTTCCTATGGGAATTCTGGGATCTGACCAATAGGGTCTGGAGTTTTGGGAACCAAGCAATTTCTCAAGCGATTTCTATGAAATTCGGTATGTAGGACTATGATGTGATTATGAGACTTGTTCCTTTGGAAAATCTGGTATCTGGCCATAAGGGTCTGGAGTTTTGAGAACACAGCCATTTCTCAAACGATTCGTATGAATGTAGTACTAATATGCGACTATAAGATTTGTTCCTATGGAAATTCTGGGATCTGGCCAATAGGGTCTGGAATTTTTGGAACCAAACCATTTCTTAAGGGATTCGTATGAAACTAGAATTGTAGGACTAATATGCGACTATAAGATTTGTTCCTATGAAAATTCTGTTATCTGGCCAATAGGGTCTGGAGTTTTGGGAACCAAGCCATTTCTCAAGCGATTTCTATGAAATTCGGTATGTAGGACTATGATGTGATTATGAGACTTGTTCCTTTGGAAAATCTGGTATCTGGCCAATAGCGTCTGCAGTTTTGGGAACTAAGCGATTTCTTAAGCGATTTGTATGAAACTCGGAATGTAGGACTAAAATGCGATTATGAGACTTGTTCCTTTGGAAAATCTGGTATCTGGCCAAAAGGGTCTGGAGTTTTGAGAACACAGCCATTTCTCAAACGATTCGTATGAATGTAGTACTAATATGCGACTATAAGATTTGTTCCTATGGAAATTCTGGGATCTGGCCAATAGGGTCTGGAATTTTTTGAACCAAACCATTTCTTAAGGGATTCGTATGAAACTAGGATTGTAGGACTAATATGCGACTATAAGATTTGTTCCTATGAAAATTCTGGTATCTGGCCAATAGGGTCTGGAGTTTTGGGAACCAAGCCATTTCTCGAGCGATTTCTATGAAATTCGGTACTTAGGAATAAGATGTGATTATGAGATTTGTTCCTATGGAAATTGTGATGTGATTAGGAGATTTGTTCCTATGAAAATTCTGGGATCTGGCAAATAGGGTCTGAAGTTTTGGGAACCAAGCCATTTCTCAAGCGAATCGTATGAAACTCGGAATGTACGACTAATATGTGACTATAAGATTTGTTCCTATGGAAATTCTGGGATCTGGCCAATAGGGTCTGGAGTTTTGGGACCCAAGCCATTTCTCAAGAGATTCGTATGAAATTCCTAATGTAGGACCAAAATGCGACTATTAGATTTGTTCCTATGGAAATTGTGATGTGATTAGGAGATTTTTTCCTATGGAAAATCTGGGAGCTGGCTAATAGGGTCTGGAATTATTTGAACTAAGTTATTTCCCAAGCGATTTTATGAAATTCGGTATGTACGACTAATATGCGACTATAATATTGGTTCCTATGGAAATTCTGGGTTCTGGCCAATAGGGTCTGGAGTTTTTGGAACCAAGCCATTTCTCATGCGAATCGTATGAAACTCGGAATGTACGACTAATATGTGACTATAAGATTTGTTCCTATAGAAATTCTGGGATCTGGCAAATAGGGTCTGGAGTTTTGGGAACACAGCCATTTCTCAAACGATTCGTATGAATGTAGGACTAATATGCGACCATAAGATTTGTTCCTATGGAAATTCTGGGATCTGGCCAATAGGGTCTGGAGTTTTGGGACCCAAGCCATTTCTCCAGAGATTCGTATGAAATTCCTAATGTAGGACTAAAATGCGACTATTAGATTTGTTTCTATGGAAATTGTGATGTGATTGGGAGATTTTTTCCTATAGAAAATCTGGGAGCTGGCTAATAGGGTCTGTAATTTTTGGAACCAAACCATTTCTCAAGGGTTTCGTATAAAACTCGGAATGTAGAACTAATATGCGACCATAAGATTTGTTCCTATGGAAATTCTGGGATCTGGCTAATAGGGTCTGGAGTTTTGGGAACACAGCCATTTCTCAAACGATTCGTATGAATGTAGGACTAATATGCGACTATAAGATTTGTTCCTATGGAAATTGTGGTATCTGGCCAATAGGGTCTGGAATTATTGGAACCAAGCCATTTCTCAAGCGAATCGTATGAAACTCGGAATGTACGACTAATATTTGACTATAAGATTTGTTCCTATGGAAATTCTGGGATCTGACAAATAGGGTCTGCAGTTTTGGCAACTAAGCAATTTCTTAAACGATTCGGATGAAACTCGGAATGTAGGACTAATATGCGACTATAAGAATTGTTTCTATCGAAATTCTGGGATCTGTCCAATAGGGTCTGGAGTTTTTGGAACCAAGCCATTTCTCAAGCGATTCGTATGAAACTCTGAATGTAGGAATAATATGTGACTATAAGATTTGTTCCTATGGAATTTCTGGGATCTGGCCAATAGGGTCTGGAGTTTTGGGAACAAAGCCATTTCTCAAGCGATTCGTATGAAATTCTGTATGTAGGACTATGATGTGATTATGAGACTTGTTCCTTTGGAAAATCTGGTATCTGGCTAATAGCATCTGCAGTTTTGGGAACTAAGCGATTTCTTAAGCGATTTGTATGAAACTCGGAATGTAGGACTAAAATGCGATTATGAGACTTGTTACTATAGAAAATCTAAGATCTGGCCAAAAGGGTATGGAGTTTTGGGAACACAGCCATTTCTAAAACGATTCGTATGAATGTAGTACTAATATGCGACTATAAGATTTGTTCCTATGGAAATTCTGGGATCTGGCCAATAGGGTCTGGAATTTTTGGAACCAAACCTTTTCTTACGGGATTCGCATGAAACTTGGAATGTAGAACTAATATGCGACCATAAGATTTGTTCCAATGGAAATTCTGGGATCTGGCCAATAGGGTCTGGAGTTTTGGGAAAACAGCCATTTCTCAAACGATTCGTATGAATGTAGTACTAATATGCGACTATAAGATTTGTTCCTATGGAAAATCTGGTATCTGGCTAATAGCGTCTGCAGTTTTGGGAACTAAGCGATTTCTTAAACGATTTGTATGAAACTCGGAATGTAGGACTAAAATGCGATTATGAGACTTGTTACTATGGAAAATCTAAGATCTGACCAAAAGGGTCAGGAGTTTTGGGAACACAGCCATTTCTCAAACGATTCGTATGAATGTAGTACTAATATGCGACTATAAGCTTTGTTCCTATGGAAATTCTGGGATCTGGCCAATAGGGTCTGGAATTTTTTGAACCAAACCATTTCTTAAGGGATTCGTATGAAACTAGGATTGTAGGACTAATATGCGACTATAAGATTTGTTCCTATGAAAATTCTGGTATCTGGCCAATAGGGTCTGGAGTTTTGGGAACCAAGCCATTTCTCGAGCGATTTGTATGACATTCGGAATGTAGGACTAAGATGTGATTATGAGATTTGTTCCTATGGAAAATCTGGGAGCTGGCCAATAGGGTCTGGAATTTTGGTAACTAAGCCATTTCTCAAGCGATTTCTATGAAATTCGGTATGTAGGACTATGATGTGATTATGAGACTTGTTCCTTTGGAAAATCTGGAATCTGGCCAATAGCGTCTGCAGTTTTTGGAACTAAGCGATTTCTTAGCGATTTGTATGACATTCGGAATGTAGGACTAAGATGTGATTATGAGATTTGTTCCTATGTGTCTGGAGTTTTGGGAACACAGCCATTTCTCAAACGATTCGTATGAATGTAGTACTAATATGCGACTATAAGATTTGTTCCTATGGAAATTCTGGGATCTGGCCAATAGGGTCTGGAATTTTTGGAACCAAACCATTTCTTATGGGATTCGTATGAAACTCGGAATGTAGAACTAATATACGACCATAAGATTTGTTCCTATGGAAATTCTGGGATCTGGCCAATAGGGTCTGGAGTTTTGGGAACCAAGCCATTTCTCGAGCGATTTGTATGACATTCAGAATGTAGGACTAAGATGTGATTATGAGATTTGTTCCTATGGAAAATCTGGGAGCTGGCCAAAAGGGTCTGGAATTTTTGGAACCAAACCATTTCTTAAGGGATTCGTATGAAACTAATATTGTAGGACTAATATGCGACTATAAGATTTGTTCCTATGAAAATTCTGGTATCTGGCCATTAGGGTCTGGAGTTTTTGGAACCAAGCCATTTCACAAGGGATTCGTATGAAAGTCGGAATGAGGGACTAATATGCGACTATAAGATTTGTTCCTATGGGAATTCTGGGATCTGACCAATAGGGTCTGGAGTTTTGGGAACCAAGCAATTTCTCAAGCGATTTCTATGAAATTCGGTATGTAGGACTATGATGTGATTATGAGACTTGTTCCTTTGGAAAATCTGGTATCTGGCCATAAGGGTCTGGAGTTTTGAGAACACAGCCATTTCTCAAACGATTCGTATGAATGTAGTACTAATATGCGACTATAAGATTTGTTCCTATGGAAATTCTGGGATCTGGCCAATAGGGTCTGGAATTTTTGGAACCAAACCATTTCTTAAGGGATTCGTATGAAACTAGAATTGTAGGACTAATATGCGACTATAAGATTTGTTCCTATGAAAATTCTGTTATCTGGCCAATAGGGTCTGGAGTTTTGGGAACCAAGCCATTTCTCAAGCGATTTCTATGAAATTCGGTATGTAGGACTATGATGTGATTATGAGACTTGTTCCTTTGGAAAATCTGGTATCTGGCCAATAGCGTCTGCAGTTTTGGGAACTAAGCGATTTCTTAAGCGATTTGTATGAAACTCGGAATGTAGGACTAAAATGCGATTATGAGACTTGTTCCTTTGGAAAATCTGGTATCTGGCCAAAAGGGTCTGGAGTTTTGAGAACACAGCCATTTCTCAAACGATTCGTATGAATG
Source organism: Nephrocerus scutellatus (assembly GCA_947095585.1). NCBI lineage: Eukaryota > Metazoa > Arthropoda > Insecta > Diptera > Pipunculidae > Nephrocerus > Nephrocerus scutellatus. Next base: position 57,485,377 of record OX352765.1, read on the forward strand.
TAGTACTAATATGCGACTATAAGATTTGTTCCTATGGAAATTCTGGGATCTGGCCATTAGGGTCTGGAGTTTTGGGAAAACAGCCATTTCTCAAGCGAATCGTATGAAACTCGGAATGTACGACTAATATGTGACTATAAGATTTGTTCCTATGGAAATTCTGGGATCTGACAAATAGGGTCTGGAATTTTGGAAACTAAGCCATTTCTCGAGCGATTTGTATGACATCCGGAATTTAGGGCTAAGATGTGATTATGAGATTTGTTCCTAGGGAAAATCTGGGAGTAGGCCAATAGGGTCTGGAATTTTGGGAACTAAGCCATTTCTCAAGCGATTTCTATGAAATACGGTATGTAGGACTATGATGTGATTATGAGACTTGTTCCTTTGGAAAATCTGGTATCTGGCCAATAGCGTCTGCAGTTTTGGGAACTAAGCAATTCCTTTAGCGATTCGTATGAAACTCGGAATGTAGGACTAATATGCGACTGTAAGATTTGTTCCTATGGAAATTCTGGGATCTGACAAATAGGGTCTGGAGTTTTGGGAACCAAGCCATTTCTCAAGCAAGTCGTATGAAACTCGGAATGTAGTACTAAGATGTGATTATGGGATTTGTTCTTATGGAAAATCTGGGAGTAGGCCAATAGGGTCTGGAGTTTTGGGACCCAAGCCATTTCTCAAGAGATTCGTATGAAATTCCTAATGTAGGACTAAAATGCGACTATTAGATTTGTTCCTATGGAAATTGTGATGTGATTAGGAGATTTTTTCCTATGGAAAATCTGGGAGCTGGCTAATAGGGTCTGGAATTATGGGAACTAAGCCATTTCTCAAGCGATTTCTATGAAATTCGGTATTAAGGACTAATATGCGACTATAAGTTTGGTTCCTATGGAAATTCTGGGATCTGGCCAATAGGGTCTGGAGTTTTTGGAACCAAGCCATTTCTCAAGCGAATCGTATGAAACTCGGAATGTACGACTAATATGTGACTATAAGATTTGTTCCTATGGAAATTCTGGGATCTGACAAATAGGGTCTGGAATTTTGGAAACTAAGCCATTTCTCGAGCAATTTGTATGACATCCGGAATGTAGGGCTAAGATGTGATTATGAGACTTGTTCCTTTGGAAAATCTGGTATCTGGCCAATAGCGTCTGCAGTTTTGGGAACTAAGCAATTTCTTAAGCGATTCGTATGAAACTCGGAATGTAGGACTAAAATGCGATTATGAGACTTGTTACTATGGAAAATCTAAGATCTGGCCAAAAGGGTCTGGAATTTTTGGAACCAAACCATTTCTTAAGGGTTTCGTATGAAACTCGGAATGTAGGACTAAAATGCGATTATGAGACTTGTTACTATGGAAAATCTAAGATCTGGCCAAAAGGGTCTGGAATTTTTGGAACCAAACCATTTCTTAAGGGTTTCGTTTAATCTCGGAATGTAGAACTAATATGCGACCATAAGATTTGTTCCTATGGAAATTCTGGGATCTGGCCAATAGGGTCTGGAGTTTTGGGAAATCAGCCATTTCTCAAACGATTCGTATGAATGTAGTACTAATATGCGACTATAAGATTTGTTCCTATGGAAATTCTGGTATCGGGCCAATAGGGTCTGGAGTTTTGGGAACCAAGCCATTTCTCAAGAGATTCGCATGAAATTCCTAATGTAGGACTATAATACGACTATTCGATTTGTTCCTATGGAAATTGTGATGTGATTAGGAGATTTTTTCCTATGGAAAATCTGGGAGCTGGCTAATAGGGTCTGGAATTATGGGAACTAAGCCATTTCTCTAGCGATTTCTATGAAATTCGGTATTTAGGACTAATATGCGATTATAAGTTTGGTTCCTATGGAAATTCTGGGCTCCGGCCAAGAGTGTTTGGAGTTTTTGGAACCAAGCCATTTCTCAAGCGAATCGTATGAAACTCGGAATGTACGACTAATAAGTGACTATAAGATTTGTTCCTATGTAAATTCTGGGATCTGACAAATAGGGTCTGGAATTTTGGAAACTAAGCCATTTCTCGAGCGATATGTATGACATCCGGAATGTAGGGCTAAGATGTGATTATGAGATTTGTTCCTAGGGAAAATCTGGGAGTAAGCCAATAGGGTCTGGAATTTTGGGAACTAAGCCATTTCTCAAGCGATTTCTATGAAATTCGGTATGTAGGACTATGATGTGATTATGAGACTTGTTCCTTTGGAAAATCTGGTATCTGGCCAATAGCGTCTGCAGTTTTGGGAACTAAGCAATTTCTTAAGCGATTCGTATGAAACTCGGAATGTAGGACTAATATGCGACTATGAGATTTGTTCCTATGGAAAGTCTGGGAACTGGCAAATAGGGTCTAGAGTTTTGGGAACCAAGCCATTTCTCAAGCAAGTCGTATGAAACTCGGAATGTAGTACTAAGATGTGATTATGGGATTTGTTCCTATGGAAAATCTGGGAGCTGGCCAATAGGGTCTGGAATTTTGGGAACTAAGCCATTTCTCAAGCGATTTCTATGAAATTCGGTATGTAGGACTATGATGTGATTATGAGACTTGTTCCTTTGGAAAATCTGGTATCTGGCCAATAGCGTCTGCAGTTTTGGGAACTAAGCGATTTCTTAAGCGATTTGTATGACATTCGGAATGTAGGACTATGATGTGATTATGAGACTTGTTCCTTTGGAAAATCTGGTATCTGGCCAATAGCGTCTGCAGTTTTGGGAACTAAGCGATTTGTATGACATTCGGAATGTAGGACTAAGATGTGATTATGAGATTTGTTCCTATGGGTCTGGAGTTTTGGGAACACAGCCATTTCTCAAACGATTCGTATGAATGTAGTACTAATATGCGACTATAAGATTTGTTCCTATGGAAATTCTGGGATCTGGCCAATAGGGTCTGGAATTCGGAATGTAGGACTAAGATGTGATTATGAGATTTGTTCCTATTGAAAATCTGGGAGCTGGCTAATAGGGTCTGGAATTATGGGAACTAAGCCGTTTCTCAAGCGATTTCTATGAAATTCGGTATTTAGGACTAATATGCGACTATAAGATTGGTTTCTATGAAAATTCTGGGATCTGTTCAATAGGGTCTGGAGTTTTTGGAACCAAGCCATTTCTCAAGCGAACCGTATGAAACTCGGAATGTACGACTAATATGTGACTATAAGATTTATTCTTATGGAAATTCTGGGATCTGACAAATAGGGTCTGGAATTTTGGAAACTAAGCCATTTCTCGAGCGATTTGTATGACATTCGGAATGTAGGACTAAGATGTGATTATGAGATTTGTTCCTATGGAAATTCTGGGATCTGGCCAATAGGGTCTGGAGTTTTGGGACCCAAGCCATTTCTCAAGAGATTCGTATGAAATTCCTAATGTAGGACTAAAATGCGACTATTAGATTTGTTCCTATGGAAATTGTGATGTGATTAGGAGATTTTTTCCTATGGAAAATCTGGGAGCTGGCTAATAGGGTCTGGAATTATGGGAACTAACTCATTTCCCAAGCGATTTTATGAAATTCGGTATGTACGACTAATATGCGACTATAATATTGGTTCCTATGGAAATTCTGGGTTCTGGCCAATAGGGTCTGGAGTTTTTGGAACCAAGCCATTTCTCATGCGAATCGTATGAAACTCGGAATGTACGACTAATATGTGACTATAAGATTTGTTCCTATAGAAATTCTGGGATCTGGCAAATAGGGTCTGGAGTTTTGGGAACACAGCCATTTCTCAAACGATTCGTATGAATGTAGGACTAATATGCGACCATAAGATTTGTTCCTATGGAAATTCTGGGATCTGGCCAATAGGGTCTGGAGTTTTGGGACCCAAGCCATTTCTCCAGAGATTCGTATGAAATTCCTAATGTAGGACTAAAATGCGACTATTAGATTTGTTCCTATGGAAATTGTGATGTGATTGGGAGATTTTTTCCTATAGAAAATCTGGGAGCTGGCTAATAGGGTTTGTAATTTTTGGAACCAAACCATTTCTCAAGGGTTTCGTATAAAACTCGGAATGTAGAACTAATATGCGACCATAAGATTTGTTCCTATGGAAATTCTGGGATCTGGCCAATAGGGTCTGGAGTTTTGGGAACACAGCCTTTTCTCAAACGATTCGTATGAATGTAGGACTAATATGCGACTATAAGATTTGTTCCTATGGAAATTGTGGTATCTGGCCAATAGGGTCTGGAATTATTGGAACCAAGCCATTTCTCAAGCGAATCGTATGAAACTCGGAATGTACGACTAATATGTGACTATAAGATTTGTTCCTATGGAAATTCTGGGATCTGACAAATAGGGTCTGCAGTTTTGGCAACTAAGCAATTTCTTAAGCGATTCGGATAAAACTCGGAATGTAGGACTAATATGCGACTATAAGAATTGTTTCTATCGAAATTCTGGGATCTGTCCAATAGGGTCTGTAGTTTTTGGAACCAAGCCATTTGTCAAGCGATTCGTATGAAACTCGGAATGTAGGAATAATATGTGACTATAAGATTTGTTCCTATGGAATTTCTGGGATCTGGCCAATAGGGTCTGGAGTTTTGGGAACCAAGCCATTTCTCAAGCGATTCGTATGAAATTCTGTATATGGGACTATGATGTGATTATGAGACTTGTTCCTTTGGAAAATCTGGTATCTGGCCAATAGCATATGCAGTTTTGGGAACTAAGCGATTTCTTAAGCGATTTGTATGAAACTCGGAATGTAGGACTAAAATGCGATTATGAGACTTGTTACTATGGAAAATCTAAGATCTGACCAAAAGGGTCAGGAGTTTTGGGAACACAGCCATTTCTCAAACGATTCGTATGAATGTAGTACTAATATGCGACTATAAGATTTGTTCCTATGGAAAATCTGGTATCTGGCTAATAGCGTCTGCAGTTTTGGGAACTAAGCGATTTCTTAAACGATTTGTATGAAACTCGGAATGTAGGACTAAAATGCGATTATGAGACTTGTTACTATGGAAAATCTAAGATCTGACCAAAAGGGTCAGGAGTTTTGGGAACACAGCCATTTCTCAAACGATTCGTATGAATGTAGTACTAATATGCGACTATAAGCTTTGTTCCTATGGAAATTCTGGGATCTGGCCAATAGGGTCTGGAATTTTTTGAACCAAACCATTTCTTAAGGGATTCGTATGAAACTAGGATTGTAGGACTAATATGCGACTATAAGATTTGTTCCTATGAAAATTCTGGTATCTGGCCAATAGGGTCTGGAGTTTTGGGAACCAAGCCATTTCTCGAGCGATTTGTATGACATTCGGAATGTAGGACTAAGATGTGATTATGAGATTTGTTCCTATGGAAAATCTGGGAGCTGGCCAATAGGGTCTGGAATTTTGGTAACTAAGCCATTTCTCAAGCGATTTCTATGAAATTTGGTATGTAGGACTATGATGTGATTATGAGACTTGTTCCTTTGGAAAATCTGGAATCTGGCCAATAGCGTCTGCAGTTTTTGGAACTAAGCGATTTCTTAGCGATTTGTATGACATTCGGAATGTAGGACTAAGATGTGATTATGAGATTTGTTCCTATGTGTCTGGAGTTTTGGGAACACAGCCATTTCTCAAACGATTCGTATGAATGTAGTACTAATATGCGACTATAAGATTTGTTCCTATGGAAATTCTGGGATCTGGCCAATAGGGTCTGGAATTTTTGGAACCAACCCATTTCTTATGGGATTCGTATGAAACTCGGAATGTAGAACTAATATACGACCATAAGATTTGTTCCTATGGAAATTCTGGGATCTGGCCAATAGGGTCATGAGTTTTGGGAACCAAGCCATTTCTCGAGCGATTTGTATGACATTCGGAATGTAGGACTAAGATGTGATTATGAGATTTGTTCCTATGGAAAATCTGGAAGCTGGCCAAAAGGGTCTGGAATTTTTGGAACCAAACCATTTCTTAAGGGATTCGTATGAAACTAATATTGTAGGACTAATATGCTACTATAAGATTTGTTCCTATGAAAATTCTGGTATCTGGCCATTAGGGTCTGGAGTTTTGGGAACCAAGCCATTTCACAAGGGATTCGTATGAAACTCGGAATGAGGGACTAATATGCGACTATAAGATTTGTTCCTATGGGAATTCTGGGATCTGACCAATAGGGTCTGGAGTTTTGGGAACCAAGCCATTTCTCAAGCGATTTCTATGAAATTCGGTATGTAGGACTATGATGTGATTATGAGACTTGTTCCTTTGGAAAATCTGGTATCTGGCCAAAAGGGTCTGGAGTTTTGAGAACACAGCCATTTCTCAAACGATTCGTATTAATGTAGTACTAATATGCGACTATAAGATTTGTTCCTATGGAAATTCTGGGATCTGGCCAATAGGATCTGGAATTTTTGGAACCAAACCATTTCTTAAGGGATTCGTATGAAACTAGAATTGTAGGACTAATATGCGACTATAAGATTTGTTCCTATGAAAATTCTGGTATCTGGCCAATAGGGTCTGGAGTTTTGGGAACCCAGCCATTTCTCAAGCGATTTCTATGAAATTCGGTATGTAGGACTATGATGTCATTATGAGACTTGTTCCTTTGGAAAATCTGGTATCTGGCCAATAGCGTCTGCAGTTTTGGGAACTAAGCGATTTCTTAAGCGATTTGTATGAAACTCTGAATGTAGGACTAAAATGCGATTATGAGACTTGTTCCTTTGGAAAATCTGGTATCTGGCCAAAAGGGTCTGGAGTTTTGAGAACACAGCCATTTCTCAAACGATTCGTATGAATGTAGTACTAATATGCGACTATAAGATTTGTTCCTATGGAAATTCTGGGATCTGGCCATTAGGGTCTGGAGTTTTGGGAAAACAGCCATTTCTCAAACGATTCGTATGAATGTAGTACTAATATGCTACTATAAAATTTGTTCCTATGGAAATTCTGGGAACTGGACAATAGGGTCTGAAGTTTTGGGACCCAAACCATTTCTCAAGAGATTCGTATGAAATTCCTAATGTAGGACTAAAATGCGACTATTAGATTTGTTCCTATGGAAATTGTGATGTGATTAGGAGATTTTTTCCTATGGAAAATCTGGGAGCTGGCTAATAGGGTCTGGAATTATGGGAACTCAGCCATTTCTCAAGCGATTTCTATGAAATTCGGTATTAAGGACTAATATGCGACTATAAGTTTGGTTCCTATGGAAATTCTGGGAGCTGGCTAATAGGGTCTGGAATTATGGGAACTAAGCCATTTCTCAAGCGAATCGTATGAAACTCGGAATGTACGACTAATATGTGACTATAAGATTTGTTCCTATGGAAATTCTGGGATCTGACAAATAGGGTCTGGAATTTTGGAAACTAAGCCATTTCTCGAGCGATTTGTATGACATCCGGAATGTAGGGCTAAGATGTGATTATGAGATTTGTTCCTAGGGAAAATCTGGGAGTAAGCCAATAGGGTCTGGAATTTTGGGAACTAAGCCATTTCTCAAGCGATTTCTATGAAATTCGGTATGTGATCTGACAAATAGGGTCTGGAGTTTTGGGAACCAAGCCATTTCTCAAGCAAGTCGTATGAAACTCGGAATGTAGTACTAAGATGTGATTATGGGATTTGTTCCTATGGAAAATCTGGGAGTAGGCCAATAGGGTCTGGAGTTTTGGGACCCAAGCCATTTCTCAAGAGATTCGTATGAAATTCCTAATGTAGGACTAAAATGCGACTATTAGATTTGTTCCTATGGAAATTGTGATGTGATTAGGAGATTTTTTCCTATGGAAAATCTGGGAGCTGGCTAATAGGGTCTGGAATTATGGGAACTAAGCCATTTCTCAAGCGATTTCTATGAAATTCGGTATTAAGGACTAATATGCGACTATAAGTTTGGTTCCTATGGAAATTCTGGGATCTGGCCAATAGGGTCTGGAGTTTTTGGAACCAAGCCATTTCTCAAGCGAATCGTATGAAACTCGGAATGTACGACTAATATGTGACTATAAGATTTGTTCCTATGGAAATTCTGGGATCTGACAAATAGGGTCTGGAATTTTGGAAACTAAGCCATTTCTCGAGCGATTTCTATGAAATTCGGTATGTAGGACTATGATGTGATTATGAGACTTGTTCCTTTGGAAAATCTGGTATCTGGCCAATAGCGTCTGCAGTTTTGGGAACTAAGCAATTTCTTAAGCGATTCGTATGAAACTCGGAATGTAGGACTAACATGCGATTATGAGACTTGTTACTATGGAAAATCTAAGATCTGGCCAAAAGGGTCTGGAATTTTTGGAACCAAACCATTTCTTAAGGGTTTCGTTTAATCTCGGAATGTAGGACTAATATGCGACTATAAGTTTGGTTCCTATGGAAATTCTGGGATCTGGCCAATAGGGTCTTGAGTTTTTGGAACCAAGCCATTTCTCAAGCGAATCGTATGAAACTCGGAATGTACGACTAATATGTGACTATAAGATTTGTTCCTATGGAAATTCTGGGATCTGGCCAATAGGGTCTGGAGTTTTGGGAAAACAGCCATTTCTCAAACGATTCGTATGAATGTAGTACTAATATGCGACTATAAGATTTGTTCCTATGGAAATTCTGGTATCGGGCCAATAGGGTCTGGAGTTTTGGGAACCAAGCCATTTCTCAAGAGATTCGTATGAAATTCCTAATGTAGGACTATAATACGACTATTCGATTTGTTCCTATGGAAATTGTGATGTGATTAGGAGATTTTTTCCTATGGAAAATCTGGGAGCTGGCTAATAGGGTCTGGAATTATGGGAACTAAGCCATTTCTCTAGCGATTTCTATGAAATTCGGTATTTAGGACTAATATGCGACTATAAGTTTGGTTCCTATGGAAATTCTGGGCTCCGGCCAAGAGTGTTTGGAGTTTTTGGAACCAAGCCATTTCGCAAGCGATTCGTATGAAACTCGGAATGTAGTACTAAGATGTGATTATGGGATTTGTTCCTATGGAAAATCTGGGAGCTGGCCAATAGGGTCTGGAATTTTGGGAACTAAGCCATTTCTCAAGCGATTTCTATGAAATTCGGTATGTAGGACTATGATGTGATTATGAGACTTGTTCCTTTGGAAAATCTGGTATCTGGACAATAGCGTCTGCAGTTTTGGGAACTAAGCGATTTCTTAAGCGATTTGTATGACATTCGGAATGTAGGACTATGATGTGATTATGAGACTTGTTCCTTTGGAAAATCTGGTATCTGGCCAATAGCGTCTGCAGTTTTGGGAACTAAGCGATTTGTATGACATTCGGAATGTAGGACTAAGATGTGATTATGAGATTTGTTCCTATGGGTCTGGAGTTTTGGGAACACAGCCATTTCTCAAACGATTCGTATGAATGTAGTACTAATATGCGACTATAAGCTTTGTTCCTATGGAAATTCTGGGATCTGGCCAATAGGGTCTGGAATTTTATGAACCAAACCATTTCTTAAGGGATTCGTATGAAACTAGGATTGTAGGACTAATATGCGACTATAAGATTTGTTCCTATGAAAATTCTGGTATCTGGCCAATAGGGTCTGGAGTTTTGGGAACCAAGCCATTTCTCGAGCGATTTGTATGACATTCGGAATGTAGGACTAAGATGTGATTATGAGATTTGTTCCTATGGAAAATCTGGGAGCTGGCCAATAGGGTCTGGAATTTTGGTAACTAAGCCATTTCTCAAGCGATTTCTATGAAATTTGGTATGTAGGACTATGATGTGATTATGAGACTTGTTCCTTTGGAAAATCTGGAATCTGGCCAATAGCGTCTGCAGTTTTTGGAACTAAGCGATTTCTTAGCGATTTGTATGACATTCGGAATGTAGGACTAAGATGTGATTATGAGATTTGTTCCTATGTGTCTGGAGTTTTGGGAACACAGCCATTTCTCAAACGATTCGTATGAATTTAGTACTAATATGCGACTATAAGATTTGTTCCTATGGAAATTCTGGGATCTGGCCAATAGGGTCTGGAATTTTTGGAACCAACCCATTTCTTATGGGATTCGTATGAAACTCGGAATGTAGAACTAATATACGACCATAAGGTTTGTTCCTATGGAAATTCTGGGATCTGGCCAATAGGGTCATGAGTTTTGGGAACCAAGCCATTTCTCGAGCGATTTGTATGACATTCGGAATGTAGGACTAAGATGTGATTATGAGATTTGTTCCTATGGAAAATCTGGAAGCTGGCCAAAAGGGTCTGGAATTTTTGGAACCAAACCATTTCTTAAGGGATTCGTATGAAACTAATATTGTAGGACTAATATGCTACTATAAGATTTGTTCCTATGAAAATTCTGGTATCTGGCCATTAGGGTCTGGAGTTTTGGGAACCAAGCCATTTCACAAGGGATTCGTATGAAACTCGGAATGAGGGACTAATATGCGACTATAAGATTTGTTCCTATGGGAATTCTGGGATCTGACCAATAGGGTCTGGAGTTTTGGGAACCAAGCCATTTCTCAAGCGATTTCTATGAAATTCGGTATGTAGGACTATGATGTGATTATGAGACTTGTTCCTTTGGAAAATCTGGTATCTGGCCAAAAGGGTCTGGAGTTTTGAGAACACAGCCATTTCTCAAACGATTCGTATGAATGTAGTACTAATATGCGACTATAAGATTTGTTCCTATGGAAATTCTGGGATCTGGCCAATAGGGTCTGGAATTTTTGGAACCAAACCATTTCTTAAGGGATTCGTATGAAACTAGAATTGTAGGACTAATATGCGACTATAAGATTTGTTCCTATGAAAATTCTGGTATCTGGCCAATAGGGTCTGGAGTTTTGGGAACCCAGCCATTTCTCAAGCGATTTCTATGAAATTCGGTATGTAGGACTATGATGTCATTATGAGACTTGTTCCTTTGGAAAATCTGGTATCTGGCCAATAGCGTCTGCAGTTTTGGGAACTAAGCGATTTCTTAAGCGATTTGTATGAAACTCTGAATGTAGGACTAAAATGCGATTATGAGACTTGTTCCTTTGGAAAATCTGGTATCTGGCCAAAAGGGTCTGGAGTTTTGAGAACACAGCCATTTCTCAAACGATTCGTATGAATGTAGTACTAATATGCGACTATAAGATTTGTTCCTATGGAAATTCTGGGATCTGGCCATTAGGGTCTGGAGTTTTGGGAAAACAGCCATTTCTCAAACGATTCGTATGAATGTAGTACTAATATGCTACTATTAAATTTGTTCCTATGGAAATTCTGGGAACTGGCCAATAGGGTCTGAAGTTTTGGGACCCAAACCATTTCTCAAGAGATTCGTATGAAATTCCTAATGTAGGACTAAAATGCGACTATTAGATTTGTTCCTATGGAAATTGTGATGTGATTAGGAGATTTTTTCCTATGGAAAATCTGGGAGCTGGCTAATAGGGTCTGGAATTATGGGAACTCAGCCATTTCTCAAGCGATTTCTATGAAATTCGGTATTAAGGACTAATATGCGACTATAAGTTTGGTTCCTATGGAAATTCTGGGAGCTGGCTAATAGGGTCTGGAATTATGGGAACTAAGCCATTTCTCAAGCGAATCGTATGAAACTCGGAATGTACGACTAATATGTGACTATAAGATTTGTTCCTATGGAAATTCTGGGATCTGACAAATAGGGTCTGGAATTTTGGAAACTAAGCCATTTCTCGAGCGATTTGTATGACATCCGGAATGTAGGGCTAAGATATGATTATGAGATTTGTTCCTAGGGAAAATCTGGGAGTAGGCCAATAGGGTCTGGAATTTTGGGAACTAAGCCATTTCTCAAGCGATTTCTATGAAATTCGGTATGTGATCTGACAAATAGGGTCTGGAGTTTTGGGAACCAAGCCATTTCTCAAGCAAGTCGTATGAAACTCGGAATGTAGTACTAAGATGTGATTATGGGATTTGTTCCTATGGAAAATCTGGGAGTAGGCCAATAGGGTCTGGAGTTTTGGGACCCAAGCCATTTCTCAAGAGATTCGTATGAAATTCCTAATGTAGGACTAAAATGCGACTATTAGATTTGTTCCTATGGAAATTGTGATGTGATTAGGAGATTTTTTCCTATGGAAAATCTGGGAGCTGGCTAATAGGGTCTGGAATTATGGGAACTAAGCCATTTCTCAAGCGATTTCTATGAAATTCGGTATTAAGGACTAATATGCGACTATAAGTTTGGTTCCTATGGAAATTCTGGGATCTGGCCAATAGGGTCTGGAGTTTTTGGAACCAAGCCATTTCTCAAGCGAATCGTATGAAACTCGGAATGTACGACTAATATGTGACTATAAGATTTGTTCCTATGGAAATTCTGGGATCTGACAAATAGGGTCTGGAATTTTGGAAACTAAGCCATTTCTCGAGCGATTTGTATGACATCCGGAATGTAGGGCTAAGATGTGATTATGAGATTTGTTCCTAGGGAAAATCTGGGAGTAGGCCAATAGGGTCTGGAATTTTGGGAACTAAGCCATTTCTCAAGCGATTTCTATGAAATTCGGTATGTAGGACTATGATGTGATTATGAGACTTGTTCCTTTGGAAAATCTGGTATCTGGCCAATAGCGTCTGCAGTTTTGGGAACTAAGCAATTTCTTAAGCGATTCGTATGAAACTCGGAATGTAGGACTAACATGCGATTATGAGACTTGTTACTATGGAAAATCTAAGATCTGGCCAAAAGGGTCTGGAATTTTTGGAACCAAGCCATTTCTCAAGCAAGTCGTATGAAACTCGGAATGTAGTACTAAGATGTGATTATGGGATTTGTTCCTATGGAAAATATGGGAGCTGGCCAATAGGGTCTGGAATTTTGGGAACTAAGCCATTTCTCAAGCGATTTCTATGAAATTCGGTATGTAGGACTATGATGTGATTATGAGACTTGTTCCTTTGGAAAATCTGGTATCTGGACAATAGCGTCTGCAGTTTTGGGAACTAAGCGATTTCTTAAGCGATTTGTATGACATTCGGAATGTAGGACTATGATGTGATTATGAGACTTGTTCCTTTGGAAAATCTGGTATCTGGCCAATAGCGTCTGCAGTTTTGGGAACTAAGCGATTTGTATGACATTCGGAATGTAGGACTAAGATGTGATTATGAGATTTGTTCCTATGGGTCTGGAGTTTTGGGAACACAGCCATTTCTCAAACGATTCGTATGAATGTAGTACTAATATGCGACTATAAGATTTGTTCCTATGGAAATTCTGGGATCTGGCCAATAGGGTCTGGAATTCGGAATGTAGGACTAAGATGTGATTATGAGATTTGTTCCTATTGAAAATCTGGGAGCTGGCTAATAGGGTCTGGAATTATGGGAACTAAGCCATTTCTCAAGCGATTTCTATGAAATTCGGTATAAAGGACTAATATGCGACTATAAGTTTGGTTCTTATGGAAATTCTGGGATCTGGCCAACAGGGTCTGGAGTTTTTGGAACCAAGCCATTTCTCAATCGAATCGTATAAAACTCGGAATGTACGACTAATATGTGACTATAAGATTTGTTCCTATGGAAATTCTGGGATCTGACAAATAGGGTCTGGAATTTTGGAAACTAAGCCATTTCTCGAGCGATTTGTATGACATCCGGAATGTAGGGCTAAGATGTGATTATGAGATTTGTTCCTAGGGAAAATCTAGGAGTAGGCCAATAGGGTCTGGAATTTTGGGAACTAAGCCATTTCTCAAGCGATTTCTATGAAATTCGGTATGTAGGACTATGATGTGATTATGAGACTTGTTCCTTTGGAAAATCTGGTATCTGGCCAATAGCGTCTGCAGTTTTGGGAACTAAGCCATTTCTTAAGCGATTCGTATGAAACTCGGAATGTAGGACTAATATGCGACTAAAAGATTTGTTCCTATGGAAATTCTGGGATCTGGCATATAGGGTCTGGAGTTTTGGGAACCAAGCCATTTCTCAAGCAAGTCGTATGAAACTCGGAATGTAGTACTAAGATGTGATTATGGGATTTGTTCCTATGGAAAATCTGGGAGTAGGCCAATAGGGTCTGGAGTTTTGGGACCCAAGCCATTTCTCAAGAGATTCGTATGAAATTCCTAATGTAGGACTAAAATGCGACTATTAGATTTGTTCCTATGGGTCTGGAGTTTTGGGAACACAGCCATTTCTCAAACGATTCGTATGAATGTAGTACTAATATGCGACTATAAGATTTGTTCCTATGGAAAATCTGGTATCTGGCTAATAGCGTCTGCAGTTTTGGGAACTAAGCGATTTCTTAAACGATTTGTATGAAACTCGGAATGTAGGACTAAAATGCGTTTATGAGACTTGTTACTATGGAAAATCTAAGATCTGACCAAAAGGGTCTGGAGTTTTAGGAACACAGCCATTTCTCAAACGATTCGTATGAATGTAGTACTAATATGCGACTATAAGCTTTGTTCCTATGGAAATTCTGGGATCTGGCCAACAGGGTCTGGAATTTTTTGAACCAAACCATTTCTTAAGGGATTCGTATGAAACTAGGATTGTAGGACTAATATGCGACTATAAGATTTGTTCCTATGAAAATTCTGGTATCTGGCCAATAGGGTCTGGAGTTTTGGGAACCAAGCCATTTCTCGAGCGATTTGTATGACATTCGGAATGTAGGACTAAGATGTGATTATGAGATTTGTTCCTATGGAAAATCTGGGAGCTGGCCAATAGGGTCTGGAATTTTGGGAACTAAGCCATTTCTCAAGCGATTTCTATGAAATTCGGTATGTAGGACTATGATGTGATTATGAGACTTGTTCCTTTGGAAAATCTGGAATCTGGCCAATAGCGTCTGCAGTTTTTGGAACTAAGCGATTTCTTAGCGATTTGTATGACATTCGGAATGTAGGACTAAGATGTGATTATGAGATTTGTTCCTATGTGTCTGGAGTTTTGGGAACACAGCCATTTCTCAAACGATTCGTATGAATGTAGTACTAATATGCGACTATAAGATTTGTTCCTATGGAAATTCTGGGATCTGGCCAATAGGGTCTGGAGTTTTGGGACCCAAGCCATTTCTCCAGAGATTCGTATGAAATTCCTAATGTAGGACTAAAATGCGACTATTAGATTTGTTCCTATGGAAATTGTGATTGGGAGATTTTTTCCTATAGAAAATCTGGGAGCTGGCTAATAGGGTCTGTAATTTTTGGAACCAAACCATTTCTCAAGGGTTTCGTATAAAACTCGGAATGTAGAACTAATATGCGACCATAAGATTTGTTCCTATGGAAATTCTGGGATCTGGCCAATAGGGTCTGGAGTTTTGGGAACACAGCCATTTCTCAAACGATTCGTATGAATGTAGGACTAATATGCGACTATAAGATTTGTTCCTATGGAAATTGTGGTATCTGGCCAATAGGGTCTGGAATTATTGGAACCAAGCCATTTCTCAAGCGAATCGTATGAAACTCGTTATGTACGACTAATATGTGACTATAAGATTTGTTCCTATGGAAATTCTGGGATCTGACAAATAGGGTCTGGAGTTTTGGGAACCAAGCCATTTCTCAAGCAAGTCGTATGAAACTCGGAATGTAGTACTAAGATGTGATTATGGGATTTGTTCCTATGGAAATTCTGGGATCTGGCCATTAGGGTCTGGAGTTTTGGGAAAACAGCCATTTCTCAAACGATTCGTATGAATGTAGTACTAATATGCTACTATAAGATTTGTTCCTATGGAAATTCTGGGAACTGGCCAATAGGGTCTGAAGTTTTGGGACCCAAGCCATTTCTCAAGAGATTCGTATGAAATTCCTAATGTAGTACTAAAATGCGACTATTAGATTTGTTCCTATGGAAATTGTGATGTGATTAGGAGATTTTTTCCTATGGAAAATCTGGGAGCTGGCTAATAGGGTCTGGAATTATGGGAACTAAGCCATTTCTCAAGCGATTTCTATGAAATTCGGTATTAAGGACTAATATGCAACTATAAGTTTGGTTCCTATGGAAATTCTGGGATATGGCCAATAGGGTCTGGAGTTTTTGGAACCAAGCCATTTCTCAAGCGAATCGTATGAAACTCGGAATGTACGACTAATATGTGACTATAAGATTTGTTCCTATGGAAATTCTGGGATCTGACAAATAGGGTCTGGAATTTTGGGAACTAAGCCATTTCTCAAGCGATTTCTATGAAATTCGGTATGTAGGACTATGATGTGATTATGAGACTTGTTCCTTTGGAAAATCTGGTATCTGGCCAATAGCGTCTGCAGTTTTGGCAACTAAGCAATTTCTTAAGCGATTCGGATGAAACTCGGAATGTAGGACTAATATGCGACTATAAGAATTGTTTCTATCGAAATTCTGGGATCTGTCCAATAGGGTCTGGAGTTTTTGGAACCAAGCCATTTCTCAAGCGATTCGTATGAAACTCGGAATGTAGGAATAATATGTGACTATAAGATTTGTTCCTATGGAATTTCTGGGATCTGGCCAATAGGGTCTGGAGTTTTGGGAACCAAGCCATTTCTCAAGCGATTCGTATGAAATTCTGTATGTAGGACTATGATGTGATTATGAGACTTGTTCCTTTGGAAAATCTGGTATCTGGCCAATAGCATCTGCAGTTTTGGGAACTAAGCGATTTCTTAAGCGATTTGTATGAAACTCGGAATGTAGGACTAAAATGCGATTATGAGACTTGTTACTATGGAAAATCTAAGATCTGGCCAAAAGGGTCTGGAGTTTTGGGAACACAGCCATTTCTAAAACGATTCGTATGAATGTAGTACTAATATGCGACTATAAGATTTGTTCCTATGGATTTTCTGGGATGTGGCCAATAGGGTCTGGAATTTTTGGAACCAAACCATTTCTTACGGGATTCGCATGAAACTTGGAATGTAGAACTAATATGCGACCATAAGATTTGTTCCAATGGAAATTCTGGGATCTGGCCAATAGGGTCTGGAGTTTTGGGAAAACAGCCATTTCTCAAACGATTCGTATGAATGTAGTACTAATATGCGATTATAAGATTTGTTCCTATGGAAAATCTGGTATCTGGCTAATAGCGTCTGCAGTTTTGGGAACTAAGCGGTTTCTGAAACGATTTGTATGAAACCCGGAATGTAGGACTAAAATGCGATTATGAGACTTGTTACTATGGAAAATCTAAGATCTGACCAAAAGGGTCAGGAGTTTTGGGAACACAGCCATTTCTCAAACGATTCGTATGAATGTAGTACTAATATGCGACTATAAGCTTTGTTCCTATGGAAATTCTGGGATCTGGCCAATAGGGTCTGGAATTTTTTGAACCAAACCATTTCTTAAGGGATTCGTATGAAACTAGGATTGTAGGACTAATATGCGACTATAAGATTTGTTCCTATGAAAATTCTGGTATCTGGCCAATAGGGTCTGGAGTTTTGGGAACCAAGCCATTTCTCGAGCGATTTGTATGACATTCGGAATGTAGGACTAAGATGTGAATATGAGATTTGTTCCTATGGAAAATCTGGAAGCTGGCCAATAGGGTCTGGAATTTTGGTAACTAAGCCATTTCTCAAGCGATTTCTATGAAATTCGGTATGTAGGACTATGATGTGATTATGAGACTTGTTCCTTTGGAAAATCTGGAATCTGGCCAATAGCGTCTGCAGTTTTTGGAACTAAGCGATTTCTTAGCGATTTGTATGACATTCGGAATGTAGGACTAAGATGTGATTATGAGATTTGTTCCTATGTGTCTGGAGTTTTGGGAACACAGCCATTTCTCAAACGATTCGTATGAATGTAGTACTAATATGCGACTATAAGATTTGTTCCTATGGAAATTCTGGGATCTGGCCAATAGGGTCTGGAGTTTTGGGAACCAAGCCATTTCTCGAGCGATTTGTATGACATTCGGAATGTAGGACTAAGATGTGATTATGAGATTTGTTCCTATGGAAAATCTGGGAGCTGGCCAAAAGGGTCTGGAATTTTTGGAACCAAACCATTTCTTAAGGGATTCGTATGAAACTAATATTGTAGGACTAATATGCGACTATAAGATTTGTTCCTATGAAAATTCTGGTATCTGGCTAATAGGGTCTGGAGTTTTGGGAACCAAGCCATTTCTCAAGCGATTTCTATGAAATTCGGTATGTAGGACTATGATGTGATTATGAGACTTGTTCCTTTGGAAAATCTGGTATCTGGCCAATAGCGTCTGCAGTTTTGGGAACTAAGCGATTTCTTAAGCGATTTGTATGAAACTCGGAATGTAGGACTAAAATGCGATTATGAGACTTGTTCCTTTGGAAAATCTGGTATCTGGCCAAAAGGGTCTGGAGTTTTGAGAACACAGCCATTTCTCAAACGATTCGTATGAATGTAGTACTAATATGCGACGATAAGATATTAAGCGATTCGTATGAAACTCGGAATGTAGGACTAATATGCGACTATGAGATTTGTTCCTATGGAAAGTCTGGGAACTGGCAAATAGGGTCTGGAGTTTTGGGAACCAAGCCATTTCTCAAGCAAGTCGTATGAAACTCGGAATGTAGTACTAAGATGTGATTATGGGATTTGTTCCTATGGAAAATCTGGGAGCTGGCCAATAGGGTCTGGAATTTTGGGAACTAAGCCATTTCTCAAGCGATTTCTATGAAATTCGGTATGTAGGACTATGATGTGATTATGAGACTTGTTCCTTTGGAAAATCTGGTATCTGGCCAATAGCGTCTGCAGTTTTGGGAACTAAGCGATTTCTTAAGCGATTTGTATGACATTCGGAATGTAGGACTATGATGTGATTATGAGACTTGTTCCTTTGGAAAATCTGGTATCTGGCCAATAGCGTCTGCAATTTTGGGAACTAAGCGATTTGTATGTCATTCGGAATGTAGGACTAAGATGTGATTATGAGATTTGTTCCTATGGGTCTGGAGTTTTGGGAACACAGCCATTTCTCAAACGATTCGTATGAATGTAGTACTAATATGCGACTATAAGATTTGTTCCTATGGAAATTCTGGGATCTGGCCAATAGGGTCTGGAATTCGGAATGTAGGACTAAGATGTGATTATGAGATTTGTTCCTATTGAAAATCTGGGAGCTGGCTAATAGGGTCTGGAATTATGGGAACTAAGCCATTTCTCAAGCGATTTCTATGAAATTCGGTATAAAGGACTAATATGCGACTATAAGTTTGGTTCCTATGGAAATTCTGGGATCTGGCCAATAGGGTCTGGAGTTTTTGGAACCAAGCCATTTCTCAAGCGAATCGTATGAAACTCGGAATGTACGACTAATATGTGACTATAAGATTTGTTCCTATGGAAATTCTGGGATCTGACAAATAGGGTCTGGAATTTTGGAAACTAAGCCATTTCTCGAGCGATTTGTATGACATCCGGAATGTAGGGCTAAGATGTGATTATGAGATTTGTTCCTAGGGAAAATCTGGGAGTAGGCCAATAGGGTCTGGAATTTTGGGAACTAAGCCATTTCTCAAGCGATTTCTATGAAATTCGGTATGTAGGACTATGATGTGATTATGAGACTTGTTCCTTTGGAAAATCTGGTATCTGGCCAATAGCGTCTGCAGTTTTGGGAACTAAGCCATTTCTTAAGCGATTCGTATGAAACTCGGAATGTAGGACTAATATGCGACTAAAAGATTTGTTCCTATGGAAATTCTGGGATCTGGCATATAGGGTCTGGAGTTTTGGGAACCAAGCCATTTCTCAAGCAAGTCGTATGAAACTCGGAATGTAGTACTAAGATGTGATTATGGGATTTGTTCCTATGGAAAATCTGGGAGTAGGCCAATAGGGTCTGGAGTTTTGGGACCCAATCCATTTCTCAAGAGATTCGTATGAAATTCCTAATGTAGGACTAAAATGCGACTATTAGATTTGTTCCTATGGGTCTGGAATTTTGGGAACACAGCCATTTCTCAAACGATTCGTATGAATGTAGTACTAATATGCGACTATAAGATTTATTCCTATGGAAAATCTGGTATCTGGCTAATAGCGTCTGCAGTTTTGGGAACTAAGCGATTTCTTAAACGATTTGTATGAAACTCGGAATGTAGGACTAAAATGCGATTATGAGACTTGTTACTATGGAAAATCTAAGATCTGACCAAAAGGGTCTGGAGTTTTAGGAACACAGCCATTTCTCAAACGATTCGTATGAATGTAGTACTAATATGCGACTATAAGCTTTGTTCCTATGGAAATTCTGGGATCTGGCCAACAGGGTCTGGAATTTTTTGAACCAAACCATTTCTTAAGGGATTCGTATGAAACTAGGATTGTAGGACTAATATGCGACTATAAGATTTGTTCCTATGAAAATTCTGGTATCTGGCCAATAGGGTCTGGAGTTTTGGGAACCAAGCCATTTCTCGAGCGATTTGTATGACATTCGGAATGTAGGACTAAGATGTGATTATGAGATTTGTTCCTATGGAAAATCTGGGAGCTGGCCAATAGGGTCTGGAATTTTGGGAACTAAGCCATTTCTCAAGCGATTTCTATGAAATTCGGTATGTAGGACTATGATGTGATTATGAGACTTGTTCCTTTGGAAATCTGGAATCTGGCCAATAGCGTCTGCAGTTTTTGGAACTAAGCGATTTCTTAGCGATTTGTATGACATTCGGAATGTAGGACTAAGATGTGATTATGAGATTTGTTCCTATGTGTCTGGAGTTTTGGGAACACAGCCATTTCTCAAACGATTCGTATGAATGTAGTACTAATATGCGACTATAAGATTTGTTCCTATGGAAATTCTGGGATCTGGCCAATAGGGTCTGGAATTTTTGGAACCAAACCATTTCTTATGGGATTCGTATGAAACTCGGAATGTAGAACTAATATACGACCATAAGGTTTGTTCCTATGGAAATTCTGGGATCTGGCCAATATGATCTGGAGTTTTGGGAACCAAGCCATTTCTCGAGCGATTTGTATGACATTCGGAATGTAGGACTAAGATGTGATTATGAGATTTGTTCCTATGGAAAATCTGGGAGCTGGCCAAAAGGGTCTGGAATTTTTGGAACCAAACCATTTCTTAAGGGATTCGTATGAAAATAATATTGTAGGACTAATATGCGACTATAAGATTTGTTCCTATGAAAATTCTGGTATCTGGCCATTAGGGTCTGGAGTTTTGGGAACCAAGCCATTTCACAAGGGATTCGTATGATACACGGAATGAGGGACTAATATGCGACTATAAGATGTGTTCCTATGGGAATTCTGGGATCTGGCCAATAGGGTCTGGAGTTTTGGGAACCAAGCCATTTCTCAAGCTATTTCTATGAAATTCGGTATGTAGGACTATGATGTGATTATGAGACTTGTTC
This sequence comes from Nephrocerus scutellatus, assembly GCA_947095585.1. Taxonomy (NCBI): domain Eukaryota; kingdom Metazoa; phylum Arthropoda; class Insecta; order Diptera; family Pipunculidae; genus Nephrocerus; species Nephrocerus scutellatus. Next base: position 57,506,775 of record OX352765.1, read on the forward strand.
CTTTGGAAAATCTGGTATCTGGCCAAAAGGGTCTGGAGTTTTGAGAACACAGCCATTTCTCAAACGATTCGTATGAATGTAGTACTAATATGCGACTATAAGATTTGTACCTATGGAAATTCTGGGATCTGGCCAATAGGGTCTGGAATTTTTGGAACCAAACCATTTCTTAAGGGATTCGTATGAAACTAGAATTGTAGGACTAATATGCGACTATAAGATTTGTTCCTATGAAAATTCTGGTATCTGGCCAATAGGGTCTGGAGTTTTGGGAACCAAGCCATTTCTCAAGCGATTTCTATGAAATTCGGTATGTAGGACTATGATGTGATTATGAGACTTGTTCCTTTGGAAAATCTGGTATCTGGCCAATAGCGTCTGCAGTTTTGGGAACTAAGCGATTTCTTATCGATTTGTATGAAACTCGGAATGTAGGACTAAAATGCGATTATGAGACTTGTTCCTTTGGAAAATCTGGTATATGGCCAAAAGGGAACCAAGCCATTTCTCAAGAGATTCGTATGAAATTCCTAATGTAGGACTATAAAACGACTATTCGATTTGTTCCTATGGAAATTGTGATGTGATTAGGAGATTTTTTCCTATGGAAAATCTGGGAGCTGGCTAATAGGGTCTGGAATTATGGGAACTAAGCCATTTCTCTAGCGATTTCTATGAAATTCGGTATTTAGGACTAATATGCGACTATAAGTTTGGTTCCTATGGAAATTCTGGGCTCCGGCCAAGAGTGTTTGGAGTTTTTGGAACCAAGCCATTTCTCAAGCGAATCGTATGAAACTCGGAATGTACGACTAATATGTGACTATAAGATTTGTTCCTATGTAAATTCTGGGATCTGACAAATATGGTCTGGAATTTTGGAAACTAAGCCATTTCTCGAGCGATTTGTATGACATCCGGAATGTAGGGCTAAGATGTGATTATGAGATTTGTTCCTAGGGAAAATCTGGGAGTAAGCCAATAGGGTCTGGAATTTTGGGAACTAAGCCATTTCTCAAGCGATTTCTATGAAATTCGGTATGTAGGACTATGATGTGATTATGAGACTTGTTCCTTTGGAAAATCTGGTATCTGGCCAATAGCGTCTGCAGTTTTGGGAACTAAGCAATTTCTTAAGCGATTCGTATGAAACTCGGAATGTAGGACTAATATGCGACTAAAAGATTTGTTCCTATGGAAATTCTGGGATCTGGCATATAGGGTCTGGAGTTTTGGGAACCAAGCCATTTCTCAAGCAAGTCGTATGAAACTCGGAATGTAGTACTAAGATGTGATTATGGGATTTGTTCCTATGGAAAATCTGGGAGCTGGCCAATAGGGTCTGGAATTTTGGGAACTAAGCCATTTCTCAAGCGATTTCTATGAAATTCGGTATGTAGGACTATGATGTGATTATGAGACTTGTTCCTTTGGAAAATCTGGTATCTGGCCAATAGCGTCTGCAGTTTTGGGAACTAAGCGATTTCTTAAGCGATTTGTATGACATTCGGAATGTAGGACTATGATGTGATTATGAGACTTGTTCCTTTGGAAAATCTGGTATCTGGCCAATAGCGTCTGCAGTTTTGGGAACTAAGCGATTTGTATGACATTCGGAATGTAGGACTAAGATGTGGTTATGAGATTTGTTCCTATGGGTCTGGAGTTTTGGGAACACAGCCATTTCTCAAACGATTCGTATGAATGTAGTACTAATATGCGACTATAAGATTTGTTCCTATGGAAATTCTGGGATCTGGCCTATAGGGTCTGGAATTCGGAATGTAGGACTAAGATGTGATTATGAGATTTGTTCCTATTGAAAATCTGGGAGCTGGCTAATAGGGTCTGGAATTATGGGAACTAAGCCATTTCTCAAGCGATTTCTATGAAATTCGGTATTAAGGACTAATATGCGACTATAAGTTTGGTTCATATGGAAATTCTGGGATCTGGCCAATAGGGTCTGGAGTTTTTGGAACCAAGCCAGTTCTCAAGCGAATCGTATGAAACTCGGAATGTACGACTAATATGTGATTATGAGATTTGTTCCTATGTGTCTGGAGTTTTGGGAACACAGCCATTTCTCAAACGATTCGTATGAATGTAGTACTAATATGCGACTATTAGATTTGTTCCTATGGAAATTCTGGGATCTGGCCAATAGGGTCTGGAATTTTTGGAACCAAACCATTTCTTATGGGATTCGTATGAAACTCGGAATGTAGAACTAATATACGACCATAAGATTTGTTCCTATGGAAATTCTGGGATCTGGCCAATAGGATCTGGAGTTTTGGGAACCAAGCCATTTCTCGAGCGATTTGTATGACATTCGGAATGTAGGACTAAGATGTGATTATGAGATTTGTTCCTATGGAAAATCTGGGAGCTGGCCAAAATGGTCTGGAATTTTTGGAACCAAACCATTTCTTAAGGGATTCGTATGAAAATAATATTGTAGGACTAATATGCGACTATAAGATTTGTTCCTATGAAAATTCTGGTATCTGGCCATTAGGGTCTGGAGTTTTGGGAACCAAGCCATTTCACAAGGGATTCGTATGAAACTCGGAATGAGGGACTAATATGCGACTATAAGATATTTATGGGAATTCTGGGATCTGGCCAATAGGGTCTGGAGTTTTGGGAACCAAGCCATTTCTCAAGCGATTTCTATGAAATTCGGTATGTAGGACTATGATGTGATTATGAGACTTGTTCCTTTGGAAAATCTGGTATCTGGCCAAAAGGGTCTGGAGTTTTGAGAACACAGCCAGATTTGTTCCTATGGGAATTCTGGGATCTGGCCAATAGGGTCTGGAATTTTTGGAACCAAACCATTTCTTAAGGGATTCGTATGAAACAAGAATTGTAGGACTAATATGCGACTATAAGATTTGTTCCTATGAAAATTCTGGTATCTGGCCAATAGGGTCTGGAGTTTTGGGAACCAAGCCATTTCTCAAGCGATTTCTATGAAATTCGGTATGTAGGACTATGATGTGATTATGAGACTTGTTTTTTTGGAAAATCTGGTATCTGGCCAATAGCGTCTGCAGTTTTGGGAACTAAGCGATTTCTTAAGCGATTTGTATGAAACTCGGAATGTAGGACTAAAATGCGATTATGAGACTTGTTCCTTTGGAATATCTGGTATCTGGCCAAAAGGGTCTGGAGTTTTGAGAACACAGCCATTTCTCAAACGGAAACGGAATGGAAAATCTGGGAGCTGGCTAATAGGGTCTGGAATTATGGGAACTAAGCCATTTCTCAAGCGATTTCTATGAAATTCGGTATGTAGGACTATGATGTGATTATGAGACTTGTTCCTTTGGAAAATCTGGTATCTGGCCAATAGCGTCTGCAGTTTTGGGAACTAAGCAATTCCTTTAGCGATTCGTATGAAACTCGGAATGTAGGACTAATATGCGACTATAAGATTTGTTCCTATGGAAATTCTGGGATCTGACAAATAGGGTCTGGAGTTTTGGGAACCAAGCCATTTCTCAAGCAAGTCGTATGAAACTCGGAATGTAGTACTAAGATGTGATTATGGGATTTGTTCCTATGGAAATTCTGGGATCTGGCCATTAGGGTCTGGAGTTTTGGGAAAACAGCCATTTCTCAAACGATTCGTATGAATGTAGTACTAATATGCTACTATAAGATTTGTTCCTATGGAAATTCTGGGAACTGGCCAATAGGGTCTGAAGTTTTGGGACCCAAGCCATTTCTCAAGAGATTCGTATGAAATTCCTAATGTAGGACTAAAATGCGACTATTAGATTTGTTCCTATGGAAATTGTGATGTGATTAGGAGATTTTTTCCTATGGAAAATCTGGGAGCTGGCTAATAGGGTCTGGAATTATGGGAACTAAGCCATTTCTCAAGCGATTTCTATGAAATTCGGTATTAAGGACTAATATGCGACTATAAGTTTGGTTCCTATGGAAATTCTGGGATCTGGCCAATAGGGTCTGGAGTTTTTGGAACCAAGCCATTTCTCAAGCGAATCGTATGAAACTCGGAATGTACGACTAATATGTGACTATAAGATTTGTTCCTATGGAAATTCTGGGATCTGACAAATAGGGTCTGGAATTTTGGAAACTAAGCCATTTCTCGAGTGATTTGTATGACATCCGGAATGTAGGGCTAAGATGTGATTATGAGATTTGTTCCTAAGGAAAATCTGGGAGTAGGCCAATAGGGTCTGGAATTTTGGGAACTAAGCCATTTCTCAAGCGATTTCTATGAAATTCGGTATGTAGGACTATGATGTGATTATGAGACTTGTTCCTTTGGAAAATCTGGTATCTGGCCAATAGCGTCTGCAGTTTTGGGAACTAAGCAATTCCTTTAGCGATTCGTATGAAACTCGGAATGTAGGACTAATATGCGACTATAAGATTTGTTCCTATGGAAATTCTGGGATCTGACAAATAGGGTCTGGAGTTTTGGGAACCAAGCCATTTCTCAAGCAAGTCGTATGAAACTCGGAATGTAGTACTAAGATGTGATTATGGGATTTGTTCCTATGGAAAATCTGGGAGTAGGCCAATAGGGTCTGGAGTTTTGGGACCCAAGCCATTTTTCAAGAGATTCGTATGAAATTCCTAATGTAGGACTAAAATGCGAATATTAGATTTGTTCCTATGGAAATTGTGATGTGATTAGGAGATTTTTTCCTATGGAAAATCTGGGAGCTGGCTAATAGGGTCTGGAATTATGGGAACTAAGCCATTTCTCAAGCGATTTCTATGAAATTCGGTATTAAGGACTAATATGCGAATATAAGTTTGGTTCCTATGGAAATTCTGGGATCTGGCCAATAGGGTCTGGAGTTTTTGGAACCAAGCCATTTCTCAAGCGAATCGTATGAAACTCGGAATGTACGACTAATATGTGACTATAAGATTTGTTCCTATGGAAATTCTGGGATCTGACAAATAGGGTCTGGAATTTTGGAAACTAAGCCATTTCTCGAGCGATTTGTATGACATCCGGAATGTAGGGCTAAGATGTGATTATGAGATTTGTTCCTAGGGAAAATCTGGGAGTAGGCCAATAGGGTCTGGAATTTTGGGAACTAAGCCATTTCTCAAGCGATTTCTATGAAATTCGGTATGTAGGACTATGATGTGATTATGAGACTTGTTCCTTTGGAAAATCTGGTATCTGGCCAATAGCGTCTGCAGTTTTGGGAACTAAGCAATTTCTTAAGCGATTCGTATGAAACTCGGAATGTAGGACTAAAATGCGATTATGAGACTTGTTACTATGGAAAATCTAAGATCTGGCCAAAAGGGTCTGGAATTTTTGGAACCAAACCATTTCTTAAGGGTTTCGTTTAATCTCGGAATGTAGGACTAATATGCGACTATAAGTTTGGTTCCTATGGAAATTCTGGGATCTGGCCAATAGGGTCTGGAGTTTTGGGAACCAAGCCATTTCTCAAGCAAGTCGTATGAAACTCGGAATGTAGTACTAAGATGTGATTATGGGATTTGTTCCTATGGAAAATCTGGGAGTAGGCCAATAGGGTCTGGAGTTTTGGGACCCAAGCCATTTCTCAAGAGATTCGTATGAAATTCCTAATGTAGGACTAAAATGCGAATATTACATTTGTTCCTATGGAAATTGTGATGTGATTAGGAGATTTTTTCCTATGGAAAATCTGGGAGCTGGCTAATAGGGTCTGGAATTATGGGAACTAAGCCATTTCTCAAGCGATTTCTATGAAATTCGGTATTAAGGACTAATATGCGACTATAAGTTTTGGGATCTGGCCAATAGGGTCTGGAGTTTTTGGAACCAAGCCATTTCTCAAGCGAATCGTATGAAACTCGGAATGTACGACTAATATGTAACTATAAGATTTGTTCCTATGGAAATTCTGGGATCTGACAAATAGGGTCTGGAATTTTGGAAACTAAGCCATTTCTCGAGCGATTTGTATGACATCCGGAATGTAGGGCTAAGATGTGATTATGAGATTTGTTCCTAGGGAAAATCTGGGAGTAGGCCAATAGGGTCTGGAATTTTGGGAACTAAGCCATTTCTCAAGCGATTTCTATGAAATTCGGTATGTAGGACTATGATGTGATTATGAGACTTGTTCCTTTGGAAAATCTGGTATCTGGCCAATAGCGTCTGCAGTTTTGGGAACTAAGCAATTTCTTAAGCGATTCGTATGAAACTCGGAATGTAGGACTAAAATGCGATTATGAGACTTGTTACTATGGAAAATCTAAGATCTGGCCAAAAGGGTCTGGAATTTTTGGAACCAAACCATTTCTTAAGGGTTTCGTTTAATCTCGGAATGTAGGACTAATATGCGACTATAAGTTTGGTTCCTATGGAAATTCTGGGATCTGGCCAATAGGGTCTATGGTTTTTGGAACCAAGCCATTTCTCAAGCGAATCGTATGAAACTCGGAATGTACGACTAATATGTGACTATAAGATTTGTTCCTATGGAAATTCTGGGATCTGGCCAATATGGTCTGGAGATTTGGGAAAACAGCCATTTCTCAAACGATTCGTATGAATGTAGTACTAATATGCGACTATAAGATTTGTTCCTATGGAAATTCTGGTATCGGGCCAATAGGGTCTGGAGTTTTGGGAACCAAGCCATTTCTCAAGAGATTCGTATAAAATTCCTAATGTAGGACTATAATACGACTATTCGATTTGTTCCTATGGAAATTGTGATGTGATTAGGAGATTTTTTCCTATGGAAAATTTGGGAGCTGGCTAATAGGGTCTGGAATTATGGGAACTAAGCCATTTCTCTAGCGATTTCTATGAAATTCGGTATTTAGGACTAATATGCGACTATAAGTTTGGTTCATATGGAAATTCTGGGCTCCGGCCAAGAGTGTTTGGAGTTTTTGGAACCAAGCCATTTCTCAAGCGAATCGTATGAAACTCGGAATGTACGACTAATATGTGACTATAAGATTTGTTCCTATGTAAATTCTGGGATCTGACAAATAGGGTCTGGAATTTGGAAACTAAGCCATTTCTCGAGCGATTTGTATGACATCCGGAATGTAGGGCTAAGATGTGATTATGAGATTTGTTCCTAGGGAAAATCTGGGAGTAAGCCAATAGGGTCTGGAATTTTGGGAACTAAGCCATTTCTCAAGCGATTTCTATGAAATTCGGTATGTAGGACTATGATGTGATTATGAGACTTGTTCCTTTGGAAAATCTGGTATCTGGCCAATGGCGTCTGCAGTTTTGGGAACTAAGCAATTTCTTAAGCGATTCGTATGAAACTCGGAATGTAGGACTAATATGCGACTATGAGATTTGTTCCTATGGAAAGTCTGGGAACTGGCAAATAGGGTCTGGAGTTTTGGGAACCAAGCCATTTCTCAAGCAAGTCGTATGAAACTCGGAATGTGGTACTAAGATGTGATTATGGGATTTGTTACTATGGAAAATCTGGGAGCTGGCCAATAGGGTCTGGAATGTTGGGAACTAAGCCATTTCTCAAGCGATTTCTATGAAATTCGGTATGTAGGACTATGATGTGATTATGAGACTTGTTCCTTTGGAAAATCTGGTATCTGGCCAATAGCGTCTGCAGTTTTGGGAACTAAGCGATTTCTTAAGCGATTTGTATGACATTCGGAATGTAGGACTATGATGTGATTATGAGACTTGTTCCTTTGGAAAATCTGGTATCTGGCCAATAGCGTCTGCAGTTTTGGGAACTAAGCGATTTGTATGACATTCGGAATGTAGGACTAAGATGTGATTATGAGATTTGTTCCTATGGGTCTGGAGTTTTGGGAACACAGCCATTTCTCAAACGATTCGTATGAATGTAGTACTAATATGCGACTATAAGATTTGTTCCTATGGAAATTCTGGGATCTGGCCAATAGGGTCTGGAATTCGGAATGTAGGACTAAGATGTGATTATGAGATTTGTTCCTATTGAAAATCTGGGAGCTGGCTAATAGGGTCTGGAATTATGGGAACTAAGCCATTTCTCAAGCGATTTCTATGAAATTCGGTATTAAGGACTAATATGCGACTATAAGTTTGGTTCCTATGGAAATTCTGGGATCTGGCCAATAGGGTCTGGAGTTTTTGGAACCAAGCCATTTCTCAAGCGAATCGTATGAAACTCGGAATGTACGACTAATATGTGACTATAAGATTTGTTCCTATGGAAATTCTGGGATCTGACAAATAGGGTCTGGAATTTTGGAAACTAAGCCATTTCTCGAGCGATTTGTATGACATCCGGAATGTAGGGCTAAGATGTGATTATGAGATTTGTTCCTAGGGAAAATCTGGGAGTAGGCCAATAGGGTCTGGAATTTTGGGAACTAAGCCATTTCTCAAGCGATTTCTATGAAATTCGGTATGTAGGACTATGATGTGATTATGAGACTTGTTCCTTTGGAAAATCTGGTATCTGGCCAATAGCGTCTGCAGTTTTGGGAACTAAGCCATTTCTTAAGCGATTCGTATGAAACTCGGAATGTAGGACTAATATGCGACTAAAAGATTTGTTCCTATGGAAATTCTGGGATCTGGCATATAGGGTCGGGAGTTTTGGGAACCAAGCCATTCCTCAAGCAAGTCGTATGAAACTCGGAATGTAGTACTAAGATGTCATTATGGGATTTGTTCCTATGGAAAATCTGGGAGTAGGCCAATAGGGTCTGGAGTTTTGGGACCCAAGCCATTTCTCCAGAGATTCGTATGAAATTCCTAATGTAGGACTAAAATGCGACTATTAGATTTTTTCCTATGGGTCTGGAGTTTTGGGAACACAGCCATTTCTCAAACGATTCGTATGAATGTAGTACTAATACGCGACTATAAGATTTGTTCCTATGGAAAATCTGGTATCTGGCTAATTGCGTCTGCAGTTTTGGGAACTAAGCGATTTCTTAAACGATTTGTATGAAACTCGGAATGTAGGACTAAAATGCGATTATGAGACTTGTTACTATGGAAAATCTAAGATCTGACCAAAAGGGTCTTGAGTTTTAGGAACACAGCCATTTCTCAAACGATTCGTATGAATGTAGTACTAATATGCGACTATAAGCTTTGTTCCTATGGAAATTCTGGGATCTGGCCAACAGGGTCTGGAATTTTTTGAACCAAACCATTTCTTAAGGGATTCGTATGAAACTAGGATTGTAGGACTAATATGCGACTATAAGATTTGTTCCTATGAAAATTCTGGTATCTAGACAATAGGGTCTGGAGTTTTGGGAACCAAGCCATTTCTCGAGCGATTTGTATGACATTCGGAATGTAGGACTAAGATGTGATTATGAGATTTGTTCCTATGGAAAATCTGGGAGCTGGCCAATAGGGTCTGGAATTTTGGGAACTAAGCCATTTCTCAAGCGATTTCTATGAAATTCGGTATGTAGGACTATGATGTGATTATGAGACTTGTTCCTTTGGAAAATCTGGAATCTGGCCAATAGCGTCTGCAGTTTTTGGAACTAAGCGATTTCTTAGCGATTTGTATGACATTCGGAATGTAGGACTAAGATGTGATTATGAGATTTGTTCCTATGTGTCTGGAGTTTTGGGAACACAGCCATTTCTCAAACGATTCGTATGAATGTAGTACTAATATGCGACTATAAGATTTGTTCCTATGGAAATTCTGGGATCTGGCCAATAGGGTCTGGAATTTTTGGAACCAAACCATTTCTTATGGGATTCGTATGAAACTCGGAATGTAGAACTAATATACGACCATAAGATTTGTTCCTATGGAAATTCTGGGATCTGGCCAATAGGATCTGGAGTTTTGGGAACCAAGCCATTTCTCGAGCGATTTGTATGACATTCGGAATGTAGGACTAAGAAGTGATTATGAGATTTGTTCCTATGGAAAATCTGGGAGCTGGCCAAAAGGGTCTGGAATTTTTGGAACCAAACCATTTCTTAAGGGATTCGTATGAAAATAATATTGTAGGACTAATATGCGACTATAAGATTTGTTCCTATGAAAATTCTGGTATCTGACCATTAGGGTCTGGAGTTTTGGGAACCAAGCCATTTCACAAGGGATTCGTATGAAACTCGGAATGAGGGACTAATATGCGACTATAAGATTTGTTCCTATGGGAATTCTGGGATCTGGCCAATAGGGTCTGGAGTTTTGGGAACCAAGCCATTTCTCAAGCGATTTCTATGAAATTCGGTATGTAGTACTATGATGTGATTATGAGACTTGTTCCTTTGGAAAATCTGGTATCTGGCCAAAAGGGTCTGGAGTTTTGAGAACACAGCCATTTCTCAAACGATTCGTATGAATGTAGTACTAATATGCGACTATAAGATTTGTTCCTATGGAAATTCTGGGATCTGGCCAATAGGGTCTGGAATTTTTGGAACCAAACCATTTCTTAAGGGATTCGTATTAAACTAGAATTGTAGGACTAATATGCGACTATAAGATTTGTTCCTATGAAAATTCTGGTATCTGGCCAATAGGGTCTGGAGTTTTGGGAACCAAGCCATTTCTCAAGCGATTTCTATGAAATTCGGTATGTAGGACTATGATGTGATTATGAGACTTGTTCCTTTGGAAAATCTGGTATCTGGCCAATAGCGTCTGCAGTTTTGGGAACTAAGCGATTTCTTAAGCGATTTGTATGAAACTCGGAATGTAGGACTAAAATGCGATTATGAGACTTGTTCCTTTGCAAAATCTGGTATCTGGCCAAAAGGGAACCAAGCCATTTCTCAAGAGATTCGTATGAAATTCCTAATGTAGGACTATAATACGACTATTCGATTTGTTCCTATGGAAATTGTGATGTGATTAGGAGATTTTTTCCTATGGAAAATCTGGAAGCTGGCTAATAGGGTCTGGAATTATGGGAACTAAGCCATTTCTCTAGCGATTTCTATGAAATTCGGTATTTAGGACTAATATGCAACTATAAGTTTGGTTCCTATGGAAATTCTGGGCTCCGGCCAAGAGTGTTTGGAGTTTTTGGAACCAAGCCATTTCTCAACCGAATCGTATGAAACTCGGAATGTACGACTAATATGTGACTATAAGATTTGTTCCTATGTAAATTCTGGGATCTGACAAATAGGGTCTGGAATTTTGGAAACTAAGCCATTTCTCGAGCGATTTGTATGACATCCGGAATGTAGGGCTAAGATGTGATTATGAGATTTGTTCCTAGGGAAAATCTGGGAGTAAGCCAATAGGGTCTGGAATTTTGGGAACTAAGCCATTTCTCAAGCGATTTCTATGAAATTCGGTATGTAGGACTATGATGTGATTATGAGACTTGTTCCTTTGGAAAATCTGGTATCTGGCCAATAGCGTCTGCAGTTTTGGGAACTAAGCAATTTCTTAAGCGATTCGTATGAAACTCGGAATGTAGGACTAATATGCGACTATGAGATTTGTTCCTATTTAAAGTCTGGGAACTGGCAAATAGGGTCTGGAGTTTTGGGAACCAAGCCATTTCTCAAGCAAGTCGTATGAAACTCGGAATGTAGTACTAAAATGTGATTATGGGATTTGTTCCTATGGAAAATCTGGGAGCTGGCCAATTAGGTCTGGAATTTTGGGAACTAAGCCATTTCTCAAGCGATTTCTATGAAATTCGGTATGTAGGAATATGATGTGATTATGAGACTTGTTCCTTTGGAAAATCTGGTATCTGGCCAATAGCGTCTGCAGTTTTGGGAACTAAGCGATTTCTTAAGCGATTTGTATGACATTCGGAATGTAGGACTATGATGTGATTATGAGACTTGTTCCTTTGGAAAATCTGGTATCTGGCCAATAGCGTCTGCAGTTTTGGGAACTAAGCGATTTGTATGACATTCGGAATGTAGGACTAAGATGTGATTATGAGATTTGTTCCTATGGGTCTGGAGTTTTGGGAACACAGCCATTTCTCAAACGATTCGTATGAATGTAGTACTAATATGCGACTATAAGATTTGTTCCTATGGAAATTCTGGGATCTGGCCAATAGGGTCTGGAATTCGGAATGTAGGACTAAGATGTGATTATGAGATTTGTTCCTATTGAAAATCTGGGAGCTGGCTAATGGGGTCTGGAATTATGGGAACTAAGCCATTTCTCAAGCGATTTCTATGAAATTCGGTATTAAGGACTAATATGCGACTATAAGTTTGGTTCCTATGGAAATTCTGGGATCTGGCCAATAGGGTCTGGAGTTTTTGGAACCAAGCCATTTCTCAAGCGAATCGTATGAAACTCGGAATGTACGACTAATATGTGACTATAAGATTTGTTCCTATGTAAATTCTGGGATCTGACAAATAGGGTCTGGAATTTTGGAAACTAAGCCATTTCTCGAGCGATTTGTATGACATCCGGAATGTAGGGCTAAGATGTGATTATGAGATTTGTTCCTAGTGAAAATCTGGGAGTAGGCCAATAGGGTCTGGAATTTTGGGAACTAAGCCATTTCTCAAGCGATTTCTATGAAATTCGGTATTTAGGACTATGATGTGATTATGAGACTTGTTCCTTTGGAAAATCTGGTATCTGGCCAATAGCGTCTGCAGTTTTGGGAACTAAGCCATTTCTTAAGCGATTCGTTTGAAACTCGGAATGTAGGACTAATATGCGACTAAAAGATTTGTTCCTATGGAAATTCTGGGATCTGGCATATAGGGTCTGGAGTTTTGGGAACCAAGCCATTCCTCAAGCAAGTCGTATGAAACTCGGAATGTAGTACTAAGATGTGATTATGGGATTTGTTCCTATGGAAAATCTGGGAGTAGGCCAATAGGGTCTGGAGTTTTGGGACCCAAGCCATTTCTCAAGAGATTCGTATGAAATTCCTAATGTAGGACTAAAATGCGACTATTAGATTTGTTCCTATGGGTCTGGAGTTTTGGGAACACAGCCATTTCTCAAACGATACGTATGAATGTAGTACTAATATTTGACTATAAGATTTGTTCCTATGGAAAATCTGGTATCTGGCTAATAGCGTCTGCAGTTTTGGGAACTAAGCGATTTCTTAAACGATTTGTATGAAACTCGGAATGTAGGACTAAAATGCGATTATGAGACTTGTTACTATGGAAAATCTAAGATCTGACCAAAAGGGTCTGGAGTTTTAGGAACACAGCCATTTCTCAAACGATTCGTATGAATGTAGTACTAATATGCGACTATAAGCTTTGTTCCTATGGAAATTCTGGGATCTGGCCAACAGGGTCTGGAATTTTTTGAACCAAACCATTTCTTAAGGGATTCGTATGAAACTAGGATTGTAGGACTAATATGCGACTATAAGATTTGTTCCTATGAAAATTCTGGTATCTGGCCAATAGGGTCTGGAGTTTTGGGAACCAAGCCAATTCTCGAGCGATTTGTATGACATTCGGAATGTAGGACTAAGATGTGATTATGAGATTTGTTCCTATGGAAAATCTGGGAGCTGGCCAATAGGGTCTGGAATTTTGGGAACTAAGCCATTTCTCAAGCGATTTCTATGAAATTCGGTATGTAGGACTATGATGTGATTATGAGACTTGTTCCTTTGGAAAATCTGGAATCTGGCCAATAGCGTCTGCAGTTTTTGGAACTAAGCGATTTGTATGACATTCGGAATGTAGGACTAAGATGTGATTATGAGATTTGTTCCTATGGAAAATCTGGGAGCTGGCCAAAAGGGTCTGGAATTTTTGGAACCAAACCATTTCTTAAGGGTTTCGTTAAATCTCGGAATGTAGAACTAATATGGGACCATAAGATTTGTTCCTATGGAAATTCTGGGATCTGGCCAATAGGGTCTGGAGTTTTGGGAAAACAGCCATTTCTCAAACGATTATTATGAATGTAGTACTAATATGCGACTATAAGATTTGTTCCTATGGAAATTCTGGTATCGGGCCACTAGCGTCTGGAGTTTTGGGAACCAAGCCATTTCTCAAGAGATTCGTATGAAATTCCTAATGTAGGACTATAATGCGACTATTCGATTTGTTCCTATGGAAATTGTGATGTGATTAGGAGATTTTTTCCTATGGAAAATCTGGGAGCTGGCTAATAGGGTCTGGAATTATGGGAACTAAGCCATTTCTCTAGCGATTTCTATGAAATTCGGTATTTAGGACTAATATGCGACTATAAGTTTGGTTCCTATGGAAATTCTGGGCTCCGGCCAAGAGTGTCTGGAGTTTTTGGAACCAAGCCATTTCTCAAGCGAATCGTATGAAACTCGGAATGTACGACTAATATGTGACTATAAGATTTGTTCCTATGTAAATTCTGGGATCTGACAAATAGGGTCTGGAATTTTGGAAACTAAGCCATTTCTCGAGCGATTTGTATGACATCCGGAATGTAGGGCTAAGATGTGATTATGAGATTTGTTCCTAGGGAAAATCTGGGAGTAAGCCAATAGGGTCTGGAATTTTGGGAACTAAGCCATTTCTCAAGCGATTTATCTGAAATTCGGTATGTAGGACTATGATGTGATTATGAGACTTGTTCCTTTGGAAAATCTGGTATCTGGCCAATAGCGTCTGCAGTTTTGGGAACTAAGCAATTTCTTAAGCGATTCGTATGAAACTCGGAATGTAGGACTAATATGCGACTATAAGATTTGTTCCTATGGAAATTCTGGGATCTGGCAAATAGGGTCTGGAGTTTTGGGAACCAAGCCATTTCTCAAGCAAGTCGTATGAAACTCGGAATGTAGTACTAAGATGTGATTATGGGATTTGTTCCTATGGAAAATCTGGGAGCTGGCCAATAGGGTCTGGAATTTTGGGAACTAAGCCATTTCTCAAGCGATTTCTATGAAATTCGGTATGTAGGACTATGATGTGATTATGAGACTTGTTCCTTTGGAAAATCTGGTATCTGGCCAATAGCGTCTGCAGTTTTGGGAACTAAGCGAATTCTTAAGCGATTTGTATGACATTCGGAATGTAGGACTATGATGTGATTATGAGACTTGTTCCTTTGGAAAATCTGGTATCTGGCCAATAGCGTCTGCAGTTTTGCTAATAGGGTCTGGAATTATGGGAACTAAGCCATTTCTCAAGCGATTTCTATGAAATTCGGTATTAAGGACTAATATGCGACTATAACTTTGGTTCCTATGGAAATTCTGGGATCTGGCCAATAGGGTCTGGAGTTTGTGGAACCAAGCCATTTCTCAAGCGAATCGTATAAAACTCGGAATGTACGACTAATATGTGACTATAAGATTTGTTCCTATGGAAATTCTTGGATCTGACAAATAGGGTCTGGAATTTTGGAAACTAAGCCATGTAGGGCTAAGATGTGATTATGAGATTTGTTCCTAGGGAAAATCTGGGAGTAGGCCAATAGGGTCTGGAATTTTGGGAACTAAGCCATTTCTCAAGCGATTCCTATGAAATTCGGTATGTAGGACTATGATGTGATTATGAGACTTGTTCCTTTTGAAAATCTGGTATCTGGCCAATAGCGTCTGCAGTTTTGGGAACTAAGCAATTTCTTAAGCGATTCGTATGAAACTCGGAATGTAGGACTAATATGCGACTATAAGATTTGTTCCTATGGAAATTCTGGGATCTGGCAAATAGGGTCTGGAGTTTTGGGAACCAAGCCATTTCTCAAGCAAGTCGTATGAAACTCGGAATGTAGTACTAAGATGTGATTATGGGATTTGTTCCTATGGAAAATCTGGGAGTAGGCCAATAGGGTCTGGAGTTTTGAGACCCAAGCCATTTCTCAAGAGATTCGTATGAAATTCCTAATGTAGGACTAAAATGCGACTATTAGATTTGTTCCTATGGAAATTGTGATGTGATTAGGAGATTTTTTCCTATGGAAAATCTGGGAGCTGGCTAATAGGGTCTGGAATTATGGGAACTAAGCCATTTCTCAAGCGATTTCTATGAAATTCGGTATGTAGGACTATGATGTGATTATGAGACTTGTTCCTTTGGAAAATCTGGTATCTGGTCAATAGCGTCTGCAGTTTTGGGAACTAAGCAATTTCTTAAGCGATTCGTATGAAACTCGGAATGTAGGACTAAAATGCGATTATGAGACTTGTTACTATGGAAAATCTAAGATCTGGCCAAAAGGGTCTGGAATTTTTGGAACCAAACCATTTCTTAAGTGTTTCGTTTAATCTCGGAATGTAGAACTAATATGGGACCATAAGATTTGTTCCTATGGAAATTCTGGGATCTGGCCAATAGGGTCTGGAGTTTTGGGAAAACAGCCATTTCTCAAACGATTCGTATGAATGTAGTACTAATATGCGACTATAAGATTTGTTCCTATGGAAATTCTGGTATCGGGCCACTAGCGTCTGGAGTTTTGGGAACCAAGCCATTTCTCAAGAGATTCGTATGAAATTCCTAATGTAGGACTATAATGCGACTATTCGATTTGTTCCTATGGAAATTGTGATGTGATTAGGAGATTTTTTCCTATGGAAAATCTGGGAGCTGGCTAATAGGGTCTGGAATTATGGGAACTAAGCCATTTCTCTAGCGATTTCTATGAAATTCGGTATTTAGGACTAATATGCGACTATAAGTTTGGTTCCTATGGAAATTCTGGGCTCCGGCCAAGAGTGTCTGGAGTTTTTGGAACCAAGCCATTTCTCAAGCGAATCGTATGAAACTCGGAATGTACGACTAATATGTGACTATAAGATTTGTTCCTATGTAAATTCTGGGATCTGACAAATAGGGTCTGGAATTTTGGAAACTAAGCCATTTCTCGAGCGATTTGTATGACATCCGGAATGTAGGGCTAAGATGTGATTATGAGATTTGTTCCTAGGGAAAATCTGGGAGTAAGCCAATAGGGTCTGGAATTTTGGGAACTAAGCCATTTCTCAAGCGATTTCTCTGAAATTCGGTATGTAGGACTATGATGTGATTATGAGACTTGTTCCTTTGGAAAATCTGGTATCTGGCCAATAGCGTCTGCAGTTTTGGGAACTAAGCAATTTCTTAAGCGATTCGTATGAAACTCGGAATGTAGGACTAATATGCGACTATAAGATTTGTTCCTATGGAAATTCTGGGATCTGGCAAATAGGGTCTGGAGTTTTGGGAACCAAGCCATTTCTCAAGCAAGTCGTATGAAACTCGGAATGTAGTACTAAGATGTGATTATGGGATTCGTTCCTATGGAAAATCTGGGAGCTGGCCAATAGGGTCTGGAATTTTGGGAACTAAGCCATTTCTCAAGCGATTTCTATGAAATTCGGTATGTAGGACTATGATGTGATTATGAGACTTGTTCCTTTGGAAAATCTGGTATCTGGCCAATAGCGTCTGCAGTTTTGGGAACTAAGCGATTTCTTAAGCGATTTGTATGACATTCGGAATGTAGGACTATGATGTGATTATGAGACTTGTTCCTTTGGAAAATCTGGTATCTGGCCAATAGCGTCTGCAGTTTTGGGAACTAAGCGATTTGTATGACATTCGGAATGTAGGACTAAGATGTGATTATGAGATTTGTTCCTATGGGTCTGGAGTTTTGGGAACACAGCAATTTCTCAAACGATTCGTATGAATGTAGTACTAATATGCGACTATAAGATTTGTTCCTATGGAAATTCTGGGATCTGGCCAATAGGGTCTGGAGTTTGTGGAACCAAGCCATTTCTCAAGCGAATCGTATGAAACTCGGAATGTACGACTAATATGTGACTATAAGATTTGTTCCTATGGAAATTCTTGGATCTGACAAATAGGGTCTGGAATTTTGGAAACTAAGCCATTTCTCGAGCGATTTGTATGACATCCGGAATGTAGGGCTAAGATGTTATTATGAGATTTGTTCCTAGGGAAAATCTGGGAGTAGGCCAATAGGGTCTGGAATTTTGGGAACTAAGCCATTTCTCAAGCGATTTCTATGAAATTCGGTATGTAGGACTATGATGTGATTATGAGACTTGTTCCTTTGGAAAATCTGGTATCTGGCCAATAGCGTCTGCAGTTTTGGGAACTAAGCAATTTCTTAAGCGATTCGTATGAAACTCGGAATGTAGGACTAATATGTGACTATAAGATTTGTTCCTATGGAAATTCTTGGATCTGACAAATAGGGTCTGGAATTTTGGAAACTAAGCCATGTAGGGCTAAGATGTGATTATGAGATTTGTTCCTAGGGAAAATCTGGGAGTAGGCCAATAGGGTCTGGAATTTTGGGAACTAAGCCATTTCTCAAGCGATTTCTATGAAATTCGGTATGTAGGACTATGATGTGATTATGAGACTTGTTCCTTTGGAAAATCTGGTATCTGGCCAATAGCGTCTGCAGTTTTGGGAACTAAGCAATTTCTTAAGCGATTCGTATGAAACTCGGAATGTAGGACTAATATGCGACTATAAGATTTGTTCCTATGGAAATTCTGGGATCTGGCAAATAGGGTCTGGAGTTTTGGGAACCAAGCCATTTCTCAAGCAAGTCGTATGAAACTCGGAATGTAGTACTAAGATGTGATTATGGGATTTGTTCCTATGGAAAATCTGGGAGTAGGCCAATAGGGTCTGGAGTTTTGAGACCCAAGCCATTTCTCAAGAGATTCGTATGAAATTCCTAATGTAGGACTAAAATGCGACTATTAGATTTGTTCCTATGGAAATTGTGATGTGATTATGAGATTTGTTCCTAGGGAAAATCTGGGAGTAAGCCAATAGGGTCTGGAATTTTGGGAACTAAGCCATTTCTCAAGCGATTACTCTGAAATTCGGTATGTAGGACTATGATGTGATTATGAGACTTGTTCCTTTGGAAAATCTGGTATCTGGCCAATAGCGTCTGCAGTTTTGGGAACTAAGCAATTTCTTAAGCGATTCGTATGAAACTCGGAATGTAGGACTAATATGCGACTATAAGATTTGTTCCTATGGAAATTCTGGGATCTGGCAAATAGGGTCTGGAGTTTTGGGAACACAGCCATTTCTCAAACGATTCGTATGAATGTAGTACTAATATGCGACTATAAGATTTGTTCCTATGGAAAATCTGGGAGTAGGCCAATAGGGTCTGGAGTTTTGGGACCCAAGCCATTTCTCAAGAGATTCGTATGAAATTCCTAATGTAGGACTAAAATGCGACTATTAGATTTGTTCCTATGGAAATTGTGATGTGATTAGGAGATTTTTTCCTATGGAAAATCTGGGAGCTGGCTAATAGGGTCTGGAATTATGGGAACTAAGCCATTTCTCAAGCGATTTCTATGAAATTCGGTATGTAGGACTATGATGTGATTATGAGACTTGTTCCTTTGGAAAATCTGGTATCTGGCCAATAGCGTCTGCAGTTTTGGGAACTAAGCAATTTCTTAAGCGATTCGTATGAAACTCGGAATGTAGGACTAAAATGCGATTATGAGACTTGTTACTATGGAAAATCTAAGATCTGGCCAAAAGGGTCTGGAATTTTTGGAACCAAACCATTCCTTAAGGGTTTCGTTTAATCGCGGAATGTAGAACTAATATGCGACCATAAGATTTGTTCCTATGGAAATTCTGGGATCTGGCCAATAGGGTCTGGAGTTTTGGGAAAACAGCCATTTCTCAAACGATTCGTATGAATGTAGTACTAATATGCGACTATAAGATTTGTTCCTATGGAAATTCTGGTATCGGGCCACTAGGGTCTGGAGTTTTGGGAACCAAGCCATTTCTCAAGAGATTCGTATGAAATTCCTAATGTAGGACTATAATGCGACTATTCGATTTGTTCCTATGGAAATTGTGATGTGATTAGGCGATTTTTTCCTATGGAAAATCTGGGAGCTGGCTAATAGGGTCTGGAATTATGGGAACTAAGCCATTTCTCTAGCGATTTCTATGAAATTCGGTATTTAGGACTAATATGCGACTATAAGTTTGGTTCCTATGGAAATTCTGGGCTCCGGCCAAGAGTGTCTGGAGTTTTTGGAACCAAGCCATTTCTCAAGCGAATCGTATGAAACTCGGAATGTACGACTAATATGTGACTATAAGATTTGTTCCTATGTAAATTCTGGGATCTGACAAATAGGGTCTGGAATTTTGGAGACTAAGCCATTTCTCGAGCGATTTGTATGACATCCGGAATGTAGGGCTAAGATGTGATTATGAGATTTGTTCCTAGGGAAAATCTGGGAGTAAGCCAATAGGGTCTGGAATTTTGGGAACTAAGCAATTTCTCAAGCGATTTCTCTGAAATTCGGTATGTAGGACTATGATGTGATTATGAGACTTGTTCCTTTGGAAAATCTGGTATCTGGCCAATAGCGTCTGCAGTTTTGGGAACTAAGCAATTTCTTAAGCGATTCGTATGAAACTCGGAATGTAGGACTAATATGCAACTATAAGATTTATTCCTATGGAAATTCTGGGATCTGGCAAATAGGGTCTGGAGTTTTGGGAACCAAGCCATTTCTCAAGCAAGTCGTATGAAACTCGGAATGTAGTACTAAGATGTGATTATGGGATTTGTTCCTATGGAAAATCTGGGAGCTGGCCAATAGGGTCTGGAATTTTGGGAACTAAGCCATTTCTCAAGCGATTTCTATGAAATTCGGTATGTAGGACTATGATGTGATTATGAGACTTGTTCCTTCGGAAAATCTGGTATCTGGCCAATAGCGTCTGCAGTTTTGGGAACTAAGCAATTTCTTAAGCGATTCGTATGAAACTCGGAATGTAGGACTAATATGCGACTATAAGATTTGTTCCTATGGAAATTCTGGGATCTGGCAAATAGGGTCTGGAGTTTTGGGAACCAAGCCATTTCTCAAGCAAGTCGTATGAAACTCGGAATGTAGCACTAAGATGTGATTATGGGATTTGTTCCTATGGAAAATCTGGGAGTAGGCCAATAGGGTCTGGAGTTTTGGGACCCAAGCCATTTCTCAAGAGATTCGTATGAAATTCCTAATGTAGGACTAAAATGCGACTATTAGATTTGTTCCTATGGAAATTGTGATGTGATTAGGAGATTTTTTCCTATGGAAAATCTGGGAGCTGGCTAATAGGGTCTGGAATTATGGGAACTAAGCCATTTCTCAAGCGATTTCTATGAAATTCGGTATGTAGGACTATGATGTGATTATGAGACTTGTTCCTTTGGAAAATCTGGTATCTGGCCAATAGCGTCTGCAGTTTTGGGAACTAAGCAATTTCTTAAGCGATTCGTATGAAACTCGGAATGTAGGACTAAAATGCGATTATGAGACTTGTTACTATGGAAAATCTAAGATCTGGCCAAAAGGGTCTGGAATTTTTGGAACCAAACCATTCCTTAAGGGTTTCGTTTAATCGCCTGGCCAATAGCGTCTGCAGTTTTGGGAACTAAGCAATTTCTTAAGCGATTCGTATGAAACTCGGAATGTAGGACTAATATGCAACTATAAGATTTATTCCTATGGAAATTCTGGGATCTGGCAAATAGGGTCTGGAGTTTTGGGAACCAAGCCATTTCTCAAGCAAGTCGTATGAAACTCGGAATGTAGTACTAAGATGTGATTATGGGATTTGTTCCTATGGAAAATCTGGGAGCTGGCCAATAGGGTCTGGAATTTTGGGAACTAAGCCATTTCTCAAGCGATTTCTATGAAATTCGGTATGTAGGACTATGATGTGATTATGAGACTTGTTCCTTTGGAAAATCTGGTATCTGGCCAATAGCGTCTGCAGTTTTGGGAACTAAGCGATTTCTTAAGCGATTTGTATGACATTCGGAATGTAGGACTATGATGTGATTATGAGACTTGTTCCTTTGGAAAATCTGGTATCTGGCCAATAGCGTCTGCAGTTTTGGGAACTAAGCGATTTCTTAAGCGATTTGTATGACATTCGGAATGTAGGACTAAGATGTGATTATGAGATTTGTTCCTATGGGTCTGGAGTTTTGGGAACACAGCCATTTCTCAAACGATTCGTATGAATGTAGTACTAATATGCGACTATAAGATTTGTTCCTATGGAAATTCTGGGATCTGGCCAATAGGGTCTGGAATTCGGAATGTAGGACTAAGATGTGATTATGAGATTTGTTCCTATTGAAAATCTGGGAGCTGGCCAATAGGGTCTGGAATTTTGGGAACTAAGCCTTTTCTCAAGCGATTTCTATGAAATTCGGTATGAAGGACTATTATGTGATTATGAGACTTGTTCCTTTGGAAAATCTGGTATCTAGCCCGTAGCGTCTGCAGTTTTGGGAAGTAAGCAATTTCTTATACGATTTTATGAAACTCGGAATGTAGGACTAATATGCGACTATAAGATTTGTTTCTATGAAAATTCTGGGATCTGGCAAATAGGGTCTGGAGTTTTAGGAAGCAAGCCATGTCTCAAGCGATTCGTATGAAACTCGGAATGTAGGAATAATATGCGACTATAAGATTTGTTCCTATGGAAATTCTCGGATCTGGCCAATAGGGCCTGGAATTTTTTGAACCAAACCATTTCTTAAGGGGTTTGGATGAAACTAGGATTGTAGGACTAATATGCGACTATAAAATTTGTTCCTACGGAAATTCTGGTATCTGGCCAATAGGGTCTGGAGTTTTGGGAAACAAGCCATTTCTCAAGAGATTCGTATGAAATTCCTAATGTAGGACTAAAATGCAACTATTAGATTTGTTCCTATGGAAATTGTGATGTGATTAGGAGATTTGTTCCTAGGGAAAATCTGGGAGCTGGCCAATAGGGTCTGGAATTTTTGGAACCAAAACATTTCTTAAGGGATTCGTATGAAACTAGGATTGTAGGACTAATATGCGACTATAAGATTTGTTCCTATGGAAATTCTGGTATCTGGCCAATAGGGTCTGGAATTTTGGGAACCAAGCCATTTCTCAAGAGATTCGTATGAAATTCCTAATGTAGGACAAAAATGCAACTATTAAATTTGTTCCTATGGAAATTGTGATGTGATTATGAGATTTGTTCCTAGGGAAAATCTGGGAGCTGGCCAATAGGGTCTGGAATTTTTGGAAACTAAGCCATTTCTCGAGCGATTTGTATGACATTCGGAATGTAGGACTATGATGTGATTATGAGACTTGTTCCTTTGGAAAATCTGGTATCTGGCCAATAGCGTCTGCAGTTTTGGGAACTAAGCGATTTGTATGACATTCGGAATGTAGGACTAAGATGTGATTATGAGATTTGTTCCTATGGGTCTGGAGTTTTGGGAACACAGCCATTTCTCAAACGATTCGTATGAATGTAGTACTAATATGCGACTATAAGATTTGTTCCTATGGAAATTCTGGGATCTGGCCAATAGGGTCTGGAGTTTGTGGAACCAAGCCATTTCTCAAGCGAATCGTATGAAACTCGGAATGTACGACTAATATGTGACTATAAGATTTGTTCCTATGGAAATTCTTGGATCTGACAAATAGGGTCTGGAATTTTGGAAACTAAGCCATTTCTCGAGCGATTTGTATGACATCCGGAATGTAGGGCTAAGATGTTATTATGAGATTTGTTCCTAGGGAAAATCTGGGAGTAGGCCAATAGGGTCTGGAATTTTGGGAACTATTTCATTTCTCAAGCGATTTCTATGAAATTCGGTATGTAGGACTATGATGTGATTATGAGACTTGTTCCTTTGGAAAATCTGGTATCTGGCCAATAGCGTCTGCAGTTTTGGGAACTAAGCAATTCGTATGAAACTCGGAATGTAGGACTAATATGCGACTATAAGATTTGTTCCTATGGAAATTCTGGGATCTGGCAAATAGGGTCTGGAGTTTTGGGAACCAAGCCATTTCTCAAGCAAGTCGTATGAAACTCGGAATGTAGCACTAAGATGTGATTATGGGATTTGTTCCTATGGAAAATCTGGGAGTAGGCCAATAGGGTCTGGAGTTTTGGGACCCAAGCCATTTCTCAAGAGATTCGTATGAAATTCCTAATGTAGGACTAAAATGCGACTATTAGATTTGTTCCTATGGAAATTGTGATGTGATTAGGAGATTTTTTCCTATGGAAAATCTGGGAGCTGGCTAATAGGGTCTGGAATTATGGGAACTAAGCCATTTCTCAAGCGATTTCTATGAAATTCGGTATGTAGGACTATGATGTGATTATGAGACTTGTTCCTTTGGAAAATCTGGTATCTGGCCAATAGCGTCTGCAGTTTTGGGAACTAAGCAATTTCTTAAGCGATTCGTATGAAACTCGGAATGTAGGACTAAAATGCGATTATGAGACTTGTTACTATGGAAAATCTAAGATCTGGCCAAAAGGGTCTGGAATTTTTGGAACCAAACCATTCCTTAAGGGTTTCGTTTAATCGCGGAATGTAGAACTAATATGCGACCATAAGATTTGTTCCTATGGAAATTCTGGGATCTGGCCAATAGGGTCTGGAGTTTTGGGAAAACAGCCATTTCTCAAACGATTCGTATGAATGTAGTACTAATATGCGACTATAAGATTTGTTCCTATGGAAATTCTGGTATCGGGCCACTAGGGTCTGGAGTTTTGGGAACCAAGCCATTTCTCAAGAGATTCGTATGAAATTCCTAATGTAGGACTATAATGCGACTATTCGATTTGTTCCTATGGAAATTGTGATGTGATTAGGAGATTTTTTCCTATGGAAAATCTGGGAGCTGGCTAATAGGGTCTGGAATTATGGGAACTAAGCCATTTCTCTAGCGATTTCTATGAAATTCGGTATTTAGGACTAATATGCGACTATAAGTTTGGTTCCTATGGAAATTCTGGGCTCCGGCTAAGAGTGTCTGGAGTTTTTGGAACCAAGCCATTTCTCAAGCGAATCGTATGAAACTCGGAATGTACGACTAATATGTGACTATAAGATTTGTTCCTATGTAAATTCTGGGATCTGAAAAATAGGGTCTGGAATTTTGGAAACTAAGCCATTTCTCGAGCGATTTGTATGACATCCGGAATGTAGGGCTAAGATGTGATTATGAGATTTGTTCCTAGGGAAAATCTGGGAGTAAGCCAATAGGGTCTGGAATTTTGGGAACTAAGCAATTTCTCAAGCGATTTCTCTGAATTTCGGTATGTAGGACTATGATGTGATTATGAGACTTGTTCCTTTGGAAAATCTGGTATCTGGCCAATAGCGTCTGCAGTTTTGGGAACTAAGCAATTTCTTAAGCGATTCGTATGAAACTCGGAATGTAGGACTAATATGCAACTATAAGATTTGTTCCTATGGAAATTCTGGGATCTGGCAAATAGGGTCTGGAGTTTTGGGAACCAAGCCATTTCTCAAGCAAGTCGTATGAAACTCGGAATGTAGTACTAAGATGTGATTATGGGATTTGTTCCTATGGAAAATCTGGGAGCTGGCCAATAGGGTCTGGAATTTTGGGAACTAAGCCATTTCTCAAGCGATTTCTATGAAATTCGGTATGTAGGACTATGATGTGATTATGAGACTTGTTCCTTTGGAAAATCTGGTATCTGGCCAATAGCGTCTGCAGTTTTGGGAACTAAGCGATTTCTTAAGCGATTTGTATGACATTCGGAATGTAGGACTATGATGTGATTATGAGACTTGTTCCTTTGGAAAATCTGGTATCTGGCCAATAGCGTCTGCAGTTTTGGGAACTAAGCGATTTGTATGACATTCGGAATGTAGGACTAAGATGTGATTATGAGATTTGTTCCTATGGGTCTGGAGTTTTGGGAACACAGCCATTTCTCAAACGATTCGTATGAATGTAGTACTAATATGCGACTATAAGATTTGTTCCTATGGAAATTCTGGGATCTGGCCAATAGGGTCTGGAGTTTGTGGAACCAAGCCATTTCTCAAGCGAATCGTATGAAACTCGGAATGTACGACTAATATGTGACTATAAGATTTGTTCCTATGGAAATTCTTGGATCTGACAAATAGGGTCTGGAATTTTGGAAACTAAGCCATTTCTCGAGCGATTTGTATGACATCCGGAATGTAGGGCTAAGATGTTATTATGAGATTTGTTCCTAGGGAAAATCTGGGAGTAGGCCAATAGGGTCTGGAATTTTGGGAACTATTTCATTTCTCAAGCGATTTCTATGAAATTCGGTATGTAGGACTATGATGTGATTATGAGACTTGTTCCTTTGGAAAATCTGGTATCTGGCCAATAGCGTCTGCAGTTTTGGGAACTAAGCAATTTCTTAAGCGATTCGTATGAAACTCGGAATGTAGGACTAATATGCGACTATAAGATTTGTTCCTATGGAAATTCTGGGATCTGGCAAATAGGGTCTGGAGTTTTGGGAACCAAGCCATTTCTCAAGCAAGTCGTATGAAACTCGGAATGTAGCACTAAGATGTGATTATGGGATTTGTTCCTATGGAAAATCTGGGAGTAGGCCAATAGGGTCTGGAGTTTTGGGACCCAAGCCATTTCTCAAGAGATTCGTATGAAATTCCTAATGTAGGACTAAAATGCGACTATTAGATTTGTTCCTATGGAAATTGTGATGTGATTAGGAGATTTTTTCCTATGGAAAATCTGGGAGCTGGCTAATAGGGTCTGGAATTATGGGAACTAAGCCATTTCTCAAGCGATTTCTATGAAATTCGGTATGTAGGACTATGATGTGATTATGAGACTTGTTCCTTTGGAAAATCTGGTATCTGGCCAATAGCGTCTGCAGTTTTGGGAACTAAGCAATTTCTTAAGCAATTCGTATGAAACTCGGAATGTAGGACTAAAATGCGATTATGAGACTTGTTACTATGGAAAATCTAAGATCTGGCCAAAAGGGTCTGGAATTTTTGGAACCAAACCATTCCTTAAGGGTTTCGTTTAATCGCGGAATGTAGAACTAATATGCGACCATAAGATTTGTTCCTATGGAAATTCTGGGATCTGGCCAATAGGGTCTGGAGTTTTGGGAAAACAGCCATTTCTCAAACGATTCGTATGAATGTAGTACTAATATGCGACTATAAGATTTGTTCCTATGGAAATTCTGGTATCGGGCCACTAGGGTCTGGAGTTTTGGGAACCAAGCCATTTCTCAAGAGATTCGTATGAAATTCCTAATGTAGGACTATAATGCGACTATTCGATTTGTTCCTATGGAAATTGTGATGTGATTAGGAGATTTTTTCCTATGGAAAATCTGGGAGCTGGCTAATAGGGTCTGGAATTATGGGAACTAAGCCATTTCTCTAGCGATTTCTATGAAATTCGGTATTTAGGACTAATATGCGACTATAAGTTTGGTTCCTATGGAAATTCTGGGCTCCGGCCAAGAGTGTCTGGAGTTTTTGGAACCAAGCCATTTCTCAAGCGAATCGTATGAAACTCGGAATGTACGACTAATATGTGACTATAAGATTTGTTCCTATGTAAATTCTGGGATCTGACAAATAGGGTCTGGAATTTTGGAAACTAAGCCATTTCTCGAGCGATTTGTATGACATTCGGAATGTAGGACTATGATGTGATTATGAGACTTGTTCCTTTGGAAAATCTGGTATCTGGCCAATAGCGTCTGCAGTTTTGGGAACTAAGCAATTTCTTAAGCGATTCGTATGAAACTCGGAATGTAGGACTAATATGCAACTATAAGATTTGTTCCTATGGAAATTCTGGGATCTGGCAAATAGGGTCTGGAGTTTTGGGAACCAAGCCATTTCTCAAGCAAGTCGTATGAAACTCGGAATGTAGTATTAAGATGTGATTATGGGATTTGTTCCTATGGAAAATCTGGGAGCTGGCCAATAGGGTCTGGAATTTTGGGAACTAAGCCATTTCTCAAGCGATTTCTATGAAATTCGGTATGTAGGACTATGATGTGATTATGAGACTTGTTCCTTTGGAAAATCTGGTATCTGGCCAATAGCGTCTGCAGTTTTGGGAACTAAGCGATTTCTTAAGCGATTTGTATGACATTCGGAATGTAGGACTATGATGTGATTATGAGACTTGTTCCTTTGGAAAATCTGGTATCTGGCCAATAGCGTCTGCAGTTTTGGGAACTAAGCGATTTCTTAAGCGATTTGTATGACATTCGGAATGTAGGACTAAGATGTGATTATGAGATTTGTTCCTATGGGTCTGGAGTTTTGGGAACACAGCCATTTCTCAAACGATTCGTATGAATGTAGTACTAATATGCGACTATAAGATTTGTTCCTATGGAAATTCTGGGATCTGGCCAATAGGGTCTGGAATTCGGAATGTAGGACTAAGATGTAATTATGAGATTTGTTCCTATTGAAAATCTGGGAGCTGGCCAATAGGGTCTGGAATTTTGGGAACTAAGCCTTTTCTCAAGCGATTTCTATGAAATTCGGTATGAAGGACTATTATGTGATTATGAGACTTGTTCCTTTGGAAAATCTGGTATCTAGCCCGTAGCGTCTGCAGTTTTGGGAAGTAAGCAATTTCTTATACGATTTTATGAAACTCGGAATGTAAGACTAATATGCGACTATAAGATTTGTTTCTATGAAAATTCTGGGATCTGGCAAATAGGGTCTGGAGTTTTAGGAAGCAAGCCATATCTCAAGCGATTCGTATGAAACTCGGAATGTAGGAATAATATGCGACTATAAGATTTGTTCCTATGGAAATTCTCGGATCTGGCCAATAGGGCCTGGAATTTTTTGAACCAAACCATTTCTTAAGGGGTTTGGATGAAACTAGGATTGTAGGACTAATATGCGACTATAAAATTTGTTCCTACGGAAATTCTGGTATCTGGCCAATAGGGTCTGGAGTTTTGGGAAACAAGCCATTTCTCAAGAGATTCGTATGAAATTCCTAATGTAGGACTAAAATGCAACTATTAGATTTGTTCCTATGGAAATTGTGATGTGATTAGGAGATTTGTTCCTAGGGAAAATCTGGGAGCTGGCCAATAGGGTCTGGAATTTTTGGAACCAAAACATTTCTTAAGGGATTCGTATGAAACTAGGATTGTAGGACTAATATGCGACTATAAGATTTGTTCCTATGGAAATTCTGGTATCTGGCCAATAGGGTCTGGAATTTTGGGAACCAAGCCATTTCTCAAGAGATTCGTATGAAATTCCTAATGTAGGACAAAAATGCAACTATTAAATTTGTTCCTATGGAAATTGTGATGTGATTATGAGATTTGTTCCTAGGGAAAATCTGGGAGCTGGCCAATAGGGTCTGGAATTTTTGGAACCAAACCATTTCTTAAGGGATTCGTATGAAACTAGGATTGTAGAACTAATTTCGACTATAAGATTCGTTTCTATGGAAATTCTGGTATCTGGCCAATAGGGTCTGGAGTTTTGGAAGGTCTGGAATTATGGGAACTAAGCCATTTCTCAAGCGATTTCTATGAAATTCGGTATGTAGGACTAATATGTGACTATAAGATTGGTTCCTATGGAAATTCTGGGATCTGGCCAATAGGGTCTGGAGTTTTTGGAACCAAGCCATTTCTCAAGCGAATCGTATGAAACTCGGAATGTAGGAATAATATGCGACTATAAAATTTGTTCCTATTGAAATTCTGGGATCTGGCCAATGGGGTCTGGAAAATCTGGTATCTGGCCAATAGCGTCTGCAGTTTTGGGAACTAAGCAATTTCTTAAGCGATTCGTATGAAACTCGGAATGTAGGACTAAAATGCGATTATGAGACTTGTTACTATGGAAAATCTAAGATCTGGCCAAAAGGGTCTGGAATTTTTGGAACCAAACCATTCCTTAAGGGTTTCGTTTAATCGCGGAATGTAGAACTTATATGCGACTATAAAATTTGTTCCTACGGAAATTCTGGTATCTGGCCAATAGGGTCTGGAATTTTGGGAACTAAGCAATTTCTCAAGCGATTTCTCTGAAATTCGGTATGTAGGACTATGATGTGATTATGAGACTTGTTCCTTTGGAAAATCTGGTATCTGGCCAATAGCGTCTGCAGTTTTGGGAACTAAGCAATTTCTTAAGCGATTCGTATGAAACTCGGAATGTAGGACTAATATGCGACTATAAGATTTGTTCCTATGGAAATTCTGGGATCTGGCAAATAGGGTCTGGAGTTTTGGGAACCAAGCCATTTCTCAAGCAAGTCGTATGAAACTCGGAATGTAGTACTAAGATGTGATTATGGGATTTGTTCCTATGGAAAATCTGGGAGCTGGCCAATAGGGTCTGGAATTTTGGGAACTAAGCCATTTCTCAAGCGATTTCTATGAAATTCGGTATGTAGGACTATGATGTGATTATGAGACTTGTTCCTTTGGAAAATCTGGTATCTGGCCAATAGCGTCTGCAGTTTTGGGAACTAAGCGATTTCTTAAGCGATTTGTATGACATTCGGAATGTAGGACTATGATGTGATTATGAGACTTGTTCCTTTGGAAAATCTGGTATCTGGCCAATAGCGTCTGCAGTTTTGGGAACTAAGCGATTTCTTAAGCGATTTGTATGACATTCGGAATGTAGGACTAAGATGTGATTATGAGATTTGTTCCTATGGGTCTGGAGTTTTGGGAACACAGCCATTTCTCAAACGATTCGTATGAATGTAGTACAAATATGCGACTATAAGATTTGTTCCTATGGAAATTCTGGGATCTGGCCAATAGGGTCTGGAATTCGGAATGTAGGACTAAGATGTGATTATGAGATTTGTTCCTATTGAAAATCTGGGAGCTGGCCAATAGGGTCTGGAATTTTGGGAACTAAGCCTTTTCTCAAGCGATTTCTATGAAATTCGGTATGAAGGACTATTATGTGATTATGAGACTTGTTCCTTTGGAAAATCTGGTATCTAGCCCGTAGCGTCTGCAGTTTTGGGAAGTAAGCAATTTCTTATACGATTTTATGAAACTCGGAATGTAGGACTAATATGCGACTATAAGATTTGTTTCTATGAAAATTCTGGGATCTGGCAAATAGGGTCTGGAGTTTTAGGAAGCAAGCCATATCTCAAGCGATTCGTATGAAACTCGGAATGTAGGAATAATATGCGACTATAAGATTTGTTCCTATGGAAATTCTGGGATCTGGCCAATAGGGCCTGGAATTTTTTGAACCAAACCATTTCTTAAGGGGTTTGGATGAAACTAGGATTGTAGGACTAATATGCGACTATAAAATTTGTTCCTACGGAAATTCTGGTATCTGGCCAATAGGGTCTGGAGTTTTGGGAAACAAGCCATTTCTCAAGAGATTCGTATGAAATTCCTAATGTAGGACTAAAATGCAACTATTAGATTTGTTCCTATGGAAATTGTGATGTGATTAGGAGATTTGTTCCTAGGGAAAATCTGGGAGCTGGCCAATAGTGTCTGGAATTTTTGGAGCCAAAACATTTCTTAAGGGATTCGTATGAAACTAGGATTGTAGGACTAATATGCGACTATAAGATTTGTTCCTATGGAAATTCTGGTATCTGGCCAATAGGGTCTGGAATTTTGGGAACCAAGCCATTTCTCAAGAGATTCGTATGAAATTCCTAATGTAGGACAAAAATGCAACTATTAAATTTGTTCCTATGGAAATTGTGATGTGATTATGAGATTTGTTCCTAGGGAAAATCTGGGAGCTGGCCAATAGGGTCTGGAATTTTTGGAACCAAACCATTTCTTAAGGGATTCGTATGAAACTAGGATTGTAGAACTAATTTCGACTATAAGATTCGTTTCTATGGAAATTCTGGTATCTGGCCAATAGGGTCTGGAGTTTTGGAAACCAAGCCATTTCTCAAGAGATTCGTATGAAATTCCTAATGTAGGACTAAAATGCAACTATTAGATTTGTTCCTATGGAAATTGTGATGTGATTAGGAGATTTTTTCCTGTGGAAAATCTGGGAGCTCGCTAATAGGGTCTGGAATTATGGGAACTAAGCCATTTCTCAAGCGATTTCTATGAAATTCGGTATGTAGGACTAATATGTGACTATAAGATTGGTTCCTATGGAAATTCTGTGATCTGGCCAATAGGGTCTGGAGTTTTTGGAACCAAGCCATTTCTCAAGCGAATCGTATGAAACTCGGAATGTAGGAATAATATGTGACTATAAAATTTGTTCCTATTGAAATTCTGGGATCTGGCCAATGGGGTCTGGAATTTTTGGAACCAAACCATTTCTCAAGGGATTCGTATGAAACTCGGAATGAAGGCTAATATGCGACTTTAAGATTTGTTCCTATGGGAGTTCTGGGATCTGGCCAATAGGGTCTGGATTTTAGGGAACCAAGCCATTTCTCAAGAGATTCGTATGAAATTCCTAATAAAGGACTAAAATGCGACTATTAGATTTGTTCCTATGGAAATTATGATGTGATTAGGAGATTTTTTCCTATGGAAAATCTGGGAGCTGGCTAATAGGGTCTGGAATTATGGTAAATAAGCCATTTCTCAAGCGATTTCGACGAAATTCGATATTTAGGACTAATATGCGACTATAAGATTTGTTCCTATGGAAATTCTGGGATCTGACAAATAGGGTCTGGAATTTTGGAAACTAAGCCATTTCTCGAGCGATTTGTATGACTTTCGGAATGTAGGACTAAGATGTGATTATGAGAATTGTTCCTATGGAAAATCTGGGAGCTGGCCAATAGGGTTTGGAAATTTGGGAACTAAGCCATTTCTCAAGAGATTCGTATGAAATTCCTAATGAAGGACGAAAATGCGACTATTAGATTTGTTCCTATGGAAATTGTGATGTGATTAGGAGATTTTTTCCTTTGGAAAATCTGGGAGCTGGCTAATAGGGCCTGGAATTATGGGAACTAAGCCATTTTTCTAGCGATTTCTATGAAATTCGGTATTTAGGACTAATATGCGACTATAAGTTTGGTTCCTATGGAAATTCTGGGATCTGGCCAATAGTGTCTGGAGATTTTGGAACCAAGCCATTTCTCAAGCGAGTCGTATGAAACTCGGAATGTACGACTAATATGTGACTATAAGATTTGTTCCTATGGAAATTCTGGGTTCTGACAAATAGGGTCTGGAATTTTTGGAACCAAACCATTTCTTAAGGGATTCGTATAAAACTCGGAATGAAGGACCAATATGCGACTTTAAGATTTGTTCCTATGGGAATTCTGGGATCTGGCCAATAGGGTCTGGAGTTTAGGGAAACAAGCCATTTCTCAAGAGATTCGTATGAAATTCCTAATGAAGGACTAAAATGCGACTATTAGATTTGTTCCTATGGAAATTGTGATGTGATTAGGAGATTTTTTCCTATGGAAAATCTGGGAGCTGGCTAATAGGGTCTGGAATTATGGGAACTAAGCCATTTCGCTAGCGATTTCTATGAAATTCGGTATTTAGGACTAATATGCGACTATAAGTTTGGTTCCTATGGAAATTCTGGGCTCCGGCCAAGAGTGTCTGGAGTTTTTGGAACCAAGCCATTTCTCAAGCGAATCGTATGAAACTCGGAATGTACGACTAATATGTGACTATAAGATTTGTTCCTATGTAAATTCTGGGATCTGACAAATAGGGTCTGGAATTTTGGAAACTAAGCCATTTCTCGAGCGATTTGTATGACATCCGGAATGTAGGGCTAAGATGTGATTATGAGATTTGTTCCTAGGAAAAATCTGGGAGTAAGCCAATAGGGTCTGGAATTTTGGGAACTAAGCCATTTCTCAAGCGATTTCTCTGAAATTCGGTATGTAGGACTATGATGTGATTATGAGACTTGTTCCTTTGGAAAATCTGGTATCTGGCCAATAGCGTCTGCAGTTTTGGGAACTAAGCAATTTCTTAAGCGATTCGTATGAAACTCGGAATGTAGGACTAATATGCGACTATAAGATTTGTTCCTATGGAAATTCTGGGATCTGGCAAATAGGGTCTGGAGTTTTGGGAACCAAGCCATTTTTTAAGCGATTCGTATGAAACTCGGAATGTAGGAATAATATGCGACTATAAGATTTGTTCCTATGGAACTTCTGGGATCTGGCCAATAGGGTCTGGAATTTTTGGAACCAAACCATTTCTTAAGGGATTCGTATGAAACTAGGATTGTAGGACTAATATGCGACTATAAGATTTGTTCCTATGGAAATACTGGTATCTGGCCAATAGGGTCTGGAGTTTTGGGAACCAAGCCATTTCTCAAGAGATTCGTATGAAATTCCTAATGTAGGACTAAAATGCAACTATTAGATTTTTTCCTATGGAAATTGTGATGTGATTAGGAGATTTTTTCCTTTGGAAAATCTGGGAGCTGGCTAATAGGGTCTGGAATTATGGGAACTAAGCCATTTCTCAAGCGATTTCTATGAAATTCGGTATGTAGGACTAATATGCGACTATAAGATTGGTTCCTATGGAAATTCTGGGATCTGGCCAACAGGGTCTGGAGTTTTTGGAACCAAGCCATTTCTCAAGCGATTTCTATGAAATTCGGTATGTAGGACTAATATGCGACTATAAGATTGGTTCCTATGGAAATTCTGGGATCTGGCCAATAGGGTCTGGAATTTTTTGAACCTAACCATTTCTTAAGGGATTCGTATGAAACTAGGATTGTAGGACTAATATGCGACTTTAAGATTTATTCCTATCGGAATTCTGGGATCTGGCCAATAGGGTTGAGTTTTGGGAACCAAGCCATTTCTCAAGAGATTCGTATGAAATTCCTAATAAAGGACTAAAATGCGACTATTAGATTTGTTCCTATGGAAAATCTGGGAGCTGGCTAATAGGGTCTGGAATTATGGGAACTAAGCCATTTCTCAAGCGATTTGTATGACATTCGGAATGTAGGACTAAGATGTGATTATGAGATTTGTTCCTATGGAAAATCTGGGAGCTGGCCAATAGGGTCTGGAATTTTGGGAACTAAGCCATTTCTCGAGCGATTTGTATGGCATTCGGAATGTAGGACTAAGATGTGATTATGAGATTTGTTCCTATGGAAAATCTGGGAGCTGGCCAATAGGGTCTGGAATTTTGGGAACTAAGCCATTTCTCAAGCGATTTCTATGAAATTCGGAATGTAGGACTAATATGCGACTATAAGATTTGTTCCTATGGAAATTCTGGGATCTGACAAATAGGGTCTGGCATTTTGGAAACTAAGCCATTTCTCGAGCGATTTGTATGACATTCGGAATGTAGGACTAAGATGTGATTATGAGATTTGTTCCTATGGAAAATCTGGGAGCTGGCCAATAGGGTCTGGAATTTTGGGAACTTAGCCATTTCTCAAGCGATTTCTATGAAATTCGGTATGTAGGACTTTGATGTGATTATGAGACTTGTTCCTTTGGAAAATCTGGTATCTGGCCAATAGCGTCTGCAGTTTTGGGAACTAAGCAATTTCTTAAGCGATTCGTATGAAACTCGGAATATAGGACTAATATGCGACTATAAGATTTGTTCCTATGGAAATTCTGGGATCTGGCAAATAGGGTCTGGAGTTTTGGGAACCAAGCCATTTCTTAAGCGATTCGTATGAAACTCGGAATGTAGGAATAATATGCGACTATAAAATTTTTTCCTATGGAAATTCTGGTATCTGGACAATAGGGTCTGGAGTTTTAGGAACCAAGCCATTTCTCAAGCGATTTCTATGAAATTCGGTATGTAATACTATGATGTGATTATGAGACTTGCTCCTTTAGAAAATCTGGTATCTGGCCAATAGCGTCTGCAGTTTTTGGAACTAGGCGAACTAAGGACTAAAATGAGATTATGAGACTTGTTACTATGGAAAATCTAAGATCTGGCCAAAAGGGTCTGGAATTTATGGAACCAAACCATTTCTCAAGGGTTTCGTATAAAACTAGGAATGTAGAACTAATATGCGACCATAAGATTTGTTCCTATGGAAATTCTTGGATCTGGCCAATAGGGTCTGGAGTTTTGGGAACCAAGCCATTTCTCAAACGATACGTATGAATGTAGGACTAATATGCGGCTATAAAATTTGTTTCTATGTAAATTCTGGGATTTGGCCAAAAGGGTCTGGACTTTTGGCACCCAAGCCATTTCTTAAGAGATTCGTATGAAATTCCTCATGTAGGACTCAAATGCGACTATTAGATTTGTTCCTATGGAAATTGTGATGTGATTAGGAGGGAAAATCTGGGAGCTGGCTAATACGGTCTAGAATTATGGGAACTAAGCCAATTCTCAAGCGATTTCTATGAAACTCGGAATGTAGGACTAATATGCGACTATAAGATTTGTTCCAATGGAAATTCTGGGATCTGGCCAATATGGTCTGGAATTTTTGGAACCAAACCAAAACTCCACCCCTATTGGCCAGATACCAGAATTTCAATAGGAGCTGTGGCCGTAGTAATATATGTATTTATATATATATAGTTATATTTTTAGTTATATACATATATAGACATACACATAAAATATAACTATAGAAAACGAGGCATAAATTGAACAAGAGTGAACAGCAGAGCAATGTGTACAACAGTATAACAAATTTGTACAACAGAGCAATGTGTACAACAGAGTAATGTGTAAAACAAAGTAATGTGTACAACAGAGTAATGTATACAGAAGAGTAATGTGTACAACAGAGCATTGAAGTGAAACCTTTTTTTTACGTTGTGGCCGATATTACGATTAAATTACCTCCTACATAGCGAATTTCATACGAATCGCTTAAGAAATGTCTTAGTTCCAAAAATTCCAAACCCTATTGGCCAGGAACAAGTCTTATAGTCGCAATTAGTACTACATTCTGAGTTTCATACAAATCGCTTAAGAAATGACTTAGTTCCAAAAACTACAAACCCTATTGGTCAGCTCCCAGATTTTCCATAGGAGTAAATCTCATAATTACATCTTAGTCCTACAAAAATCTTGTAGTCACATATTAGTCCCACATTCCGAATGTCATACAAATCGCTTGAGAAATTGCTTAGTTCCCGAAATTCCAGACCCTATTGGCCAGATCCCAGAATTTCCAAAGGAACAAATCTTATAGTCGCATATTATTCCTACATTCCGAGTTTCATACGAATAGCTTGAGTAATGGCTTGGTTCTCAAAACTCCAGACCCTATTGGCTAGTTCCCAGATTTTCCATAGGAAAATCTCATAATCACATCTTAGTCCTACATTCCGAATGTCGTACAAATCGCTCAAGAAATGGCTTAGTTCCCAAAATTCCAGACCCTATTGGTTAGATCCCGAAATTTCCATAGGAAAAAGTCTTATAGTCGCATCTTAGTCCTACATTCCGAGTTTTATACAAATCTCTTAAGAAATAGCTTATTTTTCAAAACTCCAGAGCCTATTGGCCAGGTCCCAGAATTTTCATCCCTTGAGAAATGGTTTGGTTCCCAAAACTCCAAACCCTTTTGGCCAGATCCAATATTTTCCATAGGAACAAATATTATAGTCGCATATTTGTCCTATATGCCGAGTTTCATACGAATCTTTGAGAAATGGCTTGGGGCTCAAAACTCCAGACGCTATTGGCCAGATCCCAGAATTTCCATAGAAACAAATCTTATAGTCGCATATTATTCCTACATTCCGAGTTTCATACGAATCCCTTGAGAAATGGTTTGTTCCAAAAATGCCAGACCCTATTGCCCACATCCCAGAATTTCCATAGGAACAAGTCGTATCTTAGTCCGCTTGAGATATTGCTTAGTTCCTAATGCAGCTGTGGCCGTAGTAATAAAATCTTATAGTCGCATATTAGTCCTACATTCCGAGTTTTATACGAATCGCTTGAGAAATGGCTTGGTTCCCAAAACTCCAGACCCTATTGCCCACATCCGAGAATTTCAATAGGAACAAGTCGTATCTTAGTCCTACTTTCCGAGTTTCATACAAATCGCTTGAGATATTGCTTAGTTCCTAATGCAGCTGTGGCCATAGTAATATATTATTACGGAATTCAGTCTTTCGTGTTCGTAAAGGATTTTGCAAATAAAACAACACACAAGTTTATTAATTTACAAATAACAACTTAAATAAACCAACAGTAAAATTAATTAAAGTTCACAATTTACACTGGTGATAACTTAAAATCTACACAAAACAATTATTACAACAAAACTTGTACTTTACTACTCGTATTATTTATGCAAGAGTTTTTTAACTGCACTGGTTGAATTCCAAATAAGAACTTACTTACTTCGGCCTCTATTTATACTCAATCAAAAGCTTCCAGAAACTTCCAATCTTATAGGCAGAAATATCGAAAAAAGACCCGACAATTGTAGCCTATTCCTTTATTACCATCTAACGATCATTATGTCCTATATCCCTTGTGGGACCTAGGGCCTCTACTACGCCTACACGCAATCGCGTGCGGTTCCTGGCAATGAGCTTGAGCTCTCTCCAACTCTTCCCCAATTGCCATGAATCCTCCTTAACTGTTCTTCGCCATGTATTTCTCAGACGACCCGTTATTTTTTCAGCCTGAGATAACGGATTCCATTGCATTGCGTAGGTGGGTGCCGTGGCTCAGTGGATAAGAGCAGGGACTTCTGAGTAAGAGGTTCGTGGTTCGAATCCCAGTAACACCAAAAGTATTTTTCACTGTGTCCCACCTCTCGCGAAAGTCTGACAAACGTCCGAGAGTAATCTTGTCACGGAAAGCTTCTCAATTCGCCGTTCGGATCCGGCATTAAATTATAGGTCCCCTCCATTTGTGTGCAAAAATATACATGCTCAACACAAATGGATCCGAGAAGCTAGGCTTTGGACCGCAACGGTATGTCGCGTCGAATATTATTTTTATTATTGCATTGCGTAGTTTGCTATGGAATTGTCGCCTATTCAGAGTGTATGACCAATCCACTGCTACTTCCGTCGTTGGGTGGTTGTACCTATTGGTATCTGACCCGTTCTCTGGTAAAGATGTTCGATAAAGATACGGTTAGGCCAGAAAAACCTTAAGATGTTCCGCAGGCACCCATTTAAGAACGTTTGTAATCTTTTTGTCACCTTCCAAGTACTGCACCCCTACAACAGCACAGATTCAACATTTGAACGAAACAGTCGCAGCTTGGTGTTTAAGCTGACCGCATTGCTTCGCCATATCATGGACATCATTCCAAACACTGATTTTGCTTTGCCGATTCGGTTGACAATGTCCTGTTCGGTTCCACCTTCGGTCGAGACAATACTTCCAAGATATTGGAAACCTCTACACTCTCTACCGGTTGTCCAGCAATGTTAACTTGAGTTACCGAGTTAGTGCCGATGATTATTGTTTTGACAGTATTAATCTTCAAACCCGCAACATTTGCCTCCCTAAACAAACGTCGTCAGCGAAGTGCAGATGTTTGACTACATTCCGAATGTCATACAAATCGCTCAAGAAATGGCTTAGTTCCCAAAATTCCAGACCCTATTGGTCAGATCCCGAAATTTCCATAGGAAAAAGTCTTATAGTCGCATCTTAGTCCTACATTCCGAGTTTTATACAAATCTCTTAAGAAATAGCTTATTTTTCAAAACTCCAGAGCCTATTGGCCAGGTCCCAGAATTTTCATCCCTTGAGAAATGGTTTGGTTCCCAAAACTCCAAACCCTTTTGGCCAGATCCAAGATTTTCCATAGGAACAAATATTATAGTCGCATATTTGTCCTATATGCCGAGTTTCATACGAATCTTTGAGAAATGGCTTGGGGCTCAAAACTCCAGACGCTATTGGCCAGATCTCAGAATTTCCATAGAAACAAATCTTTTAGTCGCATATTATTCCTACATTCCGAGTTTCATACGAATCCCTTGAGAAATGGTTTGTTCCAAAAATGCCAGACCCTATTGCCCACATCCCAGAATTTCCATAGGAACAAGTCGTATCTTAGTCCGCTTGAGATATTGCTTAGTTCCTAATGCAGCTGTGGCCGTAGTAATAAAATCTTATAGTCGCATATTAGTCCTACATTCCGAGTTTTATACGAATCGCTTGAGAAATGGCTTGGTTCCCAAAACTCCAGACCCTATTGCCCACATCCGAGAATTTCAATAGGAACAAGTCGTATCTTAGTCCTACTTTCCGAGTTTCATACAAATCGCTTGAGATATTGCTTAGTTCCTAATGCAGCTGTGGCCATAGTAATATATTATTACGGAATTCAGTCTTTCGTGTTCGTAAAGGATTTTGCAAATAAAACAACACACAAGTTTATTAATTTACAAATAACAACTTAAATAAACCAACAGTAAAATTAATTAAAGTTCACAATTTACACTGGTGATAACTTAAAATCTACACAAAACAATTATTACAACAAAACTTGTACTTTACTACTCGTATTATTTATGCAAGAGTTTTTTAACTGCACTGGTTGAATCCCAAATAAGAACTTACTTACTTCGGCCTCTATTTATACTCAATCAAAAGCTTCCAGAAACTTCCAATCTTATAGGCAGAAATATCGAAAAAGACCCGACAATTGTAGCCTATTCCTTTATTACCATCTAACGATCATTATGTCCTATATCCCTTGTGGGACCTAGGGCCTCTACTACGCGTACACGCAATCGCGTGCGGTTCCTGGCAATGAGCTTGAGCTCTCTCCAACTCTTCCCCAATTGCCATGAATCCTCCTTAACTGTTCTTCGCCATGTATTTCTCAGACGACCCGTTATTTTTTCAGCCTGAGATAACGGATTCCATTGCATTGCGTAGGTGGGTGCCGTGGCTCAGTGGATAAGAGCAGGGACTTCTGAGTAAGAGGTTCGTGGTAGGAATCCCAGTAACACCAAAAGTATTTTTCACTGTGTCCCACCTCTCGCGAAAGTCTGACAAACGTCCGAGAGTAATCTTGTCACGGAAAGCTTCTCAATTCGCCGTTCGGATCCGGCATTAAATTATAGGTCCCCTCCATTTGTGTGCAAAAATATACATGCTCAACACAAATGGATCCGAGAAGCTAGGCTTTGGACCGCAACGGTATGTCGCGCCGAATATTATTTTTATTATTGCATTGCGTAGTTTGCTATGGAATTGTCGCCTATTCAGAGTGTATGACCAATCCACTGCTACTTCCGTCGTTGGGTGGTTGTACCTATTGGTATCTGACCCGTTCTCTGGTAAAGATGTTCGATAAAGATACGGTTAGGCCAGAAAAACCTTAAGATGTTCCGCAGGCACCCATTTAAGAACGTTTGTAATCTTTTTGTCACCTTCCAAGTACTGCACCCCTACAACAGCACAGATTCAACATTTGAACGAAACAGTCGCAGCTTGGTGTTTAAGCTGACCGCATTGCTTCGCCATATCATGGACATCATTCCAAACACTGATTTTGCTTTGCCGATTCGGTTGACAATGTCCTGTTCGGTTCCACCTTCGGTCGAGACAATACTTCCAAGATATTGGAAACCTCTACACTCTCTACCGGTTGTCCAGCAATGTTAACTTGAGTTACCGAGTTAGTGCCGATGATTATTGTTTTGACAGTATTAATCTTCAAACCCGCAACATTTGCCTCCCTAAACAAACGTCGTCAGCGAAGTGCAGATGTTTGACTACATTCCGAATGTCATACAAATCGCTCAAGAAATGGCTTAGTTCCCAAAATTCCAGACCCTATTGGTCAGATCCCGAAATTTCCATAGGAAAAAGTCTTATAGTCGCATCTTAGTCCTACATTCCGAGTTTTATACAAATCTCTTAAGAAATAGCTTATTTTTCAAAACTCCAGAGCCTATTGGCCAGGTCCCAGAATTTTCATCCCTTGAGAAATGGTTTGGTTCCCAAAACTCCAAACCCTTTTGGCCAGATCCAAGATTTTCCATAGGAACAAATATTATAGTAGCATATTTGTCCTATATGCCGAGTTTCATACGAATCTTTGAGAAATGGCTTGGGGCTCAAAACTCCAGACGCTATTGGCCAGATCCCAGAATTTCCATAGAAACAAATCTTATAGTCGCATATTATTCCTACATTCCGAGTTTCATACGAATCCCTTGAGAAATGGTTTGTTCCAAAAATGCCAGACCCTATTGCCCACATCCCAGAATTTCCATAGGAACAAGTCGTATCTTAGTCCGCTTGAGATATTGCTTAGTTCCTAATGCAGCTGTGGCCGTAGTAATAAAATCTTATAGTCGCATATTAGTCCTACATTCCGAGTTTTATACGAATCGCTTGAGAAATGGCTTGGTTCCCAAAACTCCAGACCCTATTGCCCACATCCGAGAATTTCAATAGGAACAAGTCGTATCTTAGTCCTACTTTCCGAGTTTCATACAAATCGCTTGAGATATTGCTTAGTTCCTAATGCAGCTGTGGCCATAGTAATATATTATTACGGAATTCAGTCTTTCGTGTTCGTAAAGGATTTTGCAAATAAAACAACACACAAGTTTATTAATTTACAAATAACAACTTAAATAAACCAACAGTAAAATTAATTAAAGTTCACAATTTACACTGGTGATAACTTAAAATCTACACAAAACAATTATTACAACAAAACTTGTACTTTACTACTCGTATTATTTATGCAAGAGTTTTTTAACCGCACTGGTTGAATTCCAAATAAGAACTTACTTACTTCGGCCTCTATTTATACTCAATCAAAAGCTTCCAGAAACTTCCAATCTTATAGGCAGAAATATCGAGAAAAGACCCGACAATTGTAGCCTATTCCTTTATTAACATCTAACGATCATTATGTCCTATATCCCTTGTGGGACCTAGGGCCTCTACTACGCCTACACGCAATCGCGTGCGGTTCCTGGCAATGAGCTTGAGCTCTCTCCAACTCTTCCCCAATTGCCATGAATCCTCCTTAACTGTTCTTCGCCATGTATTTCTCAGACGACCCGTTATTTTTTCAGCCTGAGATAACGGATTCCATTGCATTGCGTAGGTGGGTGCCGTGGCTCAGTGGATAAGAGCAGGGACTTCTGAGTAAGAGGTTCGTGGTTCGAATCCCAGTAACCCCAAAAGTATTTTTCACTGTGTCCCACCTCTCGCGAAAGTCTGACAAACGTCCGAGAGTAATCTTGTCACGGAAAGCTTCTCAATTCGCCGTTCGGATCCGGCATTAAATTATAGGTCCCCTCCATTTGTGTGCAAAAATATACATGCTCAACACAAATGGATCCGAAAAGCTAGGCTTTGGACCGCAACGGTATGTCGCGCCGAATATTATTTTTATTATTGCATTGCGTAGTTTGCTATGGAATTGTCGCCTATTCAGAGTGTATGACCAATCCACTGCTACTTCCGTCGTTGGGTGGTTGTACCTATTGGTATCTGACCCGTTCTCTGGTAAAGATGTTCGATAAAGATACGGTTAGGCCAGAAAAACCTTAAGATGTTCCGCAGGCACCCATTTAAGAACGTTTGTAATCTTTTTGTCACCTTCCAAGTACTGCACCCCTACAACAGCACAGATTCAACATTTGAACGAAACAGTCGCAGCTTGGTGTTTAAGCTGACCGCATTGCTTCGCCATATCATGGACATCATTCCAAACACTGATTTTGCTTTGCCGATTCGGTTGACAATGTCCTGTTCGGTTCCACCTTCGGTCGAGACAATACTTCCAAGATATTGGAAACCTCTACACTCTCTACCGGTTGTCCAGCAATGTTAACTTGAGTTACCGAGTTAGTGCCGATGATTATTGTTTTGACAGTATTAATCTTCAAACCCGCAACATTTGCCTCCCTAAACAAACGTCGTCAGCGAAGTCCAGATGTTTGACTACATTCCGAATGTCATACAAATCGCTCAAGAAATGGCTTAGTTCCCAAAATTCCAGACCCTATTGGTCAGATCCCGAAATTTCCATAGGAAAAAGTCTTATAGTCGCATCTTAGTCCTACATTCCGAGTTTTATACAAATCTCTTAAGAAATAGCTTATTTTTCAAAACTCCAGAGCCTATTGGCCAGGTCCCAGAATTTTCATCCCTTGAGAAATGGTTTGGTTCCCAAAACTCCAAACCCTTTTGGCCAGATCCAAGATTTTCCATAGGAACAAATATTATAGTAGCATATTTGTCCTATATGCCGAGTTTCATACGAATCTTTGAGAAATGGCTTGGGGCTCAAAACTCCAGACGCTATTGGCCAGATCCCAGAATTTCCATAGAAACAAATCTTATAGTCGCATATTATTCCTACATTCCGAGTTTCATACGAATCCCTTGAGAAATGGTTTGTTCCAAAAATGCCAGACCCTATTGCCCACATCCCAGAATTTCCATAGGAACAAGTCGTATCTTAGTCCGCTTGAGATATTGCTTAGTTCCTAATGCAGCTGTGGCCGTAGTAATAAAATCTTATAGTCGCATATTAGTCCTACATTCCGAGTTTTATACGAATCGCTTGAGAAATGGCTTGGTTCCCAAAACTCCAGACCCTATTGCCCACATCCGAGAATTTCAATAGGAACAA
Source organism: Nephrocerus scutellatus (assembly GCA_947095585.1). NCBI lineage: Eukaryota > Metazoa > Arthropoda > Insecta > Diptera > Pipunculidae > Nephrocerus > Nephrocerus scutellatus. The sequence continues at coordinate 57,551,066 of OX352765.1, forward strand.
GTCGTATCTTAGTCCTACTTTCCGAGTTTCATACAAATCGCTTGAGATATTGCTTAGTTCCTAATGCAGCTGTGGCCATAGTAATATATTATTACGGAATTCAGTCTTTCGTGTTCGTAAAGGATTTTGCAAATAAAACAACACACAAGTTTATTAATTTACAAATAACAACTTAAATAAACCAACAGTAAAATTAATTAAAGTTCACAATTTACACTGGTGATAACTTAAAATCTACACAAAACAATTATTACAACAAAACTTGTACTTTACTACTCGTATTATTTATGCAAGAGTTTTTTAACCGCACTGGTTGAATTCCAAATAAGAACTTACTTACTTCGGCCTCTATTTATACTCAATCAAAAGCTTCCAGAAACTTCCAATCTTATAGGCAGAAATATCGAGAAAAGACCCGACAATTGTAGCCTATTCCTTTATTAACATCTAACGATCATTATGTCCTATATCCCTTGTGGGACCTAGGGCCTCTACTACGCCTACACGCAATCGCGTGCGGTTCCTGGCAATGAGCTTGAGCTCTCTCCAACTCTTCCCCAATTGCCATGAATCCTCCTTAACTGTTCTTCGCCATGTATTTCTCAGACGACCCGTTATTTTTTCAGCCTGAGATAACGGATTCCATTGCATTGCGTAGGTGGGTGCCGTGGCTCAGTGGATAAGAGCAGGGACTTCTGAGTAAGAGGTTCGTGGTTCGAATCCCAGTAACCCCAAAAGTATTTTTCACTGTGTCCCACCTCTCGCGAAAGTCTGACAAACGTCCGAGAGTAATCTTGTCACGGAAAGCTTCTCAATTCGCCGTTCGGATCCGGCATTAAATTATAGGTCCCCTCCATTTGTGTGCAAAAATATACATGCTCAACACAAATGGATCCGAAAAGCTAGGCTTTGGACCGCAACGGTATGTCGCGCCGAATATTATTTTTATTATTGCATTGCGTAGTTTGCTATGGAATTGTCGCCTATTCAGAGTGTATGACCAATCCACTCCAAGTACTGCACCCCTACAACAGCACAGATTCAACATTTGAACGAAACAGTCGCAGCTTGGTGTTTTAGCTGACCGCATTGCTTCGCCATATCATGGACATCATTCCAAACACTGATTTTGCTTTGCCGATTCGGTTGACAATGTCCTGTTCGGTTCCACCTTCGGTCGAGACAATACTTCCAAGATATTGGAAACCTCTACACTCTCTACCGGTTGTCCAGCAATGTTAACTTGAGTTACCGAGTTAGTGCCGATGATTATTGTTTTGACAGTATTAATCTTCAAACCCGCAACATTTGCCTCCCTAAACAAACGTCGTCAGCGAAGTGCAGATGTTTGAGTTGAGATGTAAGAGTCCAATGAATTCCTCTGTTTCCAGTAGATAAAGCTACGCGAAGCTAATCACCAACAAAAAAAGTATCGGCGATAGTATTCAACCATGTCGTACCCAACTTAGGATCTCGAATTCCTCTGACAACTTTCCTTTATGTAGCACATAATATTTAACATAATATTTAGAGTCATCATAGGTTGCTTTAATAATAGCTATTCGTTTATCGGGTAAACCTCTCCTGCGCAATGCGAGCCAGTTAAACTGTCTGTTGACACTGTCAAACCCCTTCACAAAATCGATGAACAGCAGGTGCAGTGGTGACCGGAATTCAATGCACTGTTCAATAATGTGTTGATGTGGTCGAAACAGGAGGATCCAGTGCGGAAAGCTGCTGGTTCGGCATCGAGTGTATCTTCCATTTGTTCCCTAATTCGCTCAAGTACTACTTTGGCTATTACCTTTGCAACTGCAGGAAGAACGCAAATGCCTCTCCAGTTTTCGCACTCCATAAGACTATCTTTTTTAAGGAGCTTCACAATCATTCCCTTCTTCCACTCGTCGGGAAAACTTTCTGCCTCCGAAGCTCTCTCTACAAGACGATATAAAAGCTCTGCTAATGTCGTTGGAGCGACACGAAGAAGCTCTGCGGGTATACCATCTAGTCCTACCGACTTGTTGTTCTTAAGTGCGTTAATCGCGGTAGCGATCTCATCTTTACTGGGAGTTGAGGTGCAAATTCGGGAAATTGTTACTTACGGCAGCTCCGTTTGATTTGGGTGCATATCGTTGGCGAATACACGGTTTAGGACCGTATAAAAATGCTCCTTTCATCGCTTGACCTGATCCTCATCTAAAACGAGTACGCTATCGCACCTGCTCGCTGCTTCTGAGGCCAGGTTGTTAATATAATTACGTTTGTCATGTCTTATACTGCGCTGCACTTTTCTCATTTTTCTTTGATACATGGACTCTAGCTCGATCCTCGTTGCTGCTGGGGTATCTACAATACGAGCTTTAGGTAGCTTACGTTATTCAATCCGCCTCCAGGTATCCTCGGTAAGCCAAGTACTGTTCCGTGCCTGGCTTCTACCAACAATACTTTCCGCTCCATATGCAAAAACATTTTCCACAGCATTCCAATGATCTTGGATGGTTGTCGGCAGTGAGCTGCTGATTGCTTCCACTCCTTGCGATAAATGATCCCTTAATTGTTGGCGTACTGAGGGGATCTTTAGACGGTCGATGTTATTCCCAGGCATTCGGATGATATTGCGGAGTCTTTGAACTGATGCAGTACGTAACTGGACAGTAGCAACCATAAGGTGATGATCCCGTACCATACCCATGTCGGCTCCTCGTATGTTTCGGACGTCTAAAAGACAGCTCCTAAAACGTTGGCTGATCGCCACATGGTCGATTTGGTGGGATGATGATTGCCTGCCTGTTGACACCCAGCTGACTTTGTGGCAGGTCTTATGCACAAACATGGTGCCTCCTACGACAAGGTGGTTGGTGTTGCAGAAATCAACAAAGGGATGATGATTGCTTTCATGTTGACACCCAGCTGACTTTGTGGCAGGTCTTATGCACAAACATGGCACCTCCTATGACAAGATGGTTGGTGTTGCACAAATCAACAAATCTTGTACTATTGTCATTTTGTTCACCAAAGCCGTGCTTCCCAATCACATGTCTGAGTCCTTCATTGTCGTTGCCTACCTTGGCATTCAAGTCCCCCATCACGATGACGATATCTCCGTTCGGCATTGCGGTGAATACAGCCCTTAGCTGATTGTGGAAGTTTTTTATTCTCAGTCGAGGGATTTATTAGGGCGTAACAATGTATGATCGTTACGCGCCGTACTCTAGTCCGAAATCTGGCCGATAAGATCCTATCACCATGTGCGTGCCAAGAAATTAGGCCTCTGCGTGGTATTGGTGTTAGCAGCAGACCCACTACAGATTCACGGGTACTGCCGGAGGGCAAACCGCACAAACCTGTTTGACCACATTTTTACCAGTATATAATGATTTAAACTTAAGATCCGTTATATTTCAAATAATCTAATTTAGCCTAAAAGTATGCAATCCTTAATTCTAATTTTAGTGCTTATTTTTGGACGAGCATGTCCATTGCAATTTATCTTGGGTTTCGTTTTCCATTATCTATTAACTACTTTTCGATACATTATAATAATAATATTCGGCGCAACAGACCATTGCGGTCCACGGCCTAGCTTCTCGCAACCATTCGTATTGAGCATGTATATTTTTGCGCACACTCACCCATTCGCGAGAGGTGGGACACCGTGAAAAATACTTTACTGGGATTCGAACCACGAACCCCCTGCTCAGTAGCCATGCTCATTTCCATTGAGCCACGGCGCCCACTTTCGTAACATTACCCCCACCTTAATTCTGTTCCTCCCGAACAGATTCAGCACTCCCTCCAATGTTGTACCTTATCAATATGTTGATGTAGACAACTTCCTTTTGACATCTGGGGTTTTGTTGAATCTGATATACTGCGTCGTTGTTCTCTTGCAGAGTTCTACCCAACGTTGCTTTGGTTTCTAGCTCTTTGTCCCAAATGTTTGCCCGATGTTCCACTGTATGCACTACCTTTGATGTGGAACACCGACCATCAGCAGATTCTCATTGCCTTACCAGTAGTCAGTAGTTTGAATTTTAATGACTGCCATTGAGCACAGTAATTTTTACTGTCGGACTTGCTGTTGCAATTTCGTGGCAGTGTGGTCTTTTTCCTTGCTCCATCCATCGAAGTACTGGAGCAATTGAATCATCCTGCTCTTGTTCTTTCCTTAGCTGTTTGTTTGTACTCTGGGACACAACACTACCTGAATGATCCACCATTGTGATTGCCGTTCATGCTGAGTGGAACTTCCACATTAGCCATCTCAGTACTTGCTTTCTCAAATCAAGCGAAATCTGGTGCACCATCATAAAGTCCTGACCCAATATGCATTCATCTTCCACTCGGGCAACAATAAACCGATGTCGAAACCTTAATCCTCCAAGCTCGACTACAGGGAAACGTTCACACTTAACTGCTGCAGCTTCTCCTGTAGCTATCCTTAACTTGTAGTGATGCACTTTCTTGACTTCCTCTCCAGACACTATTTCAGGACTCGCGATTGAAGATCGTGTATCTAAAATAGATACGCCACTAAGAACCAGACTGTTGCAATCCTTCCATGATTTGTAATGCGCATTGTGACCTGGGATATTCCCTTGTCTTCTTCAGTCTTTGCCTGCAAAGCTGGTACAAAACGATCGCTCGACCTTCTTCAAATGTTGTGCATCTATCCGCCGTAATCTTTCCAGACTATTGACACCATTCACAGGCTGTGTTATCATGTTTCCAGTCCTCAGTTCCTTGCAATTCCGAATGAAATGTCCAGGTTTATGACATCTAAAACATCTTAATGAAGAATCGCATCTGCTATTTCTGTCGTTTTGAAAGCGACCAGTGGTTAATTTTTGGATCTCCTCTCCAATCAGAGCTTTTATTTTTTATTTCCAACTTGCGTAGCCCAACAAAATTCGAAGATACACTGACATTAGCTGCTTCATACTCCAAAGCCGACGCCAATACTTGATTCATCGTTTTTCCTCTCGATGTTGTCCTCAAATAAAACTTTAATTGCTCACCTCGGATAGCATTGATAAAGGCATTCACTGCTAGTCCGTCCAAGATACCAGCTGAAACTCCACAATAGGCGAATATCCAAAGGATAGGAATTCCTTCCTGAGGTGAATAGTGGTGTTCAGAATGGTACACGGTGACCGGCTGGCTTTGGAGTGGTGAGGACATTGTCAATCCTCCTTCACTTTCATCTTTCCAATAATACGAATAACAAAGATAATGTGATGCTTTTTTATTCACCAAACGTATTAGATTACACTATTCCAGTAAGAATCCAATCGAGAACTATTATTAATATGCATGTGTAGGTATTCAGTATGCATATGAGTGACACGAAAGCGGAAAGATGAAGTGATTTGGAGTGAGACAGAAAGCATCTCATGGTCTTCTAGTACTATTCAGACATGGCTCATTCGTCTCGGCAATTTATGCTGATCATAAATATTATTTTTCTATGTTACATTTTCATTCATGTAATAATAATATTCGGCGCGACAGTCCATTGCGGTCCAAGGCTCTCGCAACCATTCGTTTTGAGCATGTATATTTTTGCACACAAATGGAATGGACGTACAATTTAAGGCCGGATCCGAACGGCGAATTGATAAACTTTCCATTTACTCTCGGAAATGAATGTAGTGTATAGCAGAATAAAAATTCACGTACCTTAATTAATGCTGCTGTAATATGAGACACACACACTTACGCATGTATGTAGCTTCATATCCCCAACGTTCTTCTTAATAAATCCAGTCGTTAAACATCAGCCGTAGCGTTCGTTACTTGACATGGTGTCAGAAGTGAAAAGTAATATGAGAAAAAAATAAATAATTAAAACAGAGTGAAACAAAACATGGTAGACGACGCAAGGAACGCTGACGCAAACGTTGGTAACGTTAATTTCGTTAAACCACCGAAACCGCTACTAATAGTGGGCAACAATGCATCACAGGCCTGGAAGGATTGGCTCCAACATTATAAGTGGTTTCAGACCGCCGCACAATTGGACAAAAAGTCACCACAAATTCAAGTGGCAACCTTCATGTCAAGCATAGGCTCCGACGCAATAAACATTTTTAACTCATTCTCGTTAACAGCAAACCAACAAAACAGCGTCACAAAAGAAATTCAACGAATATTTTTCTCCGAAAACAAGCATTACGTTTGAACGGTACCGCTTCAACACGTTAAACCAACGTGAAAATGAACCGTTCGATGAGTTTTTTACAAAAGCAAAAAACCAAGCAAAAACTTGTTCATTTCAAGAACTCGAAGATTCCCTGCTAAGAGACAAAATCGTAGTCGGTATAAAGAGCGACTTAATACGAGAAAAACTGCTAGCAGAAGACGACGTAGCGCTGGAGAAAGCAATAAAAATTTGCAGAGCGAGTGAGACAGCAACACAACAATTACAAGAATTGCACAAAACTGACGAACAAAAAATCGACGCATTAGATAAATACAAACACACAAAAATGAAGCGACCTACAAAGCCAGAAAAGCACCAACAAAACGAAAATGCAAAAACATATGATTGCGTGAGATGCGGGAACACGCACCAGCCTCGCAGATGCCCGGCATTTAACAACAAGTGCGAGATATGCAAACGTAAAGGGCTTGTCTCAAAACTGTGCTTTAGTCGTAAAAAACGAAACAGAGAAGTAAGTGCACTTAGCCGCAACCACAACAACAGCACGTCAGAGCAAAGTGACAAAAAAAAGATGACAGTGACTTATTCCTACTCTCAATATCGAAAGCAGTGACAAATAAAGACAAAAAAGACAATTGGTACGAAGAAATCATAATACAAGGAAAAAAATTAAATTTAAACTTGACACAGCAGCGCAGTGTAACGTGATCCCGAGTAAATTGCTAAGTGAGACCGCCATGAAGAATATTCGGCCACGATACCACAAATTAATCGCATTCGGCGGCGCTAAAATAAATACGCGTGGTGAAATAGTTCTTCAGTGCACTGCGCGAAATAAAAATTACAATTTGAGCTTTACAGTCGTCAACAACTTTCCAAAATTTGAACCAATACTGGGAAAAAATGACTGCGAAAAATTGAAACTGATATCGCGTGTGCAGGAAATAAAGATAACGAACGAAATTTTTGACGGTCTCGGAAAGGTTAAAAACTTCGTATACGACATAGACCTAATAAAAAACCCTAGTTTTGAACACTACGCACCCCGAAAAATACCACACGCAATCAAAAAAGAAGTAAAAAAGGAAACCGACAAGATGGTTAAATTGGGAGTTCTGGAAAAAACAGAAGGAATCACACCAGCTGTCTCGCCTATGGTTATCGTTAAAAAAAAAAAGGAATATAAGAATATGCATAGATCCAACGGACGTGAACAAAAACATACAACGCCGATATCACCCACTGAAAACCGTGGAAGAAATAACAGCAAACATAAATAATTCTAAGTACTTCACCTTATTAGATTGCAAAAAGGGATTCTGGCAAATCGAAGTGTCAAACCGTACCAAACGATACCTGACCATGGCAACACCATGGGGCAGATATTCATTTAAAAGACTCCCATTTGGTCTAGCATCAGCTCCAGAGGTATACCAGAAATTGATGTCGCAACTACTCGAAGCGTGCGTGAACACTGAAGTGTCAATGGACGACATACTCATACATGCGGAAACGCCCAATCAACTGGAAAAACAAACGATGGCTGTAATAAATATTCTTTCAAATGCTGGTCTGAAATTAAACAAAGAAAAATGTGTATTTTTATCTAATAAAGTTAAATTCTTAGGACATATCTTAACAGCAGACGGAGTCATGCCAGACCCTGAAAAAATGCAGCCATAAATCAGCTACAGAGACCAGAAAACAGAACAAAATTGCAACGTTTATTGGGAATGGCCACTTACCTAGCCAAATTCATCCCCAATCTATCCGAAATAACATCTCCACTACGAATGTTGCTTAAAAAAGAAATAAGATGGTGCTGGTCACCAGAACAGGAAGGGGCATTTTTAAAATTAAAGGATTCATTTTCGTCAGCCCCATTACTACGGTTCTATGACACCAACCTCGACGTAAAATTGCAAGTTGATGCCAGCAAGTCAAGTGTAGGTGCAGCACTTCTACAAAACGAGCAACCCGTCGCTTACGCCTTGACCAAAACCCAACAAAACTACGCTCAAATCGAAAAGGAAGCAACTGCTATTCGCTTTGCTTGTGAGAAGTTTCACGAATACATATACGGCAAGAAACTCATTATAGAATCGGATCACAAACCCCTTGAGACCATTTTTAAAAAACCTTTACACTCGACTTCACCACGAAAACAAAAAATTTTAATGTACATACTACCGTACTCCCCCAAGGTAATATACCGAAAAGGAAAAGAAATAAAACTTGCGGACACGCTGAGCAGAGATTGCAAAAACCCTAATAACAACGCACCAGATGACGAAATAGAAGTCAACACAATTGACTACTTAAAAACGCCTACTAAGCAGAAGCTAAGGGAGGAAATAGCTAAAGACCATGACCTACAGACATTAAAACAACGAATTTTGGACGGATGGCCTTCATGTATTACGGATTTACCACAAGAGATACGTCCCTACTGGAATTTTCGTGACGAGCTTATAACAGATGAAGGAATCGTATACAAAGTATCTAAAGTGTTAATTCCCCAATCAATGCAAAATGATATAACGAAAACCATACACGGCGGTCACTTAGGAATTCAGCGTTGTCTAAGCAGAGCCAGATCAACAGTATTTTGGCTTGGAATGCACAAATATATACAAAACTTTATAGAATCATGTGCGGTGTGCCAATCACTTCAAGCAGCTAAAGCAAGAGAACCAATTATCATTAAAACAGTTCCAACATTACCGTGGGAAATTACTGCGGTCGACTTATTTTATTTTCATGGCAACAATTACCTTTTGATAGTCGACAGTTACTCCGGGTATTTTGATTTTGCTCAACTAAAGTACTCCACATCAGAAGAAGTCATCAATCAACTAAAAAATTGGTTTGCCACACACGGAATACCGTCCGTATTGGAGTCAGATAACGGACCTCAATTCTCATCAAAGGAATTCGCTGAATTCGCTACATCCTGGGACATACAGCACCAAACATCCAGTCCGAATTACCCACGTTCAAACGGTCTAGCAGAGCGCTATGTCCAGACGGCTAAGGTGATGTTAAAAAAGTGCGCCAAAGACAAAACTGACATCTATCTGGCACTCTTAAACTACCGAAACTCACCAAGAAACGAAGAACTCCAATCGCCAAATCAACGTCTCATGAGTAGAATAACCAGAACTACATTGCCAACTTCAAAAAACATACTACAACCAAAACTCGTTGTAAACGTTAACAAAAATCTTTCAAAATCGAGACAGTCCACAACAACATATTACAATGAAAAAACAAAATCGGCAAAAAACATCCAGCCAGGCGATAGAATTAGAATTCAACGAGCGCACCGAGACTGGATAAGCGGTACGGTAGAAGGTCATTACAAAAACGCTCCAAGATCACTCGTCATTAGAACAGACCAAGGGAAGTTACTAAGACGCAACACAATACACATTGCACCAACAAAAGCACACATAGTAACACCGCGGGCGGTAGCTGTTAGCATTCCACTCGATAAGGAACATAACCCAACACCGACAACATCAGCTTCAACCAAAACTACAACAACCACATTGCCAATAGCACCACCGATTGTCACGAACGTTCCAACAGACATCCAACCACCAGCAACCACCCAGGTCTCTCGCTATGGACGACCACTGCGACAACCACAACGCTATGAACCATGAGATGACATCGCTTGGCATGTTCTTCATTTCTATGATCAAATCTTTTTATTTAACTTGAAATAAGCAGTAATATGAAATTGAATTATGAACTCTCTTGTATCTTATGAAATTGAACTATGAACTCGTGTATGTACTATAACTTTCTTAATTTTTTTTGTTGGACTTTCGTCTTTATTAAAATTAAAAAGGGGGAAGATGTAATATGAGACACACACACTTACGCATGTATGTAGCTTCATATCCCCAACGTTCTCCTTAATAAAGCCAGTCGTTAAACATCAGCCGTAACGTTCGTTACTTGACAGCTGCCAGAAAAATTTGCTGGCAAAAATAAATTTTTTTAACAACGAACATTTGCTCGGTGTGCTCTACTTAACTTGGCTCACTTAGCTTGAAATAAAAAAACAGAGTCAAAAGGTCTGTTCCCGTACTTTTTGTAGCAACAATTACCAAAGAGAAAATTGACATAAAATCTCTCAGAGAGATCAAGCACAAAAAAGTACGGGTACGCATAAAACCCTAAACCCTCTTCGCTCATGCGAGCTGGGTATCCTGCCCACCGGAGCCTACCGAGCTTAATTTTCTTCACGATGTCGACATCGCGGTAACGCTCGTAGATCTCATCATTATAGAGTCTCCGGAATCGTCCTTCCTCACATACGGGCCAACAATTTTCCGTAAGACTTTTCTCTCGAACGCGGCTAAGAGGTCAGAATGCTTTTTGCTAAGCACCCAAGTCTCGGATCCATATGTAAGTACTGGTATGACCATTGTCTTATATATCGCAGCTTGGATGTTATGGTTAAGTTCCTGGATTTGAAGAGCTCTTGACAGGCTATAGTAGGCTTTGTTGGCTTTAAGCAACCGTGCGCGTATTTCTGGTTCCATGCTGTTATCGGCTGCTATAGTTGACCCGAGATAGTTAAAGGATTGCGCTACTTCAAATTCGCGCTCCACTATTTGAATTGAAGGACCAATGTTGGATCTTCTACTCGCAGATTTATGTGCAGCCCCAGATTTCGTGCCGCCTGCTCTATCTGGATGAAATCTTCCTGTACAGCTCTTTGGTTTCTACCAACAATGTCAATATCGTCTGCGTAAGCCAGTATCTGAATGGACTTATAGAGGATTGTTCCTCTCGCTGTTACGGCAGAGTCTCGGATCACTTTCTCCAACGCCATGTTGAAGAGGATGCAGGCCAGTCCATCCCCTTGTCGGAGCCCGTTATAGATGTTGAATGGGCTTGATAGTGATCCGGATATTTTTACTTGGCTTATAACATTGGTCATGGTCAACCTACATATTCGTGTCAGTTTATTTGGGATGCCGAGTTCTCTCATGGCTTTATAAAGTTCTACTCTGGCTATGCTATCATAGGCGGGTTTAAAGTCTATAAAAAGATGGTTTAGTGGGTTTTGAAACTCTAGACATTTTTCCATCACCTGCCTTAGGGTGTAAATCTGACCAGTTGTTTATTTGCCTGGGATGAAGCCACACTGGTATGGACCAATGATGACTTTAGCGTATGGGGCTATCCTGTCTTGAAGGATAGAGGAGAAAATCTTATACGCGGTACTCAACAACTTTATACCACGATAATTGCTGCATTTTGTGATATCTCCTTTCTTATGTATGGGGCATAGGATGCCTCTTCGCCAGTCTTCTGGCTTAGCTTCTTCTTGCCATACTTGCACTATTATTTCATGCTTGGTGTAATGTGGGGCCTTCTATTGTTATCAGTTCCGCTGGGATCCCATCAGATCCCGGGGCCTTATTATTTTTGATTTATCGCCCTGCTAACTTCGACTATGCTTGGTGGCGGCAGCATAGTATGATCTTCGGTCAGTGGTGGAGCCTCCAATTCCTCAGTTAGCTGGACATTTAGCAACTTATGAAAGTGCTCTTCCTATCGCTCCAAGATGCCTTTAAGATCGGCGATCCGATTACCCTCTTTGTCCTTGCAATTTGTGCAACGCGGAGTATATTGCGTCATACCGTGGACTCTTTGGTAGAACTTCCGCGCCTGGTGCGCTCTCTATACTATTCTAGTTCACGGACGAGATTCTTCTCCCAGGCTGCTTTCTTTCGCTGGTGAACTGTTTTTTCATATCTTCTGAGCTCTTTATATTCGTCTTCGCGTGCCCGCGTTCTATGAGATTGTTGCATTGCTCGGTACGCAACATACTTACGTTCAGTCGCTAGCTTACATTCGTCATCGAACCAGTCGTTTCGATCTCTACGACTACTGCCTAAGATGGAGTCAGCAGTACTAATGACAGTATTCTTAAGGCGTGTCCATTTCTCTTCTACGCCCGACATCTCAGCCCCAGGACTTACTCTCCCTGCATTTATGGCGAGTTCTATCGCTTGACCGTAGTTGTTTCTGGTCTCTTCATTGCGAAGGGCAGCCGTGTTGACTCGAATCTGATTCGCGGATGCAGTCTTCAGTGATGATGCAAACCGCGCCCTGAGCAGCAGGCATGGAGTTCCCGTTCGACTGATTCAAAGAATTCTTCTTTTTCATCATCTGGGGAATCCTCTGTAGGTGCGTGAACGTTTATGAGGCTTATGTTTTTAAATTTGCCCCGCACGAATTAAATTTATACTCGTTGAAAACCTTTTTTTAAAAAGAACTTTTCTCTTTATTATTAATTTTCTTTTTTGTAAGTATAATCTTTATTTAAATTAAACAGAGGTAGCCGCTTGTCTTAAGTGAGGCTGCACTTCCAACTGTTATATATATAATATTATTTAATTAAAACAATGGTAGCCGCTGTCTTAAGCGAGGCTGCACTACCAATTGCTTGATATATTATATTTAATTAAATCAATAGTAGCCGCTGTCTTTAGCGAGGCTGCACTACTTATTGATTGTACAGAGTTGAAGTTAAATCTAAAACTAAACTAGAAGTGTCAAAAGCTCTTCTTTATATAGTGACCAAGTGCCACCACTAAGGAGAATGAAATCTTATTCGGTTTACATAGTAAGTAATATTTTGTTTACATTATAAGTTTCGACCCAAGATAAATTGATGTGTTGCAAATCGTCTCAGCAGATGCGTATTTTGCAACATCAACATATTGTTTAGTCTACGAGTAAGAATGTTTATATAATGATAGGAATGCTTAATGCTTAATGTATAGTTGGGTCGGAACTTATTTGACAACATTGTAGAACATTGTAGACTGTTGGTATAATGGGATAGAATGTTTAGATAAGAAGAAGCTATAAAATTTAATGTGTGTTCAACATTGTAAGATATTGGGTTGATGCAATAAATTTAATGTGTGTACAACAATGTAAAATATTGGGGTGATGCAATAATATTCTACAATGTTTAATTATTAATGGATTTAACTCCAATATCTAACTCCTCCTTCCTTAGATTGAACTTTACTCCGGAAGTTCTTAGAGTCTTTTAAATCTATGTCATTATTATCTGTATATTGATTATTTATTTTAACTTTTATCTTTCCTACTCTTTTGACACTTTTACATAGAATGAAAATTGTAATTACTATTATAATTATAACTACTAATATATATGTGCTTGATATTACATATGATTTTATTTTATGAAACTCTTGTAATTCTATGACATGTCTTTGATCGATTTTTTTGATTTCTTGAAATTGTTCAAAAATTGTATTAGTCGTAATATTTTCTTTAAATATTTCTTCATAATATAGTTGAAATGTATAAATTTGTTGTTTGTTACTAATAATTATGTCATTAATATTAATGCTGCAATTTTGAATATTTACAAGGTAATTTCCTTTCAGCGTTATCTGACGTAGATCACAATTGTTTTGGATGGTAAAGTTTTTAGCATTCTTAATAACATAAGTTTTTTCATCTAGTTTTATGATTTCAAAATTTGTGTTGTTTTTTAACCAACAATTTTGTTTTACAATACAATCATTTCTTTCTCTTAGGTCATTTACATTATTTTTCAGATTATTATATTGATATTCTTTTCCATTATAATTGATAATAAGATACGGTTCTAAATCTATCTCTTGGTTTTGTAAGTTTGTGATTGGTAAAATTATTTTTATCGGAAGGGTTATGATTTGTTCGGGAACTTTCAAGGCTATTATTATTGATTCATCTTGATACCTCATTATACCTGCTTTAATATTTTTTATTTTATTGAAATTCATATTTGTCATGTTGAGTTCTTCTTTGCTAAGTAAACTGGGATGAGTAATACCTAACTTTATTGAAGCTATTGTGTCTAATAGATTATCGATCAGTTTTTCTAGCATTTGGAGTCTGATCAAAATTTCAGTCCGTTGTAGCCGATCAAGTATGCTTTTTTGTATTCGTTGAATTTCGTTCTGATATCGTTCTATTTCTTCTCTGTCTTTTATAATTAACCTTTGAATGTTATTCATGTTGTCCTCTAGTTGTGTGTTAATTTTGATTTGTTTATTTAGCTCCTGTATTGCATTGCGATTATTGATATCTATAACATTTAAGTGTTCTTCTATTTGTACTCTGTCTTCGTCGTCCATTGTCCCGAATAACCATTTTTGTGTCGTTCCTACAAAATTTATTAATCCTCTTTTCGTTCGTTTGTTATAAGGCATAATGCTAATGATTTTACGATATATTGTGAGACATTCGTTTTCAATTTCTTTATCGTGTTTAACAATTTCGAATTTCTTTATTTCATTTAAAATTCTTATTAAATTATTTATGTTAATAATATGTAGAATGGTTTGTGTTTGGTTGACGAGTTCTCCTTCACCCATGTTAATCATTGTAAATCCATTGTTATTTTCAATTGGAGTTATTACTAACGTCGTTTGTCCTTGGTTTATTAACATCAGTAAGATTATCATCACTGGTAGAAACTGAAAATTTGTTTGGTCGTTTTATATTTGATGAATGTACATTATTTAATTTGTTATGTCTAAAATTAGGTTCGTTCTTATGTCTTGCATGTTTATAGTTTCTAACATAACCTGATTCTCTGGTTTCAGTGTAGTCTTCTCTTAAGTGGTTCCTTTTTTCAATAATTTTAGATTTCCTATTCTTGACCCTAACTACTAGTGCCTCCTCATTTGTATTTTGTGCTTTTTCTGGGGACATGCCTATTGTAGAATGGAATCGTTTGTTGTAAATTTGAAAAGCTTTAAACATCTTTGTATTGACGGATTCTTCTTGTCTCATAGTTAATAAAATTTCTGCTATGGTGCTATGTAAGCGTTCAATGTCTGCATTGCCTGTATGAGCATTGGGTTTTGTGAAATGTACCTGAATGTTATGTCCTCTAAAAAATTCTCTAAGGTATATAGTATTAAATTCATTGTCAGTAATAATTTTAGAAGGTGACCCTTCTTTGGCTAAGTGTTCAGTAATAGTTTCTGTTTTATGAATGTGATTTTTACTATCAAGTCTGTAAACGTAACCCTTTTTTGTTAGTTTATCGATCATAGTTAAAAAAATGTGTTTATTAAAATGATATATGTCCATATGAATTACTTCGTTATGTGTGCTAGGTGTTTCCGTTAGCTTGAATTTTTCCACTATTGGTTTTCTGTCGTACTTAGCTGTTTGACACGTATCGCAGTTATTAATTATTTGTGTAATTATTCTTACAAGTTTTGGATAATAAATTTGTTGTTTTAATGTGTTGTATGATTCTATTATACCTGCATGTTGACTTTCTTTTATATGGTATAAACTAATTTGTTTCCTAGCTTCTTCTTCTGTCCTTAAGTCCTTAACTCGTCGTGTTAGTTTGAAAAAGTTTATATCCTTGTTTCCGGAATATAAATTAATTATTTCTTGTTGAACTATGTTAAAGTCGGTATCTGTTACTTCTGAATAAATACCTATTACTCCTTTATTCATTTCTTTGAGTTGTTGTAGTATGCCATCTTTACAGCCTTCTGATATACGAATGTAGGTGATTCTTTTACCGTGTAACACTTCTGTATGTGGTTCTTTATCATAACATATGATTATCTGTTGTTTATAAACGTTGACTATACCTTCTTTTATAGGAATGTGATCATTTTGTTCTTCTAATCCTGAATGAATTGTTTCAATGTTTGAAATTTGATTGACTTCACCCTTTTCTTTTTCGATGCGACTCAGAAAATCAGCGACTTTGTTCTCTTTGCCTTTAAGATATTCTATTTCATAGTCAAACTCTTGAAGTTTAAGTAACCATCTTTGGTTACGTTGGGAAAATTCCTTTCCGTTATATTTTTTATTTAAATATTTAATAGGAAGGTGATCAGTTGTGATTTTAAATTTATTTCCCCATAGATACGGCCTAAATTGAGTAACACTCCATACGATAGCTAAAAATTCTTTATCTGTAACTGAATAGTTTCTTTCATGCTCATTGAGTGTTCGGGATATGTAGCAAACTGGTTGTTTGTCTTGTGTTAATACGGCTCCAATAGCAAAGTTGCTTGCATCCGTATACAGGTGGAAGGGTTTATCAAAGTCAGGGAATTTTAAAATAGGATGTGTTATAAGATTAAGTTTAAGTGTTTCAAAAGAATTTACATATTCGGGATCGTTTTTATTTATTTTCGCTCCTTTTTTTAGATATCTTGTCATTGGATATGCTATTTTTGCGTAGCCTTCAATAAATTTCCTATAATATCCTGATGCTCCTAAAAAACTCCTGAGTTGTTTTTCCGTTTGTGGAAGTGGAAGAATTTTAATTGCATCAACTTTGTTAGGGTTAGGTTTCATACCTTCTCCCGTCAAAATGTGACCTAAGAATTCCGTGTGTTTCTTAAGAAATGAGCATTTACTTAGTTGAAGTTTCAAATTATTTTTTTGTAGAACTGCGAGAATATCTGATAAATTTTTAAGATGTTCTTGAAGAGATGTGGAAAATATTAAAATATCATCTAGATAAACAATGCAAGTTTTATTAAGGTATTTTCGTAATATGTGGTTCATGAGTCGTTGAAATGTGGCAGGCGCATTTTTCAGTCCGAAAGGCATACGAATATATTCGTAAAGTCCCTGAGGAGTGATGAATGCCGTCTTTTCCACGTCGTCAGGATGCATTAGTATTTGATGATACCCTTTATCTAAATCGATACTTGAAAAGTATTGCGCTTTGCCTAATTTATCAAAGAGGCTATCAATATTTGGTAACGGAAATTTATCGTCAATTGTAAGTTCATTAAGCGCCCTATAATCAACACAAATCCGATATTTTCTTTGACCATCGTTGTCTGGCTTTTTAGCTACTACTACAACTGGTGAGGCATACCTACTCTTACTTTTCCTTATTATTCCTTGTTTTTCCATGTCATATATTTGTCTAGCTACTTCCTCCTCATGTTTTCTTGGTAGTCTATATAGTTTTGCATGCATTGGCTTATCTTCCTTAAGATGAATTTCGTGTCTGATACTTGATGTATGTGTTAACGTATCACCGTCTTTATAATACAGACTTGTGAATCTATCTAGTAGTGAAGTTAATGCTGTCTGTTCTTCGCGATTAAGGCTGCCGAAGTCAGGATTGCCTTCCTCTAGGTAATTACATATAAAATTACTTTCTGGTGTTGTTTTTAAAATTGTTTGATTCTTCAAAGTTATTGTTCCTTTTTCAGTATCTATTATTTTTAAGAATTTTTTAAGTACATCCATGCCAAATAAGAATGTATAATTTTTATTTTCTAATTTATATCCATATGCTTCAATGAACATATTGTCCTTGTACCCAAATTCTTTTGGTACCGGTATCTGGTAAATATTTGTATCCATAGTTGTAGTACTGTTAATAGTTTTCATTTCTACACATTGCGTACCGTAAATGGTACATGGATTCATGTCAAGTTTGCTTGTATTGACAATAGTCATGGCACTTCCTGTATCAATCAATATATAATGTCTTTGGTTATTTAATTCAATGGGTATTGTTAAGATTTCTCCGAGGCTTCTTTCAGAAAAAACTGGTGGTTCAATTATATTGGTGTCTGGGCTTAGTACCTCTTGGTCTGTCTGTACATTATTAGTATCCATAGGTTCTGGAATATTATTTCTATTCTGTATAGAATGGTTGCGACTATAATTATTCAAGGGTCTAAAATTGTTATAGCTATTCTGAAAATTATTCCTATTTTGTCGGGGATAACTAGGGCCTTGGTTATGCTGACCTGAATAGTTGGAATTATTTGGAAAACTATTTCCTGAACGGTAGTTGTTCTGTCTTCTTTCATGAAAGTTATTGTTTGTTAGTCTTTGTCCTTCATTTTGTGAGGTAAATTTGTTGGGTCTAACTTGTTGAATTGAACTTGATGAAATTCGTTTATTTTCACTTATGTTTAAATTTCCCTGATCATAACCAATATATGAGAATAAAATTTTTTTAATATCTTGTATATCATATTTATTTTTTAACTCTCTAGCTAGATTTCCAACCGTAATATCTCTCTTCTCTATTTTCTCTCTTGTTCTCTATTTTCACAAAAAATTGCATATGTATTAATTTTACTCACTAAGTATTCCAATTTATTTGTTAGATCATAAATTGAACTTACTCTGATATTTAAAATTTCTCTGGTCAAATCGGTGCTGCTAATGATTGGTCGATAATGTTGTTTGAATAACTCTTTAGCTTCATCCCATGTTGTTACGTTGTTGATCAATAGTAGATCCATGGCTCGTCCCTTAATTTTGGTCTGTTGAATGATGTTCCATGTAGCTATTGCGTTTCCTCCAGAATTCCTTAAGTGTTTTTCTACCATTACGATGAACTGTGTCAACTGTTTGCTTTCGCCGTCAAATTCTGGCAAGTACTGGATTTCCCTTAGTACGTTGGCACCAATGCTAGGTTGTGGCATTCTCAACACTATTGCCTTCAGTAATTCGAGGAGATCTCTATTGGATACCTCCGAGTTATCCGGCGACATTTTAATGTATTTTTTTTTAACAACAAAAAAAAATTTTACAAACTAAAAAAAACTTTTCTCTTTTTAGAACGTTTTTTGGTTCTTTCTCGTTTGGACCAGGATAGTTGTACCTGATCCTACCGACTGCGCCAATTAAATTTATACTCGTTGAAAACCTTTTTTTAAAAAGAACTTTTCTCTTTATTATTAATTTTCTTTTTTGAAAGTATAATCTTTATTTAAATTAAACAGAGGTAGCCGCTTGTCTTAAGTGAGGCTGCACTTCCAACTGTTATATATATAATATTATTTAATTAAAACAATGGTAGCCGCTGTCTTAAGCGAGGCTGCACTACCAATTGCTTGATATATTATATTTAATTAAATCAATAGTAGCCGCTGTCTTTAGCGAGGCTGCACTACTTATTGATTGTACAGAGTTGAAGTTAAATCTAAAACTAAACTAGAAGTGTCAAAAGCTCTTCTTTATATAGTGACCAAGTGCCACCACTAAGGAGAATGAAATCTTATTCGGTTTACATAGTAAGTAATATTTTGTTTACATTATAAGTTGCGACCCAAGATAAATTGATGTGTTGCAAATCGTCTCAGAAGATGCGTATTTTGCAACATCAACATATTGTTTAGTCTACGAGTAAGAATGTTTATATAATGATAGGAATGCTTAATGCTTAATGTATAGTTGGGTCGGAACTTATTTGACAACATTGTAGAACATTGTAGACTGTTGGTATAATGGGATAGAATGTTTAGATAAGAAGAAGCTATAAAATTTAATGTGTGTTCAACATTGTAAGATATTGGGTTGATGCAATAAATTTAATGTGTGTACAACAATGTAAAATATTGGGGTGATGCAATAATATTCTACAATGTTTAATTATTAATGGATTTAACTCCAATATCTAACTCCTCCTTCCTTAGATTGAACTTTACTCCGGAAGTTCTTAGAGTCTTTTAAATCTATGTCATTATTATCTGTATATTGATTATTTATTTTAACTTTTATCTTTCCTACTCTTTTGACACTTTTACATAGAATGAAAATTGTAATTACTATTATAATTATAACTACTAATATATATGTGCTTGATATTACATATGATTTTATTTTATGAAACTCTTGTAATTCTATGACATGTCTTTGATCGATTTTTTTGATTTCTTGAAATTGTTCAAAAATTGTATTAGTCGTAATATTTTCTTTAATTATTTCTTCATAATATAGTTGAAATGTATAAATTTGTTGTTTGTTACTAATAATTATGTCATTAATATTAATGCTGCAATTTTGAATATTTACAAGGTAATTTCCTTTCAGCGTTATCTGACGTAGATCACAATTGTTTTGGATGGTAAAGTTTTTAGCATTCTTAATAACATAAGTTTTTTCATCTAGTTTTATGATTTCAAAATTTGTGTTGTTTTTTAACCAACAATTTTGTTTTACAATACAATCATTTCTTTCTCTTAGGTCATTTACATTATTTTTCAGATTATTATATTGATATTCTTTTCCATTATAATTGATAATAAGATACGGTTCTAAATCTATCTCTTGGTTTTGTAAGTTTGTGATTGGTAAAATTATTTTTATCGGAAGGGTTATGATTTGTTCGGGAACTTTCAAGGCTATTATTATTGATTCATCTTGATACCTCATTATACCTGCTTTAATATTTTTTATTTTATTGAAATTCATATTTGTCATGTTGAGTTCTTCTTTGCTAAGTAAACTGGATGAGTAATACCTAACTTTATTGAAGCTATTGTGTCTAATAGATTATCGATCAGTTTTTCTAGCATTTGGAGTCTGGTCAAAATTTCAGTCCGTTGTAGCCGATCAAGTATGCTTTTTTGTATTCGTTGAATTTCGTTCTGATATCGTTCTATTTCTTCTCTGTCTTTTATAATTAACCTTTGAATGTTATTCATGTTGTCCTCTAGTTGTGTGTTAATTTTGATTTGTTTATTTAGCTCCTGTATTGCATTGCGATTATTGATATCTATAACATTTAAGTGTTCTTCTATTTGTACTCTGTCTTCGTCGTCCATTGTCCCGAATAACCATTTTTGTGTCGTTCCTACAAAATTTATTAATCCTCTTTTCGTTCGTTTGTTATAAGGCATAATGCTAATGATTTTACGATATATTGTGAGACATTCGTTTTCAATTTCTTTATCGTGTTTAACAATTTCGAATTTCTTTATTTCATTTAAAATTCTTATTAAATTATTTATGTTAATAATATGTAGAATGGTTTGTGTTTGGTTGACGAGTTCTCCTTCACCCATGTTAATCATTGTAAATCCATTGTTATTTTCAATTGGAGTTATTACTAACGTCGTTTGTCCTTGGTTTATTAACATCAGTAAGATTATCATCACTGGTAGAAACTGAAAATTTGTTTGGTCGTTTTATATTTGATGAATGTACATTATTTAATTTGTTATGTCTAAAATTAGGTTCGTTCTTATGTCTTGCATGTTTATAGTTTCTAACATAACCTGATTCTCTGGTTTCAGTGTAGTCTTCTCTTAAGTGGTTCCTTTTTTCAATAATTTTAGATTTCCTATTCTTGACCCTAACTACTAGTGCCTCCTCATTTGTATTTTGTGCTTTTTCTGGGGACATGCCTATTGTAGAATGGAATCGTTTGTTGTAAATTTGAAAAGCTTTAAACATCTTTGTATTGACGGATTCTTCTTGTCTCATAGTTAATAAAATTTCTGCTATGGTGCTATGTAAGCGTTCAATGTCTGCATTGCCTGTATGAGCATTGGGTTTTGTGAAATGTACCTGAATGTTATGTCCTCTAAAAAATTCTCTAAGGTATATAGTATTAAATTCATTGTCAGTAATAATTTTAGAAGGTGACCCTTCTTTGGCTAAGTGTTCAGTAATAGTTTCTGTTTTATGAATGTGATTTTTACTATCAAGTCTGTAAACGTAACCCTTTTTTGTTAGTTTATCGATCATAGTTAAAAAAATGTGTTTATTAAAATGATATATGTCCATATGAATTACTTCGTTATGTGTGCTAGGTGTTTCCGTTAGCTTGAATTTTTCCACTATTGGTTTTCTGTCGTACTTAGCTGTTTGACACGTATCGCAGTTATTAATTATTTGTGTAATTATTCTTACAAGTTTTGGATAATAAATTTGTTGTTTTAATGTGTTGTATGATTCTATTATACCTGAATGTTGACTTTCTTTTATATGGTATAAACTAATTTGTTTCCTAGCTTCTTCTTCTGTCCTTAAGTCCTTAACTCGTCGTGTTAGTTTGAAAAAGTTTATATCCTTGTTTCCGGAATATAAATTAATTATTTCTTGTTGAACTATGTTAAAGTCGGTATCTGTTACTTCTGAATAAATACCTATTACTCCTTTATTCATTTCTTTGAGTTGTTGTAGTATGCCATCTTTACAACCTTCTGATATACGAATGTAGGTGATTCTTTTACCGTGTAACACTTCTGTATGTGGTTCTTTATCATAACATATGATTATCTGTTGTTTATAAACGTTGACTATACCTTCTTTTATAGGAATGTGATCATTTTGTTCTTCTAATCCTGAATGAATTGTTTCAATGTTTGAAATTTGATTGACTTCACCCTTTTCTTTTTCGATGCGACTCAGAAAATCAGCGACTTTGTTCTCTTTGCCTTTAAGATATTCTATTTCATAGTCAAACTCTTGAAGTTTAAGTAACCATCTTTGGTTACGTTGGGAAAATTCCTTTCCGTTATATTTTTTATTTAAATATTTAATAGGAAGGTGATCAGTTGTGATTTTAAATTTATTTCCCCATAGATACGGCCTAAATTGAGTAACACTCCATACGATAGCTAAAAATTCTTTATCTGTAACTGAATAGTTTCTTTCATGCTCATTGAGTGTTCGGGATATGTAGCAAACTGGTTGTTTGTCTTGTGTTAATACGGCTCCAATAGCAAAGTTGCTTGCATCCGTATACAGGTGGAAGGGTTTATCAAAGTCAGGGAATTTTAAAATAGGATGTGTTATAAGATTAAGTTTAAGTGTTTCAAAAGAATTTACATATTCGGAATCGTTTTTATTTATTTTCGCTCCTTTTTTTAGATATCTTGTCATTGGATATGCTATTTTTGCGTAGCCTTCAATAAATTTCCTATAATATCCTGATGCTCCTAAAAAACTCCTGAGTTGTTTTTCCGTTTGTGGAAGTGGAAGAATTTTAATTGCATCAACTTTGTTAGGGTTAGGTTTCATACCTTCTCCCGTCAAAATGTGACCTAAGAATTCCGTGTGTTTCTTAAGAAATGAGCATTTACTTAGTTGAAGTTTCAAATTATTTTTTTGTAGAACTGCGAGAATATCTGATAAATTTTTAAGATGTTCTTGAAGAGATGTGGAAAATATTAAAATATCATCTAGATAAACAATGCAAGTTTTATTAAGGTATTTTCGTAATATGTGGTTCATGAGTCGTTGAAATGTGGCAGGCGCATTTTTCAGTCCGAAAGGCATACGAATATATTCGTAAAGTCCCTGAGGAGTGATGAATGCCGTCTTTTCCACGTCGTCAGGATGCATTAGTATTTGATGATACCCTTTAGCTAAATCGATACTTGAAAAGTATTGCGCTTTGCCTAATTTATCAAAGAGGCTATCAATATTTGGTAACGGAAATTTATCGTCAATTGTAAGTTCATTAAGCGCCCTATAATCAACACAAATCCGATATTTTCTTTGACCATCGTTGTCTGGCTTTTTAGCTACTACTACAACTGGTGAGGCATACCTACTCTTACTTTTCCTTATTATTCCTTGTTTTTCCATGTCATATATTTGTCTAGCTACTTCCTCCTCATGTTTTCTTGGTAGTCTATATAGTTTTGCATGCATTGGCTTATCTTCCTTAAGATGAATTTCGTGTCTGATACTTGATGTATGTGTTAACGTATCACCGTCTTTATAATACAGACTTGTGAATCTATCTAGTAGTGAAGTTAATGCTGTCTGTTCTTCGCGATTAAGGCTGCCGAAGTCAGGATTGCCTTCCTCTAGGTAATTACATATAAAATTACTTTCTGGTGTTGTTTTTAAAATTGTTTGATTCTTCAAAGTTATTGTTCCTTTTTCAGTATCTATTATTTTTAAGAATTTTTTAAGTACATCCATGCCAAATAAGAATGTATAATTTTTATTTTCTAATTTATATCCATATGCTTCAATGAACATATTGTCCTTGTACCCAAATTCTTTTGGTACCGGTATCTGGTAAATATTTGTATCCATAGTTGTAGTACTGTTAATAGTTTTCATTTCTACACATTGCGTACCGTAAATGGTACATGGATTCATGTCAAGTTTGCTTGTATTGACAATAGTCATGGCACTTCCTGTATCAATCAATATATAATGTCTTTGGTTATTTAATTCAATGGGTATTGTTAAGATTTCTCCGAGGCTTCTTTCAGAAAAAACTGGTGGTTCAATTGTATTGGTGTCTGGGCTTAGTACCTCTTGGTCTGTCTGTACATTATTAGTATCCATAGGTTCTGGAATATTATTTCTATTCTGTATAGAATGGTTGCGACTATAATTATTCAAGGGTCTAAAATTGTTATAGCTATTCTGAAAATTATTCCTATTTTGTCGGGGATAACTAGGGCCTTGGTTATGCTGACCTGAATAGTTGGAATTATTTGGAAAACTATTTCCTGAACGGTAGTTGTTCTGTCTTCTTTCATGAAAGTTATTGTTTGTTAGTCTTTGTCCTTCATTTTGTGAGGTAAATTTGTTGGGTCTAACTTGTTGAATTGAACTTGATGAAATTCGTTTATTTTCACTTATGTTTAAATTTCCCTGATCATAACCAATATATGAGAATAAAATTTTTTTAATATCTTGTATATCATATTTATTTTTTAACTCTCTAGCTAGATTTCCAACCGTAATATCTCTCTTCTCTATTTTCTCTCTTGTTCTCTATTTTCACAAAAAATTACATATGTATTAATTTTACTCACTAAGTATTCCAATTTATTTGTTAGATCATAAATTGAACTTACTCTGATATTTAAAATTTCTCTGGTCAAATCGGTGCTGCTAATGATTGGTCGATAATGTTGTTTGAATAACTCTTTAGCTTCATCCCATGTTGTTACGTTGTTGATCAATAGTAGATCCATGGCTCGTCCCTTAATTTTGGTCTGTTGAATGATGTTCCATGTAGCTATTGCGTTTCCCCCAGAATTCCTTAAGTGTTTTTCTACCTTTACGATGAACTGTGTCAACTGTTTGCTTTCGCCGTCAAATTCTGGCAAGTACTGGATTTCCCTTAGTACGTTGGCACCAATGCTAGGTTGTGGCATTCTCAACACTATTGCCTTCAGTAATTCGAGGAGATCTCTATTGGATACCTCCGAGTTATCCGGCGACATTTTAATGTATTTTTTTTTAACAACAAAAAAAAATTTTACAAACTAAAAAAAACTTTTCACTTTTTAGAACGTTTTTTGGTTCTTTCTCGTTTGGACCAGGATAGTTGTACCTGATCCTACCGACTGCGCCAATTAAATTTATACTCGTTGAAAACCTTTTTTTAAAAAGAACTTTTCTCTTTATTGTTAATTTTCTTTTTTGAAAGTATAATCTTTATTTAAATTAAACAGAGGTAGCCGCTTGTCTTAAGTGAGGCTGCACTTCCAACTGTTATATATATAATATTATTTAATTAAAACAATGGTAGCCGCTGTCTTAAGCGAGGCTGCACTACCAATTGCTTGATATATTATATTTAATTAAATCAATAGTAGCCGCTGTCTTTAGCGAGGCTGCACTACTTATTGATTGTACAGAGTTGAAGTTAAATCTAAAACTAAACTAGAAGTGTCAAAAGCTCTTCTTTATATAGTGACCAAGTGCCACCACAAGGAGAATGAAATCTTATTCGGTTTACATAGTAAGTAATATTTTGTTTACATTATAAGTTGCTACCCAAGATAAATTGATGTGTTGCAAATCGTCTCAGAAGATGCGTATTTTGCAACATCAACATATTGTTTAGTCTACGAGTAAGAATATTTATATAATGATAGGAATGCTTAATGCTTAATGTATAGTTGGGTCGGAACTTATTTGACAACATTGTAGAACATTGTAGACTGTTGGTATAATGGGATAGAATGTTTAGATAAGAAGAAGCTATAAAATTTAATGTGTGTTCAACATTGTAAGATATTGGGTTGATGCAATAAATTTAATGTGTGTACAACAATGTAAAATATTGGGGTGATGCAATAATATTCTACAATGTTTAATTATTAATGGATTTAACTCCAATATCTAACTCCTCCTTCCTTAGATTGAACTTTACTCCGGAAGTTCTTAGAGTCTTTTAAATCTATGTCATTATTATCTGTATATTGATTATTTATTTTAACTTTTATCTTTCCTACTCTTTTGACACTTTTACATAGAATGAAAATTGTAATTACTATTATAATTATAACTACTAATATATATGTGCTTGATATTACATATGATTTTATTTTATGAAACTCTTGTAATTCTATGACATGTCTTTGATCGATTTTTTTGATTTCTTGAAATTGTTCAAAAATTGTATTAGTCGTAATATTTTCTTTAATTATTTCTTCATAATATAGTTGAAATGTATAAATTTGTTGTTTGTTACTAATAATTATGTCATTAATATTAATGCTGCAATTTTGAATATTTACAAGGTAATTTCCTTTCAGCGTTATCTGACGTAGATCACAATTGTTTTGGATGGTAAAGTTTTTAGCATTCTTAATAACATAAGTTTTTTCATCTAGTTTTATGATTTCAAAATTTGTGTTGTTTTTTAACCAACAATTTTGTTTTACAATACAATCATTTCTTTCTCTTAGGTCATTTACATTATTTTTCAGATTATTATATTGATATTCTTTTCCATTATAATTGATAATAAGATACGGTTCTAAATCTATCTCTTGGTTTTGTAAGTTTGTGATTGGTAAAATTATTTTTATCGGAAGGGTTATGATTTGTTCGGGAACTTTCAAGGCTATTATTATTGATTCATCTTGATACCTCATTATACCTGCTTTAATATTTTTTATTTTATTGAAATTCATATTTGTCATGTTGAGTTCTTCTTTGCTAAGTAAACTGGGATGAGTAATACCTAACTTTATTGAAGCTATTGTGTCTAATAGATTATCGATCAGTTTTTCTAGCATTTGGAGTCTGGTCAAAATTTCAGTCCGTTGTAGCCGATCAAGTATGCTTTTTTGTATTCGTTGAATTTCGTTCTGATATCGTTCTATTTCTTCTCTGTCTTTTATAATTAACCTTTGAATGTTATTCATGTTGTCCTCTAGTTGTGTGTTAATTTTGATTTGTTTATTTAGCTCCTGTATTGCATTGCGATTATTGATATCTATAACATTTAAGTGTTCTTCTATTTGTACTCTGTCTTCGTCGTCCATTGTCCCGAATAACCATTTTTGTGTCGTTCCTACAAAATTTATTAATCCTCTTTTCGTTCGTTTGTTATAAGGCATAATGCTAATGATTTTACGATATATTGTGAGACATTCGTTTTCAATTTCTTTATCGTGTTTAACAATTTCGAATTTCTTTATTTCATTTAAAATTCTTATTAAATTATTTATGTTTATAATATGTAGAATGGTTTGTGTTTGGTTGACGAGTTCTCCTTCACCCATGTTAATCATTGTAAATCCATTGTTATTTTCAATTGGAGTTATTACTAACGTCGTTTGTCCTTGGTTTATTAACATCAGTAAGATTATCATCACTGGTAGAAACTGAAAATTTGTTTGGTCGTTTTATATTTGATGAATGTACATTATTTAATTTGTTATGTCTAAAATTAGGTTTGTTCTTATGTCTTGCATGTTTATAGTTTCTAACATAACCTGATTCTCTGGTTTCAGTGTAGTCTTCTCTTAAGTGGTTCCTTTTTTCAATAATTTTAGATTTCCTATTCTTGACCCTAACTACTAGTGCCTCCTCATTTGTATTTTGTGCTTTTTCTGGGGACATGCCTATTGTAGAATGGAATCGTTTGTTGTAAATTTGAAAAGCTTTAAACATCTTTGTATTGACGGATTCTTCTTGTCTCATAGTTAATAAAATTTCTGCTATGGTGCTATGTAAGCGTTCAATGTCTGCATTGCCTGTATGAGCATTGGGTTTTGTGAAATGTACCTGAATGTTATGTCCTCTAAAAAATTCTCTAAGGTATATAGTATTAAATTCATTGTCAGTAATAATTTTAGAAGGTGACCCTTCTTTGGCTAAGTGTTCAGTAATAGTTTCTGTTTTATGAATGTGATTTTTACTATCAAGTCTGTAAACGTAACCCTTTTTTGTTAGTTTATCGATCATAGTTAAAAAAATGTGTTTATTAAAATGATATATGTCCATATGAATTACTTCGTTATGTGTGCTAGGTGTTTCCGTTAGCTTGAATTTTTCCACTATTGGTTTTCTGTCGTACTTAGCTGTTTGACACGTATCGCAGTTATTAATTATTTGTGTAATTATTCTTACAAGTTTTGGATAATAAATTTGTTGTTTTAATGTGTTGTATGATTCTATTATACCTGAATGTTGACTTTCTTTTATATGGTATAAACTAATTTGTTTCCTAGCTTCTTCTTCTGTCCTTAAGTCCTTAACTCGTCGTGTTAGTTTGAAAAAGTTTATATCCTTGTTTCCGGAATATAAATTAATTATTTCTTGTTGAACTATGTTAAAGTCGGTATCTGTTACTTCTGAATAAATACCTATTACTCCTTTATTCATTTCTTTGAGTTGTTGTAGTATGCCATCTTTACAGCCTTCTGATATACGAATGTAGGTGATTCTTTTACCGTGTAACACTTCTGTATGTGGTTCTTTATCATAACATATGATTATCTGTTGTTTATAAACGTTGACTATACCTTCTTTTATAGGAATGTGATCATTTTGTTCTTCTAATCCTGAATGAATTGTTTCAATGTTTGAAATTTGATTGACTTCACCCTTTTCTTTTTCGATGCGACTCAGAAAATCAGCGACTTTGTTCTCTTTGCCTTTAAGATATTCTATTTCATAGTCAAACTCTTGAAGTTTAAGTAACCATCTTTGGTTACGTTGGGAAAATTCCTTTCCGTTATATTTTTTATTTAAATATTTAATAGGAAGGTGATCAGTTGTGATTTTAAATTTATTTCCCCATAGATACGGCCTAAATTGAGTAACACTCCATACGATAGCTAAAAATTCTTTATCTGTAACTGAATAGTTTCTTTCATGCTCATTGAGTGTTCGGGATATGTAGCAAACTGGTTGTTTGTCTTGTGTTAATACGGCTCCAATAGCAAAGTTGCTTGCATCCGTATACAGGTGGAAGGGTTTATCAAAGTCAGGGAATTTTAAAATAGGATGTGTTATAAGATTAAGTTTAAGTGTTTCAAAAGAATTTACATATTCGGGATCGTTTTTATTTATTTTCGCTCCTTTTTTTTAGATATCTTGTCATTGGATATGCTATTTTTGCGTAGCCTTCAATAAATTTCCTATAATATCCTGATGCTCCTAAAAAACTCCTGAGTTGTTTTTCCGTTTGTGGAAGTGGAAGAATTTTAATTGCATCAACTTTGTTAGGGTTAGGTTTCATACCTTCTCCCGTCAAAATGTGACCTAAGAATTCCGTGTGTTTCTTAAGAAATGAGCATTTACTTAGTTGAAGTTTCAAATTATTTTTTTGTAGAACTGCGAGAATATCTGATAAATTTTTAAGATGTTCTTGAAGAGATGTGGAAAATATTAAAATATCATCTAGATAAACAATGCAAGTTTTATTAAGGTATTTTCGTAATATGTGGTTCATGAGTCGTTGAAATGTGGCAGGCGCATTTTTCAGTCCGAAAGGCATACGAATATATTCGTAAAGTCCCTGAGGAGTGATGAATGCCGTCTTTTCCACGTCGTCAGGATGCATTAGTATTTGATGATACCCTTTAGCTAAATCGATACTTGAAAAGTATTGCGCTTTGCCTAATTTATCAAAGAGGCTATCAATATTTGGTAACGGAAATTTATCGTCAATTGTAAGTTCATTAAGCGCCCTATAATCAACACAAATCCGATATTTTCTTTGACCATCGTTGTCTGGCTTTTTAGCTACTACTACAACTGGTGAGGCATACCTACTCTTACTTTTCCTTATTATTCCTTGTTTTTCCATGTCATATATTTGTCTAGCTACTTCCTCCTCATGTTTTCTTGGTAGTCTATATAGTTTTGCATGCATTGGCTTATCTTCCTTAAGATGAATTTCGTGTCTGATACTTGATGTATGTGTTAACGTATCACCGTCTTTATAATACAGACTTGTGAATCTATCTAGTAGTGAAGTTAATGCTGTCTGTTCTTCGCGATTAAGGCTGCCGAAGTCAGGATTGCCTTCCTCTAGGTAATTACATATAAAATTACTTTCTGGTGTTGTTTTTAAAATTGTTTGATTCTTCAAAGTTATTGTTCCTTTTTCAGTATCTATTATTTTTAAGAATTTTTTAAGTACATCCATGCCAAATAAGAATGTATAATTTTTATTTTCTAATTTATATCCATATGCTTCAATGAACATATTGTCCTTGTACCCAAATTCTTTTGGTACCGGTATCTGGTAAATATTTGTATCCATAGTTGTAGTACTGTTAATAGTTTTCATTTCTACACATTGCGTACCGTAAATGGTACATGGATTCATGTCAAGTTTGCTTGTATTGACAATAGTCATGGCACTTCCTGTATCAATCAATATATAATGTCTTTGGTTATTTAATTCAATGGGTATTGTTAAGATTTCTCCGAGGCTTCTTTCAGAAAAAACTGGTGGTTCAATTGTATTGGTGTCTGGGCTTAGTACCTCTTGGTCTGTCTGTACATTATTAGTATCCATAGGTTCTGGAATATTATTTCTATTCTGTATAGAATGGTTGCGACTATAATTATTCAAGGGTCTAAAATTGTTATAGCTATTCTGAAAATTATTCCTATTTTGTCGGGGATAACTAGGGCCTTGGTTATGCTGACCTGAATAGTTGGAATTATTTGGAAAACTATTTCCTGAACGGTAGTTGTTCTGTCTTCTTTCATGAAAGTTATTGTTTGTTAGTCTTTGTCC
The DNA here is from genome assembly GCA_947095585.1 of Nephrocerus scutellatus. Classification (NCBI taxonomy): domain Eukaryota; kingdom Metazoa; phylum Arthropoda; class Insecta; order Diptera; family Pipunculidae; genus Nephrocerus; species Nephrocerus scutellatus. The sequence continues at coordinate 57,582,001 of OX352765.1, forward strand.
TTCATTTTGTGAGGTAAATTTGTTGGGTCTAACTTGTTGAATTGAACTTGATGAAATTCGTTTATTTTCACTTATGTTTAAATTTCCCTGATCATAACCAATATATGAGAATAAAATTTTTTTAATATCTTGTATATCATATTTATTTTTTAACTCTCTAGCTAGATTTCCAACCGTAATATCTCTCTTCTCTATTTTTTTCTTGTTCTCTATTTTCACAAAAAATTACATATGTATTAATTTTACTCACTAAGTATTCCAATTTATTTGTTAGATCATAAATTGAACTTACTCTGATATTTAAAATTTCTCTGGTCAAATCGGTGCTGCTAATGATTGGTCGATAATGTTGTTTGAATAACTCTTTAGCTTCATCCCATGTTGTTACGTTGTTGATCAATAGTAGATCCATGGCTCGTCCCTTAATTTTGGTCTGTTGAATGATGTTCCATGTAGCTATTGCGTTTCCTCCAGAATTCCTTAAGTGTTTTTCTACCATTACGATGAACTGTGTCAACTGTTTGCTTTCGCCGTCAAATTCTGGCAAGTACTGGATTTCCCTTAGTACGTTGGCACCAATGCTAGGTTGTGGCATTCTCAACACTATTGCCTTCAGTAATTCGAGGAGATCTCTATTGGATACCTCCGAGTTATCCGGCGACATTTTAATGTATTTTTTTTTAACAACAAAAAAAAATTTTACAAACTAAAAAAAACTTTTCACTTTTTAGAACGTTTTTTGGTTCTTTCTCGTTTGGACCAGGATAGTTGTACCTGATCCTACCGACTGCGCCAATTAAATTTATACTCGTTGAAAACCTTTTTTTAAAAAGAACTTTTCTCTTTATTATTAATTTTCTTTTTTGAAAGTATAATCTTTATTTAAATTAAACAGAGGTAGCCGCTTGTCTTAAGTGAGGCTGCACTTCCAACTGTTATATATATAATATTATTTAATTAAAACAATGGTAGCCGCTGTCTTAAGCGAGGCTGCACTACCAATTGCTTGATATATTATATTTAATTAAATCAATAGTAGCCGCTGTCTTTAGCGAGGCTGCACTACTTATTGATTGTACAGAGTTGAAGTTAAATCTAAAACTAAACTAGAAGTGTCAAAAGCTCTTCTTTATATAGTGACCAAGTGCCACCACTAAGGAGAATGAAATCTTATTCGGTTTACATAGTAAGTAATATTTTGTTTACATTATAAGTTGCGACCCAAGATAAATTGATGTGTTGCAAATCGTCTCAGCAGATGCGTATTTTGCAACATCAACATATTGTTTAGTCTACGAGTAAGAATGTTTATATAATGATAGGAATGCTTAATGCTTAATGTATAGTTGGGTCGGAACTTATTTGACAACATTGTAGAACATTGTAGACTGTTGGTATAATGGGATAGAATGTTTAGATAAGAAGAAGCTATAAAATTTAATGTGTGTTCAACATTGTAAGATATTGGGTTGATGCAATAAATTTAATGTGTGTACAACAATGTAAAATATTGGGGTGATGCAATAATATTCTACAATGTTTAATTATTAATGGATTTAACTCCAATATCTAACTCCTCCTTCCTTAGATTGAACTTTACTCCGGAAGTTCTTAGAGTCCTTTAAATCTATGTCATTATTATCTGTATATTGATTATTTATTTTAACTTTTATCTTTCCTACTCTTTTGACACTTTTACATAGAATGAAAATTGTAATTACTATTATAATTATAACTACTAATATATATGTGCTTGATATTACATATGATATTATTTTATGAAACTCTTGTAATTCTATGACATGTCTTTGATCGATTTTTTTGATTTCTTGAAATTGTTCAAAAATTGTATTAGTCGTAATATTTTCTTTAATTATTTCTTCATAATATAGTTGAAATGTATAAATTTGTTGTTTGTTACTAATAATTATGTCATTAATATTAATGCTGCAATTTTGAATATTTACAAGGTAATTTCCTTTCAGCGTTATCTGACGTAGATCACAATTGTTTTGGATGGTAAAGTTTTTAGCATTCTTAATAACATAAGTTTTTTCATCTAGTTTTATGATTTCAAAATTTGTGTTGTTTTTTAACCAACAATTTTGTTTTACAATACAATCATTTCTTTCTCTTAGGTCATTTACATTATTTTTCAGATTATTATATTGATATTCTTTTCCATTATAATTGATAATAAGATACGGTTCTAAATCTATCTCTTGGTTTTGTAAGTTTGTGATTGGTAAAATTATTTTTATCGGAAGGGTTATGATTTGTTCGGGAACTTTCAAGGCTATTATTATTGATTCATCTTGATACCTCATTATACCTGCTTTAATATTTTTTATTTTATTGAAATTCATATTTGTCATGTTGAGTTCTTCTTTGCTAAGTAAACTGGGATGAGTAATACCTAACTTTATTGAAGCTATTGTGTCTAATAGATTATCGATCAGTTTTTCTAGCATTTGGAGTCTGATCAAAATTTCAGTCCGTTGTAGCCGATCAAGTATGCTTTTTTGTATTCGTTGAATTTCGTTCTGATATCGTTCTATTTCTTCTCTGTCTTTTATAATTAACCTTTGAATGTTATTCATGTTGTCCTCTAGTTGTGTGTTAATTTTGATTTGTTTATTTAGCTCCTGTATTGCATTGCGATTATTGATATCTATAACATTTAAGTGTTCTTCTATTTGTACTCTGTCTTCGTCGTCCATTGTCCCGAATAACCATTTTTGTGTCGTTCCTACAAAATTTATTAATCCTCTTTTCGTTCGTTTGTTATAAGGCATAATGCTAATGATTTTACGATATATTGTGAGACATTCGTTTTCAATTTCTTTATCGTGTTTAACAATTTCGAATTTCTTTATTTCATTTAAAATTCTTATTAAATTATTTATGTTAATAATATGTAGAATGGTTTGTGTTTGGTTGACGAGTTCTCCTTCACCCATGTTAATCATTGTAAATCCATTGTTATTTTCAATTGGAGTTATTACTAACGTCGTTTGTCCTTGGTTTATTAACATCAGTAAGATTATCATCACTGGTAGAAACTGAAAATTTGTTTGGTCGTTTTATATTTGATGAATGTACATTATTTAATTTGTTATGTCTAAAATTAGGTTCGTTCTTATGTCTTGCATGTTTATAGTTTCTAACATAACCTGATTCTCTGGTTTCAGTGTAGTCTTCTCTTAAGTGGTTCCTTTTTTCAATAATTTTAGATTTCCTATTCTTGACCCTAACTACTAGTGCCTCCTCATTTGTATTTTGTGCTTTTTCTGGGGACATGCCTATTGTAGAATGGAATCGTTTGTTGTAAATTTGAAAAGCTTTAAACATCTTTGTATTGACGGATTCTTCTTGTCTCATAGTTAATAAAATTTCTGCTATGGTGCTATGTAAGCGTTCAATGTCTGCATTGCCTGTATGAGCATTGGGTTTTGTGAAATGTACCTGAATGTTATGTCCTCTAAAAAATTCTCTAAGGTATATAGTATTAAATTCATTGTCAGTAATAATTTTAGAAGGTGACCCTTCTTTGGCTAAGTGTTCAGTAATAGTTTCTGTTTTATGAATGTGATTTTTACTATCAAGTCTGTAAACGTAACCCTTTTTTGTTAGTTTATCGATCATAGTTAAAAAAATGTGTTTATTAAAATGATATATGTCCATATGAATTACTTCGTTATGTGTGCTAGGTGTTTCCGTTAGCTTGAATTTTTCCACTATTGGTTTTCTGTCGTACTTAGCTGTTTGACACGTATCGCAGTTATTAATTATTTGTGTAATTATTCTTACAAGTTTTGGATAATAAATTTGTTGTTTTAATGTGTTGTATGATTCTATTATACCTGAATGTTGACTTTCTTTTATATGGTATAAACTAATTTGTTTCCTAGCTTCTTCTTCTGTCCTTAAGTCCTTAACTCGTCGTGTTAGTTTGAAAAAGTTTATATCCTTGTTTCCGGAATATAAATTAATTATTTCTTGTTGAACTATGTTAAAGTCGGTATCTGTTACTTCTGAATAAATACCTATTACTCCTTTATTCATTTCTTTGAGTTGTTGTAGTATGCCATCTTTACAGCCTTCTGATATACGAATGTAGGTGATTCTTTTACCGTGTAACACTTCTGTATGTGGTTCTTTATCATAACATATAATTATCTGTTGTTTATAAACGTTGACTATACCTTCTTTTATAGGAATGTGATCATTTTGTTCTTCTAATCCTGAATGAATTGTTTCAATGTTTGAAATTTGATTGACTTCACCCTTTTCTTTTTCGATGCGACTCAGAAAATCAGCGACTTTGTTCTCTTTGCCTTTAAGATATTCTATTTCATAGTCAAACTCTTGAAGTTTAAGTAACCATCTTTGGTTACGTTGGGAAAATTCCTTTCCGTTATATTTTTTATTTAAATATTTAATAGGAAGGTGATCAGTTGTGATTTTAAATTTATTTCCCCATAGATACGGCCTAAATTGAGTAACACTCCATACGATGGCTAAAAATTCTTTATCTGTAACTGAATAGTTTCTTTCATGCTCATTGAGTGTTCGGGATATGTAGCAAACTGGTTGTTTGTCTTGTGTTAATACGGCTCCAATAGCAAAGTTGCTTGCATCCGTATACAGGTGGAAGGGTTTATCAAAGTCAGGGAATTTTAAAATAGGATGTGTTATAAGATTAAGTTTAAGTGTTTCAAAAGAATTTACATATTCGGGATCGTTTTTATTTATTTTCGCTCCTTTTTTTAGATATCTTGTCATTGGATATGCTATTTTTGCGTAGCCTTCAATAAATTTCCTATAATATCCTGATGCTCCTAAAAAACTCCTGAGTTGTTTTTCCGTTTGTGGAAGTGGAAGAATTTTAATTGCATCAACTTTGTTAGGGTTAGGTTTCATACCTTCTCCCGTCAAAATGTGACCTAAGAATTCCGTGTGTTTCTTAAGAAATGAGCATTTACTTAGTTGAAGTTTCAAATTATTTTTTTGTAGAACTGCGAGAATATCTGATAAATTTTTAAGATGTTCTTGAAGAGATGTGGAAAATATTAAAATATCATCTAGATAAACAATGCAAGTTTTATTAAGGTATTTTCGTAATATGTGGTTCATGAGTCGTTGAAATGTGGCAGGCGCATTTTTCAGTCCGAAAGGCATACGAATATATTCGTAAAGTCCCTGAGGAGTGATGAATGCCGTCTTTTCCACGTCGTCAGGATGCATTAGTATTTGATGATACCCTTTAGCTAAATCGATACTTGAAAAGTATTGCGCTTTGCCTAATTTATCAAAGAGGCTATCAATATTTGGTAACGGAAATTTATCGTCAATTGTAAGTTCATTAAGCGCCCTATAATCAACACAAATCCGATATTTTCTTTGACCATCGTTGTCTGGCTTTTTAGTTACTACTACAACTGGTGAGGCATACCTACTCTTACTTTTCCTTATTATTCCTTGTTTTTCCATGTCATATATTTGTCTAGCTACTTCCTCCTCATGTTTTCTTGGTAGTCTATATAGTTTTGCATGCATTGGCTTATCTTCCTTAAGATGAATTTCGTGTCTGATACTTGATGTATGTGTTAACGTATCACCGTCTTTATAATACAGACTTGTGAATCTATCTAGTAGTGAAGTTAATGCTGTCTGTTCTTCGCGATTAAGGCTGCCGAAGTCAGGATTGCCTTCCTCTAGGTAATTACATATAAAATTACTTTCTGGTGTTGTTTTTAAAATTGTTTGATTCTTCAAAGTTATTGTTCCTTTTTCAGTATCTATTATTTTTAAGAATTTTTTAAGTACATCCATGCCAAATAAGAATGTATAATTTTTATTTTCTAATTTATATCCATATGCTTCAATGAACATATTGTCCTTGTACCCAAATTCTTTTGGTACCGGTATCTGGTAAATATTTGTATCCATAGTTGTAGTACTGTTAATAGTTTTCATTTCTACACATTGCGTACCGTAAATGGTATATGGATTCATGTCAAGTTTGCTTGTATTGACAATAGTCATGGCACTTCCTGTATCAATCAATATATAATGTCTTTGGTTATTTAATTCAATGGGTATTGTTAAGATTTCTCCGAGGCTTCTTTCAGAAAAAACTGGTGGTTCAATTGTATTGGTGTCTGGGCTTAGTACCTCTTGGTCTGTCTGTACATTATTAGTATCCATAGGTTCTGGAATATTATTTCTATTCTGTATAGAATGGTTGCGACTATAATTATTCAAGGGTCTAAAATTGTTATAGCTATTCTGAAAATTATTCCTATTTTGTCGGGGATAACTAGGGCCTTGGTTATGCTGACCTGAATAGTTGGAATTATTTGGAAAACTATTTCCTGAACGGTAGTTGTTCTGTCTTCTTTCATGAAAGTTATTGTTTGTTAGTCTTTGTCCTTCATTTTGTGAGGTAAATTTGTTGGGTCTAACTTGTTGAATTGAACTTGATGAAATTCGTTTATTTTCACTTATGTTTAAATTTCCCTGATCATAACCAATATATGAGAATAAAATTTTTTTAATATCTTGTATATCATATTTATTTTTTAACTCTCTAGCTAGATTTCCAACCGTAATATCTCTCTTCTCTATTTTCTCTCTTGTTCTCTATTTTCACAAAAAATTACATATGTATTAATTTTACTCACTAAGTATTCCAATTTATTTGTTAGATCATAAATTGAACTTACTCTGATATTTAAAATTTCTCTGGTCAAATCGGTGCTGCTAATGATTGGTCGATAATGTTGTTTGAATAACTCTTTAGCTTCATCCCATGTTGTTACGTTGTTGATCAATAGTAGATCCATGGCTCGTCCCTTAATTTTGGTCTGTTGAATGATGTTCCATGTAGCTATTGCGTTTCCTCCAGAATTCCTTAAGTGTTTTTCTACCATTACGATGAACTGTGTCAACTGTTTGCTTTCGCCGTCAAATTCTGGCAAGTACTGGATTTCCCTTAGTACGTTGGCACCAATGCTAGGTTGTGGCATTCTCAACACTATTGCCTTTAGTAATTCGAGGAGATCTCTATTGGATACCTCCGAGTTATCCGGCGACATTTTAATGTATTTTTTTTTAACAACAAAAAAAAATTTTACAAACTAAAAAAAACTTTTCACTTTTTAGAACGTTTTTTGGTTCTTTCTCGTTTGGACCAGGATAGTTGTACCTGATCCTACCGACTGCGCCAATTAAATTTATACTCGTTGAAAACCTTTTTTTAAAAAGAACTTTTCTCTTTATTATTAATTTTCTTTTTTGAAAGTATAATCTTTATTTAAATTAAACAGAGGTAGCCGCTTGTCTTAAGTGAGGCTGCACTTCCAACTGTTATATATATAATATTATTTAATTAAAACAATGGTAGCCGCTGTCTTAAGCGAGGCTGCACTACCAATTGCTTGATATATTATATTTAATTAAATCAATAGTAGCCGCTGTCTTTAGCGAGGCTGCACTACTTATTGATTGTACAGAGTTGAAGTTAAATCTAAAACTAAACTAGAAGTGTCAAAAGCTCTTCTTTATATAGTGACCAAGTGCCACCACTAAGGAGAATGAAATCTTATTCGGTTTACATAGTAAGTAATATTTTGTTTACATTATAAGTTGCGACCCAAGATAAATTGATGTGTTGCAAATCGTCTCAGCAGATGCGTATTTTGCAACATCAACATATTGTTTAGTCTACGAGTAAGAATGTTTATATAATGATAGGAATGCTTAATGCTTAATGTATAGTTGGGTCGGAACTTATTTGACAACATTGTAGAACATTGTAGACTGTTGGTATAATGGGATAGAATGTTTAGATAAGAAGAAGCTATAAAATTTAATGTGTGTTCAACATTGTAAGATATTGGGTTGATGCAATAAATTTAATGTGTGTACAACAATGTAAAATATTGGGGTGATGCAATAATATTCTACAATGTTTAATTATTAATGGATTTAACTCCAATATCTAACTCCTCCTTCCTTAGATTGAACTTTACTCCGGAAGTTCTTAGAGTCTTTTAAATCTATGTCATTATTATCTGTATATTGATTATTTATTTTAACTTTTATCTTTCCTACTCTTTTGACACTTTTACATAGAATGAAAATTGTAATTACTATTATAATTATAACTACTAATATATATGTGCTTGATATTACATATGATTTTATTTTATGAAACTCTTGTAATTCTATGACATGTCTTTGATCGATTTTTTTGATTTCTTGAAATTGTTCAAAAATTGTATTAGTCGTAATATTTTCTTTAATTATTTCTTCATAATATAGTTGAAATGTATAAATTTGTTGTTTGTTACTAATAATTATGTCATTAATATTAATGCTGCAATTTTGAATATTTACAAGGTAATTTCCTTTCAGCGTTATCTGACGTAGATCACAATTGTTTTGGATGGTAAAGTTTTTAGCATTCTTAATAACATAAGTTTTTTCATCTAGTTTTATGATTTCAAAATTTGTGTTGTTTTTTAACCAACAATTTTGTTTTACAATACAATCATTTCTTTCTCTTAGGTCATTTACATTATTTTTCAGATTATTATATTGATATTCTTTTCCATTATAATTGATAATAAGATACGGTTCTAAATCTATCTCTTGGTTTTGTAAGTTTGTGATTGGTAAAATTATTTTTATCGGAAGGGTTATGATTTGTTCGGGAACTTTCAAGGCTATTATTATTGATTCATCTTGATACCTCATTATACCTGCTTTAATATTTTTTATTTTATTGAAATTCATATTTGTCATGTTGAGTTCTTCTTTGCTAAGTAAACTGGGATGAGTAATACCTAACTTTATTGAAGCTATTGTGTCTAATAGATTATCGATCAGTTTTTCTAGCATTTGGAGTCTGGTCAAAATTTCAGTCCGTTGTAGCCGATCAAGTATGCTTTTTTGTATTCGTTGAATTTCGTTCTGATATCGTTCTATTTCTTCTCTGTCTTTTATAATTAACCTTTAAATGTTATTCATGTTGTCCTCTAGTTGTGTGTTAATTTTGATTTGTTTATTTAGCTCCTGTATTGCATTGCGATTATTGATATCTATAACATTTAAGTGTTCTTCTATTTGTACTCTGTCTTCGTCGTCCATTGTCCCGAATAACCATTTTTGTGTCGTTCCTACAAAATTTATTAATCCTCTTTTCGTTCGTTTGTTATAAGGCATAATGCTAATGATTTTACGATATATTGTGAGACATTCGTTTTCAATTTCTTTATCGTGTTTAACAATTTCGAATTTCTTTATTTCATTTAAAATTCTTATTAAATTATTTATGTTAATAATATGTAGAATGGTTTGTGTTTGGTTGACGAGTTCTCCTTCACCCATGTTAATCATTGTAAATCCATTGTTATTTTCAATTGGAGTTATTACTAACGTCGTTTGTCCTTGGTTTATTAACATCAGTAAGATTATCATCACTGGTAGAAACTGAAAATTTGTTTGGTCGTTTTATATTTGATGAATGTACATTATTTAATTTGTTATGTCTAAAATTAGGTTCGTTCTTATGTCTTGCATGTTTATAGTTTCTAACATAACCTGATTCTCTGGTTTCAGTGTAGTCTTCTCTTAAGTGGTTCCTTTTTTCAATAATTTTAGATTTCCTATTCTTGACCCTAACTACTAGTGCCTCCTCATTTGTATTTTGTGCTTTTTCTGGGGACATGCCTATTGTAGAATGGAATCGTTTGTTGTAAATTTGAAAAGCTTTAAACATCTTTTTATTGACGGATTCTTCTTGTCTCATAGTTAATAAAATTTCTGCTATGGTGCTATGTAAGCGTTCAATGTCTGCATTGCCTGTATGAGCATTGGGTTTTGTGAAATGTACCTGAATGTTATGTCCTCTAAAAAATTCTCTAAGGTATATAGTATTAAATTCATTGTCAGTAATAATTTTAGAAGGTGACCCTTCTTTGGCTAAGTGTTCAGTAATAGTTTGTGAATGGATAGAATGTGATTTTTACTATCAAGTCTGTAAACGTAACCCTTTTTTGTTAGTTTATCGATCATAGTTAAAAAAATGTGTTTATTAAAATGATATATGTCCATATGAATTACTTCGTTATGTGTGCTAGGTGTTTCCGTTAGCTTGAATTTTTCCACTATTGGTTTTCTGTCGTACTTAGCTGTTTGACACGTATCGCAGTTATTAATTATTTGTGTAATTATTCTTACAAGTTTTGGATAATAAATTTGTTGTTTTAATGTGTTGTATGATTCTATTATACCTGAATGTTGACTTTCTTTTATATGGTATAAACTAATTTGTTTCCTAGCTTCTTCTTCTGTCCTTAAGTCCTTAACTCGTCGTGTTAGTTTGAAAAAGTTTATATCCTTGTTTCCGGAATATAAATTAATTATTTCTTGTTGAACTATGTTAAAGTCGGTATCTGTTACTTCTGAATAAATACCTATTACTCCTTTATTCATTTCTTTGAGTTGTTGTAGTATGCCATCTTTACAGCCTTCTGATATACGAATGTAGGTGATTCTTTTACCGTGTAACACTTCTTTATGTGGTTCTTTATCATAACATATGATTATCTGTTGTTTATAAACGTTGACTATACCTTCTTTTATAGGAATGTGATCATTTTGTTCTTCTAATCCTGAATGAATTGTTTCAATGTTTGAAATTTGATTGACTGTAGGAATGTAGGACTTATAAGCGACTATAAGATTTGTTCCTATGGAAATTCACGGATCTGGCCAATAGGGTCTGGCACTTTTTGAACCAAACCATTTCTCAAGGGATTCGTATAAGCTCGGAATGTAGGAATAATATGCGACTATAAGATTAGTTCCTATGGAAATTCTGGGATCTGGCTAATAGGGTCTGCAATTTTGGGAACCAAAACATTTCTTAAGCGATTCGTATAAAACTCGGAATGTAGGACTAATATGTGACTATAAGATTTGCTCCTATGGAAATTCTGGGATCTGGCCAATAGGATCTGGATTTTTAGTAACTACGCGATTTCTTAAGCGATTTGTATGAATTTCGGAATGTAGGACTAAGATGCGACTATAAGACTTGTTCCTATGGAAATTCTGGGATCTGGCCAAGAGGGTCTGGAGTTTTGGGAACCAAGTCATTTCTCAAGTGATTCGTATAAAACTCGGAATGTAGGACTAATTTGTGACTATAAGATATGCTCCTATGGAAATTCTGGGATCTGGCCAATAGGATCTGGATTTTTGGGAACTAAGCGATTTGTATGAATTTCAGATTGTAGGACTAAGATGCGACTATAAGACTTGTTCCTATGGAAATTCTGGGATCTGGCTAATAGGGTCTGCAATTTTGGGAACCAAGACACTTCTTAAGCGATTCGTATAAAACTCGGAATGTAGGACTTATAAGCGACTATAACATTTGTTCCTATGGAAATTCACGGATCTGGCCAATAGGGTCTGGCACTTTTTGAACCAAACCATTTCTCAAGGGATTCGTATAAGCTCGGAATGTAGGAATAATATGCGACTATAAGATTAGTTCCTATGGAAATTCTCGGATCTGGCCAATAGGGTCTGGAGTTTTGGGAACCAAGCCATTTCTCAAGCGATTCGTATGAAACTTGGAATATAGGACTAATATGAGGCTATAAGATTTGTTCCTATGTAAATTCTGGGATCTGGCCAATAGGGTCTGGAGTTTTGGGAACCAAGCCATTTCTCAAGCGTTTCGTATGAAATTCGGAATGTAGGACTACTATGCGACTACAAGATTTGTTCCTATGGAAATTCTAGGATCTGGCCAATAGGGTCTGGAATTTTTGGAACCAAACTATTTCTCAAGTGATTCGTATGAAACTCGGAATCCATAGGATTTGCTCCTATGGAAATTCTGGGATCTGGCCAATAGGATCTGGATTTTTAGTAACTACGCGATTTCTTAAGCGATTTGTATGAATTTCGGAATGTAGGACTAAGATGCGACTATAAGACTTGTTCCTATGGAAATTCTGGGATCTGGCTATTAGGGTCTGGAATTTTGGGAACTAAGGCATTTCTTAAGCGATTCGTGTGAAATTCGGTATGTATGATGTAATTAATCGTAATATCGGCCACAACGTAAAAAAAGTTTCACTTCAATGCTCTTTTATACACTTTACTCTCCTGTACACATTACTCTGTTGTTCGCATTACTCTGTTGTAAACTTTACTCTGTTGTAAACATTACATACTTTGTTGTACACATTTCTCTGTTGTACACATTACTCTGTTGTACATATTACTCTGTTGTACACATTACTCTGTTGTACACTTTTGTTACACTTTTGTTACACAGGAAACATTGTTTAAAAACGTTTCTGAAATTCACATTTGTTTAAAAACTTTTCAAAAAAATTCCAGAAATGTTTCTGAAATGTTTTTGAAGTGATACTTTTTTACGGAGGGGGCAACAATTTTCAACCGTTATACTGTTATTACTCTGTTGTACACATTGCTCTGTTGTACACATTTGTTACACTGTTGTACACATTGCTCTGTTGTACACATTTGTTACACTGTTGTACACATTGCTCTGTTGTTCCCTTTTTTTAATTATATGCCTCGTTTTCTATAGTCATATTTTGTGTGTATGTAACCATATATGTAGTTATATAACTACAAATATAACTGTATATATAACATATATTACTACGGCCAAAGCTCCTATGGAAATTCTGGTATCTGGCCAATAGAGTGTGGAGTTTTGGGAACCAAGCCATTTCTCAAGCGGTTCGTATGAAACTCGGAATGTAGAACTAATATGCGACTATAAGATTAGTTCCTATGGAAATTTTGGGATCTGGCCAATAGGGTCTGGTATTTTTGGAACCAAACCATTTCTCAAGGGATTCGTATGAAACTCGGAATGTAGGACTAATATGCTACTATAAGATTTGTTTCTATGGAAATTCTGGGATCTGGCCAATCGGGTCTGGAATTTTTCAAGCGATTCGTATGAAACTCAGATTGTAGGACTAATATGCGACTATAAGATTTGTTCCTATGGAAATTCTGGGATCTGGCCAATAGGGTCTGGAATTTTGAGAACCAAGCCATATCCCAAGCGATTTGTATGAAACTCGGAATGTAGGACTAAGATGCGACTATAAGATTTCTTCATATAGAAATTATGGGATCTGGCCAATAGGGTCTGGAATTTTGGGAACCAAGCAATTTCCCAAGCGATTCGTATGAAACTCAGAATGTAGGACTAAGATGCGACTATAAGATTTGTTCCTATAAAAATTACGGGATCTGGCCAATAGGGTCTGGAATTTTGGGAACCAAGTCATTTCTCAAGCGATTCGTATGAAACTCGGAATGTAGGTCTAGTATGCGACTATAAGATTTGTTCCTATTGGAATTCTGGGATCTGGCCAATAGGGTCTGGAGTTTTGGGAACCAAGACATTTCTCAAGCGATTCGTATAAAACTCGAAATGTAGGACTAGTATGCGACTATAAGATTTGTTCCTATTGAAATTCTGGGATCTGGCCAATAGGGTCTGGAGTTTTGGGAACCAAGTCATTTCTCAAGCGATTCGTATGAAACTCGGAATGTAGGTCTAGTATGCGACTATAAGATTTGTTCCTATTGGAATTCTGGGATCTGGCCAATAGGGTCTGGAGTTTTGGGAACCAAGACATTTCTCAAGCGATTCGTATGAAACTCGGAATGTAGGACTAATATGCGACTATAAGATTTATTACTATGGATTTAAGATTTGCTCCTATGTAAATTTGGGATTGGAAAGAAGTAACACTGATAGCGTGAACAAAAAGAAAAAATTAAAAAAACACGATAATGGCAAAGACATATTTTGAAATGTAGAAATAATTCAGGAGGTTTAAAATTATTAGAAGAACTCAAAATCGATACTTTATGTGGATACAGAAATTTTGCTAGAATGTTAAGTGAGGATTTCGTGTTTCAAAGCATATTTTGTATTGAAGCACTTATAAATGGTCTTTAAAGCAATTTTCTCGATTGCGAATCGTCGTAATCATAATACATGGCTTAATTGCTAAACCGCTAAAATGGGAAGAACGGAAATCATATTTTTTTCTATTAAAAGCGTGCGCTAAAATCTGTCTGCTGCCAAGGATATTCGGAAGGAGTATGCTCAATATTTTCTTAGTCCGCAAGGCTCGGTACCATTGCAAGAAGAACACAATGAAACACATTGTTATTAATACAACTGCATATTTAAGGATTTTTATTCCAAACTAATTTACATGACAATTCGAATCATATCTTCCTGTATTAAAGCAAAATTATAAATTAAAGATAAGAAATAAAAAAAATGAAGGTGTGGACACAACACGACTTTCTTTTACGGATGGGACCGGAATCGTCAGTAAATGTGTAAAAAAAACTTTTTTTAAATTTTTTTTTGGATTTTTGCTTAAATTTCTCTTGCACTTCAGATTTCTCCTAAGTGCTATACTTTTTGAGTTATTTGCAAAAACTCGAAAAACTGACTAAGTAAACTGTCACTTCCGGCTGTCAGAATTCCGTCAAAATTATTTTGCCCCTCACAATTTAAGTAAAAAGCTTAAATATGAATTTTCATCCTGGTAAGTTCAGCCGTCTGAACACAGACAGACAGAGATTTTTTTTTGTTTTCGCTTTTTCTGTCTCAGGAAATACGGTAAATGGTAAAATATTCATGATTACTATACTTCCTTTTACTATGAATAAGAAAGTTAAAAAAACAACCCATAAAAATTAAAATTTTTCATGTAAATTCTCTAATAGGAGATACATATGTGTGCAAAATTTGAATCGGGTTAATTTGGAAAAAATTAATATATATATAATAATTGATTCACTTCAAAAAATTTTCAAGAACTGTTGTAACCGGAGATACACATGTGTTCAAAAATTTGTGTGGGAGCCCCCGACATTGGTGCCCGATCGCTTCCAACTTTCAATAGTAAGTGTTGTCATCGGTGATATACATTTGTTTAAAATTTGAAGAAAATCGGGTTAATTTTTAGAAAACTTATATAGGCACCCCTCGAGCCTTATCACTCCAAAACTGTTAAAAAACAGTTTTGTCCATCGGAGATATCCACGTGTGTAAAATTTAAAGAAAGTCGGGTTAATTTTTTTAAAAAAAATTTATGGGGCCCAACGACCCCGGGGCCTCCAAAATTTTTACAAAAAGTGTTGTCCGTCTGAGATACACACGTGTATAAAATTTGAAAAAAATCGGGTAAATTTTGTAAAATATTTGTATGGATACCCCCCGACCCCGAGGTCCGAGGGGCCTCAAATTTTAATAGAAAGTATTGTCACCGGAAATATATACGTGTGCAAATTTCAATAAAATTGGGCTTTGGGAAGTGGGTTAAAAATTTATCAGAAAATCTGAAAATTTGAGGCCCCTCGGACCTCGGGGTCGGGGGGCTTCAATACAAATATTTTACAAAATTTACCCGATTTTGTTAAAATTTATACAAATGTGTATCTCCTCTTTGTAAAAATTTTGGAGACCCCGGGCCCCAGGGTCGTGGGCCCCAAATTTTAATAGAAAGTATTGTCAACGGAAATATACATGTCTTTTTTTTAATTAACCTGATTTTCTTCAAATTTAATATACGTGTGTATCTCCATGGACAACACTTTTTGTAAAAACTTTAGATTCCCCGGGCCCTAGGGTCGTAGGGCCCCATAAAAATTTTTCAAAAAAATTAACCCGATTTTCTTCAAATTTTAAACATATGTTTATCCCGATGGACAAAAGTTTTTGTACAATTTTTGGAGCGAATGGGCCCTCAGACCCGGGGGCGGGGCCATAATTATTTTTTTCAAATTTGCCCGATTTATGTTTTAAATATATGTGTATCTCCGACAGATCGCACTTTTTGTAAAAAAAACTAAGATGCGACTATAAGACTTGTTCCTATGGAAATTCTGGGATCTGGCTATTAGGGTCTGGAATTTTGGGAACTAAGGCATTTCTTAAGCGATTCGTGTGAAATTCGGTATGTATGATGTAATTAATCGTAGTATCGGCCACAACGTAAAAAAAGTTTCACTTCAATGCTCTTTTATACACTTTACTCTCCTGTACACATTACTCTGTTGTTCGCATTACTCTGTTGTAAACTTTACTCTGTTGTAAACATTACATACTTTGTTGTACACATTTCTCTGTTGTACACATTACTCTGTTGTACATATTACTCTGTTGTACACATTACTCTGTTGTACACTTTTGTTACACTTTTGTTACACAGGAAACATTGTTTAAAAACGTTTCTGAAATTCACATTTGTTTAAAAACTTTTCAAAAAAATTCCAGAAATGTTTCTGAAATGTTTTTGAAGTGATACTTTTTTACGGAGGGGGCAACAATTTTCAACCGTTATACTGTTATTACTCTGTTGTACACATTGCTCTGTTGTACACATTTGTTACACTGTTGTACACATTGCTCTGTTGTACACATTTGTTACACTGTTGTACACATTGCTCTGTTGTTCCCTTTTTTTAATTATATGCCTCGTTTTCTATAGTCATATTTTGTGTGTATGTAACCATATATGTATATAACTACAAATATAACTGTATATATAACATATATTACTACGGCCAAAGCTCCTATGGAAATTCTGGTATCTGGCCAATAGGGTGTGGAGTTTTGGGAACCAAGCCATTTCTCAAGCGGTTCGTATGAAACTCGGAATGTAGAACTAATATGCGACTATAAGATTAGTTCCTATGGAAATTTTGGGATCTGGCCAATAGGGTCTGGTATTTTTGGAACCAAACCATTTCTCAAGGGATTCGTATGAAACTCGGAATGTAGGACTAATATGCTACTATAAGATTTGTTTCTATGGAAATTCTGGGATCTGGCCAATCGGGTCTGGAATTTTTCAAGCGATTCGTATGAAACTCAGATTGTAGGACTAATATGCGACTATAAGATTTGTTCCTATGGAAATTCTGGGATCTGGCCAATAGGGTCTGGAATTTTGAGAACCAAGCCATATCCCAAGCGATTTGTATGAAACTCGGAATGTAGGACTAAGATGCGACTATAAGATTTCTTCCTATAGAAATTATGGGATCTGGCCAATAGGGTCTGGAATTTTGGGAACCAAGCAATTTCCCAAGCGATTCGTATGAAACTCAGAATGTAGGACTAAGATGCGACTATAAGATTTGTTCCTATAAAAATTACGGGATCTGGCCAATAGGGTCTGGAATTTTGGGAACCAAGTCATTTCTCAAGCGATTCGTATGAAACTCGGAATGTAGGTCTAGTATGCGACTATAAGATTTGTTCCTATTGGAATTCTGGGATCTGGCCAATAGGGTCTGGAGTTTTGGGAACCAAGACATTTCTCAAGCGATTCGTATAAAACTCGAAATGTAGGACTAGTATGCGACTATAAGATTTGTTCCTATTGAAATTCTGGGATCTGGCCAATAGGGTCTGGAGTTTTGGGAACCAAGTCATTTCTCAAGCGATTCGTATGAAACTCGGAATGTAGGTCTAGTATGCGACTATAAGATTTGTTCCTATTGGAATTCTGGGATCTGGCCAATAGGGTCTGGAGTTTTGGGAACCAAGACATTTCTCAAGCGATTCGTATGAAACTCGGAATGTAGGACTAATATGCGACTATAAGATTTATTACTATGGATTTAAGATTTGCTCCTATGTAAATTTGGGATTGGAAAGAAGTAACACTGATAGCGTGAACAAAAAGAAAAAATGAAAAAAACACGATAATGGCAAAGACATATTTTGAAATGTAGAAATAATTCAGGAGGTTTAAAATTATTAGAAGAACTCAAAATCGATACTTTATGTGGATACAGAAATTTTGCTAGAATGTTAAGTGAGGATTTCGTGTTTCAAAGCATATTTTGTATTGAAGCACTTATAAATGGTCTTTAAAGCAATTTTCTCGATTGCGAATCGTCGTAATCATAATACATGGCTTAATTGCTAAACCGCTAAAATGGGAAGAACGGAAATCATATTTTTTTCTATTAAAAGCGTGCGCTAAAATCTGTCTGCTGCCAAGGATATTCGGAAGGAGTATGCTCAATATTTTCTTAGTCCGCAAGGCTCGGTACCATTGCAAGAAGAACACAATGAAACACATTGTTATTAATACAACTGCATATTTAAGGATTTTTATTCCAAACTAATTTACATGACAATTCGAATCATATCTTCCTGTATTAAAGCAAAATTATAAATTAAAGATAAGAAATAAAAAAAATGAAGGTGTGGACACAACACGACTTTCTTTTATGGATGGGACCGGAATCGTCAGTAAATGTGTAAAAAAACTTTTTTTAAATTTTTTTTTGGATTTTTGCTTAAATTTCTCTTGCACTTCAGATTTCTCCTAAGTGCTATACTTTTTGAGTTATTTGCAAAAACTCGAAAAACTGACTAAGTAAACTGTCACTTCCGGCTGTCAGAATTCCGTCAAAATTATTTTGCCCCTCACAATTTAAGTAAAAAGCTTAAATATGAATTTTCATCCTGGTAAGTTCAGCCGTCTGAACACAGACAGACAGAGATTTTTTTTTGTTTTCGCTTTTTCTGTCTCAGGAAATACGGTAAATGGTAAAATATTCATGATTACTATACTTCCTTTTACTATGAATAAGAAAGTTAAAAAAACAACCCATAAAAATTAAAATTTTTCATGTAAATTCTCTAATAGGAGATACATATGTGTGCAAAATTTGAATCGGGTTAATTTGGAAAAAATTAATATATATATAATAATTGATTCACTTCAAAAAAATTTCAAGAACTGTTGTCACCGGAGATACACATGTGTTCAAAAATTTGTGTGGGAGCCCCCGACATTGGTGCCCGATCGCTTCCAACTTTCAATAGTAAGTGTTGTCATCGGTGATATACATTTGTTTAAAATTTGAAGAAAATCGGGTTAATTTTTAGAAAACTTATATAGGCACCCCTCGAGCCTTATCACTCCAAAACTGTTAAAAAACAGTTTTGTCCATCGGAGATATCCACGTGTGTAAAATTTAAAGAAAGTCGGGTTAAAATTTTTTAAAAAAAATTTATGGGGCCCAACGACCCCGGGGCCTCCAAAATTTTTACAAAAAGTGTTGTCCGTCTGAGATACACACGTGTATAAAATTTGAAAAAAATCGGGTAAATTTTGTAAAATATTTGTATGGATACCCCCCGACCCCGAGGTCCGAGGGGCCTCAAATTTTAATAGAAAGTATTGTCACCGGAAATATATACGTGTGCAAATTTCAATAAAATTGGGCTTTGGGAAGTGGGTTAAAAATTTATCAGAAAATCTGAAAATTTGAGGCCCCTCGGACCTCGGGGTCGGGGGGCTTCAATACAAATATTTTACAAAATTTACCCGATTTTGTTAAAATTTTATACAAATGTGTATCTCCTCTTTGTAAAAATTTTGGAGACCCCGGGCCCCAGGGTCGTGGGCCCCAAATTTTAATAGAAAGTATTGTCAACGGAAATATACATGTCTTTTTTTTAATTAACCTGATTTTCTTCAAATTTAATATACGTGTGTATCTCCATGGACAACACTTTTTGTAAAAACTTTAGATTCCCCGGGCCCTAGGGTCGTAGGGCCCCATAAAAATTTTTCAAAAAAATTAACCCGATTTTCTTCAAATTTTAAACATATGTTTATCCCGATGGACAAAAGTTTTTGTACAATTTTTGGAGCGAATGGGCCCTCAGACCCGGGGGCGGGGCCATAATTATTTTTTTCAAATTTGCCCGATTTATATTTTAAATATATGTGTATCTCCGACAGATCGCACTTTTTGTAAAAAAACTAAGATGCGACTATAAGACTTGTTCCTATGGAAATTCTGGGATCTGGCTATTAGGGTCTGGAATTTTGGGAACTAAGGCATTTCTTAAGCGATTCGTGTGAAATTCGGTATGTATGATGTAATTAATCGTAATATCGGCCACAACGTAAAAAAAGTTTCACTTCAATGCTCTTTTATACACTTTACTCTCCTGTACACATTACTCTGTTGTTCGCATTACTCTGTTGTAAACTTTACTCTGTTGTAAACATTACATACTTTGTTGTACACATTTCTCTGTTGTACACATTACTCTGTTGTACATATTACTCTGTTGTACACATTACTCTGTTGTACACTTTTGTTACACTTTTGTTACACAGGAAACATTGTTTAAAAACGTTTCTGAAATTCACATTTGTTTAAAAACTTTTCAAAAAAATTCCAGAAATGTTTCTGAAATGTTTTTGAAGTGATACTTTTTTACGGAGGGGGCAACAATTTTCAACCGTTATACTGTTATTACTCTGTTGTACACATTGCTCTGTTGTACACATTTGTTACACTGTTGTACACATTGCTCTGTTGTACACATTTGTTACACTGTTGTACACATTGCTCTGTTGTTCCCTTTTTTTAATTATATGCCTCGTTTTCTATAGTCATATTTTGTGTGTATGTAACCATATATGTATATAACTACAAATATAACTGTATATATAACATATATTACTACGGCCAAAGCTCCTATGGAAATTCTGGTATCTGGCCAATAGGGTGTGGAGTTTTGGGAACCAAGCCATTTCTCAAGCGGTTCGTATGAAACTCGGAATGTAGAACTAATATGCGACTATAAGATTAGTTCCTATGGAAATTTTGGGATCTGGCCAATAGGGTCTGGTATTTTTGGAACCAAACCATTTCTCAAGGGATTCGTATGAAACTCGGAATGTAGGACTAATATGCTACTATAAGATTTGTTTCTATGGAAATTCTGGGATCTGGCCAATCGGGTCTGGAATTTTTCAAGCGATTCGTATGAAACTCAGATTGTAGGACTAATATGCGACTATAAGATTTGTTCCTATGGAAATTCTGGGATCTGGCCAATAGGGTCTGGAATTTTGAGAACCAAGCCATATCCCAAGCGATTTGTATGAAACTCGGAATGTAGGACTAAGATGCGACTATAAGATTTCTTCCTATAGAAATTATGGGATCTGGCCAATAGGGTCTGGAATTTTGGGAACCAAGCAATTTCCCAAGCGATTCGTATGAAACTCAGAATGTAGGACTAAGATGCGACTATAAGATTTGTTTCTATAAAAATTACGGGATCTGGCCAATAGGGTCTGGAATTTTGGGAACCAAGTCATTTCTCAAGCGATTCGTATGAAACTCGGAATGTAGGTCTAGTATGCGACTATAAGATTTGTTCCTATTGGAATTCTGGGATCTGGCCAATAGGGTCTGGAGTTTTGGGAACCAAGACATTTCTCAAGCGATTCGTATAAAACTCGAAATGTAGGACTAGTATGCGACTATAAGATTTGTTCCTATTGAAATTCTGGGATCTGGCCAATAGGGTCTGGAGTTTTGGGAACCAAGTCATTTCTCAAGCGATTCGTATGAAACTCGGAATGTAGGTCTAGTATGCGACTATAAGATTTGTTCCTATTGGAATTCTGGGATCTGGCCAATAGGGTCTGGAGTTTTGGGAACCAAGACATTTCTCAAGCGATTCGTATGAAACTCGGAATGTAGGACTAATATGCGACTATAAGATTTATTACTATGGATTTAAGATTTGCTCCTATGTAAATTTGGGATTGGAAAGAAGTAACACTGATAGCGTGAACAAAAAGAAAAAATGAAAAAAACACGATAATGGCAAAGACATATTTTGAAATGTAGAAATAATTCAGGAGGTTTAAAATTATTAGAAGAACTCAAAATCGATACTTTATGTGGATACAGAAATTTTGCTAGAATGTTAAGTGAGGATTTCGTGTTTCAAAGCATATTTTGTATTGAAGCACTTATAAATGGTCTTTAAAGCAATTTTCTCGATTGCGAATCGTCGTAATCATAATACATGGCTTAATTGCTAAACCGCTAAAATGGGAAGAACGGAAATCATATTTTTTTCTATTAAAAGCGTGCGCTAAAATCTGTCTGCTGCCAAGGATATTCGGAAGGAGTATGCTCAATATTTTCTTAGTCCGCAAGGCTCGGTACCATTGCAAGAAGAACACAATGAAACACATTGTTATTAATACAACTGCATATTTAAGGATTTTTATTCCAAACTAATTTACATGACAATTCGAATCATATCTTCCTGTATTAAAGCAAAATTATAAATTAAAGATAAGAAATAAAAAAAATGAAGGTGTGGACACAACACGACTTTCTTTTACGGATGGGACCGGAATCGTCAGTAAATGTGTAAAAAAACTTTTTTTAAATTTTTTTTTGGATTTTTGCTTAAATTTCTCTTGCACTTCAGATTTCTCCTAAGTGCTATACTTTTTGAGTTATTTGCAAAAACTCGAAAAACTGACTAAGTAAACTGTCACTTCCGGCTGTCAGAATTCCGTCAAAATTATTTTGCCCCTCACAATTTAAGTAAAAAGCTTAAATATGAATTTTCATCCTGGTAAGTTCAGCCGTCTGAACACAGACAGACAGAGATTTTTTTTTGTTTTCGCTTTTTCTGTCTCAGGAAATGCGGTAAATGGTAAAATATTCATGATTACTATACTTCCTTTTACTATGAATAAGAAAGTTAAAAAAACAACCCATAAAAATTAAAATTTTTCTTGTAAATTCTCTAATAGGAGATACATATGTGTGCAAAATTTGAATCGGGTTAATTTGGAAAAAATTAATATATATATAATAATTGATTCACTTCAAAAAATTTTCAAGAACTGTTGTCACCGGAGATACACATGTGTTCAAAAATTTGTGTGGGAGCCCCCGACATTGGTGCCCGATCGCTTCCAACTTTCAATAGTAAGTGTTGTCATCGGTGATATATATACATGTGTTTAAAATTTGAAGAAAATCGGGTTAATTTTTAGAAAACTTATATAGGCACCCCTCGAGCCTTATCACTCCAAAACTGTTAAAAAACAGTTTTGTCCATCGGAGATATCCACGTGTGTAAAATTTAAAGAAAGTCGGGTTAATTTTTTTAAAAAAAATTTATGGGGCCCAACGACCCCGGGGCCTCCAAAATTTTTACAAAAAGTGTTGTCCGTCTGAGATACACACGTGTATAAAATTTGAAAAAAATCGGGTAAATTTTGTAAAATATTTGTATGGATACCCCCCGACCCCGAGATCCGAGGGGCCTCAAATTTTAATAGAAAGTATTGTCACCGGAAATATATACGTGTGCAAATTTCAATAAAATTGGGCTTTGGGAAGTGGGTTAAAAATTTATCAGAAAATCTGAAAATTTGAGGCCCCTCGGACCTCGGGGTCGGGGGGCTTCAATACAAATATTTTACAAAATTTACCCGATTTTGTTAAAATTTTATACAAATGTGTATCTCCTCTTTGTAAAAATTTTGGAGACCCCGGGCCCCAGGGTCGTGGGCCCCAAATTTTAATAGAAAGTATTGTCAACGGAAATATACATGTCTTTTTTTTAATTAACCTGATTTTCTTCAAATTTAATATACGTGTGTATCTCCATGGACAACACTTTTTGTAAAAACTTTAGATTCCCCGGGCCCTAGGGTCGTAGGGCCCCATAAAAATTTTTCAAAAAAATTAACCCGATTTTCTTCAAATTTTAAACATATGTTTATCCCGATGGACAAAAGTTTTTGTACAATTTTTGGAGCGAATGGGCCCTCAGACCCGGGGGCGGGGCCATAATTATTTTTTTCAAATTTGCCCGATTTATATTTTAAATATATGTGTATCTCCGACAGATCGCACTTTTTGTAAAAAATTTTGAGTTTTTTATTTGAATTTTTTTCCCATACAAATTTTTTTTATAAACATGTGTATCTCCGGTGACAACAGTTTTTGAAAAAAATTTGAAGTGAAGGGGGCTCTAATATTGATTTTTTCCAAATTTTTTCAAACTTTGCACACATAGGTATCCCCTATTAGAGAATTTACATGAACAATTTTAATTTTTATGGGTTGTTTTATTTTTGACTGTTTTTCACTTGCCCGTGGCACAGACGTCGATCGGTCGGCAGTCGTGGAATCTTGCGATCAATTTTTAACCCACTTCCCAAAGCCCAATGTTATTGAAATTTTTGAATTTTTATTGAATTTGTGTATTATGTGTATTTCCAGAGACAACACTTTCCATTAAAGTTTTGGGCCCCCTTAATAATTAACCCGATTTTCTTTAAATTTTATACACATGTATATCTCTGATGGACAACACTTTTTGTAAAAATTTTGGAGACACCGGGCCCCGGGTTCGCGGAGCCCCATAATTTTTTTTTAAAAAAATTAACCCGATTTTCTTTAAATTTAATACACATGTGTATCTTCGATGGACATTTTTTTTTTTGGAGTGGTCGGCCCCGGCGCTCGAAGGGTGCCCATGTAATTTTAAAATTCTCTATATTAACTTCGCTTGCTCGTGGCACGTCTGGTTGTCAGTCGATCGGTCGGTCGGTTTGTCGTGGAATCTTGCGATCAATTTTTAATCCACTTCCCAAAGCCCGATTTTATTGAAATTTTGCAGATATGTGTATTAAAATTTTTTTTATAAATTTTATACAAATTTGTGGTGTGTAATAAAATTTAGATTATGGGAAAGATAAGGTAGAACTACTTACTTGCACTTTTAACCATAGTTGATTACAATTCGATGGTGAGCCTAACTCACTCTTTTTCTACCTAACAAAAACCACATTATTTCTACCTAACAAAACCACATTATTTTTTTAACTGTCAAAAAAAATATAAAAAATTGATACTTACCTTTTTTACTTACTTTTTTGCTTTTTCCTGTTCCGCAATAAGACGTGTTTCTAGAGAAAAAAAATATATTCGAATCGTTTTTTATTTCCTATCAATTATTATTATTATCTTTAAATAAGGATTGCTGAAATTGTTTTAAACTTGAATAAATATGTGATAAGTTGTTTTCTAAAAAATACAAATTAAACTCGTTGATTTTGTTTGATTTTTAATGTCGCCATTTTTCCATCGTCGCAAATGAGATCCTGAAAGCATTTCATAAATTTGGATGAAGCGTTCTATTCACCCATAACTGGTGACCCCGACGTGATCGAATGGGTTTAAGACGGATCACACAACCAATATTAAATCTTATAAGCAGCAGTCGCAGCAAAGACTTTTTCATCGTCTACTGCGCCGACATCGTTTCGTCACCACGCTATTAACGCCATTGCTGTTGCAACAACTTTTTCTCGGCAACACATTTTCATGAATATTAGGAGTATCCTCAACTTTCAAGGAGTGCAATCCTTCATCACCACCAACTTTATCACCATCAAATATAACACCATCAACTTGGACATCATCCACTTTATCATCGGCAGCTGGAGTATTAACTTAATTGGCTACTACCATCAACTCATCTTTAAATCCAGTAGAAACGGGTTACTGTACCCTTATTATTTGAAACAAAAAATGTGAGTACTCAATTATGTTTATTTGTGCAAAGTAAAAGTAGTCGTATTTAGTCACTTCAGTGAAATTATAAACAAATTTATTTTCAAAGCCATTCTCGTATTAATCTGTCGATATCAAAAAAACCATTTTTCACTCGGCACTGAATTGATATCGGTCGCCATGGCTATGGTAAACACAGACGCTCTTCTCCCACCGAAGGGAGATGACGGGGCATCAGCGCCGGACGGCGCTACGTCATCTACTGCTGTGGTTTATTCACTAACACCGGCGCAGTTGACTGAGATCGTAAACGACGCTGTTGCTAAAGCCGTCGGTAAGAAAGACCTTAACAATTCTCCACCAGTGCCTTCACAGTTAAACGCTAGTCATGCTGATACGGGAGGGTTGATTGCTCGGGTTGCTTTTAAACCTCCTCCCGCTGCACACTCAAAATCCCAACGTTTGGTTTGAGATTCTAGAACAACAATTTTTAGTTGCTGGTATAACTGTGGAGGCTACTATGTATGCTCACGCGGTGGGCGCTCTGGACGCACGACTTCACGACACTCTCGCGTATTTGATCACCAGTGCGAAAGGTACGCACCCTTACACCTCCTTTAAAACGGAAGTGATCCGGGCACTCGGCGAGTCCGAGAAATCCAAGCTCAACAGCCTGATGCACGGGTTGACACTTGGAGACAGGAAGCCGTCACGGTTGTTAAGCAGCATGCAATTGAGCGCTGGTAACAATTTTAACGAAACAACTCTTCGACAATTTTGGATGAAGAGCTTACCACAACAAGTTCAAATGGTGCTCACACCTTTCGAAAATGACGTCTCCCTGTCGGTCTTGGCGGAGCGAGCTGACAACGTGCATGAAACGATGACTCAGGTAGAGTTAAATATCCTTGAGACATCTGCATCTATTTCAAGTCAGAATTCTAATCTTTCGATCGACGAACAATTTACGGAATTTCGGAAATATCAGAAATTTTTCAGCACAATTCTCGATCGCGTTCCAATTCGAATTCCAATCGAAACTATAGATCTCGATCGCAATACGGTTCGAATAATTCACGACAGAATTCACCAAATTTTCGAAATTCTTATTATCAAAAGTTTGGCGATCCTTCTGCTGCGAATAACTTTATATGTTATTATCATCAACGTTTCGAAAACAAAGCAAACAAATTAAAACCGGTTGTCAATTTTTATCTAAATCTGCCTCTTTCGATAATAATGGTGCAAAAAACTAACAAGTCATTCACAGCTGGCGGAGTGCAATGACTTATCAAAATCCAGCCGCCTTTCAATTTTCGAAATTTTTCTCCAAACGCATTTTTTGATTGATACTGGCGCGGATGTCTCGGTCTTGCCGGCTCGCTTCGTTAGGAATCCAAAGGTCGACCTGTCGTTCGGGTTGTTTGCGGCAAACGGCTCCACGGTAAACGCTTACGGAACCAAACATTTAAAACTTGACATCGGACTGCGTCGCGAATTCTCATGGAAATTTGTTGTTGCTGACGTGTCAATGCCTATCATCGGCGCTGATTTCCTGAGGAACACCGGTTTACTTGTGGATATACAAAGACAAAGGCTTATAGACCCGTTAACCTCTTTGTATTCTCACGGTGCACTTTCCTTCTTAGCTAGTTCTGCGGTATCAAGAATCGACAGGTCAGCGACGGATCCAGGAGTTTTTAACGTTATTTCAAAATTTCCGCCAGTTATCAACGGCGACATCGACATCGACAATATCAAACATAACGTCACTCACAAACTAGAGACGAATGGTCCCCCGATTGCTTGCAAAACACGACGACTGGCACCTGACAAACTCATCATCGCGAAGACTGAATTCGAAAACATGATGAAACTCGGGATTTGCAGACCTAGTAGCAGTCCCTGGTCCAGTCCATTACATTTGGCGTTGAAAAAGAACGGAGAGTGGAGACCATGTGGAGATTTTCGAGCACTCAATCGGATCACGATTCCGGATCGATACCCAATTCCACATCTCCAAGATTTTTCACAACGACTCGAGGGCTGCTCCATTTTCTCAACGATAGACCTTGTCTAGGCCTACCATCAAATTCCCATCGAACCGACGGACATTCCAAAAACAGCCATTTCGACACCTTTTGGACTGTTTGAGTTTTGCAGAATGACTTTCGGCCTTCGCAATGCAGCGCAGTCGTTCCAACGTCTTATGCACTCAGTTCTGCAAGGACTAGACTTTTGTTTTATGTACTTGGACGACGTACTCATCGCCTCTAAAACTTACGATGAACACCTTGTACACATCAAAATTATCTTCTCTAAATTAGAAGAACACGGTCTTGTAGTAAACGTTAACAAATGCACCTTTGCAAAGAACGAAATCCTATTTTTGGGCCACCTGGTAACTGGACAAGGCATCTTTCCTTCGCATGATCGAGTTCAAATCATCAAGAATTTCGAACTACCGCAAACTGTTAAACAGCTTAAACGGTTTTTAGGGATGATTAACTTTTATCGTCGTTTCATTCCTGGCGCCGCCGCCGACCAAGTATTACTGAATGACTATCTAAAAGGTTTCACAAAGAACAGTCGCGTTACTATTCAATGGTCAACAGTAGCTATAGAAGCGTTCGAAAACTGTAAAAATAAACTTTCTGAAGCTACCTTACTGATTCATCCTTCTTCATCAGCACCTCTGGCCATCATGGTTGATGCTTCCGATATTGCGATCGAAGCAGTGCTTCAGCAGTTCATTTCGGGCGCTTGGCAGCCACTCGGTTTCTTTTCAGTACGTCTCAACGATACGCAGATGAGATACAGTGCGTACGATCGCGAACTTCTCGCGGCTTACTCAGGTGTCAAACATTTCCGACACCTTCTCGAAGGTCGTACGTTTACGCTTTACACCGATCATAAACCACTGATCTACGCTTTTAATCAGAATCCTGAAAAAGCATCTCCTCGCCAGTTTAGACACTTAGGTTTTATTGGGCAATTCACGACCGATATTCAGCATATCTCGGGGTTGGATAATGTTGTCGCAGATACCCTTTCACGTATTAATCAGATTTCTCTGCCAGAAAGTATTGATTATGCGATTATCGCGGATGCTCAGACAAACGATAAAGAACTTCAAGAAATCTTAAGTAGTAATTCAGTTCTTAAATTCAAAAAATTTCCAGTTGCTTTCAACTCGAAAACCTTAATCCATTGCGACACTTCAACAACTACACCTAGGCCCTTTATTCCATTAAATTTCCGAAAACAAGTTTTTTATGTTTTTCATAACCTTTCGCATCCTGGCGTAAAAGCTTCCGTTAAACTGGTAACGCAAAATGTAATTTGGCCATCGATCAATAAAGACGTCCAAAAAATGGCTCAAAACTGTTTAGCTTGCCAGAAGGCTAAAGTCTCTCGTCACACTAAATCTCCACTCGGTACATTTCAATTAACTTCTCAACGCTTTTCGGTTATTTACCACGACATCATCGGCCCGTTACCGGTTTCCGATAATCAACGCAATTGCGTCACTTTAATTGATAGATACACCCGCTGGCCCGAGGCGATTCCTGTTCCTGACATAACTGCTTCTACGGTTGCATTCGCTGTATTTTCCCACTGGATAGCTCGCTTTGGAGTACCAGAGTCCATTGTCGAGGACCAAGGTATGCAATTTGAATCGCAACTTTTTCATGAACTAGCTAACTTACTGGGTTTCGAGCGAAAGAGAACAACTAGTTACAATCCAAAATGTAATGGTATGATCGAACGATGGCACCGTGTCATCAAATCCGCCATTATGTGCTACGATCGAACAGATTGGACTAGTATACTTCCTTCAATTTTACTTGGGCTACGAACAACTCACAGCGACGAGCTAAATTCTACGCCGGCTGAACTCGTATTTGGACTTTCGACGCGAATTCCAGGAGTTTTTTTGGACACTACGAAAGAACAAATTCTACAGTCGGACTTTTTAACGATTATCAAACGTCACTTCGACGAAATTCGACCTGTACCGGCTTCGCGACATAGTATGGACAAAATTTTTATAAGTAAAGATCTACAGACTTGCTCGCACGTCTTTTTACGGACTGATGCAGTACGCAGATCCCTACAACCACCATATACAGGACCGTTTTTGGTTATCAACCGTTCACCAAAATTTTACACTTTAGATCTTAACGGTAGACAGGCCAAAATTTCCATCGATCGACTGAAACCATGTTATTCGGATAATCATGATACACAGCCTACACGAACTGGACTACCTTTACTGACTCAAGAACCTAAACTCTCTATTTCGGCTGACTCTTCTAACTCGCCTGCCGTGGAGCCTAAAGCTCGCAAGCAGGTTCATTTTGATCTTTCGCCGAAAACCGCGCCCATCGCCACAAGATCGGGTCGTGTGTCCAGGACTCCCATTCGCTTCGCTGATTGTGGTGTGTAATAAATTTAGATTATGGGAAAGATAAGGTAGAACTACTTACTTGCACTTTTAACCATAGTTGATTACAATTCGATGGTGAGCCTAACTCACTCTTTTTCTACCTAACAAAAACCACATTATTTCTACCTAACAAAAACCACATTATTTTTTTAGCTGTCAAAAAAAATATAAAAAATTGATACTTACCTTTTTTACTTACTTTTTTGCCTTTTCCGCAATAAGACGTGTTTCTAGAGAAAAAAAAATATATTAGAATTGTATTTTATTTTCTATCGATTATTATTATTATCTTTAAATAAGGATTGCTGAAATTGTTTTAAACTTGAATAAATATGTGTTAAAGTTGCTTTCTAAAAAATACAAATTAAACTCGTTGATTTTGTTTGATTTTTAATGTCGCCATTTTTCCATCGTCGCAATTGAGATCTGCCCATTCGATCCTGAAAGCATTTCATAAATTTGGATGAAGCGTTCTATTCACCCATAAATTAATCCGATTTTCTTTAAATTCTATACACATGTATATTCTTATAAAAATTTAGTAGTGATCACGCCCCGGGGTAGTTTTGTTTTTATTCCTCATAATTACTCATAATTAAAGACTGCCAAAATAATACTGAATTCTCAAACTAAAATGAACTCCTTTTATATTTACTCATTGCATATGCTGCAATTCTGCATACATACATATTCTTATTAGATACATTCATATCGTCATCAGAAAGAATGACTCTTTGCTTACATTATGATTTTGTTTATGTCCAAACGAATATGCTTGGTATGTTAATTTTTATGATATGCCATTAGTGTCGATATAGTATATTACAGAACGAGCAAGGAAAGTGGAGTTTATCGTGCGAGGTCGAAGCTTGGTAATCTAACGAGCACGATGATCACTTTTCTGCAAGTCATGTACGCTATTTTTCACGCGTCCAAACCGGTTTTTTTTGCTAAATCGAGAGGGAAGCAGAAATGTGAGAATGTGTGTTCGCTGTGACTGCAGTAAATAACAAAGAAACGAATTTTTCACGCGTCCAAACCGGTTTTCCTGCTTATTCGAGAGAGAAGCAGAAATCACAAACGACAAACAAAAGAGAATTCTTGCTCATGCGCAATGTGTTCGCTGAGATTGTAGTAAATAACAAAAGACGTTTATATCATAACATAACTAGTGTTGCTATGGGCTACTTTCGAGGCTAGTTTATAGCGTATTAAACAGTCACTTTCGTCTATGGGCGTGTGAAAAAGTATTACATTGTTTATATTCAAGCAGAGATGCTTGGTATTGATCTTTTGTCTATGTCCAAACGAATATGCTTGGTATGTTAATTTTTATGATATGCCATTAGTGTCGATAAATTATTACATTGTTTATATTCAAGCAGATATGCTTGGTATTGATCTTTATTAATTTTATGACTGATTTTTATGACATCCCGTTGGTGTCTATGTTTATACTCAAGCAAATATGCTTGGTATGCATTTGTTATTATTTGTAATGGGGAGTAATTCTATAACTCCTCCCCCCCTTGATTTTTGTTTCTCCTGGAACAACTTCTTATATAAAATTATAAGTATAGCACAAATTATTAAAATTACAAAAACGTTTATACCAAAATGAATATATGATTCTTTTGAGACTTTTTCTAATATTTCGTTAATATTCTCAATTCTTGTTAAATTATAATCTTCGATTTTTAAGTCAATTTCAGTCAAATTGAATGTATTTTCCACATAAATATTTATTGGTTGGTTTACAATTGAATTTTTGTCTGTGTCTTTTATTTTAATATTACAGTTTTCGTAATTAATTAATACATTTCTTTTTATTTGAATTATTTTTCTTTCATCACAGGAACTTATTACTTTATAATCACTATTTTTAACAATTAATGTACCTTTTTTAAGCTCTTTTACAATATATATTTTTTTCTTTTTTCTTTTTAGGCAATTGTTTTTATTTAGACAATTAATATAAGGTTTTAAATATTTTAATTCTTTATTTTTCACAGTATGTATAAAAGGTTTCATTTATTTTAACAAGGTTTTCATCCTTTATATCTAGTTCCATATCTTCATCATTAATGAATGGAAGCTATAAAATATTTATCAAAAGTATAAATTTTATCTGGTATTTGAATTATAAAAGTTAGAAAATCGTTATCATATTCACTTAGGGAGAGTTTAATATTTTTTAATTTGAACAAATCTATTAATATTCTATTCTATATGGGCGCCGTGGCTCAGTGGAAGTGCACATGGCTGCTGAGCAGGAGGTTCAGGTTCGAATCCAGCAAAACCAAAAAGTATTTTTCACGGTGTCCCACCTCTCGCGAATGGGTGACAATCGTTCCGAGAGTAAAACCTTGTCACGGAAAGCTTCTCAATTTGCCGTTCGGATCCGGCCTTAAATTGTAGGTCCCTTCCATTTGTGTCCAAAAATTAGCGCAGCACAAATGGTCGCGAGAAATTAGGCCTTGGACCGCAATAGTCTGTCGCGCCGAATATTATTATTATTCTATTTCTTCTGCTGTTAACCGGCTATCTGTCATTACTTGTAATCTACTTGCCAAGACCAGTCTTTGAATTTTTTCAATAATATCTTTCAACCTATCTATTCTTTTGGTAAATTCTAAAATTATAATTCTTTTTTCTATAAATTCTAATTCTTTTGAAAGACCAGAAGTATTATTTATTTTCGTATCAATTAGTTTTTTAATTGTTACTATTTCTTGCTGAAGTTGATTATTTATATCTACCTGTTTATTATTATTTAGTACCAGTTCACGATTATTTAAAGTTAGATTTTCAATCGGTTTTCTATTTCTGTTTTGTCTTCATCATCCATTGTTCCAAATAAAAAGTTTAATACTCTTCCTCCTATGTCTACTAAGCTTCTTGTTTTTCTTGAATGGGTTTTATGACCTTTTATACTTTTTAATTCTTCTTGCTTAAATTAAGTTAAGTATCTATGGGTGTTTTTATTTTAACATCTTCTGGAGATTTCACAATAAAATTCTTTTGTTTCAACCACTGTTCATTTGTTTTCATTAATATCGAATTTATTTCCGTTAAATTAGTTAGATTTAATATAAAATTGAATTTATTCACTATGTTAACTGGATCATATTTTATTACTGCGTAACCGTTATTGTTTAATATTTCTTCAGAAATTAATTTACTACTGACTAAGCTAACAATAGCTAATAGGATTGCGAAACTTTTCATTTTTGGGTTGTATTAGATCTGTGTCTGAATCTAAACTAAAGTCCTTCTCTGAATTTTTCTGTTTATTTGGCTTGCTCTTATTAAATGGTCTTGATTCATATGTTTGTTTTTTATTTCCTTTTGAATATTCTTTGTATGTTGGTTATTGAGTTTGTCATACTTATATCTTAATGCTGTTTTGTTACGGCCTGCTCTAGAGTTTTTGACAAACCCTTCTATTCCCTTTTCACTATAATCCTCTCTATTAATATTTAATTTGTTTATTATTTTTTCTTTGTTTGTGAGCATATATGCGTGAAGTTTCTGTTTGTCTAAACTTCCCTTCTGTATATCGTATGGTTTTTCTTTAATAGTAGAGTGTACTGAATTATTATAAAAGAGATTAGCTTTATGGACAGTTATTCGAATCTCATGTATGTTAGGGTTCGTTTTTCCGTTTAAGAGTGTTCTTACTTTTTCTGCTAATGTTCTGTGAAAGACTTCGATGTCTGAATTCCCTGTATGACTGTTTGGTCTAGTAAAATGTACTTCTATGTCAAGGGGTTCTAGTAATTTTATAATTCTAGGAAAGTTAAATTCATTGTCCATTACAAATCTTTTTGCTTTACCGTTTGTAGCCAATAATTGTAAAATAGTTTCTTCTAGGGTTTCGTGAGAAACATTAGGAACGTATGTAGCTAAATTTATCAATCGAAGTTTAATATTTTGTTTTATTAATACAGTAAATATCAAATGAACTATCTCATTTATGTCTTTTGGAGTTTCTGTCAAATAAAATTTGTTTTTAATTTGTCGTCTATCGTATTTAGATTGTTTGCATGTGTTGCAACTATTGATTAATTCCTTTAATTTCTTAAAGTAGATTTTTGTTCTAAGTCCTCTATAATTTTCTTCAATTCCTGAATGCCCTGTTTCTTTTTCATGATATAATTTTATTTGTTTAATGGCTTCCTCTTCTGTTTCTAAGTCTTTAGCAAAGTATACACATTTATAAAATTTTATTCTTGTTCCAAATAACTCCCAAATAATTTTTGTTGAAATATATTATATTCGTTGTCTATTAATTCAGTATAAATTCACGTGTTAACTTTTTCTATTTTCTTTATATATTTCATTTATTACGATATGTATTCTTTTATATTTTGAATTTTTCTTGAGTCCATTTCCTGCTTGTAATATTATTTGTTGTTTAAATATGTTAACTGCACTATCTTTAATTGGAAAGTGATCGTTCATTTCTTCTAGTTGCGAATGTATTGTAGGTATAACTGAATCTTATTCTAACGTGTTTATCTCTTGTACATCTTTAAAATCTAAATTCTCATCTATTAATTGGCTCATTTGCGTTGAGTTGCAATATTCTAGAGTGCTAATTTCATCATATTCATATAAACATGTTGCTGGTCTTTTCCATTGAAACGGTTCATTTGGGAATGAACACGTTCCCGAATTTTCGTTCAGGAGTATCCCAACAGGCAGCTTGGTCCGGCTCGGCTCAGCTTGAGATGGGGGGGTTTGCTGGGTCTCCCGAACGAATTTATTTTCGCTGCCGATTCAAGAGGAAAACAGAAGGGGAAAAGGGAAAAGGGAAGGGGCACACACCTCTTCACACCCCGCGATCAGACTCCACGGCGACAAAGGTCTCGAACGAAGCATAGAGTTTATCCAATAAAAGAACTTATTCAGTTTATCGAGTTCATTAATTTATGTATATATATTTTAACAAAAGAAACTTATATGTAGTTATATAGTCATAGTAATAGCAATAGTAATAGTAATAGTATAATATATAATACGAATGTAGTTAGTAGTTGTAGTCATGGTAAAAACCATAGTGATAGTAATAGTATTGTATCTATATATATCTAGGAATAACCATAGTGATAGTAATAGTATAGTATATATATATGATATGATAATACTAAGATAGTTATATAATTGTATTAAAGAATTATGTTTATTAATGCCAAGGTAGTTATATAGTCATAGTAATAGCAATAGTAATAGTAATAGTATAGTATATAGATATGATATAATAATCCTAAGGTATTTATATAATTGTGGCAACGAATTCTGTTTACTAATGCCAATGTAGTTATATAGTAATAGCAATAGTAATAGTATAGTATATATATCTGATATGATACTACAAAGACAGTTATATAATTGAAGTAAAGAAATATGTTTACTAATACCAAGGTAGTTATATAGTCATAGCAATAGCAATAGTGATAGTACTAGTATAGTATATATATCTAATATGATAGTACTAAGATAGTTATATAATTGTAGTAAAGAATTATGTTTACTAACGCCAAGGTAGTTATATAGTCATAGCAAAAGTGATAGTATAGTATATAATACCAATGTAGTAATATAGTCGTGTTATGATAATAATGCATGATAATGGTATGTACAATACTAAAACGATCTGGTAATAATAATATATTTGTGTAATGGTAATGAAATATGTTTAGTGATGCTAATTTGATTATGTAGAAATAATCGTGTAATGATGATAATGCATTATAATGGTATGTACAATACTAATAATAATAATATATTTGTGTAATGGTAATGAAATATGTTTAGTGATGTTAATTTGATTATGTAGCAATAATCGTGTAATGATAGTAATGCCTGTTAATGGTATGTACAATACTAATCCGATCGACGGTGCTATTCCTGGGCCAAAATAAGTTTCCGTCTCCAGGGTGTCCTCAGGCACTGTAACATCGGTTATTCGACTGGTGATGGGACTTGGTCGCCCAGATAAACTCAAAGCCGGCGAGAAGAAAATCTGGTGCTCCTCCAACTTGTTGGATATTAGTTGCACCTTGCAGTTTCCAATTGGGGTTATGGGACACCAAACATTCCCCAGCGTGGTTTGGGATAACAGAAACACAACTCGATGTCGCCGCTTGACGCCGCGGCCACTTTTGATGAATTGATTTAAATTCCAACACGAAAACACAATATATGGTTTTCTATGATAGTTACTAATTGATAGTCGCAGAAAATAAATGATTGGTGAACGGTGTCGTTCATCCACAAACAGGTAACTGGGGTTATTTTTTTAGTTTATTGAAATAAATGTTATTAAGTGGACGATTCTTACTGCGTGCACTGTACCATTGGTTATCAGACTTGTGATGGGACTTGGTCGCCCAGATAACCTCAAAACCGGCAAGAAAGAAAACTTAATTTCTGGTGCTCCTCCAAATTGTCGGATGCTAGTCCCCCCTTGCAGTTTCCAATTGGGGTTATGGGACACCAAACATTCCCCAGCGTGGTTTGGGATAACAGGAACACAACTCGATGTCGCCGCTTGACGCCGCGGCCACTTTTGATGAATTGATTTAAATTCCAACACGAAAACACAATATATGATTTTCTATGATAGTTACTAATTGATAGTCGCAGAAAATAAATGATTGGTGAACGGTGTCGTTCATCCACAAACAGGTAACTGGGGTTTTTTTTTTAGTTTATTGAAATAAATGTTATTAAGTGGACGATTCTTACTGCGTGCACTGTACCATTGGTTATCAGACTTGTGATGGGACTTGGTCGCCCAGATAACCTCAAAACCGGCAAGAAAGAAAACTTAATCTCTGGTGCTCCTCCAAATTGTCGGATGCTAGTCCCCCCTTGCAATTTCCAATTGGGGTTATGTGATGTTAACCAAACATTCCCCAGCGTGGTTTGGGATAACAGGAACACAACTCGATGTCGCCGCTTGACGCTGCGACCACTTTGGATGAATGGATTTAAATTCCAACACGAAATCACAATATGATTTTCTAGGATAAGTACAAATTGCTAATCGCAGGAAATAAATGACTGGTGAACGGTGTCGTTCATCCACAAACAAGTAACTTGGTTTTTTTTTAAGTTTATTGAAATAAATGTTATTAAGTGGACGATTCTTACTGCGTGCACTGTACCATTGATTATCAGACTTGTGATGGGACTTTGTCGCCCAGATAACCTCAAAACCGGCAAGAAGAAAATTTAATGTCTGGTGCTCCTCCAAATTGTCGGATGCTAGTCGCCCCTTGCAATTTCCAATTGGGGTAATGTGATGTTAACCAAACATTCCCCAGCGTGGTTTGGGATAACAGGAACACAACTCGATGTCGCCGCTTGACGCTGCGACCACTTTTTCTGAATACAATTAATCAACTATACGAAATCACACTATACGCGTTTCTTAGATGATTACAGATTAATAATCATATTAAAAGGAAATAACTATTGCGGCGGTGTCGGACGAACCCTCTCCTATCGCACCAGCCAGACCAAGCACAAAACAAAAAGTGCCAAAAGCCATCATCAAAAATTGCCATCCGGCCACGTCAACCTCATGTCATTTCTGCCAACTTAGTGGCGAGTAAAAGCCCATGGCGTGCCTATTGCGTTTACACGATGAATTTAATTTCCAGTGAAACTCGCACTGAATAATTGTAATGACCGTCGACGAAGGCGGCGATCAAAAAATGTTTTTATTTTATTTATTTCTATGTATCCATCTTTTAAATTTAATTCAGCTCCTAAAGGCTTTAAAAAATTTTGACCTATGATTCCTACGAATTTATTAATTTTTATTCTCATTAACTTCCATGCCATGGTAGATTCATTTTCATTGAATTCTACCGGTACTTCAGTTATGATCTCAAATTTAATTATGTTTTCATTGCTTAAAGTTTTGATTTTGATTGGAACTTTCAATGGAATTCTCGGGATTTCTAACAGTTGTGACTCATCAAGTATACTTGTTGTTGAGCCAGTGTCTATTAGAATATTAAGTCTTTTATTATTTATTGTAATTTTTATTATGGGAAGTGATTCTTTATCCCCACTATAGTAAAAATTTACCTCTTCATGTTTAATTTCAGTATGGTTTACATCCATAGGTTCTACCCCTGGATTCCTATTATTATTATTATTGTTATTATAATTATTATTCCTATATTTAATTCACGGCTGAATAGTGAATTGCCTCGGCAATTATTTTATTCAATAATTTTCAGCTTCGGTGTTATTAGTTTTCACAATAAAGAAAAATGTTTGTTCGATAATTTTAAATTGTTCGCTAAAACACTTCGGTGTTATTAGTTTTCACAATAAAAAATGTTTGTTTGATAATTTTAAATTGTTCGCTAAGACACTTCGGTGTTATTAGTTTTCACAATAAAAAAACGTTTGTTCGAATCACTGGATCTCATATGTCACTATAATATTCGTTTATAGATCTCATTGAGGATGCTGTACATACATACATATTCTTATTAAATACATTCATATCGTCATCAGAAAGAATGACTCTTTGCTTACATTATTTTTATTATTATTATTTTGTTTATGTCCAAAACATTCGTTTGGTATGTTAATTTTTATGATATGCCATTAGTGTCGATAAATTATTACATTGTTTATATTCAAGCAGATATGCTTGGTATTGATCTTTATTAATTTTATGACTGATTTATATGACATCCCGTTGGTGTCTATGTTTATACTCAAGCAAATATGCTTGGTATGAAATTGTTATTATTTGTAATGGGGAGTAATTCTATAACTAGGTCGGGGGCATCCATACAAATTTTCTAAAAAAAGTACCAGATTTTCTTCAAATTTTATATGCATGTGTACCTCAACCCTTTTTATAAAAATTTGGAAGTGATCGGGCTTCGGTGTCGGGAGGGCATCCATAAGAATTTTATAAAAACCAACACCCGGGTGTTGGTGGCTGGCTGGCTGGTCAGATTTTCTGATCAATTTTTAACCCACTTCCCAAAGCTCGATTTTATTGAAATTTTGTGCACATGTATATTTCCGATGACAATATTTTCTATTAAAATTTGAGGCCCTTCGGAACTCGGGTTCGGGGGGCTCCCATACAAATATTTTACAAAATTTACCCGATTTTCTTTAAATTTTGTACACATGTGTGTCTTCGATGGAAAACACTCTTTGTACAAATTTGAAGTTATCGGCCCTCTGGGGATCCCATATACATTTTTTAAATATCGCTATATCGCATCAGATCACGGCAAAGTCTGAGCTCTGTGCTTTGTGTGCTGCGCTGTTAGCTGCCGCTGCCTTTCATTTGGTGGATGATTTTGCCACAAAATGAGCACGCCGTGTGTGTGTGTATCCCCGATTAGAGAATTTACAAGAAAAAAAAGTTTACTTTTTATGGGTTATTTTTTGTTCATAATTTATGAATTTTTCTGACTACAGCATATCAACTTTGTTCAATTGAGTGCTCCGAAATAAGCAGTACATCTTTCATCTGATCACGGTATTCTTGAACATGCATTCTTCATTTATGTTCATTTATAGTATTAAATAAATTTAAGCCTTCGATTTGCAGGGTAGAGATAAGATTTATTTTTCTTGATTTTGGTTTGTCGTTCATTTGCAAACTATTTCCAGAATAAGTTTGGATTTTGAATTTTATTTGAAAATTTTTGTAACCAATACTGTAAGTTTGCTACCCGTCGGCAATGACGGTTTCAATTATTTCGTTTGTTTTTGACATTTTGGTTGGTTTTAGTTTGGCCTTCTATTTAAAAAGCACTCACCACGAAAACTCTTTTACTTTGAGAGCTTAACCAAGTATAAGTATTTGGGTATGGTTTGAGGAAATTGAAAGAGGCATTAAAATGTAAAACTTTAATGGAAATTTCGATGCACACAAACAAGGCACTCTATGCTGGGGAACCTGCTCGTTTGGTACTCATGTTGATAGATAAAAACCATCCGCCATTTTTTTGTGACAACCGTGAGAAACCAGTTATGGTTTCTGTTTCAGAATTATTGATTCTGTTTGTGTTCTTCTTTCTTTTTCATCGTCACCGTAATCGTCGGCTTCCTCTTAATACAGATTACTCTTCAAATAAACGCAAACCAATTATAACATGGCGTTCAAAGCAAAACAACAAAAAAA
Organism: Nephrocerus scutellatus; assembly: GCA_947095585.1. Lineage (NCBI taxonomy): Eukaryota > Metazoa > Arthropoda > Insecta > Diptera > Pipunculidae > Nephrocerus > Nephrocerus scutellatus. The sequence continues at coordinate 57,622,128 of OX352765.1, forward strand.
AACATAAATATAATACCAGATTTTTTTAAGTTAAACTTCTTTAGGCGCGACTAGGGGGTAAATGAAATGATTGTGTGGCGGATGTAATGAAACGGATCTAGCTGGTGTATATGATATGACATTAATAATAATAATATTCGGTGCGACAGACCATTGCGGTCCTATGCCGAGCTTCTCGCGACCATTTGTGTTGAGCAAGTATATTCTTGCACACAAATGGAGGGGACCTACAATTTAATGCCGGATCCGAACGGCGAATTGAAAAGCTTTCCGTGACATGTTATTACTCTCGTCACGAGAGGTGGAACACCGTGGAAAATACTTTTGGTGTTACTGGGATTCGAACCACGAACCTCCTGTTCAGAAGTCCACTGAGCCACGGCGCCAACATGATATGACATTATTTTGTATTAAGTACCTTATATTTGCGATTTACGTGACATCGACATTATATTAGGAAAACTTAATTGAATATTTGAAGTGAAACTTTTTACGGATGGTGTTACAATTTTCAATGCTCTGTTGTACACATTACTCTGTTGTACACATTTATCTGTTTTACACATTACTCTGTTGTTCATTTTTGATAAGTTTATGCCTCGTTTTCTAATTATTAGTATCATATAAATGGCAATAAAATTAACTTCCGTCCTATAAAAAATTGGGTCCAATCCAAACCCCTTCGACAGAGTTAGAGCCAAAAAATTACTTTCACATTAAAGTTCAGCAGGGTGGCCGGGCCTAAATATTGGTATCAACTGAAAGGTAATAATTACTTCTACACGGCCGTACTTTTTTTATGGGTGTGAGCCAGCTAAACGGAAGTTTGATCAATTTGTACCTGCTTCATGTGGTTTCTTATATAATTGAATAAAATATCATATGATTGAGTTGTTCCCATATAAAAACAGGTATGTGTAACAATAAATTGGTATAATTTGAAAGGTAATAAAAATACCTTCCATCCTATGAAAAATTGGGTTCAACTCAACCCCCCTCGACAGAGTTATAGCCAAAAAATATATTTCTCATGAAAATTTAGCAGGGGCGTGTTTAAAGTGGGCGGTCCTAAATATTGATATTAAATTAAAGGTGAAAATTTGTTCTACATACCTCATGGGCGTGGCCCAATTTAAACGTAAGGTGGATCAATTTAAATTTTATTACATATGATTTTTTCCATACAGAAAGAGATGATATGATTCCCTCGCTTATTTGGTTTATATTCAGAAATGAGTTTTTCTTTTAAAAGGCGTTTTTGAAAATTATGGACACTGTAAAATACAGTGCGTTTTATAATTTATTTTTACAAAGTCATACTATAAAAAAAATTTGAATAGATAATTAGGCCACGCCATTGCAATTGGTATGGCTGTATATAGCTCCTATCTAAACATAAATTAAAACAAAAATTTCAGAAATGTTAGATATGTTTATTGGTCTTTCATATAAATTTCGTTTTATTTATAATATACTGCCAAGTACTTAATTGCACTCTTATTATATAAATTTTGAAGAGATAATTAGGCCACGCCATTGCAAATAAATAGTATGACTTTGTAAATATAAAGGGGTTAATTGGTATCATATAAAAGGCAATAAAAATGCCTTCTGTCCTAAAAAAATTGGATCCAATCCAACCCCCCTCGACAGATTAAAAGCCAAAAAATGACTTTCACATTAAAGTTCAGCAGGGGACGTATTTAAAAGTGGGCGGGCCTAAAATTGGTACCACCTTAAACTGAAAATTACTTCTACACAGCCTTGGTCTTTTTATGAGCGTGGGCCAACTTAAACGGAAGTTTGATCAAGTTGTACCTGGTGCATGTGGTTTTTCATATAATTGAGTGAAATATCATATAATCATTTGATTAAGATTTTAAAAAATTGGGTTCAAGTCAACACCCCTCGACCGAGTTATAGCCAAAAATTGTATTTCTCGTGAAAATTTAGCAGGAGCGTGGCCCATTTTTAACGTAAGGTAGATCAATTTAAATTTTATTACATACTAGCTGTTCCCGGGCGCTTTGCTACCCGCCCACTTACACCCGCGTTTCCCGACTGCCCCATCCCACTGACCACCGCCCACTTACCTCCCGCTCACTGACCTACCACCAACTAACGCCACGCCCACTTACACCCCAATAACTAACCAACTCACCAATCCAGAAAACTATAGAATCGACACTTATACAGGCAAAAAATTTACACTTGTTCGAATATTCTTTATATGAAGATTATATACAGGGAAAACTACATTTTCCACCCCAGCGCCACCTACCGGGTCCAAATTGTAAGCGACTTTCTTTTATTTAAATATTATATGGTGTGAATCTGAGCCAAATCGTTCCATAAATAAGAATTTTCGGGAAAAAAAACGACACCAGCGCCACCTATCGGGTGCAAATATTGTCAACGACTTTCTTTTTATTTAAATATTATATGGTGTGAATTTGAGCCAAATCGTTCCATAAATAAGAATTTTCGGGAAAAAAAACGACATAGGCGCCACCTATCGTTGTCAACGACTTTCTTTTTATTTAAATATTATATGGTGTAAATTTGAGCCAAATCGTTCCATTAATAACAATTTTCAGAAAAAAAATACCAGTGCCACCTAGTGGGGCTGAACCAACTCCGAAACCTTCGCGTAGCAATTACGAACAAACTCGCAGAAGGAAGTATCCAATTTGGTCCAGCCGTTTTCAAGTTTTAATCATCGGAACAAACCACGATCCATTTTTATATATATAAGATGATTTTTTTTATTCAGAAATGAGTTTTTTCTTTTAAAAGGCGTTTTTGAAAACTATGGACAATGTAAAATACAGTGCGTTTAATAATTTATATTTACAGTCATACTATTTATTTGCAATGGCGTAGCCTAATTATCTCTTCAAAATTTATATAATAAGACGGCAAGAGCAATTAAGAACTTGTGAGTATATCTATCTATATATATAAACTAGAGAATTTATTTATATATATATATATATATATATATATATATATATACACGGGTGTTTATTCCACGAAATTTCAATAAAAAATAATCAAAATTAAAAAAAATTACAGCGTTTTCACTTGGTCTCAGCCACCCTGTACTAATTACCTATCATATAAGTTATGTTTCCATGTGCGGAAACGGTTAAAAAAAATAAAAATATGTTTTTGCTTTTTAATTTTAATGCGCGGTACGTCCGCGTTTCTTTATTGCAAAAATTTAACTCAACTACATTACATTATAAAGAATAACTTAATTGCTATACGGAAGTTATTGCAATAATTAATTGTTTGAGTCAGGCGCTACGTAAGCATGATCTACTTTGTTGATTTTGAAATTGCAGGTAAAAGAAAAGAATTGCATCAATCAAGAATTGCGACAATTAAGTGGAAAGTGAAATAACGAAAAAGCTGAGTTGCGCAACCGTTTGCGCGTGTGCTAAGTGTCTCAACTGTATGTTTGTAAAGTAAGTTAACGTTTTGTGCTGAGTTAATGTTTTATGCTTAATTTCGCAATCGTGTGCGCGTGTGTTAAGTGTGTCAATTGTAATTTTGTAAAATAAGTTAATAATATATGTGTTAACTGAAAGTATAGGGTGTTTTTTTGGGAGGTTTGTTTTTCCGATAGATGTCGTTTTATTTTATGACAGTTGTTTTGACAGCTCAAAGTGGCATTTCTACTCAGTATTGTTTGGCAAATCATTATGAAAAAAAAAGATATAACGTGATTTTTTAAGAGGTTGCCGATTTTTTTTTTGAATAAAACACATATAAAATTATGAAATGACCAAAATTTTTTTTTATTTGGTAGATAAATTTTTGGCATTTAACATTTAAACACAATTTCTGGCATATGGCTACCACGACTATTTTTCACAAATGTCATTTTTTTTTTTTTTTTTTTTTTTTTTTTTTTTCATAATGATTTGCCAAACAATACTGAGTAGAAATGCCACTTTGAGCTGTCAAAACAACTGTCATAAAATAAAACGACATCTATCGGAAAAACAAACCTCCCAAAAAAACACCCGTTAAATGTTGCATGTGTTAACTCTTCCCCTTTAAAAAACGATTGTCCCCAATCGTTAGAAGTATGGAAGGTCGTTAATTTTTACTTGCGGGTTTCGAGTTATTGGAGGTTTTATTGTACATATCTTTATGAATTCTTTTTCTGTGGGTGTTGGTTGAATTACTGGTGGAGCAACTTCCATAAGGGGTGCTTCTTAATTTCTGTACGTTGATTATTTATTTTTATAGTTGAATTTGAAAATTTAAGTACAAACGTGCCTCTGAACGTGTTATTATTGAACGATTCAATAAATCGTTAAAATCGTTTAGAAGTATAACACCAGGTGAAATTTGGTCTATTGTTGGAATATGGTACCCATCAGAAATTGAACAGGATGAGTCTAAACCGTTAAGAAGTGCGGGAATGCAAAGTTCATTGGAAATGTCGTTCAATTCACTTTTCTTACACAATTTTATTCCGTTAATTACAATTTTCTAATAAACCAAATATTTTTTTGTTGTATTTTAAAACTTCATTATATTTGAGCTTTATGATTTTGTTTCCCTTTTTTACAGGTTTTATGACAATCTATATATATAAAGTAGAGAATTTATTTGTATATTTGTTTGTGCCTAACTAGCTCTGGAACGCCTTGACCAATTTCAACCAAACTTGGTATACATATTAGTTACTATCTGGAATCAAATATAGGTTGTGGGGGGTAGCACGTTTTTTGGCTGGGGGTGGCGTGGCAAGCGATTTTAGTGTCGGACCCACCGTTTTCGGTATCGCCGAGACGAATAGTGCTGGTAGTACACTCTTATGGGGCGTGATTGAACGATATTAGTGTTGATTCTATGGTTTTCAGGGTCGCTGAGTTGAATGGTGATGGTAAGACAGCTCTATGGGGATGCCTTGATAATTGCGGGGGGTGGGGGTGACCGATATTAGTGTTGATTCCAAGGTTTTCGTGGTCGCTGAGTTGAATGGTGATGGTAAGACAGCTCTAGGGGGATGCGGTGATAACTGGGGGGGGGGGCGTGACCGATATTAGTGTTGATTCTATGGTTTCCGTGGTCGCTGAGTTGAATGGTGATGGTAAGACAGCTCTAGGGTGATGCGGTGATAGCTGAGGGGGGGGGGTGACCGATATTAGTGTTGATTTTATGGATTTCGGTGTCGCTGAGTTGAATGGTGATGGTAAGACATCTAGGGTGATGCGGAGATAACTGAGGGGGGGTGACCGATATTATGGTTTTCGGTGTCGCTGAGTTGAACGGTGATGGTAAGACAGCTCTAGGGGTATGGGGTCGATACCTGAGGGGGATGACCGATATTAGTGTCCATTCAATAGTTCTCGGGACCACAGAGATTAATAGTGTTGGTAGAACATTCCTATGGGTGAGTTGTCTTCCCGGAGAGGGGAGGGTGACCGATATTAGTGTCGATCCCATAGTTTTCGGGGTCGCTGAGATGAATACTGGTGTACAGAATGGTACTCGGCGACCATTTGGCGACGAATTTTGGGGTGAGGACATTGTCGCACCTAAAAGGAAAAGGTAGATTAGTAGCCGTGTTTTATTGATATGTTAAATTTATATCGATTTTTGAAATCTGCCGCTGAACTAATAAATTTTATTTAACATAACATTTTGAACCGGTTGCTAGAAGGGGCTGAGTTCCTAAACTCACTTAATTCGTCCGGATTCCCACCACATCGTCTTACAGTTTGATCTCCAATTATTTTACTACGGATTCTAGACTCGCCAAAACTTTGCAACGGCACAAGACTGTGCGTAAAATAGATGCCGGGAAATATAATTGAAGCGACTATCTTCACAGAAAAGTGACAGTGTGAAACAGTTTTTATCCCACGGATAGCACTCATTTCGACGAATCTATCTTTTAAATTTAAGAGAGTGCAATTTCCAGTAAAACTTGCGTTTTCGATGACGATCAATAAGTTGGACAGTTTATTAAGTACTGTGCAGTATAGATTTGAGATCGCCATGTTTTTCCCACGGACAACTTTATTTTGCTTGCTCTGGGTTGGGTTGACCTAAGAATTTATTTATTCTTGCTCTTGAAGGTGAAACTAAAAACATTATATGCAACCAAGTTTTGTTTTAAATTAATATTATGTATGTTTTTTTAATTTTATTTTATAACTTGAATAATATAGCTATAATTTAAAATATATTTTTTTAAATAAATTTTTTTAAAAAAACTGGAATTTTACCTTATAGATAGATATAGATATCTTTTTTCTACCCCTGCCTAATAGAAGATTGGGATGAATAAATACCTGGGCAACGCCGGGTAATTAGCTAGTACTAATATAATTTTCCTTGCTGGTTAGTGGAATTTTGACAACATATAATAAGGTATTTGCCGTTATACAGAATATTAATATCGGCAAAACTAAGGGCTTCTTCTGTTGACGTAAATAAAATGTTTTCTTCGAGTCTGCTAAGGGTTGCATTAATTTCTTTTTTATCGAGAAGACTTGAATTTATTATATTGTTGTTGCCCATTTTTTTGCGTATTGCGTTTTTTACATCTTTTAGTTCGTCTTTAACTAGTATAATTTTCGTTTGTAAATGTAGTGTTTATAAAATCATTATCTTTTCTTATAACATTGTTTAAAATATTTGTAATTTTTGTTAGATTATTTATTCTTTCGTTAAAAGCCTCGTTTATTACAACTTGTTTGTTATTATTTATGTTATTTTCATTTAGTAAACTCTTAACCAGTTCGAAATCATCGTAGTCCGGTGTATCGGCAATAAATTTCCAAGCATGTTAATTGACCTTTTTTTTGCGGAAATTCGGGATTGGTTCTATTGTGTCGAGGATGTTAGTTATTTGGGATATTTCAAGGTTTAACAGTGGGAAAAAGGAATTGGTCTTTGGGATGTTTTCCTCTATGAAAGTCTGTATGTTGCTTAGAAATGTTGCGTATTGGTTAAGTTGTGTGACATGTATTACCTTAAATGTTCCGTCTAGTATCTTTGTTGGTCCGTTGTTTATTGTTAACAGGTGTGACGATGTGTAGTTAACTATTTGCAGTTCTTTTGCAGGTATGTTGGTAGTGAAAATTGATCTGTAAAATGAAATATTAATAGGTAATTAGCTTCTGATATTGCTCTTGTGAACAATTTTTCCTGTTTCCGTAAGGACAGTTGAGGATTCGTCCTTTTTTACGATTTCTTTTTTAAATCTCAGGGAAAGCTTTGTTCCTAACCGCTTGTTTATTTTAACGTAAACAACGTCTCCAGGATTGTATTTTTTAATTGGTTGAAGATTTTTATTTTTGTTTTTTATGTCAGTGGCTTGTTTATCTATGAGTCTCTGTACTTTGGTTTGTCGTGCTTTTTCAAGGGTTTCAGGGTCTGTGTTAATTTTTCGTCCGAAAAATACGTCTAGGGGTTTCTTTCCCGTTGTGCTATGAATGTAAAAGTTATATTCATATAACGCTCTCTCTAAGAGTTCTGAGAATGTCCTATTATTACCTTCGGTTTTGAGACAACGCATAATCTCTGTAAGGGTGGAATGGAACCGTTCTACTTGTTCATTCACGGAGCTCATGTATGGTGGGGATGTGAATATTTATATACCTTGTTGATCTTTTATCATAAAGGTAATTGTAGCAGAGTTGAAGGATTTCTCGTTATCGAATATTACCATTTCTGGCACGCCGAACAGGAAAAGGATTTCTCGAAGGGGTTCCTTTATGTCCTCTATGGCTCTTGAATTGATTATTCTACCTTGGGCATATTTCGAACATTTGTTTGTTCTCTGTTCTGTAGATGTCTATGTGGACGATTTGGCCAGGGAACGTTGGTATGGGGTTTTTTCCTAGTTCCGGTTTCGTTGGGTGTCGGTCGTATTTGTTAAGTTTGCAAGTTAAGCACTGTTTTACAATTCTGTTCATTTTGTTGTTCATACTGGGAAAATAGTATTTTTCTAGTATTTGGGTCTTGTTTTCTTTAGCGTTTCTATGTGCTCTTGTATGCGTTTCTATAATAATTCCCTCCTGTTGTTTTTCATGCCTAATATCTTCGACCTGAAGCTGCGTGAACCTAATCTTATACTTTGCGAAATTGTCTGGGAAGATTTCTTTGATTTTTCCCAACAGAGGTTCTGAAGCTTTGATGCCATTTATGACGAACGGATTAAGGTATTTTTTTAGAAGCGACACGAGTTTTTTTTTGGGGTGTATTCATTTTCTGTAATAGTATGTCGGTGTATTGTAGGGAAAACGATTTCGAATTTATATGCCGATGCTGAGTCTGTATTTAGAATGATTTGATTCTTGAAAACGTTTAAGGGTGTCTCGACACTATAAATAAGGTTTTGACCTGAACTGTCGTCACTTTTAGTAATTTCTGACATAGTATAGACTTGCGATTCTATTGGGATTCTTGATAGGGCGTCTGCCACAACATTACTTTTTCCCGGTTTATAATGCAGTTCATAATTATACTCTTCAAGTATAGCTTTCCAGCGCTTCATTTTGCTGTTATTATTCTTATGGCTGAGCGCATAGGTTAGCGGTTGGTGGTCTGTGAAGATTTTTACTTTGGTGGAATCATACAGGTAGTTACGCAGGGAGTTGAGAGCCCAAATAATGGCGAGCATCTCTTTTTCGTTTGCCGCGTAGTGCTCTTCAGCTTTACTCAATGTCCTGGATATGAAAGTTATGGGCTTATCTTTTTGGGAAAGAACAGCTCCAAGCGCGAAGTCGGATGCATCCGTTGTGAGCTCAAAGTCTTCGTCATAGTTAGGGTAGGAGAGCAAAATGTCTTTTGAAATCAGAGAGTTTTTTATTTTATCAAAAGCTTCGGTTGCGGTGTTATCAAGAGTTATTGTGATTTTGGAAGATTGTCGTTTTGACACATGGCCTTCTTCGCCTCTTAATAAGGTTGTTAAGGGTTTGGCTAATTTAGCGTAATCTTTTATGAATCGACGATAGTAGCCGGAGAGACCAAGGAAAGATCTTAAGTTTTTTAAAGTTTTTGGTATTGGAAACTTAATTATTGCTTCAACCTTTTTTGGATTGGTTTTGATGCCAGTTTGTGATATTACAAACCCTAAGAACTCCACTTCTTGTCTAAAGAAATGGCATTTGTCGAGCTGTATTTTCATATTTGCATCTTCCAGAGTCTTAAAAATGCTCTTGATGTGACGTTCGTGCTCCTCCTCTGACTTACTGTACACGACGATGTCGTCTATGTAAACGTAACATATTTTCCCGATTAAGTCACGAAGGATGTCGTCTAATACTCGCTGAAATATCGAGGGTGCGTTCTTTAAGCCAAATGGCAAACGTGTAAACTCATACTTTCCATTATTTATGGAAAATGCGGTTTTTTCTTTTGAGGTCGAGCACTGAAAAAAACTTGCTATTACCTAGCTGTGACAGGACGTCAGCTATCTCTGGGATAGGGTATCTGTCGAATATTGCCAGTGAATTTAATTTCCTATAATCGACTACCATTCTATATTGTTTATTCCCTTTGGAGTCTGGTTTTTTATCTACGATCCATACCGGGGAGTTATAGGGTGAGCGCGATGGTCGTATTATGCCGTCGCTTAGGAGTTTACTGATTTGTTGTTCTACTTCATTTTTGAGTGCGGCCGGATATGGGTAAAATTTGCTATAAACAGGAGTGTTTGTAGAGGTTCGGATCTCTCCGATGACCTTTGTGGTGTATGTAAGTTTTTCTTCAGGTTATGAAAAAAGTTTTGGGAATTGTTTGACTAAGGCGTTACTGTTTCCTTCTGATTTTCTGTCATTTGTTCGTCATGTCCGATGTAATTTATGCTTTGATTATTAAGTTGTCGGATTTTAGTCTGGCTGCGAATGATCATGAAATTTTTATTAGTATGAATAACTGTATCCAATTTTTTTAGGCTATCATTCATTAAAGTTCCATGGAATTGAATAAGTTAATATAGGTGTGGGACTGAATTTTATGTCACCTGCAACTGATTTTGCAAAAAATTGAGAGTCGTTTGGAATCACTTTTTTCGCTAGGCTCGGCTGAATATAATTTTTGCTAGAGCCCGTATCTACTTAAAATTTTAACACTTCTCCGCTCTTCGTTTGGCATTCGAAATATGGAAGCGAAGAGCTGGTCATTCTAAAAAATATATGTCACTTCGTACTAATTCTGTTTCTTCGTTCTTATCTTCCGATTCTATGGAGTAGATGTACTCTGCCAATGTCTGGTCATAATCGTAATTTTCTTCATAAGTGTCGTGGCCGTGTGCGTCAATATGGAACACACGTTGATTTTTTGTGGGTTGGATATTTTGTTGTGAATGTGGCTGGGGTGGCCTTTTCCCTAAGAATTGATTTGCATAAGGTCTATTTGTGTAATTTATTCGTTGAGAACGGATGCTTGTGTCAATCTCCATTGGTTCTGGATAATGGCTTAGGAGCTATTGGTCTTGGTGGGGGTTGTCTTTGTTGGATATTGTTTGTCGGTATTTGTCCGTTGTTGATAACAGGTCTTAGGTGAGTAGTGAAGTTTTGGGGACGTGGTACATGAGCTAATTGAGGATAGAAAGCCTGTCTGTATCTCTGGTTATAAGGGCCTTTTTGTGGTAAAGGTGGCGGTGTATTGGAATATTGCCTACTGGCTGCAGAATTATTTTGATTATGTGCGTGATGAGATCGGAATTTTTGATTCTCAAGCTTTAAGCAGAGATGAAGGGCTTGGGGTAAGTCCGCAGGCTCTCTCATACCGAATAACCTTGGTAGATCTCCATTGAGGCCTCTGACAAAGGTATCAAGTACTTTTTCCCAATAGGTCTGCGTAAGTAGACTTAGAGCTTCATTTCCTGCCCCTAGGCAGCCTAGCTTATTGAGAATAAGGAATAGATGGGAGTATACCGCCTGGTAGAACTCTTGTACCGTAGAGTTGCCCTGAATGAGTCCTGTCATCTGGTGCTCTAATGTTGACACGTTTCGTTTGTCCGCGTAATGTAACGTCAAGCATTTTGAAATGGCGGCCCAATCTAACGGGGTGTTATAGGACTCTAACGCGGTATTCGCGTTTCCGACAATCTTGTTTCTTATTATGTTCAGGATGCCATAATACTTAGGTGTTCCCCTGAGGGGCTCATAAATCCCAAGTATCCTTTCTACACTTTTTTTCCAGGAATTAAATTCCCCTGGTTTCCCTGAGAACTCTCTCAAACATTTTATGACGTCAGGAATTTTTTCAAGATCAGTCAAATTGTTAAGATGCTGTTCCTCTATTGTTTGATCAACCATATTAGAACAACCGGCATTTGGGTTAAGTGCTGCCTGCAAAATTGGCTGTTAAGCACTTCTAGGGCTATCTGGGATATGATTGTTCTTATATCTGATAAATTTAATTGTCTATTTGGGGCTGGAGGATCATTGGAACCGGATGGGTTGGAGTCAGTTGGTGGACTAGTGTTTAGAACGGCTGGGAGTAAAAGATTGCTCGGGTTCGACATGATTTCGAATTGGAAATACACTATTTTTTGCTTTTAAAAGAAAAAAAAATACTTTTATTTTCTTTTTTTCCTGTTTAAATTTTACAATTAAAAGGCTTTTATTTTGACTTGTTTCGTTTTTTTTGTTAAGAAATCGTTACAATATATTACAGGACTTTGCAGTTCTTTGCAGTCACGAAATATGAGCTTTTTTCTGCGTGTTGGGCGATGTTGCTAAGCTGCTGCAGATGAAAAAGATGATTCTTTTAAGTTGACGATTGATTTTCCCTTCTTGGTGTTGCTGTTGACAGAGCTTCAGTGATTGGTGATGATGTTTCTGCTGCTTGATGGATACTTTGCTTGAAATTAATGTTGATTGATAATTGTTTGTCTCGAATGCCTTTTTTTAACATTGCTTTACATTCACTTATTAAAAAAACTACACTAGTTATATATGCACCAGAACTCCCATATACAACAAAGCAAGATCAGCATGATATCATATTCAACCACAGACATACAACAAAGAGAACAAAGGAATGATGACTCAAATAAACGACTTCGAATCCAACGCGCAATTCAAGCAGACAACAAAGGAATGATGACTCAAATAAACGACTTCGAAGCCAACGCGCAATTCAAGCAGACAACAAAGGAATGATGACTCAAATAAACAACTTCGAAGCCAACGCGCAATTCAGGCAGACAACAAAGAGAACAAAGGAAAGACGTTAATGTATTATGACTAAGAAATATGTAAAACAGAATCTATATAAATAAGAACTTGAATTGTATTTAAAGCAGAACTTAAGTAGACTTGAAACACATCAGTCGTAGGTTTTCAAATAAAAATAATTTTTAAAAATACTTTTTGTATTTTCAATAATTAAATTGGCGCAGTCGGTAGGATAGTCACTATATTTGTGCTATCCAAGTAAAAAACCAACGTTCCGTTTTTAAATAGTGAATTTACTTTTTCAAACAAAAGTTTCTAAAATTAACTACAGAAAAAACTTTAAAGTGAAATAAAAACGTACAAAAATCAACGGAAATAAAAACACTTTAAAATAAATTCAGTGAATTATCAATTCAGTGAATTAATCGAAAGGATCAATTAATAGCTCAATCCAACGCATATGGTAATGCTATAAAATTCCGTAGAGCAAAATTGATTCTTGAATGGCAAAACTGGCTACTGGTTTACCCATTACCAACGAAGAAGGAAATAAATAAATTAACATTTGAAGAAACTAAAAAAGTATCTGCTATACTTTCAACAAAATTACTAAAGAAGAAAAGACAGCTTAATGATCAAGAAATTCAGAAAGAAGAAGTTACAGGAGGCAAAGACCAGATTTACAAACGAAGAAAACAGTTCATCAGAAGAGGACCTTCAATTATACAACATTAGGAATCAGCCGATTCCTGAAGAATTACGTAAGAATAAGAACAAAGATAACATTAAAGAGTTATATATTAATAAAGAAGAATTTAATTTAGAAAATAATAATCTTAACAGTAATATTTTTAACAAGATTTTGGGTAGTAATAATTTAAGTAATAAAAGTGAAAATTGTGAACAAATTTCCAAAAATAAAACAAATAATCCTGGTAGTAATATTTTTGAAAAGATTCTGGGCAGTAATAATTTAAGTTTCAAAAGTGAAAATTGTGAACAGATTTCTAACAAACAAACATGAGTCTAAATCCTGATAACATTGGTCAACTCGGTCAAGTAGACGAGACACCAAAGAAAAATTTAACGCTTGAGCCATTAAAATATATTGAAAAATTGCATACATTCGATGGTCGTCCAGAAGACCTCTACACATTCTTAACAAACGTAGATGATATCATCCCTACATTGCTAGAATACAATGCACAATCGCATAGAATGTGTATTAACATTCTCAAATCTAAATTTATCGGCAAGGCAAAACGTTGTATTGAGATTCATTCTCACCTGCAAAAATGGCAGGACATAAAGCAAATGCTAGTAAACAATTTTGGAGGATTAAAAAACTCTTTCCAGCTGTACGAAGAACTTCGTCAGACCAGCTTCAAAGGTGATGTTTTAGAATTCTATAATAATATCCAAAAAATCTTGTGTGATTTAAATCAGAAAAGCGTCCAGGAAAATAAAGAACACGAAGTAGAAAATAATAACCTCACTGCTTTAAACATTTTTAAAGAAAAGGTTCCAACTCATATGAGGACTATCCTCTATGCTTTAAAGCCAACAAGCTTACAACAAGCTCTCTACGAGCTCACACAAGCAGGATTCGTCAATTCAAGTCCTCTCAAAGAAAGGATACAAAAACCTCAAAATACCCAAAATAAAAACTTTCAACCAAGAATTTATTATCCTCAACAACAAGGTCTTAGACCAAACTTTCAAAATCAGGGACTATTTAGAAATTACTTTAATAATAATAATTTTAGACCACAACAAACGTTCAGACCCCCGTTTAACCATTATAACAACAATCAGAATAACAATAATTTCAGACCTCAAAATAATTTTAATAATAATAGAAACTATAATAACAATTATAATAATCAAAGGCCACAACCCATGGATGTAGATCCTGGAAGTAGCCAACTACGGCGAATAGCGCCTCGACAAATGAACTACACGAGAAAAAACCATAACAATGAATATTATAAAAACGAAAGGAACAATCCTGCGGGATCAAACAAAATAAAAATTAACCAAGAACATGATACAAATTTTCGGGCACAGGCCTCGGAAACAAATCAGGTCTTCCCTATCTCAGGAAAAGAAAACAAAGTGGCAGACGCCCTTTCAAGAATTAAAATAGATCAAATAAATGCATAAGAAGAAGACCTAGTCTCTACTCAACATTCAGTAGAATCTGATGGTACAGATTTAATTTCTATAACTGATAAACCGTTAAACATGTTTAAGAGACAAATCATAATAAAAAAGACAGACATTGATTCAGACAAAATTACATTCCCATACAAAGGAAAAAGATTAATTACTATCACTCGAAAAGACTTTACAGACAAAGACTTTGAATTCATAATATCAGAGTGTGACACAAACATTACAAATTCTATATTTTTTAATAACGATGAGATATCTCTAAAAAGATACGAGACAGAAGACGAACTCTTCTTAAAATTCCAGAACTATTGGAAAAAACACCACAACGGACAAAAGCTATTTAGAACAATGACAAATTTAATAAATTTATACCCTCCAAGAACGGAAGACGAAATATTAAAAGTACACAAATCACATAATCACATAGGCATAGAAAAAACCTATTTAGAAATAATTAGAAAATTCTAATCACCAAATCTGAGAGAATTAATCAATAAAATAATTAATAATTGTGAAATTTGCAACTTCAAAATTGAACGAAACCCAATCAAACTCCCATACGAAAAAACCCCCACACCTCAAGGTCCACACATACATTACCACATGGATTTATATATCGTACAAAAAAATAAAACCATTCTAACTTGTATAGACAAGTTTTCAAAATTTGTGGCAGTGGAGAAAACAGAATCCAAGAATCAATTAGATGTTCTAAATGCTATGATAAAAATCTTTAGTTATATGACCAGACCAAAACTCTTAACAATAGACAATGATACAACATTTGGTTATCCGACGATAACCAAATATCTCACAGAAAACGAAATACTCACTCATACCACTACACCTTATCGACACACAGGAAACTCAGGCATAGAACGATTCCATAGTACTCTAAACGAGAACCTTAGACTCTTTGAAAGAGAAAAAAACAATTTAGTCGACAATTTAGCGCGATCAGTAGAAGTCTACAATCGGACAATACATCTAACTACATTAGAGAAACCCAACGATGTACATTTCGGTAAAGTGAATCCAATAAAAATTTATGAAAGAATAGAAAAAGTAAAAATCAAAAATACATTTAAAATCAATAAAGGTAGAAACAACTGTGAAATAAATCCAGAATTTACGAATTGTAATCCCATAGGAATTGACAAATTAAAGACAAAACATATAAAAGTAAAAGTGCTAAAAACAAGTGGAAATAAAATACTAATACAACCCCGGATCAACAAACAAACGCTACAAAAAGACCAGTTTAGAAAAAGAAAAAAATATACGAAATTAATAAATATCCCAGGTGACAATAGCAACAATAAAAATGACACCCCTAACCCTATTAGTGACAATGACTCTATGGCAGTCAATACCGGTTAAAACTCAGGAAATACAAGTGTACGAAATAAATAAAGAATTTGTATTAATAGAATCAAGACCAGTACATCTGATTAAAGATTACTCTTAACATTTTACACATTATCAATCTAACCAAATATGACGAAATAGTGAACGAACTAAAAACCCAGTATAGACAAATTCCTAATAAAAGTTACAAACAACTCAGTGAGCTCACAAAATTAGAAAACAAAATAAACACAATAATCCCTCATAAAATTGTAAAAAGAGGACTAATTAACCTAATAGGTTCAGGCATGAAATTCCTGTACGGAACAATGGACGATGATGATCGTCAAGAAATTGAAAATAAATTAAAAGAATATGAAACAAATAATAAACAATTATTAAATAATAATAACCAACAAGTAAAGATTAATGAACAATTCAATGAACAGTTTAAAAAGTTAACAGAGATAGTTAACATAGGTACAACTACAATAAACGAACTTAAAAATCAGAAAAATGATATCAATGACTTAAGAATAGAATTAGAATTTAATGACCAAATAAAAGAAGTAAAACATAACATCGAACTCATTGAAGATGTAGTGCTTAACGCACGAACAGGCGTTTTAACTTATAATATCTTCACGTTGGAAGAAATTCAGGAATACAATTTAACAATTGAAACTTTAGAACATTTAAAAAAGCATTTAGCCATATACAACGAAAATATTTTAATAATAATTTTTATACCACAGTTCACAAAAGAACCCTATTATAAATATTACCTACAGGATTTCCCAATAAAAAATAAAACAATAAATCTAATAACTAACGAAGTATATAGATTAAACAATAGTTTATACTATCCGAGTACAGAAACAAAGAATTTAACAGAAATAAATGATGAATGTATTAATATAATAATCTTAAGAAATGACCCAAACTTTTGTTAAATAAAGAATCTGAATGAAACCATTGTAAAAGAATTAGGAGAATATTTGTGGTGACTATTGTTTTTCTTCTTTCAAACTAATATAATTATTTAAAATTATTTCAAATTATTTCAGTCACTTTGTGCCAGCAAAGTCAAAATGGTGTACATGCGCCCTTCTTGGGAAATTGCAACTTGGCAGTGTGCTCCTCGCTTAATGTCGAGTTGCAATTTCCCAAAAGAACAACTGCACCTAACTTCACTTTGAATTTTTATTAGTTTTAAGACAAGCCTCGCCCTTCCGGCATCTTACTTTTTACTTTTATTCTGACTGCGTAACGAGTAAGGAAGGATATATTTTTCTTGCGCGTGTAATTTCACTAAATAATATATTCTAAGTGTTGCTTGTTGTCCACCGTTTTTTTTAACTTTAAATCAGGCCTTAAGAGCTAACGAAGTAATAAATTCTTAAAACTTAAAATCGTTCGCCATTGTTTTATTTAGATTCTTAAATAATCAGCAAAAATACTAAATCGACGAAGGCTCGATCCACATATATATATATATATGGGAGCTAACCAGAGTCCCATATAATTGGTGACCCCGACGTGATCTTTCGAACAGCAGCTTATTACAACAACCTTCATATCATCATCACGCAGCAAAAGTAACTTTACGAGGTGCAGCGTTGCATACCTGCAGCAGAATCGTCTGCAGCATTAACAGCATCAATAGCTGCTACAGCAGAACCAGCTACAGCAACAGTTAAGCATCAACAGTTTAGCATCAACAGTTAAGCAACAACAGTTAAGCATCAACAGTTTAGCATCAACAGTTAAGCATCAACAGTTTAGCATCAACAGTTAAGGCAGCAGAACTGGCTCCAGCATTAACAGCTACAGCATCAACAGCTAATACAGCAGAGACAACAACAACTTCAGCCGCAACAGCAGAAGCACCAGCGCAACAACTGTTGCATTTCAAAATTTTAATTACCTCAATAAACAAGAACTGTAAGTACTCATTTTGATTTCTATGTTGGCACAAAAGACTTAGTTCATTATACGATTCTTAAAATATTTTACATTTCGATACAAAAATCATTTATATTTTTGATTACATTTTGAATTTTACGATTCGGGTTTTTATTGTATTGCGTTAATGTCACTACGAGCTCCTTCACCGGTTGAAGAACTTTTAATCATGTCCAACCCCAAAGTAGTTGGTGATCAGGGTGCGGTTGGAGGTGTTCCGGATTCTCCACCCAAAAGCGAGTCGACCGTTTTTATCGAGAGCAAAGTCGATGTATTTCGAAAAGCCTTGTTGCAGGGCAGTATTGAGGCTGGTGGTAATTGCGGTGCATTTCTTCCTGGCGGTTCTAACAAAAACGCGTCTAGTGTTAGGGAAGTGTCATATGTCGCTTTTAAGTCCCCTCAGCCGTTATTCAATCAGAATCCGGCAGTGTGGTTTGATATTTTGGAACATCAGTTCAATGTAGCTGGAATCAAGTCTGAAACGACAATGTATTCGCATGCAGTAGCAGCTTTAGACTCGAGACTGCATAATACCTTCGCTGATTTGATTCTTCGCGATAAAAGACCGACTTCTTACACAACGTTTAAAAATGAGGTTGTGCGTACTTTAGGAGAGTCTGAAAAAACTCGTTTACACAATTTAATGAGCGGGTTAACATTGGGTGACAAAAAACCGTCACAGCTTTTGGCATTGTTCCGTTTGAATGCTGGTAGCGATTTTAATAAAAAAACCATTAGACAACTTTGGCTACAACGATTGCCTACTCAGGTACAAATGATTTTGTCTCCTTTTGAAAACGATGTATCATTGGCTGTTTTAGCAGAAAGAGCTGACGTTGTTTTTGAAACAATGATCTCTGGTAAAGTCTCTGCTTTAGAGAATTCTTCGGTCAACGAGATATCTCTTAATCAGAATTCGGTCGCGACGTCAAGTCTGGCAGAATCTTTTGAGAAGTTTAAGAATCAAGTATTAATGGAGTTGTCAGCTTTCACCGCACAAAACTCTTTAAATTATCGCAAGCCACGAAGTTCTTCTAGATCCAGGTTCTCTTCTCGTGAAAATTCGAAGAGCCCTTCTCGACAGGGAAATCGAAATAATTCGCTACCAAAATCTGGCGAATGCTTCTATCATCGTAGATTCGGTGACAAGGCGCAGAAGTGCATAACAGATTGCATCCACTTTTCTGAATTTACAAAGACAAATTCGTCGCTTTCAAAAAAATAAGCGACCATCAGCCAGTGACGGCAGGTATTGATGGTCATTCTTCTTGTCGTCTTTTAGTTTTCGAAATTAATTCTCGAAACAAATTTTTAATTGATACTGGTGCCGACGTTTCTGTTATACCTCCAAAACTTTGCAAATTTTCTTCCACGACTTCTGTCTTTAACTTGTTTGCAGCCAATGGTACACCAGTTAAGGCATTCGGTTCAAAATTTCTAAAATTAAATATTGGTCTTCGTCGCGAATTCCGTTGGGAGTTCATTGTGGCAGATGTTTCGATACCTATTATCGGAGCGGATTTCCTGAAACATTCAGGGTTGCTAGTAGATATACAGAGACAGAGGCTCATTGACCCGTTAACCTCTCTGCATACGTCTGGTAGCCTTTTTACTTCACAGGATCCTTCTCTTTCCAATATCGATTCATCAGTACTACGTTCTGAAATCCAACGCTTGATTAAAGCCTTTCCAGAAGTCACGCAGAATTCAATCGGAACTTCCGAAATTAAACACAATGTGACGCATCGGCAAGAAACTACTGGACCACCGGTTGCCTGCAAAACTCGCCGTCTGGCTCCGGACAAGCTCAAAATCGCGAAGGCGGAATTTGAGAAAATGATGGAATTAGGTATTTGTAGACCTAGTAAAAGTTCGTGGTCTAGCCCTTTACACTTGGTGAAGAAAAAGAATGGTGAATGGCGACCTTGCGGAGACTACCGAGCCCTCAATAGAGTTACTACTCCAGATCGTTATCCCATTCCTCACCTCCAAGATTTTGTATACCAATTGGAGGGTTGTACTTTATTCTCCACCTTAGATCTTGTCCATGCTTACCACCAAATTCCCATCGAACCTTCCGATATTCCGAAAACAGCCATCTCAACTCCTTTTGGTCTGTTTGAGTTTTGCAAAATGACTTTTGGACTTCGAAATGCGGCACAATCTTTCCAACGTTTGATGCATTCCGTTCTGTTGGGACTTAATTTTTGTTTCGTATACCTGGATTATGTCTTGGTAGCTTCAAAAAACTTTGCAGAGCATATGGAGCATTTAAAAATTATTTTTCAAAGATTCGCCGAACACAGTTTAATCATTAACTTTGATAAATGTGTTTTTGCTTCTGAGAAAATATCCTTTTTGGGGCATTCGGTTACTGCACAAGGCATTTTACCTTCTCAAGAGCGAATTGATGTTATTAAGATGATCAAACGCCCTATTCATGTCAAAGAGTTAAAACGTTTTCTTGGCATAATAAACTTTTATAGACGTTTTATACCAAATGCTGCCGAGGATCAAATTTTACTGAACGATTTTTTAAAGGGATACAAGAAAAATAGTAAGATTCCTATTAATTGGTCTCCTCCAGCTATTGAGGCTTTTGAAAAATGCAAAGAGAAATTATGCCAAGCTACTCTGTTGTCTCACCCAAATATTTCGGCACCTTTAGCTATTATGGTTGACGCTTCCGACTCTGCGCTTGGGGCGGTGGTACAGCAATTTGTGTCTGATACCTGGTCCCCCCTTAGTTTTTTTTCGGTCCGTCTCAACGAAGCACAAAAGAGATACAGCGCTTATGATCGCGAACTTTTGGCCGCATATTCCGGTATCAAGCATTTTCGATACCTCCTAGAAGGTAGAAAGTTCACACTATTTACGGATCACAAACCTCTTGTATTCGCTTTTCGTCAGAATTTGGATAAAGCATCTCCTCGCCAGTTTAGACATTTAGATTTCATCAGTCAGTTTACAACGGATATACGACATGTTTCTGGCATCGATAATGTGGTCGCAGACGCGCTCTCGCGTATTAATCAAATGTCATTTCCCGAAAGCATTGATTATTCAGCTATAGCGGATGCGCAGACTAACGATGTCGAATTGCGTGAAATGTTAACTTCCGGTTCATCACTAAAATTGAAACAATTTCCGGTCTCTTTCGGGTCCAATAAATTCATCTACTGCGATACTTCTTCAGACCCTCCAAGACCTTTTATCCCAAGAAGTTTTCGACAAAGCGTTTTCGACTCTTTCCACAAGCTATCTCATCCAGGTATCAAAGCTTCAGTTCGGTTATTAACCAAAAATGTTGTGTGGCCTTCCATTCGTAAGGATGCTAGGATCATGGCGCAGAGCTGTTTTCCTTGTCAGAAATCCAAAGTCTCTCGACACACGAAATCTCCTTTTGGTTCTTATAAATTATCTTCAGAACGCTTCTCCGAGATTCATCTAGACATCGTTGGTCCGTTACCTGTTTCGGAGGAGCAACGATACTGTGTTACACTGATCGACAGGTTTACTCGTTGGGCTGAGGCGATTCCCGTTCCGGACATTACTGCCGCCACCGTTGCCTGGGCTATATATTCAGTCTGGATTGCTCGTTTTGGTGTTCCAGTTTCCATTACAACGGATCAGGGAGCCCAATTCGAATCACAAATCTTCTCCGAGCTTTCATCACTCTTAGGTTTCGAAAGGAAAAGAACTACGAGTTACAATCCGAAGTGTAACGGTATGATTGAACGATGGCATCGTATCATGAAGGCTGCCATTATGTGCCATAACCGATCGGATTGGACTAAAGTTCTGCCAATCATTATGCTCGGTCTGCGAACTACCTTCAGTGAGGAGCTTCAAGCTACTCCGGCTGAACTCGTTTTCGGTACTTCTCTGCGAGTTCCTGGCCAATTTCTTGAACCGAATCCTCATAAGACTCTTCAATCGGATTTTGCTAGAGATTTAAAAAACCATTTTAATGAAGTTAAACCAGTTCCAGCTTCCAGCCATAATGTTGACAAAGTTTTTATTAGCAAAGACTTAAATCAGTGTTCACATGTTTTCCTCAGAACGGACGCTTTACGTAAGTCTCTGCAACCTCCTTATACCGGACCTCATCTAGTAATTGGTCGGTCTGACAAGTCATTTATTATTGAAGTTAATGGCAAATGCATCAAGGTTTCAATTGATCGGTTAAAACCCTGTTATCAAATTTTTGAGGGGAATTTAGATCATCGTAATTCTCACCAGCTTCCATCCGCTCCCGACATTACGGATCTTCCTATCGTGAAATCCAAAAAATCTGTTACCTTTAAGCTGGACCCTCCAGCAATTTCACCCGATTTGCGGGGCCATACATCGACTCGCGCAGGAAGAGTTTCCAGAACCCCGGCTCGCTTCTTGAAATAATGAACAATTCATTTTTTGTTTTCACTGGGGGGGAGTATGTGTGGTGACTATTGTTTTTCTTCTTTCAAACTAATATAATTATTTAAAATTATTTAAAATTATTTCAGTCACTTTGTGCCAGCAAAGTCAAAATGGTGTACATGCGCCCTTCTTGGGAAATTGCAACTTGGCAGTGTGCTCCTCGCTTAATGTCGAGTTGCAATTTCCCAAAAGAACAACTGCACCTAACTTCACTTTGAATTTTTATTAGTTTTAAGACAAGCCTCGCCCTTCCGGCATCTTACTTTTTACTTTTATTCTGACTGCGTAACGAGTAAGGAAGGATATATTTTTCTTGCGCGTGTAATTTCACTAAATAATATATTCTAAGTGTTGCTTGTTGTCCACCGTTTTTTTTAACTTTAAATCAGGCCTTAAGAGCTAACGAAGTAATAAATTCTTAAAACTTAAAATCGTTCGCCATTGTTTTATTTAGATTCTTAAATAATCAGCAAAAATACTAAATCGACGAAGGCTCGATCCACATATATATATATATATGGGAGCTAACCAGAGTCCCATATATTTGATTCTAAAAAATGTTAAACAAATTAATCTTACACAAAATTGTAATAAAAATAATTACAGCCTAAATGGCAATTATTTAATAAAGTTTAAAGAATGTAAAATATATTTAAACAATAAATCCTTTAATAGGAAAGAATATAAAGGAGATTTAATAATTCCTTCATTAAATTTTAATTATGAAAACAATAAAGATATCGAAATCGTGGATTTCAAACCTATTGAAAATATTAAAATACATAGAGGTGTCTCCTCAACAACTAACCTTTAGTATTACGACTATAATCATTGTAACTATTATAATAATAATATTATATATATATATGAAAAAGAGAAATAACAGACCAAACAACAATATAGCCGTGAATCTACCATCAGTCAAATTTCACCAGATGGACGATTCAAGAGGGGGAGGAGTTATATATGCACCAGAACTCCCATATACAACAAAGCAAGATCAGCATGATATCATATTCAACCACAGACATACAACAAAGAGAACAAAGGAATGATGACTCAAATAAACGACTTCGAAGCCAACGCGCAATTCAAGCAGACAACAAAAGAATGATGACTCAAATAAACTACTTCGAAGCCAACGCGCAATTCAAGCAGACAACAAAGGAATGATGACTCAAATAAACAACTTCGAAGCCAACGCGCAATTCAGGCAGACAACAAAGAGAACAAAGG
Source organism: Nephrocerus scutellatus (assembly GCA_947095585.1). Taxonomy (NCBI): domain Eukaryota; kingdom Metazoa; phylum Arthropoda; class Insecta; order Diptera; family Pipunculidae; genus Nephrocerus; species Nephrocerus scutellatus. The sequence continues at coordinate 57,645,434 of OX352765.1, forward strand.
AAAGACGTTAATGTATTATGACTAAGAAATATGTAAAACAGAATCTATATAAATAAGAACTTGAATTGTATTTAGAGCAGAACTTAAGTAGACTTGAAACACATCAGTCGTAGGTTTTCAAATAAAAATAATTTTTAAAAATACTTTTTGTATTTTCAATAATTAAATTCACTTAAAAAACGATTTTGGCCTTCTTATCGAAAGAAGTGTTCTTTTTCAAGTTCTTATCAAAAGAAGTTTTTATTTTTTCAAGTTCTTCTTATCAAAAGAAGTTTTTTTTTTTCAAGTTCTTCTTATCAAAAGAAGTTTTTCTAGTTTCGCGAGCAAGGAGGCTTACGTTTAGACGCGTCCTTTTTTCCCTTTTTTCAAAAAGGGTTAAGGGCTGAACTCGAACAGCGGATACAGGCGTTTTCTGGTGATTGTTCAACCGCAACCAATGGCTTCTCACCATCAGATTCTTTTGCACGGATATTGTTCATCAAGCGTGGATACTGCTGACAGCAATACCATCAAAACAAAGTCATCATCTCGTAACGTTACCGAAGATTCGGGCACAAAAAAGCAGTTACGTTAAAAAGTATTTTTATTCAAGTTTTTCAATTTTTTAAAAAATTTATTTTATTTGAGCAGTTTTTAGAAGTAGAATTTTTATTGAGTTTCTGTCTCAGTAGCTGTGCGTGCCTTTTTCGTTTGTTAGGCCTGGTACTACAAACGAATCAGTAACGTTTTCACTGTTGAGTGGTTGGTTCGTAGAAATTCTTCTTGTTATTGTTATTTTTAATATTTTTTTTTTGATTTTTTATTATATTCTTATCTTATTTTACGTATATTTTCATCATCTTGACGGGTTTTTACTTTGTAAAATGAACTCTTATTTTAAAATTAATTTCACAAATATTCGCGGCATTAAAAGTAATTTCAACTCGATCGTGGAACATCTGGACGCGAATAAACCTGCGGTTCTAAGTTTATGTGAAACGCAAGCCTCTTATATGGGTACCCCAAATGATTTTCATTGTCCGGGGTATCCTCGTGTCGACTGTTTGGTGCCACATCGTGGGGTTATTTTATTTATACGAGATGACATCAGTTTTAGTCTACCTAATTTTAATATTCCAAACAGTAATCCCATGTTCAATACGATATGGATTGAAATTGTAATTTCAAACCATTCGATGTTTATTTGTTCCCTTTATCGTAGTCCTAATTTGTCACCTGATGACACTAATATTGAGTTTAATTACTTATCAGACACTATAGACAAGATTTACCAATCATCACCAACATCAGAATTGGTAGTCTTGGGTGATTTTAATGTCTACAATGATTCATCGAATGGTAGAGAACGATCTGGTGAAACCGCTGAACTATTTTCAAATATTAATATTTTCACCCAACTCGTTAATAAGACAACTAGGTATCCCGATACTACTGGTCAAACACCTCACCTTTTAGATTTATTTCTTACTACTATGCCAGATATATTCAATTGATGTATCTGCTTTGGTAGTAGCCAAATTTTCAATAATACCAGCCCTTATAGAGCCTACAAGTAAAAGGCTACTCTTGCACTATAAAAATGCTAACTGGGAGCTCCTGAACCAATTTTATAGCTCATTTGATTGGTCAACCTTTTTTTCCAGCAATAATGCTGATGAAGCATCACAACTTATCACGTCAACCATTTTGCAAGGAATGAAAAATTGTATTCCTTCGTCATTTAAAAAGAAAAATACTCATAAAAATAAATGGTTTAACGTACATTGCAGTTCAGCAGTCGCGTGTAAAAAAGCAGCCCATTTGGACTACGTTAATTGCACTTCTGAAGAAAACCTTGTAAAGTTTCGAATAGCTAGAAACAGATCAAACGCTATATTGAAAAGGTCCAAAATAATATATGACCTTAAGATTCGAGATAGCATGCGAAAATTTTTGGATTCTGATTCAAACAGTCGAAGCTTTTGGTCGTTTGCTGCATTGGTTAAAAGAAACTTTGCAGACAATACTTAGTCTATTCCTTCTTTATTTCATAATGGTATTCATTATAGAACTGATATTGAGAAAGCTAATCCCTTAGCTTCTCATTTCGCTGGTGCGTCTACCCTTCATTTAACTAACCAAAGCCCCCCAATTCTCCCAAATCTAGGCCCAGGTATGTCTAAAATCTATTTTCGGAAACGGGTTGTTTCAAAGATTCTGAAAGAACTTGACCCCAATAAAGCGACTGGCCCCGACGGTATTCCGCCATTAGTATTGAAAAGTTGTCATCTTACTTTGGCAAAACCGCTTAGCAAATTGTTTCATCTCTCAATGAAGACAGGTGTTTTTCCATCATTTTGGAAAATAGCAAATATTTAACCCGTTCAGACTAATGAACTATCTGGATTCGAATGTTCTTTTATCCGATGTGCAGTATGGATTTCGTAAAAATCGCTCTTCAGGTGAACTAATGACGTGCATGACTCATTGTTTGGAGCGAAGCATTGAAAACCTAGGTGAATCAAGCGTTGTTTCCTTAGATATTGCTAAAGCTTTTGATAGAGTATGGCATGATTGTCTTATTTATAAGATTCGTGCGCTGAACTTACACTCCTCTCTCATTACATGGATTGAGAATTATTTATGGAGCCGTAAAATAAAAATTGTATTAAATGGTATATCTTCAGATTCACATGGGATCAATGCTGGTGTGCCTCAAGGGTCATCCTTGTCGCCCAAGCTCCTCTTGATATATATCAACGACCTGTTGTCTTCTACAACCTGTGATATCCATTCATTTGCTGATGATACAACACTATCGGCTTCCATTGAGTTTGTCAGTCAAAAAGAATGCAATTCTCGCTTGAATGGTTCGCGTGAATTAATGAATTTGACTATTCTGTCTAATATTCAAATCATTCTTGATTGGGGCATTTCTAATAGAGTATAATTTAACCCAAATAAATTCCAGTCTTGTCTTTTTTCTCAGAAAACAACTCAACATTATGTTCCACCTGTTATTAATGGTACCCCTATTGCGAGATCTGATTCACTTAAGTTGTTAGGTTTAAAAGTATCAAGTGATCTTTCCTGAAAAGAACATATTTATAAAATTTCAAAAAGAGCTAGCCAATGGTTGGGCTTCATAAGACGTTGTAACTTCTACTTCACTCCCTCTGAAGTATTAAGATTATATAAATCTTATGTAAGACCAATTTTAGAATTACATTCATATGTGTGGGGTGGGGCTCCAAGATCGCATTTGGTTCATCTTGATGGAATTCAGAATAGAGTTATCCGTTTGATAAACGATGCTTCATCTCTTGATACTTTGGAGTACAGACGAAATGTAGGAGCTTTATCTGTTTTCTAGTTCCAGGTTCTTTTATCAGTAACGTAAACACTCGTTTAAGGTCCAATCAACATAGATTTGCCTTACAACTTTTTTCATGTAGAACTCAACACTTTAAATCCTCCTTTTTTCCGAGATCTGCAGGCCTTCAAATAAGCCGTTAACAACTTCTTGAAGGATGATGGATAAAGTATTCATAAGTTGTTTATTAATAAAAAATTTTGAATTTAAATAAATGGCTTCGCCCAACTTATTGCCGTGACGCAAGTCATTCAGGGAGTCCTTCCTTGGCAATAAGTCTCTATATTTAAAAAACAAAAAAAAATGTTGAAAATAATTTTAATTTTATTATACTAGCTTCTGAGCCTTTTTTACTCAAGCATATTATTTTTTTTATTTTCAATAGTTATCTCTATTAATTGTAATTATGGTTCCGAGAATCTATATATATAAAGTAGAGAACTTATTTGTATATTTGTTTGTGCCTAACTAGCTCTGGAACGCCTTGACCAATTTCAACCAAACTTGGTATACGTATTAGTTACTATCTGGAATCAAATATAGGTGGGGGGGGGGTAGCACGTGATACACTTATATTCAGTAACTACGCCTATTAACATGGCAAGTATTTGATTGTTTGTTTCGTGGGTGTCTGCATTTTAGCAGCAAGAATGGCCTTTTTTCGCAACCCGTTCAAAATGTGATAGTTTTGCGAAACATCCGGATAAATGGAATTTATTAATTCCGCGGCAGATTTCAAAAATCAATTTCAAGTTTATATTGCCATAAGACACGGCTTCTAATCTACCTTTTCCAAGTAGGAGCGACAATGTCCTCACTAGTCATCTCGGCGATACCGAAAACTGTGGGTCCGACACCAATATCGGCTGCCACCCCGCCCACAGCCAAAAAGCCTTATACCCCCCACCAACAGTATTTGTTTCAAGAATGTAATATATATGTATACCAAGTGTGTTTAAAATTGGTGAAGGCGTTTTAGAGTTAGTTAGGCACAAACAAACAAAAAAATAAATTCTCTATTTTATACATATAGATTTAAGTCTTTTTATTCAGTGCTTGTAAAATCCTTGGTTCTGGGTCTGGGTATATTATCGACCTATCCACCTAGAGCTGTCTTACCATCACCATTCAACTCAGTAGTCCCGAAAACTATAGATCGATACTGATATCGGTCACAACCCCCCCCCCTCCCAGTTATCGACGCAACCCCCTAGAGCTGTGTTACCATCACCATTCAACTCAACGACCCCGAAAACCAAAGAATTAACATGAATATCGATCACCCCCCACAGTTATCGACCCCATCCCCCTAAAACTGTCTTATCAGCACCATGCAACTCAGCAACCCCGAAAACTATAGATTCGACACTAAATCGATCATCCTCCCACACGACCCCATCCAAAGATGTCTTACTGTCTTAAAATCACCATTCAACTCAGCGACCCCGAAAACTATAGAATGGACATTCTTCCTCTTCCATAGGAGTGTACTACCAACGCTATTCGTAACGGCGATACCGAAAACTATAGAATTGACATTAATATCGGTCACCCTCCACCTGTGGGGATACATAACTCTTCTATAGGAGTGTACTACCAACACTATTCGTCACGGCGATACCGAAAACTGTGGGTCCGACACTAATATCGGCTGACACCCCTCCCACAGCCAAAAAACCTGTATATTTATACCAAGTTTGGTTAAAATTGGTGAAGGCGTTACAGAGTTAGTAAGACACAAACAAACAAACAAAGAAATAAATTCTCTATTTCATATATATATATATAGATTGATGATAGATTTACGTCTTTTTCTTCAATGTTTGTAACATCCATTGGTTCTGCGTCTGGGTATCTACTCTATTGTATACTTTGAAAATAATTGTTATTTCTTAAATTTATATTTCTAGTTCGGTTAGAATTACTAAAATTGCTCCGATTTTAACTGAAATTAACGTTACGAGTTGATTTATTGAAGTGAAACTTTATACGGAAGGGGCTACAATTTTCAAGCGTTCACTGTTATTACTCTGTTGTACACATTACTCTGTTGTTCACTTTTGTTAATATTATGCCTCGTTTTCTATAGTTATATTTTATCAGCCGTATTAATAAAAAATCACTATCCGCTCGTTAACACACGTGTTAGCTATGGCACGAATAGAGAACTTGTCCATTTGATAACTTTTCTTATTAATAAACATTTTATTTGTCTATATCAGCTATTCGCTGATTATCAATTAAAGCACGGCAACACTTCACCGAATTTTACAAAAAATCGAGTAACCTCTCATTTTTCAGCAGCTGACACTGAAATTAGCTCAATATTTTTGTTATATTGTTATATTCAGACCGGTTTTTGTCATGACAATGCATGCCATATGAAATGTATGTTAAAAACTTATTCGCTCCTTATATACAAAATTCGGTGGGTTAAGTTATCCGCTCGTTGTTAAAGCTTACAGTTAACGCTTAAGATTTGTTAATAAAAACTACCAGTTAACAGATGTGCTTTAGTGCTAACACACTGCTATTCAGTGTTTATTAATACGGGGGTACGTGTACAAAACTATATATGTATATGTATATTATACATATTATTATATATATTAATATAATTATTATATATATTAATATAGAGTTTTTCAATAAGAGCACTTCAACTTTTTTTTTGAATAAAACACAAACTGTTCGACTTTTGAACTAACTTTTTTTTATTAACGAATTTGAACATATACATATGATACATTTAAGTATGAAACTCGATTTCTTTTGCATGACCACCGCGTGCACGTTTTACGAAGTGAGCCTCATCGCTGAAGATGATTTTTCGGTGAAAATCTGCATCATTTTCGATTTGCTCTTGAGCCCAATTCACGAATCGGCGTCGCTTCAAATGGTCAAACGGTTGTTGTGTCAGCTTGATCTTATACGGATGTAGGCCAAGATCTTTACTATACGTTTGATTGTCGAACGGACTGGCTTGTTAAATGGACCGTAAAATGGCCGTAATGCTCTTAAAGTAGCGGCAACAGAACGATTATTTTGATAAAAAATTTGCACGATTTGCAATCGCTGTTTACATGTGTAGCGTTCCATGATACAATGCATACTAATCAAGTTTCCAAATGACAAAAGAACAATAAAAAATATTGCGTCGTTCGCCGTCCCTATCGGAGAAAAGTTGAAGCGCACCTGTTGAAACACCCGATATAATTATTATATATATTAATATAATTATTATATATATTAATATAATTATTATATATATTAATATAATTATTATATATATTAATATAATTATTATATATATTAATATATTATATATTACTACGGCCACAGCTTCTGTGAAAATAGTGGGATCTGGCCAATAGGTTCTGGAGAAACCAAGACATTTCTCAAGCAATTCGTATGAAACTCGGAATGTAGTTACTAGATGCGACTATAAGATTTCTTCCTATAGAAATTATGGGATCTGGCCAATAGGGTCTGGAATTTTGGGAACCAAGCCATTTCCCAAGCGATTCGTATGAAACTCGGGATGTAGGACTAAGATGCGACTGTAAGATTTGTTCCTATGGAAATTATGGGATCTGGCCAATAAAAAAAAAACTTAAAACTTATCGGAGGACCAAACGAATATATGGTGTGAATATGAACCAAATCCAACGATAAACATAAATTTTCTTAAATATCTCAACTCCAGTGCCACCTAACGGGTCAAAAAAAAAACCTGAAACTGTCGGAGCACCAAACGAACATATGGTGTGAATATGGCTTCGATACGTCCAGTGGTTTAGGCAGGATGAGGCGACATAAAAGCGTTTTATATTCTGGGCACAATGAATTGCTTTTATTAACTGTCATTGAACACCAATCAACCCCCCTTGTGACTACTAGTACTATTAATGAGATAAGTGCACCGAAAAACAAAACGTATGCTAATTAGACCAATGCGCCACCAACACTAATCTAGACTCAATTTGTCTGATATAAATGTTTGTAACGAATCGTTGAACACATTATTTCTAAGTGCTTCAATTCGTCCGTCCGTCACTCGATTTCGCTCAGCACATGTGTAAAATGCCAGTACCCACAGCAAAGCAGTGGACACCAACTTCTCATGTGCAAAGTACCGGTCACCATGTAACACAAGTTGTACAAAACCGCACATGGGTAAAGTGGACACACGCATGTGTGTAAAATGAAATGACCCTCCAATGGACCAGGGTGGTCCCATATATATTTTTTTTAAAAATTAAACCGATTTTCTTCAAACTTTGCGATTAGAGAATTTACACGGAAAATTTAAATTTTTATTGGTTATTTTTTATTTGTGCTGATATCAACGAACATAAATAATCACACTTGCCGGCAGTCTATAAAAATGCGCAAATAACTTTCTTGGTTGTATTTCGCAGCCAGACATATTTTCCAGACCGGACGACCGTATGTTAACCGCATCAACCCTCCGTTGTCGTGCCTTATGCTTCTAGATCTTCACCCCTCTCTCCCCCTTCTGTAATAGAAACTCATTACGCCAGTACTAGTGGAGCAGATCCCACCTGTTTTAGGTAAAGTCGTCTGACCAACACCGACTGAGTGACGTGTTTGCTCCACGTCCGTTGTCGAACAAACCACCGCGAAGGTAAAGTCGTCTGACCAACATCGACTGAGTGACGTGTTTACTCCACGTCCGTTGTCGAACAAACCACCGCGAGTCGCTGATTCTCACAAAAACTGCACATATTTTAGTCTGGTACTTCCCAGATACACCCACACTCGCTAGTACGCCACCATTGCAACAAAGTCAAAACGCAGTTCTCTTCTCCCCGTAGTCATAGAAATTAGATGTTGGTGATAGGTATAAGTTTTATATTTAAAGTTAGTGAAGGACAAAATGAAACAAAGCGAAAAATAAAAGCAAAATATTAAAATTCAATTTGTAATACAATGTGGAACCTTGGAAGCCACTGAGCGCTACCTCAGCTGAGAAGAAACGTTACATTGTTAAATGTTATAAAAGAGAATAGCAGCTTGTGCGTTATCACTTGTAACATTTATTTTGAACCTACTTCGTCTGGTTGGGTTACGACGGCAAAGACTGTGTGATGTAGGTAAAAATCAATACATCGGCAATATTTCGTTTTGAGAAAAACAGCACTATTTTTTTATAAAACATTTATTTATAATACAAAAAAAATATTTGTTACAAGATAAACGCACTTGTAACGGGTGTTTTTTTGGGAGGTTTGTTTTTCCGATAGATGTCGTTTTATTTTATGTCAGTTGTTTTGACAGCACAAAGTGGCATTTCTACTCTTAAAAAAACACCCGTTAGATATAACGTGTTTTTTTAAGAGGTTGCCGATTTTTTTTTTGAATAAAACACATAAAATTATGAAATGACCAAAATTTTTTTTTATTTGGTAGATAATTTTTTGGCATTTAACATTTAAACACAATTTCTGGCATATGGCTACCACGACTATTTTTCACAAATGTCATTTTTTTTTTTTTTTTTTTTCATAATGATTTGCCAAACAATACTGAGTAGAAATGCCACTTTGAGCTGTCAAAACAACTGTCATAAAATAAAACGACATCTATCGGAAAAACAAACCTCCCAAAAAAACACCCTTTATTACCAACCAGACTATATGAGAATTCTATAATAATATATAATATAATACTATGTAATTTATTAATTACCTAGAAAATAATAAGTTAGAAATCTTAAATATTTCATACATATAACGTCTTATGCTAACTTTAAGTCTTTCATATTTAATTGTATTTGCCCATCTGCAATAATGACAACTCGAACAGACTTGAGTTCTATTAAAAAATATTGTTACAAATATAGTTTTTAAATGTCACATATAAGCCATTCCAGATAATATCAGACAAAAAACATACATTTACGGAGGCAAATTAAACAAATAACTTGAAGTACCGTTTTTTAGTGTTTAGCAGAAAACAAAAATTTGTCTTTTGGTTCCACTGTGAAACCGATCTTTGCATCAATTTGGAGAAAGCAAAACTGTTGCATTTGACAGAGTTTGGCATCAAGCTCTTTTGTCCAAAATGCTTGCTTATGGAGTTGATGATAAACTGCTTCACTGGATTATCTATCTATCTAGCTATCCTTTGGACCTTTGGACAATTCAAGTTGTATTGGACGGTTTCAAGTCTAAAGTTCATTACTTAAATGCTGGCGTTCCTCGGGGCTCTGTTTTATCCTCGACACTCTTCCTTAATTTTCTTAATGATCTCTTATCTGTGACTTTTAATCCAATTCACTCTTTCGATGACGACAGCACTCTCAGCTTCTCATATAAGTTTGAGGAACGACCCTCCACTTCTCATGTGGTTTTCTAGCCCGGTGCAAGAAATATTTCACTCCCTCTAATCTGGTTACTATATACAAGGCTTTATTATTCGCCCTAAACTTGAGTAAAATTGCCATATCTGGTCTGGTGCGCCTAAAACAACTGTGCATCAGCTAGATAGAATACAAAACCGCGCGATAAAACTTATCGGTGACGCAAATATAACGAAATCAACAGATTCGCTTGAACACCGCAGGGACGTATCCTGCTTGTCCTGCTTGTTGTTTTATCACTTCTTCTATTAGCGGCGCTCAAGAGAAATAGCCAGCTGCATGCCACTTCTCCTTGAATTCAACCGCAATACTCGTGGCGCTCAAAATGCTCATCAGTTTACCCTCAAGCCCATCTTCGGACGTACAGTAAAGTTCGTAAAAAGGGATTCGTTTTTCAGCCGTACAATACGTATTTGGAATGCTCTGCCAAGCTTTGTCACGCGTAGAAGGCCCAGACTATAACGTGATATTTTGGGAGATTTTGGGGGTCTTTTTTGTGAATTTACGTGGCCTTTTAGGATTCATTTGGGAGTCTTTTGAAAATCTCTTGAGGGTCCTCTATCATTCTAAGGATTTTTAGTATGCATATTAACCTTTATTCTTTCAATCACGTTAAAGAAGTATAACTTCTAAAACGCGTACCCACTTTTTTCATGTAACTTATCTTTCCAAATTTCGAGTCATTTCACATCGTGATGGTGTCTGATTTCGCATGGAATGGCTCATATTATCTTTATTACCTATTATGAAGTAAAATCCCGAAGCAGCAACAAGCTTGTTAATTTTTGTTTGAAACAGTTTAACTTCTGTTAAAGTTTTATTTGTAAGTAACTGCTTCAAAAGAAATGAATAGATTTCAAAATTTTGTAACTGAAATATAATCATAAATAGTTGTAGACTACGTTAAATAGAATTATCTAATTATTTTCTCACCTTTTCCGCATATAAAAATAGGGGATTATACGCCAACGTCTTTTTCAACATTCTGGTGTCCTATAAGAAGATAAGATTTTTTTAGTAATAGATTGAAGACGACTTTGAGCAACCAGATATTGTCGTAGGTAAACGATATTCAAAGCTTTGGGTAAATTTATAAATAATAATAATAATATTCGACGCGACAGACCATTGCGGTCCAAGGCCTAGCTTCTCGCAACCATTCTTGTTGAGAAGGTATATTTTTGCACACAACTGGGCGTCGGGGCTCAGTGGATAAAAGCATGGACTTCTGAGCAGGAGGTTAATGGCTCGAATCCCAGTTCTACAAAGTATCTTAAATGTAAGTGTTTTTAATTTTTATTTTACTTAATTTTATGTTCAAATAGCAAATTTATCATTCAATTTGTTTTAGAATAATGCCGAGACGGTTCATATGAGGAAACACTCGGAGAAATAACCGAACTGCTCGACAAAAAAGAGAATAACAAGCGAATTCAACATCAGAACAACGTTTGCAACGCAATAACGAGCTTGCAAATCGCGTAGGTGCAATGCGTTTTCTACGAATTCATGATGAACGAGCATCACCAACATCTTCAGACGCGAAGAATTGATGATAGACAACGCATTAATGATGCGCATAGATTAGCCACTGTTGAAAGAATGCGTGTAACCAACGCTGTATGGCTTTCGCCTACGAACCCGACATAATTACATTGGTCATCACAAATTGCTATTGGTGAATTGTCTTATGAATGCAATCACTGTTATGTACTTAAGTTTAAAAATGAGCCTGCTATTGTTTCTGAAAATTTGTGCTGCTACTTACCGCCGGAACCATTGAAAACATTGTTATTGGGTGAAAGTTATACGGTGAAAGATTCGAAAATTTAATTCGTGCTTCCAAATGACATCTTTTCGGGCGAAAATTTTCAGGTTGGAATTTTGATTCCACATTCAAAACACAATGATAAGTGCATCAAAAGTTTGGTGATTAATATCCCTTACCAAATGAAGATCCTAAATTTTTACAATTTTTTTTTTTGGGTGATGAAGAGGAACAAGTGAGTTTTCGATGCGAGTATAATCATATTGAACGAATCCAAGACCGAGCTATCGTAGCGCCCTTGGAAACATTTTTGGGCGAAAAAAATTCACTCATTAGATTATTTAAACATGCATCAGAGAGAATGATTAGTGACAATTATATGATTGTAATAAAAGAGGATAAAGTTTCTCTGGAAGAACACACACGCAGATTCAATGCTCCAACGGTCAATGAAGTTGCAGTAGGTATGGTAGATGTTTATGAACAACGAAATATTAGAATTATGCGTAAAGTAATAATATTCAAGTCATACATGATTCACATCGGTCAGATAACGCGTTATAATATCCGTTATTTTCTGGGAAGGAGATGATGGCTACCACATTTATATCAAACAAACTAATCCACAAACAACAGGTTAGAATTAGAATTTGAATTTGTCTAATCAAACAGCAGACAAATTAATAATTACACTTTTTTCAGGCGAAGAATTGCAAAAGAAAGTTAGTGCCAGGAATTATTATGCATAGCGTATTATGATTCGTAGTAATCAACAAACCACATTTTACAATATCGCCATTTGTAACATCAGTATATTATAGATATGTACGCCAAGATAGAAAGCGAGCGTTTACGATTCATCCGCTTTAATCAAGCGAAGCGAAAAAGTACATGATTCACGGACCATACGAAAAAATCAATCCACATTCACCCTGCATGGTGAATTTGATTGCACAAAGCGCTTTCCCAACGTTTTTTTTAGAGATACAGTAACTGAAAATGATGGGTATCCTTTATATCGCAAACGCTCCACAGATCAAGGTGTTCTTATCAATTAAACACGAGTAATCAGGCAAATCAAATTGAAATCGACAACATATGGGTGGATCTATGTCCATTGTTGTCAGAAACATACGAAGCACATAAAATATGGAACTTTGCAGTTCTGTGAAATTCATTAAATACATATGCAAATACGTTCACAAGGGCAGCGCTATGGCAGTGTTTGCAATTAAAGGTGAAAATACTAACGTTGAAATTGCGCATTACCAGATGGGTAGATGTATCAGTAGTAACAAGGCGGTATGGCGTATCCCATCCTTCCCAATACATGAAAGCAATCCTACTGTAGCCTACTACAGACATTGATTAGGTGCAAATCAATTACAATAACAACTTACAATAAAAATAACAAAAATAGATATTTAGGCTGATGCGGCAAATAACTGTCATCGCTGTCGTGCTGTAATATGAGTAATATAGTCTAAATTAAGGTGAAAAACAAAGAAAGTACAACAAAAAATGTTGATTCGCCAATAACTGCAGTGCTTGCTGTTGTGCTGCAATAGGATCCACTGACGATGCAACGACAAGCGATTCCAGCGGTGTTTTTCGCTGTAGACACAAGACCAGCAATTTTAATGCTATGTTGTTGCTGGCCTTGATGTAGTTCGTTGCTTTTATGGTGTCCGTAACACTTGATCCAAACATTCTCCCCCCGTTGAGTGACTGACTCAACTTATGTCTCAAGAATCTTAAAATTTGAAGGTTGTTGATGTGGTGCCGGTTGAAGATTTGTTGCGATCTTGTGTGTCGGTTTTGGTTGGCAGTACTTAATCAACTTCAAAGAAATGAGCAGGATAGTAACTACCGTGGATAGCGTGAGTGCAAGGTAACTGACCACATGATGATTAGTGTTTGATGAATGAAGTTGTTCAGGTAGATCGTCAAAATCTTCGTGCAGCAACTTTAACTGGAGATTGGTGAGTGTTCCCATTTAGTGTCAAAGTGCTCGAAGTCTAATTTCAAATCAGGATTTAATGCACTTGGTGAACTAATAGATGATATGTTTCCAAATCCAGTATACGATGAATATACACGACTGGAAACCTTGTTCCCTTGGATGTTAATGGCGTCATTCTTCAATACGCAGTGCTGACCAATTGTAAGAAATTCTAAACCCATCATTGTTAATTGAACAGTACAGTTTCTGCACACTACCATCAATTTGGTGGTAATAGTCGTAGCGAAAATCCACTAGTTGGGACGATACGTTGGTGTGAATGGTGTCTTCTCTCCCATACTCCTGAATTTGCAGCTCTGAGAGGTTTTGTTGTTTAATAATTGAATCTCAAAAGCAAATTTGCCAGACTTTCTAGCAAATTTTAATTGTTTTCTGTCAATCAAATAAGTATCTTTATTTGTGGTCTGTTGTAAGTTCGCTCTGGCTTAAAGCAACGAATTGGTCACGATGCCCGCTGATACCGAGTATTTAAGTGCCTGGTGTGATAACCACTAGTGTGTCATTGAGTTGTGTTAGAATTGGTTCAATCGCAAACAAGTCGAGAACTTGATGATAGACTAACTGCAATTTTAATTCAAACACCACATGGTCCTTTGTGACAGTAGTTCTTACGTCCAATATTTGATAAAATCCTAATAGGTTAGTCTCGGTTAATGGTAGAGCTCGTGTGGGTGACAGATGCCCTTTTATAAGAATAGCCTTCTTTGCGAGTTGTTGTGGCGTTAGAATTTGCGGGCTTATTTTTCCGTGACTGGTATGTGTCAGAATGTTTATTAATTCTGATTGGATGTGTTGTAAGTCTGTGACTATCGCTGATAGGTGAACGATTAGGATAGTGAACCATTGTATTCGTCGAAATTGAGTAACTGAGTTGTTAAAGCTTTTCCGTGATCATACGTTGGACCTCAGCTAGGCGTAAAGATGTCTCTTTCTCATCCTGTTTAATAATGTTGATTGTAGAGTCGATGACTGATGTTTGATTTTTGAACAGCTGTAGCAGATATTCTTCGTTCGATTTAGCCTTGTTGATTGTGTTTGACATTTCTTCGGCGTAATCAGAGTCTAAAACGTCAAACAAAGCGTGAGCAACATTTTCAACTGATTGCAAGCGTTTTCAAATTTGAATTTAAGATGCCAAGACCAATGGTAGAAAGAGTAGTGTAATCAGCATTGCAGTGAGTGATGGGCCGCTGGTCACTGATCTCCTTTTCTTGACTTCGGTTTCTCCATTGTTGGTCGCCTTAGATTTGTTGTGTCTTCCTCTTCTTCGGTGAACAACGGGGCCAATCTATGTATTGGTCGCTTGAGTATACCCGACTTTGTTTTAACATCAACCACTCGAACAATGTCATCATCTCCTTTGTAAATTCTAGTGATTCGGCCAAGAAGCCATTGTAGAACTGGTACCTTGTTCGACGCAGTGTTTGTTTCTTCAATGGTGCTATTCTGGATTTTGCGGAGAGCAATATTGATGTTATAGTTTTGTCTTTATAACTTGCTCGCACATAAACAGCTGCTCCATATGCCTTTTCCGAAGCATCAGAAAATGAATGTAGTTGAACAGAAACTGCGTTGAAGGCGTGTCTTTGCACTTTAGCACAAAGTATTTAGTGCTAATATACATTTCATAAAGCGCGTCCATTCTTGTTGCTCCTGAAGTGGCAATTCTTCATCCCACCTATATTTTTGCTGCCATAGGTCCTGCGGTTACAGGGCCGAAAATTCTCAAAGGATCGAAAATTCGAGCCAAATCTGATGATACTACTCGCTTGGTGATAGATTGTCCAGATGACACTTCTGCACAGTTCATCAGTTTTTGGTAGCCAAATGATTCTTAATGTTTTTGTTGCCTTGTTTGATGAGTCATCTAAGTCTAAATTAATTTCTTGATCTTTTCATGGTATGTCTGCTAGTAGCTTTTGATGATTAGCGCACCATTTCCTGCGCTTGAATTCAGCCTCATGAAGAATAGTTGTGAGTTGATTTTGGGTGTGAAGTGCCGTGTTGATGTCACGACTTAAGCAATCGTCCACATAAAAATCGTCATGTAATGTATATGCAGCTTGTGGGTATTTATGCACAAAATGTTTTGTTTTGTTTTGCCATATACTGGAGGCATTTAGTCGTAGGATATGGATCTGACGTTGTTCCATAAGTGAAGGTTTTAAGTCGATAAAATTGTACGAAATTGGTTGAATCCTTCCTGAATCGTTCTGAAGCGCAATAGAATTGAAAAAAGATCGTTCTGAACTGTTGCACAATTTCGTTCAAAGCCTATCCACTTGATGTTGGCTGATGCGTCAAATATTACACTTAATTTGGTAGTACTACTGTCGCGCTTCACAACACAAGGGTGAGGAATGAAATAATTGATATCCGGAACATCTGCTGGACGTAACCGTTCCATGTGTCCCAACTCTTCATATTCGTCCATGAATTTGATGTACTCTGAACGTAAAGTTGTGTCCCTTTGCAAGCGTTTTTCCATTGACAAAAATCAATTTATAGCCATGTCTAGAGACTTTCCAAGAGCTATTGGATTCTCAGAGAAGGGTAGATGTACAATAAAGCGACCCTTATTATCTGGTTTTGTGTTGTCCAAAAAATTATTTTCACACCATTTTTCTGATGGCGTTTGGTTTCTCGCTGAAATCGTCCAGTCTCCAGAATTTTTCCAAGATTTCTGAGGTTCTTTCGTCTTCTTGTGTAGATATAGCACAAGTAAGTGTTGTAACGCTTTCTGTTTTGTTAATGGCGATTTATCCAAGAACTGTATTTTGCAGTATTGGTAAGTGTTTTCCTATTTTTAGCTGTTCTGGGCGGAGTAAGTTATGGTAAAATTATGCTCCAATTAAGAGATCAATCCTTCTAGATTTGAAAAATTCGGGATCGGCCAGTGTTATGTTGTTTGGTGTGTCCCAATAAGTTGTGAGGAACCAAATTTACTAAATTTGGTTTCACAGCAGTTGGCAACACACACCACACCACGATTAAACAACAAACCGCCTGCATGCCAGACAGCGGCATCTAGCGGCAAACCGCGTAGAACAATTTCCATTATGCAGCAAACGTCAGCGCCGTACGACTATATTCGCATAGTGGCGAAAACCAAAAACGTAAATAAATTTAGCTGAAAGCCAGATTCAACTATTATGCAGTAGACGCCAGCGCCGGACAACTACGCTTGCATGGTGGCGAAACCCACAAACCAGAAGAATATTTCTTCTTTTTCCAAATCTATATATTTTGTTGTTGCAATTACACATAGAAAAATAGTATAAAAAGCAGCGACAAAATAAGAAATCTCTCTCTTTTTGCAAACACGGATTTCCAGCGGTAAGCACTACATATAACTCTGCGTTTATATTAGAAAGTTTCCCCCACCCGCGGTAAGGGCTTTCTAATCTAGAATACTGATTGTAGAGAAATAAGTTCCCCCCACCCGTGGTAAGGGCTTTTTTCCAACACACTCAGTCGTTTACTGTCACAAGTTCCTCCCACCCGTGGCAAGGGTTTGTGCAGAAACATTCCATTGTCCTTTCCCCGTCTGCCATTCCACGGCCCGAGAGCTTTTAAGCGGACGGCCTGCCTTTTTCCTTCCTCAGCACGAGTGCTTTTAAGCGGACGGCTCCCTTAAATCTCCTTCGTCTGAGAGCTTTTAAGCGGACGGCTTCCTTAAATCTCCTTGGTCTGAGAGCTCTTAAGCGGACGGCTTCCCACTCCACTGCAACCGACCGGCTATCAACATGATTGTGCACAACTCGGAGCGAGTAGATCCAGAGGCGAAACCAGAAGGACGAAAGTGAGGAGAAGAGAGCAAAATAAGAGAGAAATAAAATAAATACAAATACCAACCATAACATATAACACAAAATTATTACGAATAATATAAAATTGCCTTAAAATTTAAACCGAATAACTCGATCTTCTTATTTCAATTGTTTTGTAAGAACCCTTGACGATCCGACGAGTCTAACACCAGCCAAGGTTCGTTACAAATGGCGCCCGAGCAGGGACTTTAAACAAAGCAAGTCAATTGAAAATATAAATAAAAATCTATACATAATATTAACAGTAATAATTTAACAATATGGTGCAGACGAGTTGGGTGTATTCTCTCTCAAAAGAGGAGCTGCAGGAATATATGGGTTCCTTCAGCATAGATAACACAGGTACATTGGAAGTGCTACGAAAACGTTTCGTAACGTGGATGACAGGACATGGGGTGTCATCGGACGAAGAAGGCCGTCTGGAAACACAGAAGTCAAGCACAGACGAAGTCAATCACCAGCACCACCAGCGTTTTCGGCAGCTGCAGAGTCACAAAAGTCCCATGAGCGGAAAACATCCAACAAAATAACTAGATCGGTTCCATAGGAGTCGAATATCACGACACGACCAATAGAAGCGCCAGCATTGTCCTACCCCGTAGTAATCGACCAGGTAAGGAAATGGTCGACAAGATTTGATGGTACAAAAGACCTGCTGAAATTCGTAAAACGAGTGGAAGAACTTGCAGAAGCATGGGGGTTAGGCGTCGACCATTGACATGGTACCGCAAAAACATTCAACAGCGTGCAACATGGGAAACGTTCAAGTCACATCTTCGCAAATATTGCACTGGGCGAAGAAGTGATAACAGCGACTATTGATACCGGTGCGACAAGGAGTTTCGTCAGTACAGCATTTGCTAATGAACTCCGATCCAATAGAGACATATTTTCCACGCAGGCGGTGGTCAAAATGGCCGACGGTACCACCCGAGAAATCTCAGAGGCAATAGAAATCCCAATGAGACTGGGAACAGCGGAGTGTCTGGTAAAGTTTCTCGTTCTGCCAGCCATGACCGACAATCTTGTCTTGGGGTTAGATTTCCTAACAAAGACAGAAGCTACGCTGAGCTGCGGAGGGATTACACTTACATTACCAGACAAAACCACAGTGATTGAACCTACAGGCGTAGCAACGTGCACAGTACTACGAGCAGCAGAAAAACACCAAGCAAAAGATGACAAGAACGAAAGTAAACAGGTCGAACAGAGCACAGAAATCGAACCAAAACCCCAGCGTGACATGTTCAAATCATGTAGCCAACGTCTTCCAGTCAGCGAAAATCAACTAATCACACAATTCTTAGAGAAAGAGTTACAAAAGTTCGACGACATCAAGGGACCATCGAACATTACCGAACCCAAGATAGTAAGGCGAGATGACAGACCGATCAAACAACGATACTACCCCAAGATCCCGGCAATGCAAGCTGTAATTTATAAGGAAATTAATGAATTAATTCAAAAGGGATGTATTGAACCCTCAAAGAGTCCTTATAGCGCTCTCATCGTGTTAGTAAAGAAGAAGACAGGCCAGTGGAGGCTATGCATAGACTACAGGCAACTCAACGCCAGATCGTGACCAGATGCATACCCATTGCCTCGGATTCAACACATCCTCGACCGGTTACGAGACGCCCACTTTATCAGTAGTTTGGAATTGAAAAACGGCTACTGGCAGATACCGATGGAACCAGCAAGCAAACAATACACAGCCTTTACTGTTCCGAGAAAAGGGTTATTTCAATGGCGAGTTATGCCCTTCGGGCTCCAATCGGCCCCAGCTACATTCCAACGCGCCTTGGACCAAGTAGTAGGACCCGAAATGGAGCCGCATGAATTTGCGTACCTTGACCATATTATTGTGTCTGGAAGTTCCCTGCAAGATCACATGATCAACTTACGAAAGGTGTTCCAACGACTAAGGAACGCAGGATTCAAGATAAATGTGGAAAAGTGTGACTTCTTTAAACTTCGTCGGACCCCTACCTCGTTCGACACACGGAAACACAATGCTGCTTGTCATGTTCGACAAATTCTCCAAATGGACCGAGATGGTGCCATTACGCAAAGCAACCAGCGATACTTTAAAGAAGGCGCTAAGAGAACGAATCATCGGCCGTTATGGCGTCCCAAAACAAATAATCACGGACAATGACGCTCAGTTTTGGAGCAAGGCGTTCCAACATTACCTTCAGGAGGTCGGGACAAGACAAAAATTCATGTCAGAAATGTGAAAAGGATGATTGCAAAACTTGTCGGAAAGAACCATAAGAAGTGGGACGACCTGCTGCCGGAAATTTCATTGGCACTTAATTCCGCAGTATCCGCAGCCATGCCTTTTTAACCCAAGGTAGAGAACCGCGATTACCCAAAGCACTCTACGACGACTGTACCCTAGGGCCAGGTGGCAACACGCAGAATTTGGATGAAAGAGCCACCCGGTTACGCGAGATTTTCCAAATGGTCAGGAGGAATCTTGAAAGAGCAGCGAAAGACCAAGCAAGATACTACAATCTCCGCAAACGACCTTGGAAACCAGTGGTTGGAGAATTAGTACTTGTAAAACAACACCACCTCTCGAAGGCAATTGACCTCCCAAGTTTGACGGACCATTCCAAATCGTTGGTTTCTCATCACCTGCTCTAGCGAAAATCCAAAAGGAAGGCGAGAAAACTGTACGATTCGCACACGTCAGCCAATTGAAAAAATTCTACGTGCCAGAAACAAAACACTCCATGGAACCACAGGCAAAGAGACAACAAGGATACGAATCCACAAATCCTATCAAACCAGAACACTAACCACGCTACGTGCCTCAAATTTCCTCTTCCCACTAATCCAAGACACAAAAAAGATAACAATTGATTACTCACGCACCTTTCCTTCAGCTAGCGAACAATCGAGAGAAAGAATAGTACACCAATATGTCTACTTCACGAAAAATCAGAAATTCATCGAATCCCTCGAAAGCCAAGAAGATACGGCTATCTGACTTCTGTCGGTCGACGCAACGTGGCAAAGAGGAGAAAAGGTTGGAGGACAAGGACCAGGTCTTCTTGATCTACTCACCTGGAAAGGTAGGAGTGGCGGTACGTCCATCCGACTACAAAAGCCTTTCAAGGGGAAAGTTCTTGAACGACGTACTGATCGAATTTTACATGAAGTGTGGTATCGCGAAAAAATTTACATGTTTAGTACGCACTTCTTCACCCAATTAATGCGACGGTGCGAAGATGGACCAAGGGCGTAGATCTCTTGAGCTGTGACCTGTTGTTTATCCCAATCAACGAGGCGCAACACTGGTTCCTAATGGTCGTGTGCTATGCTGGCCTGCAGAACGCGAGGAAATGCCCTAACCAAGGACATCTATTTGCAGATGACGGGAGCCAGTCGATCGAGCAGCCACTTATCCTACAATTGGACTCGTTGGAAGGAGTACCCAGAAAGCGAACTGCGGAAATACTGAGGAACTACTTGGATCTGTCTTTCAAAGAAAGATTCCCAAATCACGCGGAAAGGAAGTTCACCGAGGAAAGCATACCACTGCATGTTGTAACGGTGCCCCAACAACCCAACAACACGGATTGTGGAGTATACCTTCTATAGTATACCGAAAAGTTCTTCACGGATCCCATACGTAGCTTCCAGATACCAATCAGGCAGAAAACCGAGTGGTTCAGCCATGCAGTTGTGTGCCGCAAGAGAGCGACTGTGCGACAGAAACCCTTGGCGACGACCCCAGCAACGATCTCGGCGACTTTAAGGACGAAACCCTTGGCGACGACCCCAGCAACGACTTTGGCATCTACCCAACCAACAACACGCCCGATGACGAAGTCATCAGCAAAATCGAGGAGAATCTGCAGAGCAACGTCTATGCTCAAGGACAATATTACGACCCGGTCACCGAGGAATTTTACGATGACCTGTGCAAAGAAACCCACTACCCAGAGCACCACGGGTCAGAGTTCCGGGTCATCCCGAAGGTACCGGAGATGCCCACTCCAGGAACGCACATCGAGCTGGCAAGTCTGGAAGAATTAAACGGACCGGAAGGCGCAACGATTCCCGAGGAGGTGAGAACAGCCATCAGCTCCAGGGCATTAAGGCTTCAGGATGGTAAAAAGAATAGGAGAGTACAGTGGCGTACCGAAACCTACCGAGCCACCATAACCGGTTCGAGAATAACAATCATTTTTCTTCCCCTGAATTAAAGGGGGGGTGTAAGGAACCAAATTTACTAATTTTGGTTTCACAGCAGTTGGCAACACACACCACACCACGATTAAACAACAAACCGTCTGCATGACAGACAGCGGCATCTGACGCAAACCGCGTAGAACAATTTCCATTATGCAGCAAACGTCAGCGCCGCACGACTATATTCGCATAGTGGCGAAAACCAAAAACGTAAATAAATTTAGCTGAAAGCCAGATTTAACTATTATGCAGTAGACGCCAGCGCCGGACAACTACGCTTGCATGGTGGCGAAACCCACAAACCAGAAGCATATTTTTTCTTTTTCCAAATCTATATATTTTGTTGTTGCAATTACACATGGAAAAATAGTATAAAAAGCAGCGACAAAATAAGAAATCTCTCTCTTTTTGAAAACACGGATTTCCAGCGGTAAGCACTACATATAACTCTGCGTTTATATTAGAAAGTTTCCCCCACCCGCGGTAAGGGCTTTCTAATCTAGAATACTGATTGTGGAGAAATAAGTTCCCTCTACCCGTGGTAAGGACTAACCCCAGCCAGGTTCGTTAAAAATGGCGCCCGAGCGGGGACTTTAAACGAAGCAAGTCAATTGAAAATATAATTAAACAAAATTAAATAAAAATGAAAATCTATACATAATAATAACAGTAATAATAAAAAAAAATTAAAGTATAAATAAAATAATCATAATAAAATAATAGAAAAAAAAACTGAATTAATCTAATCGAATTACAAATACCACGAATAAAATTCAAAACTTAAGTGCAACGCAGGTCCAAGAACTTTAACAATATGGTGCAGACAAGTTGGGTGTAATCTCTCAAAAGAGAAGCTGCAGGAATATATGGGTTCCGCATAGATAACACAGGTACATTGGAAGAGCTACGAAAACGTTTCGTAACGTGGATGACAGGACATGGGGTGTCATCGGACGAAGAAGGCCGTCTGGAAACACTAGAAGTCAAGCACAGACGAAGTCAATCACCAGCACCACCAGCGTTTTCGGCAGCTGCAGAGTCACAAAAGTCCCATGAGCGGAAAGCATCCAACAAAACGACTAGATCGGTTCCACGGGAGTCGAATATCACGACACGACCAATAGAAGCGCCAGCATTGTCCTACCCCGTAGTAATCGACCAGGTAAGGAAATGGTCGACAAGATTTGATGATACAAAAGACCCGCTGGAATTCGTAAAAGTGGAAGAACTTGCAGAAGCATATCGTGCGGCTAAAGAAGGAATCTCTGAATTGGTTAGTACGTCCGAAGATAGGCTTAATGGTGGATCCATGAGCTCGAGTTGAGGCACCGGTATTACGGATGGGTTGGAGAATGATGCATCTGGATATTTCTTTTGAACACCGCTTTGGAAATATCGAGTGCAACAACTTTGCTTTCACCAAATTGATGCAAAGACCGGTTCCACTGTTCAGTGAGATATAACATCAAATCACCAGTGGAACGTTGCCCACGAAATCCGTACTGCCGTTCACTAAGGATTTCATTGGTTTCAAGATATTTCATGAGCTGAAAATTGATCAGCGTTTCCATGACCTTGGAAAGAATGGATGTAAATGCTATGGGTCGGTACGAAGAAGGAGACGACGGCTCGCCTTTTTTGGATATGGACTGGACAAAGGCTGTTTTCCAACTTCTCGGGAAGAGTCCAAAAGAATAGGATAGATGGAAAAGCCTACGCAATGGTAACGCCAGCTTGGAAGAACACCTCTTCAGAACTAATGGGGAAATACCATCTAGCCTAGCGGATTATGATTGTTGAGATCTTTTAAAACTCTAGCAACTGCACGAGTACGAATGAAGATCTGTCCCATAGAGTGTTCAATACTCGAAGGTGCAAGCGGCATCAATGCACAATCTGGAAGCGAAATGCGCAGCAAACAGATTGGCCATGTCTATAGAGCTGACAACTGGAATGTCATTATAAATGAGCGTTGGAATCTTTTCACGAAAGACCCGACATTTTTACTACCTTTGAGACATTGTAGTATTTTTTGCCTTAATTTTTGGCCGTAGGCGAATTTGACTCGCCGAAGATGAGCATTGCAATAATTTCTTACTCGTTTAAACTTTTTTCGGTTTTCCTCGGTAGGGTTTGCTTTGTAAAACCGAAAGCATACCTCTCTAATCCTGGAAGCCTCTTTACAGCTCAAGTCCATCTTCCTTTGATTTGATAGACTTATTCCTGAAAGGGATAAACTTTCTCATACGAATAAGAATGATGGTTGTGATTGCATCAGCGGGGGCATCCACGTTTCTATCGCGAAAAAAGAGAGACCAGTTAATTCTCCCAAAGAAGTTGTTAAGGCCGTCCCAATTGGCTTTCTCGTATTGCCATACTATTTTTTTGGGAGTTTTTTCTCTAACTACGTGGCTTATTAACGAGAAATTAGCTGATACTACACAAAGGTCTGACGAGCCTTGAGGCGATGAATGCATATTGGGCTTGGATTTCACGACGGAGCACGAGATGTCCCTTGATCTAAGGAACCACGTGTTAAAATGGCGTAATGTGGAAGTACCCCTGCAAATAAACGACAACCAGAGTGGTGGGCTAAGAGTCATTACTGAAGAAAAGGAGGAGAAAGGAGGAAAAGGAGATACCACCGATGTGTGAGAAAATCATCTATGGCAAGGTGAACGATGATCTTGGGGACAGTAAAGTAGGAACGAATTGCTATGCGGAAGAACTCTAGTGAAACTCCAGCCAAAGATACCAGTGAGAATAACAAACGTTAGCCCATCACCGAAAGTAATAAGATAAAGAACAGTCATTGGTAAGAATTAGGGAATAAGCTGCATCGCAAACTGCCCGCCTGGAAAAGTAAAGAATACGCCACTACATCTGGAAAGGAACCAGATAATTCGTTATTTGTGTAAACATCTTCCAGCAGCACAGCGACAAGCAGCAGAAAAGGCGCTAGAACAATTTGCCAACGTTTTTGCTGTCAGCGACAACGACATGGGTAAAACAAATATAGTGCGACATCGAATCGATACAGGATATGCTACTCCAATTCGACGATTGCCACTTGCTAAACAACGAGAGGCAGAAACACTGTTCAAGAAGATGGAACGAGATGGAATCATAAAGAAAGAATGGAATCCAAAAGAAAGATAGTTCAACGAGAATTGATTGATGGAACATGTTTTGCGAGGCCTTAGCTGGAAGACATTTGGTTGCACATTCTATGAGCACTTGAATAATCTTCGGCAAGTGCTGGAATCCATTAAAGCTGCATGATTGAAGTTGATTTGAGTAAAACAAAAATAGTGCGACTTCGAATCGATACAGGATATGCTACTCCAATTCAAAGATTGCCACTTGCTAAACATCGAGGGGCAGAAACACTGTTCAAGAAGATGGAACGAGATGGAATCATAGAGAAAGAATGGAATCCAAAAGAAAGATAGTTCAACGAGAATTGATTGATGGAACATGTTTTGCGAGGCCTTAGCTGGAAGACATTTGGTTGCACATTCTATGAGCATGTGAATAATCTTCGGCAAGTGCTGGAATCCATTAAAGCTGCAGGATTGAAGTTGAGTTCGCCGAAATGTAGCCTTTTTTAAAAATGAAGTGAAATATTTGGACCACATTGTATTCAGTCAAGGAGTACGCACGGATGCCAAGAAATTGAAAGCTGTTAAGGAATGGCCGGTACCAAAGCATTTACATGAGCTGCGAAGTTTTCTGGGGCTATGCTCCTACTATCGACGGTTTGTGCCTAACTTCGCAGATGTTGCACGAAGCCTTTATCGCCTTACTGAGAAGTACCAAAAGTTCCATTGGTCGAGCGAGCAAAAATCATCGAACTGCTGAAGGGAAAGCTGTGTAGTTCTCCAATTTTGGCATATCCACAGGCAGGAGAACTCTTCATCCTGGACACTTTTGCTAGCAATGCAGGAATAGGAGCGGTCCTATGACAGAATCAAGAAGGAAAGGAGCGTGTTATAGCGTACTACAGCCGTTCGCTTTCTAAGCCCGAGAAGAACTACTGCGTGACGCGAAGGGAATTGATAGCTGTTGTCGATAGCGTCAAACACTTCCACAAGTACCTATATAGTCAAGAATAGTTCAGGGAACCTGAAGGTCAAGTGGCCAGATGGATCGAACGACTCCAGGCAAATTCATTCAGAACAGAGCATCGAAAAGGAATGCTTCACAATAATGCCGACGATTTATCCAGAAGACCTTGTGCACCCTAATGCAAACACTGTACAAGGCAAGAAAACAAGAAGTACTCTTATTATTGCAACTGGCAACTCTGTCAAGATAATAGCAAGTGTGCTTAAGTCAGTGTTATTTTTAAAAACTTTAAAAATCATATTTATTCGCGCGTAATAAACGCGAAATTATCTTCAAACAATTCTCTGTGTAAACTATCACGGTCATCTGAAATTCCACCGGGGGTTCAATCAGTGCAGTGCTCCGTGGACCTTGTGGAACCGGTGGAACCAAAGCTACCATCATAAGCTCCAAACACCTAAGCTTTCTAGCCCAGATTCATTAGGATTATCACAGACAACAACCACCCGATATGCTTAATTGCCTAAAGGTATGCTCTGTTTTTCATGACCTACGTGAAAAATGAGTGTATTAAGATCGCCTCCAGGGGCTAACTCTACCCGACTGGAAAACAACTTATTTTACCTTGCCTCAAAACTAACTTCAACGACAGCAACACTAACATCAACAACCATTACAACTGCAAGTGCATCATCGTTCAATACAACGACGACACTAATTTCAAGTAACACCAACACTATAACTACACCCATAACAAATACATCTCTAACCATAATAACAGACGACCCCACCACAAAACCTAGCGCAATGCAATCAAAAAGAAACAGGGCATCCCCCGAAAAAACTACGAAGCAAAGCTAAAAAACTCAAAAATCAAAATACCCTAAAAAACTACTGGCTGAACCAACCCGAGGAGAAATCTCACAATCGCTTTGATATCCTTTCAACGGATGATGAACTAGATGAACCTGAAAGCTTGCCCCAAAAAAAACGTCCAAGAAAATTACAAGACCAAGTCGCCGAAACTCCCGCCAATATATGTTCAAGGCGTACGATATATACATCTCCTCATTGACACCCTTAACCTAACTCAAGTACAAAAAGTACTCAAACTCAAAAACACACAATATTATACATTTAAACCCAAGGAACAGCGTAACTTTAGAGCCATGCTACGTAATATGCACCACTCCGCGGACCAGGAGGAAATCAAAAAAGAACTAAACGAATATGGACACAGCGTTGCTAACATACACATTTACATTTTACAACGAGGAACTAAAAAGCCCCTTTCAATATTCTCCATTGAACTTGAAAATAATAAGAACAACAAAGACATATATAACATAACTCACCTTATGCACTGCAAGATATCTTTCGAACCACCTTATCAAAAAAAGGTCCATCCCCCAGTGCATGAATTGCCAAAAATACGGTCACAAAAAGAACTTTTAGTCACTCGAACCAACCTGTGTGAAGTGCGCCGGAAAACACAGGACGACTGAATGTACTTTATCTCCGGATTGCAATAACTTAAAATGCGAACTCTGCGGGAAACCACACACCGCAAACTATAAGGGTTGCGAAGTATATAAAGCTCTAAAGGTACAAAGATATCCGGAACTAAGGAAAAAAACGCTCGATGAGCAGACCTCAGAAGTTAAAAACCCTGACAAAACCAAAACTGTCTCCAGCATGGTCCAACCTTCCACAACATATGCTGAGGCAATTAAAAGCAATACAATTCCTGCTGTAAAAAATAATACTCCCCCTACAAACAGCAATCAGGAACCCAGGAACAATACTCTTTCGACAAACAATAAACAAGAAAACTCAACAAAATCCTCAGATGACCTATCCGAAATCAAAGAAATGATGAAAAAACTAAAACAGATCTCTAATATGATGAACATACTAACATTATTAATGACTAAAATAAATAATGGACGGTAATTTAAACCTTAAAATCGTCATATGGAACTCAAACGGACTAATCCAACATGCTCTAGAAGTAGAACAATTTATCAAAAACAACTCAATAGACATCCTTTTAATTTCAGAAACTCACTTCACAAGCAAGAGTTTTCTAAAAATTCCCAGCTTTAAAATCTTCCACACAAACGGAACCGCAATTATAATCAGACAAGATATCAAATGCCATGAACTAGAAGAATACAGAAGAGACTATCTACAAGCGACAACCATCCAAATCGAGGACACACAAGGACCCCTTACCATATCTGCACTATACTGCCCACCAAAGTTCACAATTAGTACCTTGGAGTATACTGAATACTTCAAATACCTTCGCAGGTGGAGACTTTAACGCAAAGAATACAGACTGGGGATCAAGACTAACAAACAAAAAAGGAATAATTCTCATGGATGCTCTGAACAGGTGCAAGTGTAAATTTTTAAGTACTGGAGAACCAACCTATTGGCCTACTGACACCAGAAAAACTCCTGACCTCATAGACTTCTGCATAACTAAGAACATTAACTTAAATCAACTAACAATAAAAACTTGCCTTGACCTTTCCTCAGACCACTCACCAATCATTATTGAATATCTCAAAAACGTAAGACTGCAAATAAAAATGACACCCTTGACTAACCACAAGACCGACTGGGATGCATACCGACAACAAACGTCTTAAGAACGGAACTACCCATCAACCACCTATTAAAAACATTGACGATACCTGGTCTAGAACATGCATGGACAAAGCGAAAACTCTAGCTGACTACTTTAAAACAACATTCACCAATGCAGTCAGAATATCTCATTTCCACAAAATAACACAACTACAAACACAAGAATTAAGCAAATATCCACCAAAGAAATAAACGAACACCTTAAACATAAACTAAATCTAAATAAATCTGCCGGTTATGACATGATAAATGGGAAACTATTAAAATATTAACCTGACAATGCCATTATATACCTTAGAAATATCTTTAACGCTGTTATACGTCAAAATTACTATCCTAAAGTCTGGAAGGCATCCAAAATAATAGCCATTCCTAAACCCGGTAAAGATCCTATGAAAACTTCTTCATATAGACCGATAAGTCTATTACCAATTATATCAAAGATATTCGAAAAAATGATACTTGACCGTATTAACAAAGAAGTAAAACAAGAAAATCTTATCCCAGACCACCAATTTGGTTTTCGACAAAAACACTCGACTATTCAACAAGAAGAAACTTGGACGAGGAAAAATATTGTGTGTCAGTTTATTTAGACGTTACAAAGGCCTTCGATAGTGTGTGGCATAAAGGACTACTATTCAAATTAAACAATATGCTTCCTGACTACTATGAACTAATTAAAAGCCATTTGAACGATAGACACTTCTACGTGCAATACAACGATGAGTGCTCCGATTTACGCCAAATAGATGCAGGTGTACCCCAAGGAAGTGTTTTAGGACCTACGCTCTATCTTCTTTATACAGAGTACATACCGACCCCAATCAACTCCATGCTAGCTACATTTGCAGATGACACTGTAATCCTATCCTCAAACAAATGCATAAAACTAGCCACAGAACAAGCCAGAATAGCTCTGAACAGGACAGTAGAATGGTTCCTCAAATGGGGAATCAAGATAAACGAGGACAAAACAACACAAGTTGTATACACTACAAAAAGAAATTATAATCCAGAAATTATAAGCTTAAACAACAAAGAATTCTCCCTTGACAATGAAGCTAAATACCTGGGTATATTAATAGACAAAAAATTGACTTGGAAACCTCATATAATCTATAAACGAAACCAAATAAAAAGCAAATTCAGACAACTTTTCTGGCTTCTAGGGAAGAATTCAAAGTTATCAACAGAAAATAAACTATTAATATATAAAACTATCATAAAACCAATATGGACTTACGGGATTCAAATATGGGGAACTACCTGTACGACAAACATCAACATGATTCAAAGACTGCAAACAAAAATTCTCAGAACTATTGTAAACGCACCATGGTATTAACCAATGAAGACTTAAAACGTGATCTCAACATCCTCACTGTAAAAGACGAAATAAAAATACTAAGCAGAAAACATCAAATCGCGCTTTGTAATCACACAAATGACCTAATACAAAGCTTACCCGAACAAGAAGACGATTGAGAAGACGCAAACCGGTAGACCTCCAATATAATTAAATAAAGAAAAGCTATATTCAATTAACGTTTTAATCTGTAATTTAATTGTAATTATGTAAAAAAAAAATGTCGTTTAACAAGTATCTGTAAGGCAATGGCTGCAGGATGTAAAGTTTATGCACAAAGTAGATGTACAAATAAGACTACAAGTAGAAGATCGGTGGACAAAAGAGCAGCTAATGGAAGAACAAGTGCGCGATGATTCGAATGATCCAATATTTCAATGGATGGACCAAGGTGAAAGACTGGAGTGGCACGAGATTGCAACAGCAAGTCCTGCAGTTACTGGGCTGGGACAGGGGAAAAATGCAACCGTACCATGTTGGAGCCCCATTTGAGCGGGTGGCAATGGACATAGCTGGTCCATTCGCAGAAACAAGAGATGGAAATGCTATATACTCGTGTGCATTGATTAATTCAGTGAATGTGCAGAAGCATATCCCATCGCAAAGCTAGTACGGTGGCTAGGGCATTCGTGGACAATTGGATATGCAGATTTAGGGTCCCACTGGAACTACATTCCGATCAAGGGCGGAGTTTCGAATCACTAGTCTTTCAAGAGCTGTGTCAAGTACTCAACTCAAGGAAACAAGGACTACTCCGTTACATCCACAGTCAGACGGAATGGTCGAAAGGTTCAACCGGACGCTGGAAGAGCATCTGCGAAAAGAAGTTAATGCTAACCAAGATGAATGTGATCGTTGTATACCGTTGTTAATGATGGGTTATCGTAGTGCTGTCCACAACACAACTAAAAACGACAACCATGCGACAATCAAATTTGGATCACCACCAGTAGAGCCGACAATAAAGGAGAACTACTTTAGTGATCTAAGGCAGAGGATGATCGTTGTTCATGCTGCAGTAAGGAGCAACATAGTGGATGCCAGCAACCGGATGAAAACGCGATATGACCTGCGAGCAAACTGTGGTGGATTTCAGGAATGAGATTTGGTCTGGCTTTACAATACCAAGAGAAGAAAAGGTAAATCTCCAAAACTATAGCAGAGTTGGGAAGGACCTTATAAGATCATATAAGATCATTATAAGGAGTAATGATGTCGTATATCCGATTCAACAAAGCCCCAGATGTAAAATGAAAGTTGTTCACATTGACAGATTGACAATGTACATGTACAACAACAGAAGGAGTGCTGAATCTTTTCGGGACGAACAGAATTAAGGTTAGATAAATCGCAATGTTAATACTGCATACTGCAAATGCTACGAAAAGTAGTCGGTAGTGCAGAAGATTCAAATACTAGATAAATCGCAATGTACCAAAAATAAGTCCAAAAAATTAGAACTAATAAAATCTAATAAAATTCTGCATACTAAAAATAAGCACTCTTATGTAGCATACTTTTAGGTTGTAAGACTTTAGATTATTTAAATTTTGAGATGTAACCGCTTGCAGGATTAATTCATTGTGTACTGGTCAAAAAAGTAGTCAAACCGGTTTTGGTAAAAGAACATGATTGAACATGAAGTCTATTTTTAGAAGATGACTTATTACATATAACTGTCCGTTAGTTGTAAATAAGGGAATAAGGCTACAATATTCTGGTCGTTTCTCGATATTTCTGTCTACAATATTGGAAGTTTCTGGAAGCTTTTGATTGAGTATAAATAGAGGCATTAGGCCGCAGTAAGATCATTAGTTGTTTGGAATTTAACCAGTCAAGTTGTAAAAGTTCCTGTAAAGTATTACTTCTATCACCTAAGAGAATTATTGTAAAGTTCAAGTATTATAAGTGTTTTTATGTGCATCTAAAAGTAATCACCAATTTTGAACTTGTGTTATTATTACTGTTTGTGAATTAAAGTTGTTATTTGTAAATTAATAAACTTGTATTGTGTTTTATTTGCAAAATCCTTTACGAACTCGAAAGCCTGAATTTCGTAACAATTGGTGTCAGAAGTGGGATCTTGCAAATCGTTAGACAGTAAAATTCTGCAAATTTGTGTAAATTGAGTGACAATAAAATTTTGCAAATCGTTGGATAATAAATACATTAATTGGTGATTTTGAAACCTTGAGACTGTAAATAAATTAAGTGAAATTTTACAAATGGATAAACAGTTAATAATAAAATGGAAAGTGCTGTGAACATTAAATCCTAAAGTTCCCAAGAGCTTAAAGAAGAGCTTCGAAGGCGAGGTCTAAGAACTGCCGGAAATAAGGAGGAGTTATTTCTCCGATTGCAACAAGTCGTTAAAGGAGAAAAGCAACAAGCAGGTGAAGTGTTTTCAATTGAGACGGAATTAGTGGAGCAAAAAACGGCTACTTCGGAAGAAAAGGGTGGCGTGCCAAACATGGAGGCGATGTTGCAAGTTCTAATGCAACAATTGAATAGCAAGTTTGACCAGCAGAGAGAACAAATGCAGTTCTCAAATGAAGCAGCAAAGTGAACAATCGCAGCAACAGAATCTAGAATTGAGGTCCAAATGAAACGAGAAGTTGGAACAGCAAAGTCAAGGTCTGAAGAAAGATTTGAATTTTCAAATTAGTGACAAGTTGGACCAGCATAGAAAAAAGCTGAAGAAAGAATTGGACCAACAAAATCAGCAGTTAAATTCAAAATTGACCAATAAATTTGAACAGCAAATTCAATAATCGCAGAAACAAAGCCGAGAGCTGAAGCAGGAATTAAATTCCAAATTCGATCAACAAAATCCGAAGCTGGAAAAGCTAAGAGGTGAAATGAGTGATATTCAAGAAACGCTCAATGGAGAAATGAATGGGGTTCAAATAACGATAACAGGTGAAATGAGTGAAATTCAAATATCGCTTAAAAGTGAGATAAGCGAAATTCATGAAGAAGTGAGTGGTCTGGAAGGAAAAATTAAAGAGTTTGAGACCCGGTTGGATATTCGTACTCAGTTCGTCAGGGAAAGCACTCAACAAAACAGTCCCAGAGTCATTCCAGAATCTACTAGTAACGAAAAAGGAATTTTGAAGCCACCTGCGTTCGATCGCGAGACAGCTTTCGAAGATTTCAAAGTCCAGTTAGCAGCTGCGGTACAACATAATGGATGGGGGGCTGAAGAAATTCTCTAATCCTGGCGTTGAGGGGCAAGGCGGCTGATGTATTGCAAATAATTCCAAATGCCGAGATTAGTTCCGGAAGAATCTTGAAAGAGTTGGACTTGCGTTATGGACAGTCTCACACGCAGGAGCTAAGCAAAATACAGCTTCAGATAAAGAAACAACAAAGAGGAGAATGACTTCAAGAAGAAATAACTAAGAAAGAACCAAGCTCGCACGACAAGCCTATTGTGATGTTCCGGCTGGTAACTTGGACGGACTGGCAGTAGATGCGTTCATCAATGCTAATCGAGATGAACAGTTAAAGCTTAATTTGAGGACAACAGCCACAGGAAAGTCGATGAATGAAGTTTTAGCATCGGCTTTGGAATACGAAGCAGCTAGAGCCAGTTTGTCTACTGATTTAGTTAGATTGCGCAAGTTGTAAACAGAGGACATCAAATAGAAGACTTCATTGATGAGAAGATAAGAAAATCAAAGACTGGATGCTTCCAAAACGACAGGAATCCCACATCAAATTCTCGTCCAAAATGTTTTAGATGTATCGAGTCAAGAGGCCTGAACATTTACGGCAGATATGCGCATCACAGATGAATGAGGTGCAGCAGCCAGTTGACCTCGTTGCTGCAGACCAGGAAAACTAAGTTACACCAGCTTTACGGGGCGTAAGCTGGTGAAGATACTTTGGAGCACAGACGAAATGTAGGAGCTTTATCTGTTTTCTACAAATTCTACAACGGTAGATGTGCTTAAGAAACCCGTTCTCTAGTTCCAACTCCTTTTGCCAGTTTTGTCAGTAACGTAAACACTCGCTTAAGGTCCACTCAACATATGTTTGCCTTAAAACTTTTTTCTTGTAGAACCCAACACTTTAAATCCTCCTTTTTTCCGAGAGTCTCTTCGATGTGGAATAAATTGGTGGATCCCGTGTTTCGCGATTCTTATAATCTGCAGGCCCTCAAATTAGGCGTTAACAACTTCCTGAATGGAGATGAAGGTTGAAGTGCTCGTAAGCTTTTTATTAATATTTTTATTTTATTTTTATTATATCTATTAAAAAAAAAATTGTTTCAGTATTATCAACATTATTTTTAAAATTTTAAATTAAAATAAAGGGCTTAGCCCAACTTATTGCCGTGACGCAAGTCATTCAGGGAGTCCTTCCTTGGCAATAAGTCTCTATATTTAAAAAACAAAAAAAAATGTTGAAAATAATTTTAATTTTATTATACTAACTTCTGAGCCTTTTTTACTCAAGCATATTATTTTTTTTATTTTCAATAGTTATCTCTATTAATTGTAATTATGGTTCCGAGAATCTATATATATAAAGTAGAGAATTTATTTGTATATTTGTATATTTGTTTGTGCCTAACTAGCTCTGGAACGCCTTGACCAATTTCAACCAAACTTGGTATACATATTAGTTACTATCTGGAATCAAATATAGGTGGTGGGGGGGGGTTACACGTTTTTTGGCTGGGGGTGGCGTGGCAAGCGATTTTAGTGTGGGACCCACCGTTGTCGGTATCGCCGAGACGAATAGTTCTGGTAGTACACTCTTATGGGGGGTGGGTGAACGATATTAGTGTTGATTCTATGGTTTTCAGGGTCGCTGAGTTGAATGGTGATGGTAAGACAGCTCTGGCGGGGGGGGGGATGTGTTGATAACTGAGAGAGAGGGGTGACCGATATTAGTGTTGATTTTATGGTTTTCGGTGTCGCTGAGTTGAATGGTGATGGTAAGACAGCTCTGGGTTGATGCGGTGATAACAGTGGGGGGGGGGGGGGGTGACCGATATTATGGTTTTCGGTGTCGCTGAGTTGAACGGTGATGGTAAGACAGCTCTAGGGGTATGGGGTCGATACCTGAGGGGGATGACCGATATTAGTGTCCATTCAATAGTTCTCGGGACCACTGAGATTAATAGTGTTGGTAGAACATTCCTATGGGTGAGTTGTCTCCCCGGAGGGGGGAGGGTGACCGATATTAGTGTCGATCCCATAGTTTTCAGGGTCGCTGAGATGAATAATGGTGTATAGAATGGTACTCGGCGACCATTTGGCGCCGAATTTTGGGGTGAGGACATTGTTGCCCCTAAAAGGAAAAGGTAGATTAGTAGCCGTGTTTTATGGATATGTTAAATTGATATCGATTTTTGAAATCTGCCGCTGAACTAATAAATTTTATTTATCCGGCTGTTTCTCAAAACTACAACATTTTAAACTGGTTGCTAGAAGGGGCCATTCTTGCTACTAAAAACAGAGACAACCACGTAATAAACAATCAAATACTTGCCATGTTAATAGGCGTATTCACTGAATATAAGTGTATCGATACCTTTGTAGATACTGATGAGGAAGTTAATTATCTAACTGAGTTCCTAAACTCACTTAATTCGTCTGGATTCCCACCACATCGTCTTACAGTTTGATCTCCAATTATTTTACTACGGATTCTAGACTCGCAAAAACTTTGCAACGGCACAAGACTACGCACAGTGATGTCAAGAGATGCCGGCAAATATAATTGAATCTTCAAAGAAAAGGGACAGTGTGAAACAGTTTTTATCCCACATATAATATTAATTAAAAACAAAACTCGGTTGTATACAATGTTTTTATGTTCACCTTCAAGAGCAAGAATAAATAAATTCTTAGGTGAACCCACCCCAGAGCAAGCAAATTAAAGTTGTGCGTGGGAAAAACATGGCGATCTCAAATCTATACTCCGCAGTACTTAAGAAACTGTCCGACTTATTGATCGTCATCGAAAACGCAAGTTTTACTGGAAATTACAATCTCTTAAATTTAAAAGGTAGATTCGTCGATCCGTCTCTTTTTTGTCAAGATAGTCGCTTCAATTATATTGTCCAGCATCTTTATTACGCACAGTCTTGTGCCGTTTCAAAGTTTTGGCGAGTCGAGATTTCGTAGGTTGATTGGAGATTTCGTAGGTTGATTGGAGATCCCACTGTAAGTAAAAGACGATATGGTGGCAATCCAGACGAATCAAGTTAGTTTAGGAACACTACTACGGTATCGATACACTTATATTCAGTAACTACGCCTATTAACATCGCAAGTATTTGATTGTTTGTTTCGTGGGTGTCTGCATTTTAGCAGCAAGAATGGCCTTTTTTCGCAACCCGTTCAAAATGTGATAGTTTTGCGAAACATCCGGATAAATGGAATTTATTAATTCCGCGGCAGATTTCAAAAATAAATTTCAAGTTTATATTGCCATAAGACACGGCTTCTAATCTACCTTTTCCAAGTAGGAGCGACAATGTCCTCACTAGTCATCACGGCGATACCGAAAACTGTGGGTCCGACACCAATATCGGCTGCCACCCCTCCCACAGCCAAAAAGCCTTATACCCCCCACCAACAGTATTTGTTTCAAGAATGTAATATATATGTATACCAAGCTTGTTTAAAATTTGTGAAGGCGTTTTAGAGTTAGTTAGGCACAAACAAACAAAAAAATAAATTCTCTATTTTATACATATAGATTCTTTTTATTCAGTGCTTGTAAAATCCTTGGTTCTGGGTCTGGGTATATTATCGACCTATCCACCTAGAGCTGTCTTACCATCACCATTCAACTCAGTAATCCCGAAAACTATAGAATCGATACTGATATCGGTCACAACCCCCCCCCCCCATCACACAGTTATCGACCCAACCCCCTAGAGCTGTGTTACCATCACCATTCAACTCAGCGACCCCGAAAACCAAAGAATTAACATGAGTATCGATCACCCCCCACAGTTATCGACCCCATCCCCCTAAAACTGTCTTATCAGCACCATGCAACTCAGCAACCCCGAAAACTATAGATTCGACACTAAATCGGTCATCCTCCCACAGTTATCGACCCCATCCAAGGATGTCTTACTGTCTTATCACCATTCACCTCAGCGACCCCGAAAACTATAGAATGGACACTCTTCCTCTTCCATAGCAGTGTACCTACCAACGCTATTCGTAACGGCGATACCGAAAACTATAGAATTGACATTAATATCGGTCACCCTCCACCTGTGGGGATACATAACTCTTCCATAGGAGTGTACTACCAACACTATTCGTCACGGCGATACCGAAAACTGTTGGTCCGACACTAATATCGGCTGACACCCCTCCCACAGCCAAAAAACCTGTATATTTATACCAAGTTTGGTTAAAATTGGTGAAGGCGTTACAGAGTTAGTAAGACACAAACAAACAAACAAAGATATAAATTCTCTATTTCGTATATATATACATAGATTGATGATAGATTTACGTCTTTTTCTTCAATGTTTGTAACATCCATTGGTTCTGCGTCTGGGTATCTACTCTATTGTATACTTTGAAAATAATTGTTATTTCTTAAATTTATATTTCTAGTTCGGTTAGAATTACTAAAATTGCTCCGATTTTAACTGAAATTAACGTTACGAGTTGATTTATTGAAGTGAAACTTTATACGGAGGGGGCTACAATTTTCAAGCGTTCACTGTTATTACTCTGTTGTACACATTACTCTGTTGTTCACTTTTGTTAATATTATGCCTCGTTTTCTATAGTTATATTTTATCAGCCGTATTAATAAAAAATCACTATCCGCTCGTTAACACACGTGTTAGCTATGGCACGAATAGAGAACTTGTCCATTTGATAACTTTTCTTATTAATAAACATTTTATTTGTCTATATCAGCTATTCGCTGATTATCAATTAAAGCACGGCCACAGCCCACAGCCAAAAAGCCTTATACCCCCCACCAACAGTATTTGTTTCAAGAATGTAATATATATGTATACCAAGCTTGTTTAAAATTTGTGAAGGCGTTTTAGAGTTAGTTAGGCACAAACAAACAAAAAAATAAATTCTCTATTTTATACATATAGATTCTTTTTATTCAGTGCTTGTAAAATCCTTGGTTCTGGGTCTGGGTATATTATCGACCTATCCACCTAGAGCTGTCTTACCATCACCATTCAACTCAGTAATCCCGAAAACTATAGAATCGATACTGATATCGGTCACAACCCCCCCCCCCCCATCACACAGTTATCGACCCAACCCCCTAGAGCTGTGTTACCATCACCATTCAACTCAGCGACCCCGAAAACCAAAGAATTAACATGAGTATCGATCACCCCCCACAGTTATCGACCCCATCCCCCTAAAACTGTCTTATCAGCACCATGCAACTCAGCAACCCCGAAAACTATAGATTCGACACTAAATCGGTCATCCTCCCACAGTTATCGACCCCATCCAAGGATGTCTTACTGTCTTATCACCATTCACCTCAGCGACCCCGAAAACTATAGAATGGACACTCTTCCTCTTCCATAGCAGTGTACCTACCAACGCTATTCGTAACGGCGATACCGAAAACTATAGAATTGACATTAATATCGGTCACCCTCCACCTGTGGGGATACATAACTCTTCCATAGGAGTGTACTACCAACACTATTCGTCACGGCGATACCGAAAACTGTTGGTCCGACACTAATATCGGCTGACACCCCTCCCACAGCCAAAAAACCTGTATATTTATACCAAGTTTGGTTAAAATTGGTGAAGGCGTTACAGAGTTAGTAAGACACAAACAAACAAAGATATAAATTCTCTATTTCGTATATATATACATAGATTGATGATAGATTTACGTCTTTTTCTTCAATGTTTGTAACATCCATTGGTTCTGCGTCTGGGTATCTACTCTATTGTATACTTTGAAAATAATTGTTATTTCTTAAATTTATATTTCTAGTTCGGTTAGAATTACTAAAATTGCTCCGATTTTAACTGAAATTAACGTTACGAGTTGATTTATTGAAGTGAAACTTTATACGGAGGGGGCTACAATTTTCAAGCGTTCACTGTTATTACTCTGTTGTACACATTACTCTGTTGTTCACTTTTGTTAATATTATGCCTCGTTTTCTATAGTTATATTTTATCAGCCGTATTAATAAAAAATCACTATCCGCTCGTTAACACACGTGTTAGCTATGGCACGAATAGAGAACTTGTCCATTTGA
The DNA here is from genome assembly GCA_947095585.1 of Nephrocerus scutellatus. Lineage (NCBI taxonomy): Eukaryota > Metazoa > Arthropoda > Insecta > Diptera > Pipunculidae > Nephrocerus > Nephrocerus scutellatus. The sequence continues at coordinate 57,684,337 of OX352765.1, forward strand.
TAACTTTTCTTATTAATAAACATTTTATTTGTCTATATCAGCTATTCGCTGATTATCAATTAAAGCACGGCAACACTTCACCGAATTTTACAAAAAATCGAGTAACCTCTCATATTTCAGCAGCTGACACTGAAATTAGCTCAATATTTTTGTTATATTTTTATATTCAGACCGGTTTTTGTCATGACAATGCATGCCATATGAAATGTATGTTAAAAACTTATTCGCTCCTTATATACAAAATTCGGTGGGTTAAGTTATCCGCTCGTTGTTAAAGCTTACAGTTAACGCTCAAGATTTGTTAATAAAAACTACCAGTTAACAGATGTGCTTTAGTGCTAACACACTGCTATTCAGTGTTTATTAATACGGGGGTACGTGTATAAAACTATATATGTATATGTATATTATACTTATTATTATATATATTAATATATTATATATTACTACGGCCACAGCTTCTGTGAAAATACTGGGATCTGGCCAATAGGTTCTGGAGAAACCAAGACATTTCTCAAGCAATTCGTATGAAACTCGGAATGTAGTTACTAGATGCGACTATAAGATTTCTTCCTATAGAGCGGTTGATTGATGGAAGATGTTTTGCGAGGCCTTAGCTGGAAGACATTTGGTTGCACATTCTATGAGCACGTGAATAATCTTCGGCAAGTGCTGGAATCATTTAAAGATGCAGGATTGAAGTTGAGTTCGCCGAAATTTAGCCTTTTTTAAATTCTCTATATTAACTTCGCGTGCACGTGGCTGGCTGGCTGGCTGGCTGGCTAGTCAGATTTTCTGATAAATTTTTAACCCACTTCCCAAAGCCCGACTTTATTGAAATTTTGCACAAATGTATATTTCCGGTGACAATACTTTCTAATAAAATTTCAGAAAGATCGGGCTGCGGGATTGGGGGGCTCCCATACATATTTTCCATTTTCCATTCCATTTTCAGTTCATATTATACTATAATGACTGTGTTCTATGTGCGCTTGGGGTTGTTTTGTTGTTGAGTTGCAGCAGAGAGCAAAACCTTTTCTATAGAGAAGTTTTTTGCAGAGAGTATAGAGATATCAAGAGGAAGCAAAACAAATAAATAAAGAGCGATAAACGTAATTTGTGGCAGCGAAACGCATAAAAATTTCGTATGGTTTTGCTTGGCTTTTGCTCTTAATTTAAGCACCAATACATAAATATTTCGTTAGGATCTGTGCTTCAAGAAAACAGTTGGGCTTTATATAGAGAAGGTTTTGTACGAGGGATATAAAGAAATGGAAACGCACTCACACTACACTCACACTCAACTCAAAAGAAATAATTTTAGTGGTACTTCGTACGTCGTTGTGTGCACGTCGTACCAACCGTGCGCTGTGGCTGCTATGTTTTTACCGCAAAATGGGGAATTTCACCAAAATCACAGAATTTACAAGAAATATTTCAATTTTTAAATTCTCTTGCCCATGGCACATCTGTCCGATTTTATTGAAATTTTGCACACATGTGTATTTCCGGAGACAAAACTTTCTATAAAATTTGGGGCCTCATGGCCGAGGGGTGCCAATATAAATTTTTAAGAAAATAACCCGATTTTCTTAAAAGTTTATACTCATATGTATCTCCGATGGACAACACTTTTTGTAAAAATTTTGGAGACCCTGAGCCCTAGGGTCCTGAGGTCGTTTTACCCGATTTTCTTTAAATTTTATACACATGTGTCTCTCCGATGGACAACACTTTTTGTAAAAATTTTGGACACCGCGGGTCGTGGGGCCACAAAATTTTTTTTTGAAATTTTTTTTAAAAAAATTACCCGATTTTCTTTAAATTTTATATACGTGTGTATCTCCGATAGACAAAACTTTTTTTAAAAATTTTGGAAACCCCGGGCCCCGGGTCGTGGACCCCATACAAATTTTTTTACAAAATTAACCCGACAAAATTTACACACACACGGCTGTACCTCCGATGGACAACAATTTTTGTAAATATTTTGGAGACCCCTTGCCCCGGGGTCGTGTGTACCATACAAATTTAAAAAAAAAAAAATAACCCGACTTTCTTCAAATTTCATACACATGTATATCTCCGATGGACAACACTTATTGTACTGGGGTCGTGGGGCATCATACAAATTTAAAATAAAAACTAACCCGATTTTGGTAAAATTTTATACACATGATGTGTATCCCGGTTCAAACATTGCACACATATGTATCTACTATTAGAGAATTTACATGAAAAATTTTAATTTTTTTGTTTTGTTTTTTCAAAATGAAGTGAATTATTTGGGCCACATTGTATCCAGTCAAGGAGTACGCACGGATCCCAAGAAATTGGGAGCTGTTAATGAATGGCCGGTACCAAAGAATTTACATGAGCTGCGAAGTTTTCTGGGGCTATGCTCCTACTATCGACGGTTTGTGCCTAACTTCGCAGATGTTGCACGAAGCCTTTATCGCCTTACTGAGAAGTACGAAAAGTTCCATTGGTCGAGCGAGCACCAAAAATCATTCGAATTACTAAAGGGAAAGCTGTGTAGTTCTCCAATTTTGGCATATCCACAGGCAGGACAACTCTTCATCCTGGACACTGATGCTAGCAATGCAGGAATAGGAGCGATCCTATCGTGTTATAACGTACTACAACCGTTCGCTTTCTAAGCCCGAGAAGAACTACTGCGTGACGCGAAGGGAATTGATAGCTGTTGTCGATAGCGTCAAACACTTCCACAAGTACCTATATGGTCAAGAATTTCTTCTTCGAACTGACCATGCAGCTCTCAAGTGGTTAATGCAGTTCAGGGAACCTAAAGGTCAAGTGGCCAGATGAATCGAACGACTCCAGGCATATTTATTCAGAACAGAGCATCGAAAAGGAATGCTTCACAATAATGCCGACGATTTATACAGAAGACCTTGTGCACCGTAATGCAAACACTGCAATGCAAGAAAACAAGAAATGCTCTGAAGTAGTTGCACAAATAAGACTACAAGTAAAAGATCGGTGCACAAAAGAGCAGCTTATGGAGGAACAAGTGCGCGATGATTCGAATGATCCAATATTTCAATGGATGGAGCAAGGGGAAAGACCGGAGTGGCACAAGATTGCAACAGCAAGTCCTGCAGTAAAAAGTTACTGGGATCAATGGCAGTCATTAAGATTGGAAGATGTATACTGGTAAGGCAATGGGAATCGGCTGATGGTCAAAGCACAAATTGTGCACAGCACATTTGAGCTACCAACAAACCGAGTCAGAGAAGTTCTGTAAGAATTACATAGTGAAACATCTGGAGCACATTTGGGCGTTAACAAAACTCTAAATAAAGTAAGGAATCGCTCCTATTGTGTCAATTGCCGCAGACTGGTGCCGAACGTGCCGCAAGCAAAGGACCACAACCAAAAACCAGAGGAAAAATGCAACAGTACCATGTTGGAGCACCATTTGAGCGGGTGGCAATGGACATAGCTGGTCCATTCCCAGAAACAAGAGATGGAAATCGTTATATACTCGTGTGCATTGATTACTTCAGTAAATGGGCAGAAGCATATCCCATCGCAAACCAGGTTGACAAGGTACAACAACAGAAGGAGTGCTGAATCTTTTCGGGACGAACAGAATTAAGGTGGGGGTAATGTTACGAAACGTAGTTAGTATCGCATAAATTAGAATCCTAAGATTAATCGCAATGTAAATACTGCATACTTAAAATAAGCAAAAGCTACGAAAAGTAGTCGGTAGTGCAGAAGATTCGAATCCTAGATAAATCGCAATGTACCAAAAAATAAGTCCTAAAAATTAGAACTAATAAAATACTGCATACTAAAAATAAGCACTCTTATGTGGCATACTTTTAGGTTGTAAGACTTTAGATTATTTAAAATTTGAAATGTAACCGCCTGCAAGATTAATTCATTGTGTACTGCTCAAACAAGTAGTCAAACCGGTTTGTGCGGTTTGCCCGGTTTTTGTAAAAGAACATGATTGAACATGAAGTCTATTTTTAGAAGATGACTTATTACATATAACTGTCCGTTAGTTGTAAATAAGGGAATAAGGCTACAATATTCTGGTCGTTTCTCGATATTTCTGTCTACAATATTGGAAGTTTCTGGAAGCTTTTGATTGAGTATAAATAGAGGCATTAGGCCGCAGTAAGATCATTAGTTGTTTGGAATTTAACCAGTAAAGTTTTAAAAGTTCTTGTAAAGTATTACTGCTATCACCTAAGAGACTTATTGTAAAGTTCAAGTATTATAAGTGATTATAAGAAATTTTTGAATTGGCGGGAAATGCTGCTCGTGACAACAAAAAGACTAGGATTATTCCGCGTCATTTGCAATTGGCAATCCGCAATGATGAAGAATTAAACAAACTTTTGTCTGGAGACCATTGCTCAAGGTGGTGTTTTACCGAATATCCAGGCAGTACTTTTGCCCAAGAAGACGGAAAAGAAAGCTTAAATTTCTGTGCGCAAAAAGAGTTAAAAACAAAGTAGTACTAAAGAAAAAAGCATCTAAAATTAATCACCAATATAAATTTTAAACTTGTGTTATTATTAATGTTTGTAAATTAAAGTTGTTATTTGCGGTGGGCGCCGTGGCTCAGTGGTCATGCGCGAGGCTACTGAGCAGGAGGTTCGTGGTTCGAATTCCAGTATTTTTCACGGTGTTCCATCTCTCGCGAATGGGTGACAAACGTTCCGAGAGTAATAACTTGTCATGGAAAGCTTCTCAATTTGCCGTTCGGATCAGGCCTTAAATTATAGTTCCCTTCCATTTGTTTTCAAAAATGTACATGCGCAACACAAATGGTCGCGAGAAGCTAGGCCTTGGACCGCAATGGTCTGTCGCGCCGAATATTATTATTTGTAAATTAATAAACTTGTGGCGTGTGAAAAGGTATTTTGTCAACGACCAATTCGTGTTCAATGCAATTGATTGACGGTTGTGACATTTTTCATTCAGTTAGTTAGTTACACCAGCATTACGAGGCATAAGCTGGTGAAGAGGGGAGAGAGCTCCAAGGTCACGGTGAACATGGCCAAACTTGGAAAAGACAGCTTTTTTTTTATTTATATAATGTACACACGCTAAATGGGTTTGCTTATAATGCTTAGCACAGCGTGGGCGTTAGGAAATTAGGGAGAGGAAAGGATGAGATGTCTATGCACACGACTGCAGATCATAAAAATGCTGAATCACAGAATCAGGAATATCATTCCACATAACTATCGTGCGGCTAAAGAAGGAATCTCTGAATTGGTTAGTACGTCCGAAGATAGGCTTAATGGTGGACCCGTGAGCTCGAGTTGAGGCACGGGTCAGGTGGAAAAAGTATTTCGCTATAACTTGAGAACAGCGACAGGTGAAGCTGCAGCAATGAAAGGCGAGTGCTCCTGTAGGTTTGCTGTAGGTAGGCTGTAGGAGGTTCTCTCATCGGCTTAATGTTGCCAGCATTTTGATTGATTTGAAAAACCACGTGTTAAAATGGCGTAATGCGGAGGTATCCCTCCAAATAAACGACATCCAGAGTGGTCGGCTAAGAGTCAGTACTGAAGAAAGAGTGGAGATACCACCGATGTGCGAGAAAATCATCTATGGCAAGGTAAACGGTGATATTGGTGACAGTAGCGCAGGAATAATGAAGCCAACCAATTTCAACAAGAACGGAGTGCTATGCGGAAGAACTTTAGCGACACTTCAGCCCAAGATACCAGTGAGAATAATGAACGTTAGCCGATCACCGAAGGTAATAAGAGAAGGAACAGTCATTGGCAAGACTCGGGGAGTAAGCTGCATCGCAAACTGCCAGCCTGTAAAAGTAAAGAATACGCCACTAGATCTGGAAAGGAAGCAGATATTTCGTTCGCTTTCTAAACCCGAGAAAATCTACTGCGTGACGCGAAGCGAACTGATAGCTGTTGTCGATAGCGTCAAACACTTGCACAAGTAGGGATTGCACGTTCAGGGATTTCTTCATCGAACTGAACATTCAGCACTCAATTAGCTAATGCAGTTTAGGGAACCAGAGGGTCAAGTGGCCAGATGGATCGAACGACTCCAGGCATACACATTCAGAACAGAGCATCGAAAAGGAATGCTGCACAATAATGTCGACGGTTTATCCAGAACACCTCGTGCACCCCAATGCAAACACTGCACAAGGCAATAAAACAAGAAGTGATCTGAGTAAGTTGCACAAATAAGACTATAAGTCAAAGATCGCTGGACAAAAGAGCAGCTAAGAGAGTAAAAAAACAACCCATAAAAATTAAAATTTTTCATCTAAATTCTCTAATCGCAGAAATTGATATGGGAGCCCCTCGGTCCTGGGCCATTTTTTTTTTATTGTAGAAGAAAATCATCGAAACAAACATTTGACATCAGATGTTAAAATTGAAAAAGCTCAGATCATTTTATTCTGAGCACTTAGAGCACGCTCATACTCTGAGCAAATAAGAAACACGAACATTTATCTTGAGAACTCTTTGACTGCTCTGAACTAATTTATGAAAACGCCAAATGACAGAATATTGTGAAAACTTGTTGTTCTATCTGTAAGTTGATATCGACAACAAAAAAAACGACATCAATAAAAATACAATTCAGTAAATAAAAATGTAAGTTGAATTAAGCATAAAACATTTATGTCTCGTTTCATTTGCTGGGTTCATTTGTGCGTGCGCTAAGATTTCTCTCTCTCTCTCTCCACCACCACCAAAACCATGCAGCGCAGCCGACTGCGCAGCACACACCGCACACAGTCCATAAAGGGCGACGAATCCGGGACCCGATCACTACCTAATTTTCGAAAAAGTATTGTTTATTGGGTATACACATGTGTGTAAAATTTGAAGAAAATCGGGTAAATTTTTTAAAATTTTTGTTTGGGAGCCCCCCGACCCCGCAGCCCGAGGGGCCTCAAAATTTAATAGAAAGTGTTGTCTCCGGAAATACACATGTGTGCAAAATTTCAATAAAATCGGGCCATGGGAAGTGGGTTAAAAATTGATCGCAAGAATCCACGACAGACGACCGACGACCGACCGACGACCGACCGACGACCCACAGGCAAGTGAAGTTAATATAGAGAATTTAAAAAGGTGCGCGATGATTCGATTGCTATAATATTGCAATGGATGGAGCAAGGTGAAAGACCGGAGTGGCACGAGATTGCAACAGCAAGTCCTACAGTAAAAAGTTACTGGGCTCAATGGCAGTCATTGAGATTGGAAGATAGACTACTGGTTAGGCAATGGGAATCGGCTGATGGTCAAAGCACAAAATCAGCTACCAACAAACCGGATCAAAGAAGATCTGCAAGAATTACATAGTGGGGCATCTGGAGATCATTTGGGCGTTAATAAGACGCTAGATAAAGTAAGTAATCGCTTCTATTGGGTCAATTGCCGCAGAGATGTGGAAGACTGGTGTCGAACGTGTGACATGTGCGCAGCAAGCAAAGTACCGCAACATAAAACTAGAGGAAAAATGCAACAGTACAATTTTGGAGCCCCATTTGAGCGGGTGGCAATGGACATAGCTGGTCCATTCCCAGAAACAAAAGATGTAAATCGATATATACTCGTGTGCATTGATTACTTCAGTTAATGGACAGAATGGGCTAGGTTATTTGTGGACAATTGGATATGCAGATTTGGGGTACCACTGGAACAACATTCCGATCAAGGGCGGAATTTCGAATCACTAGTCTTTCAAGAGCTGTTCGAAGTACTCAACATCAAGAAAATGAGGACTACTCTGTTACATCCACAGTCAGACGGAATGGTCTAAAGGTTCAATAGGACGCTAGAAGAGCATCTGCGAAAAGAATTTAAAGACAACCAAGATGAATGGGATCGTTGTATACCGTTGTTTATGACGGGTTATCGTAGCGCTGTCCACAACACGACTAAAAACTCACCAGAAATGGTTGTATTTGGCAAAGAACTTGGTCTACCAGGCGACATTAAATTTGGATCACCACCAGTAGAGCCAAGAACAAAGGAGAACTACGTTAGTGATCTAAGACAGGGGATGATCGCTGTTTATGCTGCAGTAAGGAGCAACCTAGTGGATGCCAGCAACCGAGTGAAAACGCGATATGACCTACGTGCAAACTGTGGTGGATTTCAGGAAGGAGATTTGGTCTGGCTTTAAAATCCTAAAAGAAGAAAAGGTTAACCTCTAAAACTGCAGCAAAGTTGGGAAGGCCCTTACAAGATCATGAAGAGGATAAATGATGTAGTATATCGGATCCAACAAAGCCCCAGGAGTAACATGAAAGTTGTTCACATCGACAGATTGACAAGGTACAACATCAGAATGAGTGCTGAATCTGTTCGGGACGAACAGAATTAAGGTGGGGGTTATGTAACGAAAAGTAATTAGTAGCACATACGAGTATAATAGAAATTGAATCCTAAAATAGATCGCAATGTAAATACTGCATACTAAAAATAAGCACTTTTATGTAGCATACTTTTAGGCTTTAGATTATTTGAAATTTGAAATGTAACCGCCTGCAAGTTTGAATCATTATGTACTGTTCAAAAATGTAGTCAAACCGTTTTGTGCGGTTACCCGGTTTTTGTAAAAGAACATGATTGAACATTTAGTTTATATTTAAAAGATGACTCATTGCATATAAGTATTGCTAGTATTTTCTCTATATTTTTGTCTATAATATTGGAAGTTTCTAGAAGCTTTTCAACGAGCTTAAAAAAGCCGTTCACTGCAGAGAATTCATTAGTTAATTGGAATTTAACCAGTGAAGTTGTAAAAGTTCTTGCAAAGTGATTAAGCTACTACCTAAGAGAATTATTCTAAAGTACAATTATAATAAGTGTTCTTGTGTACATTTATCACCAGTATAAATTGTGCACTTGTATTATTTTTACTGTTTATTTATTAAAATTGTTATTTGTAAATTAATAAACTTGTGTTGTGTTTTATTTGCAAAATGCTTTACGAACTTGAAAGCCTGAATTTCGTAACAATATATTTAAAAGGATAATACTCGTACCAAGGGAAGTCTTTGTTCCTATACTTAGTTCTTTACATTTTTCTACTTTATCGAGTATTATTATTTTAAGTTTGTTAGCTTATATCACAGTTTTATACTTGCATTTATAAGCTAAAAAAAATTATGTACAGTATAAGACTCAGTCTTTTGTATTTATACTTAAGAATATAAATAAATGAAATTAAAAGAAATGAAAGAAAGTCTATTTTTTAGATGACTCATTACATATAAGTGTCCGTTAGTTGTAAATAAGGGAATAAGGCTACAATTTTCTGGTCTTTTCTCGATATTTCTGTGTACAATATTGGAAGTTTCTGGAAGCTTTTGATTGAGTATAAATAGAGGCATTAGGCCGCAGTAAGATCATTAGCAGCTTGTATGTTATGGTTAAGTTCCTGGATTTGAAGAGTCTTGACAGACTATAGTAGTCTTTGTTGGCTTTAAGCAACCGTGCCGTAATTCTGGTTCCATGCTGTTATCGGCTGCTACAGTTGACCCGAGATAGTTAAAGGATTGCACTACTTCAATTTCGCGCTCCACTATTTGAATTGAGGGACCACTGTTGGATCTTCTACTCTCAGAAGTGGCCACCATGTACTTTGTTTTGCTCTCATTTATGTGCAGTACAGATTTCGTGCCGCCTGCTCTATCTGGATGAAAGCTTCCTCTACAGCTCTTCGGTTTCTACCAATGATGTCAATATCGTCTGCGTAAGCCAGTATCTGAATGGACTTATAGAGGATTGTTCCTCTCGCCGTTACGTCAGAGTCTCGGATAACTTTCTCCAACGCCAGGTTGAAGTGGATGCAGGCCAGTCCATCCCCTTGTCGGAGCCCGTTATAAATGTTGAACGAGCTTGATAGTGATCCAGATATTTTGACTTGGCTTATAACATTGGGCAGTTCTCAACAACGTTATACCGATAATTGCTGCATTTTGTGATATCTCCCTTCTTATGTATGGGGCACAAGATGCCTCTTCGCCAGTCTTCTGGCATAACTTCTTCTTCCCATACTTGCACTATTATTTCATGAATTGCTTGGTGTAATGTGGGGCCTCCTATTTTTATCAGTTTCGCTGGGATCCCGCCTTCTATGAGATTGTTACATTGCTCGGTACGCAACATTCTTACGTTCAGTCACTCGCTTACATTCGTCATCGAACCAGCCGTTCCGATCTCTACTACTACTTCCTAAGATGTAGTCAGCAGTACTAATGACAGTATTTTTAAGGCGTGTCCACTTCTCTTCTACGCCTGACATCTCAGCCCTAGGACTTACTCTCCCTGCATTTGACTGTAGTTGTTTCTAGTCTCTTTGTTGCGAAGGGCAGCCGTGTTGACTGGAATCTGATTCGCGGATGCAGTCTTTCGTGATGATGCAATCCGCGCTCGGAGCACCATACCAATAAGATAGTGGTCCGAGTCGACGTTGGCACCTTGGTACGTTCGTACCGTTATCAGGTACTGGTTGTGGCGCCGGTCTATCAACACTGTTCTATCTGGTTGCGAGTGGCTCCATCAGGTAGCTTTGAGGATATTTTTACGCGCAAAGCTTGTACTCGCAACGACCAAATTATTGCTTGCTGCCATCTCTATGACTCGTTGTCCATTGTTCTTAGTGTTCTCGTGTAAGCTATGGGTGCCAATGTACTGCCTGAATACTGGCTCCCTACCTATTTTAGTATTCATATCTCCCAGAATGATTTTTACATCATACTGAGGGCAGGAATGGAGTTCCCCTTCGACTGATTCAAAGAATTCTTCTTTTTCATCATCATAGGTGCGTGAACGTTTATGAGGCTTATGTTTTTAAATTTGCCTCGCACGCGAAGGGTGCATAGCCGTGCATTTATTGCTTTAAAGGCGATAACGGTTAGTTTCATTCTTTTGCTGACTAGAAACCCCACCCCGAGTACATGATGTCTTGCATGACAGCTGTAATATATTTCATATTCTGATTTTTGTAAAACACTATTGCCCGTCCACCGCATCTCCTGGATTGCTGTTATGTCAGACTTATATTTAGACAGGGTATCGTTTAACACGAGGACAAAAGTAGGAGACAAAATTTAGTCGTCCATCTATCGGAAGTTGAATTATACAAGTGAAGTGAGCTATTACTCATTTCCTCAGAACCACTCGCCGACATTGACAACTCGTTATTCGTAATTTAACTGTCGAATTAATGAAGTGCCTGGGAGTAAGACGAATTAAAAACAACAAACGTAAGTTGTGTCGTCGTACAAACAATGCCAATTAACCCATTGCTTAAGGATGGGAGGAATGGTGTCGCCACAATCTAATGACACACCCAACACCTCACCAACTCAAGGAATGTCACTTCGTAGATCGGCTTAGAGACTCAAGTCTATGCCAAGTTTGTGGCGTCCCTAGCTACATGGGTAGGCAATTAGACCATATCTTCACAACTGACCCAATTTACTCCTCTGTCTCGCTTTGCCAACTATCTCTATCGACTATTGATAATTTTCACCACCCTCTTCTTCTTTTCTAACTATCCACTACAGTCACCTCATCCCATAGTTCTCTCTTCTTACGACTTTCATAAAACTAATGCTTAATTAAAATTAATTACTATCTTAGCAGGGTTTCCTTTAAGTTTGACAATCTATCTTTAAATGATGCCATCTCCACATTTTAATAAGAATTATTTAATTCTATTTCTCTTTTGTCCCCTTCTTGCGCCATAAAACCCATCTATATCTCCTCCTTGGTATAATCGAAGGCTTCGCTCCTTACGAAATAAGGGAAACAAGTTATGGGCGGCTTACCTTCGTACTTATTCTATTTCTGACTATTCCAACTATCTCGGTACTTACTTTCAATACAAGCCAAACTCATAAACTACTCTTATCTTTTTTCCAATTCGTCAACTATAAAAGGAAGTCTGACGGCTACCCTCCATCACTCTCTTACAAAAATACATCATCAACCGATAAACATACCATTGCCAACTTTTTTGCTACCTTTTTCAAACAATATTTCGCCGATAACTCCTTCGTACCGGACCGTTCCTATTTCAATTACCTACTTAACTTCTCTAATGGCCCCTTTCTTTCTTAAACTGTTGACCCCACTGTTATCGAAAATAAGTTACAAAAACTTCATGATGAATTTCTTAAAAATGTTCTTCCAGCATCTCCCTTCCACTTTCTTACCTCTTTTGCCTATCCCTTTCACAAGGAGAATTTCCTCAGATCTGGAAGACCTCTTTCATAACCCCGATACACAAAAAAGGATCAAAGAATGATGTAACTAATTATTGCCCCATTGCTAAACTTTTCCATATACCCAAACTCTTCGAAAGTATTTTATACAAAGCCTTAAGCTTCCACTGCAAGTCTCTTATTCTCCCAGCTAACATGGCTTTCTGAAAGGTAGATCAACCACCACTTATCTTCTTGAATTCATATCCCCCGCCCTTTCAGCCTTAGAGAGTGGCAACGAAGGCGATGTTGTTGCAACAGATTTCAGTAAGGCTTTTGATAAGATATCTCATCAACTAATTCTCTTTAAATTGTCTTCCCTTGGCTTTGAACCCATTATGTTAAAATTGATATCTTCATATCTGGATAAACGTCTTTATAGTGTTCGCTTCAGGTCCGTCTTCGTCCACATTTTTGGCATCCTATGGAGTATCAAAAGGCAGCCATCTAGGCCCCTTCTCTTCATCCTAACTATAAAAGATCTTGATATCATCAAACATTTCGCCCACTCAATTTACGCTGACGATAACAAATTTTTCAAATCCCTTTCTTCCCCACAAGACTCCTATCTCCTTCCACAAGACCTTGACAATTTTTCGACATAGTGTCTTAAAAATAGCTTAGATCTCAATATATCTAAATGCCAATCTATTACCCTATCACGTAAGTGCAACAAGCCCCCTCCCAGACATTACCTTCTACACGATCAACCCATATACCGCGTGCAATCTTTTCGTGACCTCGGCATATTGTGCGACTCGGAACTAAACTTCCGTTCTCATATTAATGAAATAATTCTTAAAGCCAACACATCACTTTGCTTTGTCAAACGGTCCAAAGAATTTTTCAACCGTTACGTGACCAGATTCCTCTTCATCACATTTGTCCGTACCCTCCTCGAGTACGCTAGTCAGGCGTGGTCCCCATATCATCAAGTTCATGTGTCCAGAATCAGAGCATCCAACGTCATTTTCTCCGATTTGCTCTTTAAAGTCTACCTTTGGATAATCACCTTATATTGCCTCCCTACCAAGACCACCTCAACCTCATAAACTTGAAAACCCTAGAAGAACGGAGAGACATAGCTGACATTCTTTTCATACATCGTTTCCGTCGATTGCAAAATGGGGGCAATTGCCTCCACCAAAACACAATCGGAAAGCAGGAAAATTGTATACCACTGCCAAAACTGTAACCAAGCCTGATCGAGCGTTCAAAGAGCAGGGAAGCTGTCGAAACGGTTGTAGTCAAATTTTGAAACCTGACATACAAAATAATGTTTTTGATTCTTACTGGTCGCTGGGTACTCGGGACTTATGTTGGAAAACTCATTAATCAGGAAACTCCAAAACTTGATCGCAAAAGTACATCATCGGATAGACAAAAAAACAGAGTTCTTTGTTCACTGCTATTTTTTGAGATCAATGGAAAACGAGAGTGTGTTTGTAAAAATTGACCTCTCTTGATAGATTAGATTAGAATAAATTCTTTCATAAGGACAGTACTGCTAAAAAAGAAGTCATCTCTTTCTAGAATTTCGACCGCCGATCTACGAAGTCGCCATACTCCTGTGAATAAGACTTCAGATGAGGTCAGGAACGATTAATGAAAGAGAATTTCATAAAATGAAATTGACATTTAAAAGACCCAAACAGAATATTAAGATTTCGAGGATGCAAAAAGTGATTTGATAGCACAAAAGCTTGTTTTGCCTTTGATTTGCAGCTGTGCCTTCCAACACCAAGCTTGTTCACATCGGTAGCTTTCTACAAAAGGGAGCTATGGACGTTCAATCATACGCAAAATTTTGGATGGTACCTCAATTAACTATATGTGGCATTAAGGCATTGCAGAAAGAGATGCAAATGAAATAGCTAGCTTCGTGTCTATTTCTGGACATAAAAAATCTTCCTAAAACAATTACATCAATTATGTTTTATTCCGATACTTGTGGAGGATAAAATAAAAACACGATTGTGGTTGCAATTTGTAATGTTTTTATTATCAATGCAAACATCAGAAATTGAAATCGATAGGCATTTTTTAGTTCCTGTCCATACGAATATGGAATGTGATAATGATCACGCTGTAATTGAAAAAAAATGAAAAGAGAAAGCTCTGAAATTTTCTATCCCCACGATTGGTTTCAGTTAATGGGATTATGCGGAAGAAAGGAACAATTCTTACTGCATGAATTGCAGGCAGAGTAGATTTGGAATTTTTCGAATTTACTGAAATCGAATTCATATTTTGTTGTTGTTGCTGTAGCAACTCCAGGCCTGAAACGATATTCAGAAGAAACCCTCCAAACATTAAACTCTCATTCACAGTACAAATAAGCCTATTTAATTTTGCGGTGTACTTAAATTAACTAAAGGCTAATGGTAGGCAAAGCAGATAGAAAAAAAATTTACTGACCATTTCCTCACTTGGTCAATTATCTGAGCGTATGATATAGCTGCCGTATCCGTCCTGTTCTGCGTTGGAATCACTTCAGGTGGTATCGGAGATGCTGCTCTGATGATTGCCTTTCGATCGTCGCGTACCGTAGCTTCAGACGGATTCAGATAGGGCAATGGTGATGGGATGCGTCTATGCTTCTTCTCTAGTTCAATTAGGCGTATTTCGTCCTCTAACGTAACGTCTCGTCCCGAAACGTAGTTGAAAAACCTTTTCCTTAGATCTTCCACTGCGCAGTTGCTGTCTATCCTGAACTTGCTCATGTAGCTCTTCAGCTCCTCTTTTGACAGAGTATAAATCCAGCTGGTCTTAACCATCTTGGTTTGTGAGGAACAAAATTCTCCACATTAGAATTTTTCCCACACAACATGTCTAGAAATAATTTCCAAGCCATGTGTCCTAGACATAAACCTATTGAATTAATCTCAAAATGTAGTTTTACTAATCATTCAAAACACTCTTTACAAATATTAAGCAACGCAAAAGTCACTCAATTGGCGGTGAAATGGGCAATATTTAGTTTCTCTTTTCTTTATTTTCCAATTACGAGCAATAGGCGCATTTAACAAAACTACCACCACGCAGATGCACAACGCATGGTCTCTATCACGACATCAGTAGATCACTACGGCACACAGCAGCGAATTCGCCGGAGAAAACGTCTGTCCCCCCTCGCGCTCAGGCAGAAGGTGCAGACGGCAGACAAGAATCAAAATACCATGTAACGGCTGGCGGTGTCAATGACCTGAGCACCGCTCAGCCAAAAAAACTACCAAGTGGGCTCGCCAACGAATGCAGACATGCGTATTCGAAACTGAGCAATGATGGATTTATGCATACACACATACACACGGTGTAAGGCAGACAACGACATGCATATTCGCAACTGAGCAACGAAGAATTTATGCATACACACACACGTTGTAAGGCAAGAAACATGTATACCATACATGTTGTTCTTCAGAGGAAACATCCTACGAAGAACATGTATATGTCAAACGCGCATACATGCGTTTGAATTTATGGAAATCCAGCACAACAACAACGAACACGATGAAAACAAGAAGCCAACGGAAAACCAACCGCAGGGAAACAATATAAAAGGAGCACGCAGCTCAAGCAAAAATTCTATTCTTCCTGAGTTCTTTCCACTGTCCACACCTAATAGTTCAAGAGTACTACCTTGCTATTCTTCCTGAGTTCCTTCCACTGTTCACAACAAATAGTTCAAGAGTACTACCTTATTATTGTTGAACTACATCCTGCTGAAAACCCAAATTCTCGATTAATAGTTCAAGAGTACTACCTTACTATTACTTCCGAGCTAAACGCTGAAAACCCAAATTCTCGATTAATAGTTCAAGAGTACTACCTTACTGTTACTTCCGAGCTAAACCCAAATCCTACACGAAACTTTCTTACAGCTACAGTGGTTCAAGAGTGCTACCTTGCCACTACGATTAACCCATTCTCTCCAAATTCTAGAAGCCAATGGGTACAAGTACTTTGTACTTAAACCTGTCAACTAATCCATAAACTTTCTTTCAGCTACAGTGGTTCAAGAGTGCTACCTTGCCACTACGATTAACCCGTTCTCTCCCAATTCTAGGAGCCAAGGGGTACAAGTACTTTGTACTCAAACCCATCGTTAATCCATAAACTTTCTTTCAGCTACAGTGGTTCAAGAGTGCTACCTTGCCACTACGATTAACCCGTTCTCTCCCAATTCTATGAGCCAAGGGGTACAAGTACTTTGTACTTAAACCCATCGTTAATCCATAAACTTTCTTTCAGCTACAGTGGTTCAAGAGTGCTACCTTGCCACTACGATTAACCCGTTCTCTCCCAATTCTAGGAGCCAAGGGGTACAAGTACTTTGTACTTAAACCCATCGTTAATCCATAAAATTTCTTTCAGCTACAGTGGTTCAAGAGTGCTACCTTGCCACTACGATTAACCCGTTCTTTTCCTAGGAATAAAGGACACTTTGTACTTTTACTTTACAATTTTACAATTTTTTTAATGAATGTAAATCTAATGATTGAAACCAACACAAACAATTTTTGAAATAATAAAGAGATCCATTTAATTTTCCACAAACCCAAAACCATAAATTTTAATAAAATTTAACGACCCCCTTATTGAACCCTGGTCACACTACCCCGGCTGGGAAACTCCATTACAGGTTTTATAATCGTGGTATTTAATTATTGGTATAGTTTCTTTTCTTACCAAATTCCAGGGTCCCTGCTCGGGCGCCAATTGTAACGAGGTTTTCCCAGCCGGGGTAACACTCAGTGTGACCAGGGTTCCTTGTATACTAAGGTCGTTACAGTAAAAAGAATTTGTTTATTTTTAGGAATGGAATTCAATCGTTTTTCATTTCTTCTTCTCTTCGTTAATTTATACACTTAAAATTATTATTTGCTTAAAACTATATAGTATTCTACTGTGTTTGTTCTGCTTATGATTAAGGGAGAACGACGTATCTCCAGGAGGGAGTATTACCACTTTCCGCGTGTCTGGAATATAGTTTATTTTAGCGTAAAGCGTGGATGTGAAGGCAAGGACTTCACTCTTGAGCCATTCAATTGTGAGGATAGTTTCTAGCGTAAAGCGTGGATGTGAAGACAAGGACTTCACTCTTGAGCCATTCAATTGTGAGGATAGTTTCTAGCGTAAAGCGGGGATGTGAAGGCAAGGACTTCGCTCTTGAGCTATTCAATCGTGAGGATAGTTTCTAGCGTAAAGCGTGGATGTGAAGGCAAGGACTTCACTCTTGAGCCATTCAATCGTGAGGATAGTTTCTGGCGTAAAGTGAAGGCAAGGGTTTTCGCTCTTAAACCATTCACTTAGACTTGTTGCTGGGAGGAGGGATCACTAGGAAGGAAGGAGACTGTTTGGATTCCTGGCCTTTTATACTCTTCCATCTATTGAGGAAATCCCGTTGGCGCTACGATAGGAAAATCCGCTAAATCGTATGATCGGTCGATGGTGTATTGTTGTTGTTGCTTCCTTTGATTTGATATTATTGTTGTTGTTTGGCTTCGCCGGTTAGCATTGCGGCGCTTGATAATTTGTTGGTTTAAGATCCCGTTGACGCAACGATAGGGAAATCCGCTAAATCGTATGATCGGTCAATGGTGTAGTGTTGTTGTTGCCTCTTTCGATTCCTGTGTTGTTTGTTGGTTTTCTTGGTCCTCATGTATTGCGTGCTGTTTGTTGTTGCTTTATTTATGAGTCTGCGCCGTCTTAGTTATGCGTGGTGAATTTACGCGTTGTGAGAGGAGAGAAAAAGGGGAAAAATAGAAAACAGGAGTTAGAATGGTGTCAGTGAAATAGGGGGCTTTTATTTATTGTGTAATCACACTAGCGGCCACAATATTTGGTACAGGTTGTATAAATAAAATAGTTTTAAATTTTTGTGGGAGAAATTCGCCCCACGCTTTGACGAATTTGTTCTTCACAACAGGGCGAATGGATTTTTCGTGAGCTGACGGGTGTTCGACGAATTGTCGTGAAAAATCTGATGCGCAATTTTTACTGCTGTCGTATTGTTGGTCATTGAATGAGATTGAGGTAAGGCCCTGATATCGGGATTTTCCAGAAAGACCTTTGACCGTTGACCAGAGCTTTTTGGATCCTAGCGTGCAGTTCTCAGGATGACTCAGCCACTTGGATCGCCGGTGAACGGCAACCAGTTTTTGTATGTTCTTGTTTAACTGATTAACTCGAGGGTCAGGAATTTTTCGAATTTACTGAAATCGAATTCATATTTTGTTGTTGTTGTTGTTGTAGCAACTCCAGGCCTGAAAGGTGATTCAGAAGAAACACTCCAAACATTAAACTCTTATTCACAGTAAAAATAAACCTATTTAATTTCGCGGTGTACTTAAATTAACTAGAGCCTAATGGTAGGCAAAGCAGATAGAAAATAAAAGTTCCTATACTAATTAGATGAACCAAAGGTGGTGCATAGTCATCGAGTTATGTTGGCAGGCCAAGAAAAGAGACCACGCCAACAGGGTTGGACCACATATCTGCAACGTCAAAATCGGTTGGGTAAAGGGGGCAGAAGTCGGGGCAGAGATCATTGGTGCCAGGGATAATGCGAGTTTTATATTTCTGAAATATATGGCACCAACCCGCCCGAAGTTGTGCCAGGGTTGTCCGGGTTTCCCTGGGCAGCGACTTTTCGCTGTTATTTATAGGGAGATGTGTACCAAGGACCCTGTTAACCTTGCTTGAGGAGACTGCTGCAGAGACTGTATCATAGTGTATACTATTAGAGGCTGCACAGACTGTGTCGGGATTCCAGGTGGCCGATATGACTGGGTTTATACAGTCTCTGTACGTACTGATGTTTTGACGTATGCAGCGTGGAGGCATCGCACTGACAGTGATGTTGTGAACTGGGTGTGCGGGGTTGTGGCAGGCTAACAAGAACTGTGTTGACTGCAGTTCATTGTGTTGCATGAGGGGAACATGGACGTTTCGTCATGAAGATGATCTGGGTTGGTTATGGAGCGGCACCCATTTGCGATGCGAAGTGCTGTATTTTGTCTGGACTGGATATTATTCCATTGAGTGTCACTTAAAAATGACGTCCAGATGGGGGCTGCGCACACAGATCGATTATGTAGTCGCTAGCTGGACATAAATTTTAAATGAAAGTTATTTAATTCCTTTAATACAAAATTTATTTAATTATGATTCTTGCAACATATCTAATACTTTACGGGCCAAAAATTTAAATTATTTTTTGAAAGATGCCTTATTTCAAAATATAGCAAAATATTTTTCTTCTCGTATTAAACGGCCACTTTAAAAAGGAAAAATAAAATACTGGCACATAATTTTTCATATAATTAAAGTGTAAGACTGATACTTGATTGCAATATAAACACTTTTTTGTTATTTGTCTATATTACTTGCAATGAGGAGTTTGGGACATATTTGTTTTTTTTTTAATTTTCCTTTACAATTGTTATAAACTGGCACATAAACAGACGAAGTAAGTTCTCAACTGAAACAAAAAATAACAAACTGAGACTAAGTTGCAAAATTGCGAAGATTGTACCTTTTGAAAGTTGAGTATTGGACAAATTTGTTGATTTGACCTTGTTACCTGTATTGTGCTCTCTAAATTTAACGGTGAAAAAATAACAACCCATAAAAATTAAATTTTTTCTTGTAAATTCTGTAATCTCTCACACACACACACACACACACACACACACACACACACACACACACACACACACACACACACACACACACACACACACACACACACACACACACACACACACACACACACACACACACACACACACACACACACACACACACACACACACACACACACACACACACACACACACACACACACACACACACACACACACACACACACACACACACACACACACACACACACACACACACACACACACACACACACACACACACACACACACACACACACACACACACACACACACACACACACACACACACACACACACACACACACACACACACACACACACACACACACACACACACACACACACACACACACACACACACACACACACACACACACACACACACACACACACACACACACACACACACACACACACACAAACACACACACACACACAAACACACACAAACACACACACACACACACACACAAACACACACACACACACAAACACACACACACACACAAACACACACACACACACAAACACACACACACACACAAACACACACACACACACAAACACACACACACACACAAACACACACACACACAAACACACACACACACACAAACACACACACACACACACACACACACACACACATTAATATCAGAGGACATTATCTGCTAGAATCTTTCGCCTCATTAAATATAGGCATAGCTAACACGGGACGAGCAAATACGTATCGCAAAGCAGGAAGGGGATCGATCATCGATATTACCTTCGCTAGCAGTTCCCTCCTGCGGATGATAAAATGGCGCGTCAGCGAAGACTATACGCACAGCGACCACCAGGCGATTGTAATTGAAATTAAAGAAAAAAAAGCCGTGCAACGCCCAAAATTAGGGGGACCTAAATGGAAAGACAAGTTCCTTGATAAAGAAATGTTTGAGGAAATCATAAACTCAAGCTTCCTAATCGAAAGCGGAACATCTGAGATCCTGTCGCAACAACTTACCAGTATAATCACTACAGCGTGCGACGCAGCTATGCCCAGGAGAAGACCTAGCAAGAGAGGTGAACACTGCTACTGGTGGAATGAGCAGATAAAAGCACTGAGAGCTGCCTGCTTACAAGCCAGACGTAGAGTGCAGCGATCAAGAAGGGGATCAGACATTCAAGAACGTCTTGATATGCTAAGATTAGCTAGACGAAATTTAAAAAATGCAATCAAAGAAAGCAAGTCGAAGTGCTTCAAACGACTATGTGACGAGGCGGACATCAATCCCTGGGGCACAGCATACAAAATAGTTATGGCAAAGCTAAAAGGCTGTAAGACCCCGCAAATATCATGCCCAACAAAGCTTAGGTCCATCGTAGAACACCTATTTCCGAAAGGACCATATACTATGTGCAACATAATAAGAGAAATTAGCACAGAAAGTATTCCAAGGCTAACAGTTGATGAACTCGTGAACGCAAGTAAAAGAATACGAGACAACAAAGCTCCTGGACCCGATGGCATTCCTAATAAAGCATTGAAAGCCGCCATCCGAAGTAGGCCGGACATGTTCATGACATGCATGCAACAGTGTCTAGATGAAGGAGTTTTCCCTGAACCTTGGAAACTGCAGCATTTAGTATTGCTTCCAAAGGGAAACAAACCACCGGGCGAACCATCATCGTACCGCCCAATATGTCTACTAGATACAATGGGAAAGATACTCGAGCGGATCATATATGACAGATTGCTTAATATAGCGGATAATAAAGGAGCACTGTCAGATCATCAGTTCGGGTTTCGAAAATCGCGCTCGACCGTCGACGCCATAAAGGCGGTGGTCAATATAGCAAAGAATGCGATTGAAGGAAAAAGATGGCGGTGGGGCACAAAGGAATATTGTGCAGTAGTGACACTGGACATAAAAAACGCCTTTAACTCTGCAAAATGGTCCTCAATAAGAAGATCACTCGCCAGAATGGATGCACCATACTATATAAGGAAGATAGTGTCAAGCTACTTAAGTTATAGAAGGTTGAGGTACGAAACCAATGAGGGTACAAAGTACTATAACGTCTCCGCAGGAGTCCCACAAGGATCGGTGCTGGGTCCCCTTCTATGGAATATAATGTACGATGGAGTTCTAAGACTAGCATTACCACCAGGCGTACAAATATTTGGATTCGCTGACGACATCGCCGTTGTCACAGTGTCAAAGACAATCAATGGAATAGAGTCAGCCACGAATGAAGCAGTTGGCCAAATCAAAAAATGGCTAGTATCCGTCGGTTTAGAATTAGCCGACCATAAAACGGAAGCAGTCCTGATTACCAGCCGGAAAAATATAGAATACATAAATATACGAGTTGGTAACCAGACTATTAGATCAAAGGATTTTGTCAAATACCTAGGAGTAATGCTTGACAATAGGCTCCGTTTTAAAATACACGTGGACTATTCTAGCAGAAAGGCGTCGCAGATGCAGGCAGCATTATCTCGGATACTGCCAAATGTCGGAGGACCAGGATATCCAAGGAGGGTCCTAATGTCCAGAGTAGTTAGCTCAGTCCTCCTGTACGCAGCCCCAGTTTGGGCGGAGGCACTGGTGACTAAAGAAATAAGAAGAAACCTCTCGTCTATATACAGACTCAGTGCACTAAGGACGATCAGCGGGTTCCGAACGATCTCCGATGATGCGGCCCTCGTTATAGCAGGAATGGTTCCAGTAGACATCCTCGCAGATGAAATGCTTAGGATCTACAATAGAAGA
This sequence comes from Nephrocerus scutellatus, assembly GCA_947095585.1. Classification (NCBI taxonomy): domain Eukaryota; kingdom Metazoa; phylum Arthropoda; class Insecta; order Diptera; family Pipunculidae; genus Nephrocerus; species Nephrocerus scutellatus. The sequence continues at coordinate 57,707,037 of OX352765.1, forward strand.
GCCTTATCACATCCGGACCAACGATCAATCAAAATGATCAAAGAAGAAGAAAAGGCCACCTCAATGGCTGTATGGCAAGCCAGGTGGGACATAAGTTTGAAAGGAAGATGGACCCACAAACTGATCCCGAATATAGAGAATTGGACAAACCGATCTCACGGTAACTGCAATTACCAATTTACGCAGTTTCTGTCAGGCCATGGCGGCTATCGAAGATATCTTTATAGATTTGGACACGATAGCTCACCTTTTTGCCCAGATTGTCCGGAACTGGAAGAAGATACGGAGCATGCGATTTTCCAATGCGGACGCTTCAGAGAATGGAGAAGCAGCCTGCCAAGTCCACAAGTCCTGTTAGAAGAAATGCTGAGATCTGAGGGTAAGTGGACAGAAGTGTGTGTATTCATAACGAATGTGCAAAACGAGCTGCGAAGAATCGAAAAGATAAGGCGATCAGCAGCAGCAGAAGATGCAGAAGGCATAGAGTAATCTGCTTACCAGCCCCGTGATGTAATACCTAACGGCAGTCCCGCGGGGAGAGTGGTTGAAGTGTGTAAGGAGGGTTTAGTACCTAGGCGTAATTCCTGGTACGAACATTCAGGTTTACGAATCGTGCATGCTAGTACCCCTGGAGGGCTCTACTGGTATCTTTTAGAAGATTCCCCACCTCTGGCACAGCCATAAAAAAAAAAAAAAAAACACACACACACACACACACACACACACACACACACACACACACACACACACACACACACACACACACACACACACACACACACACACACACACACACACACACACACACACACACACACACACACACACACACACACACACACACACACACACACACACACACACACACACACACACACACACACACACACACACACACACACACACACACACACACACACACACACACACACACACACACACACGCACACACACACACACACACACACACACACACACACACACACACACACACACACACACACACACACACACACACACACACACACACACACACACACACACACACACACACACACACACACACACACACACACACACACACACACACACACACACACACACACACACACACACACACACACACACACACACACACACACACACACACACACACACACACACACACACACACACACACACACACACACACACACACACACACACACACACACACACACACACACACACACACACACACACACACACACACACACACACACACACACACACACACACACACACACACACACACACACACACACACACACACACACACACACACACACACACACACACACACACACACACACACACACACACACACACACACACACACACACACACTACGTGCTCGTTTTGTTTAAAAATTGATCGCAAGATTCCATGACACACAAATCCACAAGCCCACAAACCCACAAACACACGGGCAAGTGAAGTTAATATAGAGAATATAAAAATGTAAAAACCAATGGTAATTTTTTATTTATGACCAGCTAAATGTACTGAATCGACCAGTGTGCGGCGTACTTAATAATTGGGCGGCCAATAGCTTTACACGTCGTCACAGGGATTTCTTTGTCCATGCGTATTCGGCTAAGGCTCTTAGAACCCTATTACGACTGTTCACTTTTCTGCAAATCTTTTTTGCGTGCCTGCAGGCAAGGGTGTTGTTGAAAATGAAATTATGCGATTATTAACTGTAGGGATGATTTCGTTGTTAATACGAATGTCAAGTGAAAGCCTGACTTCTTTAGTCCAAGAGGTGAACAGCGTAGCAGATGATTTTTCGGAAGCGAGGTGAAGTTTCCTTTTCTTAAAAAAAGGCAGATAGCTCTGTCAGG